>CM049429.1:35753107-36953107 GCA_026929855.1 Poa annua | reverse complement strand
TTTTTAGCATGCATGCACGTTTTCTTAACCATTTGGCATTGGATTTGTTCCAAAATGTGTTTCCTGTTGAGTGTTAAAATAGATCTAGTAAAAAGTATCTATTGCACCATTTGTTTAATAACTTGTGTTCTGTAAATCCAAATCATGCAATCTTGGATCTGTTGGAAAGCTTATAAAAATGTCTATCCAAATTGGTAAATCTTGCATGCAGGATATTACTCTAGCAAAAGGTGTGTTTAGTCTAAGAATAACTTCAGTAGGTGTTTGGTGATTTTTAGTTCTTAAATAGAAATACTTTTTGAGGCAAATCCACTTGGAAGTGTTAGATAGGAGTTGGAGGTATCATATACTACAAATGTAGATTTTTCCAGTAACTATTTATTTATTAGTGAATAAATCCCTGAAAAACAGGGAGATAATCCCTTAAAATGCATTTATGAAATTTCAGAGATTATGACATGTCTAGTTTTAATTGGTGGAGCCACCTCTGTCCATAGATAAATGTTGGGGATATTTTTGTGGAATAGCCACAGGTTGTATCTAACTCACCCCACTGTTTTGACACCAAAATAATTCTTATTATTTTCGGCACTTAGATAATGGTCAGAAGTATACTTTATTTTAAAACTGGGATAACTTGAGCTAGGAGTATCCAAATCTGATGAATAAAATCTCCACTTAATGAGAAAACTCATATCTCACCAGAAAGGTTAATTATGCATTCAGGAGATCTATAAAACTGAACCTATCTTCTGTTTAAGTTTGACATCAGTAGCTCTTATCTGATTTTTAATTCTTGTATGGTGATAGATGTTCATGCACAGCTAATTTTCAGAGTTCAACATGATTGTTAGGAGTAATGTGGTAGAAGGGTTTAATTTTAGGAGCAGTACCTTAAGAGTTATGCTTAAACCATGTAAACAGCCCCTAATAACTATTAAATGCATTAGTTGTGTTTTCTGTTTGTGATGCTTGTTGTTTGTTGATATACTTTAGATTGTTATCAACTCGCATCTTAGGGCTTACGCTAGTCTCGTTTGTTTTTCATGTTACGATAGAACCACAACCCGAGGACGAGCATTATGAGGTAGCTTAGCACGACTACGCTGAAGACCAAGACCAGGGACAATACTTTGAGCAAGGCAAGCCCACCTCACCACTATAATGAATCCTATTATTTTATCAAGCATGTTTTGTTTTCAAAAATAAAATAATGCATGTTTTACTTCCTTTGTGGCATCTTGCCACCCGAAAACTATTTTACAAAATATTGTTTGGCCAAAGTTATCTACTAGAATATCTGTAGGTATTATAAAAAGGGTTTTACTTGATGAGCCTTGTTGTTGAAGGCTCCATCAAGAAGATTAAGTTTTCTAGTAGTATACTCTGTTGTCTTACCTCAAAACTATAGGATGGGGACCTATTTGATAAAAATGTTTTATGGAGGAAAACCCGAACTGCTAGGAGCAATCGGCGAGCAAGTGTTTTATTAAAACCCGAGTTGCTGGGAGCAATCGGAGATGTTTGCGAAAACCCGAGCTGCTGGGAGTAGTCGGAGAAGAAAGTGTTTTGAAAAACAAAGTGTGACCCTAGCTGCCGCTTGAACAATTAAACCGTGCAACCACATTACCTCAAAATGGGCACGAGGCTTAACGGAAACTTGTTGGTGTTGGTATTCGAATATTCCTCAATGGGCTAGATGGGGTTAGAGTCCCCGGAACCGAATGCTGCCAGGGAATGGGCATACAGAGTGTGGACTTCGTGTGCCACCGGGAATCAACAGTGGGTCTCCTGTCATGGCGGTGTGAGACTAGGGGAAACCGGATCGATACGGCTAGCTCACTCGGTGCCGGGGAGAACAAACCCACTCGAAGAGGATATTCTTGTACCAGCATTAACATAGTGGAAATTTGGATTGGCCGTCTGATGTGTGCATGCTGTCTTTGTACAGTCCGTGGTTGATCCACGGCAGACCATCCGAATCTTGTGGGAAAAGTGTACAACCTCTGCAGAGTGTAAATCTATTTGAATAGCCGCGTCCGCGGTCATGGACGGTTGGGAAGGTCCCACTAGGCATGCTGGATGTTTTATGGTTTCAAAAGAGAAATGTTTTCAAAGGAAAACAAGGAGGCAACAAAGTGGTACCTGGGAGGTACGGAATTTGGGCAAGGATGGTTGATCTCGGGGAGACAACCAGTCCGACCTCAAGTCTGGAAAAAGGGTTACCCCTATCCTAGTGTTTTAAAAGATTTTACAAAAGAAAGTTTTGTACTCATATATGTCCTTGTTATACCTAAGAGAAGAGAATTCTATCTCTAAATGTTTTCTTCAACAAAGATACAGAGATGTCGTATTCTCTATGTCTAAAATCATGGTATTCAAAAACTAAGCCCTATAGTCAAATATAGCAGCTATCCCAGTTTTCGAAAAGTGTTTTCTTGCATTATCATGAAAACTTAAGCCTTAGAGGTGGTCTTGCGAGTACGTAAATGTAATCATATGGCATTGTCCCTGGATATTGAAATGTCCAGATTTTAATGAGGAGGCTTGCGTCGAGGAGGAGGTGTATGACGACGACTTCGCCACTTAGCTGTCACCGGTCAACTGCACTTGTGGGAATCTGCGCTCGGAGATGTTAAGAGCTGTCGCTAGCCACGAGCTTCCTCTATCTTAGTAAATTCCGTCCTGCGTGACGAGGTTTGTTGACTTTGGTCGTATGACCGTCTATGTGCTGTAAGACTTTTATTCGTACGACTTGAATGATGTAACTCTTTGATACCTATGTTGGTTATGTGATTGCGATGCACTAATCATTGGGATCGTGATCTCTTACATAACGTGGGCATCTCGGACTTGTCCGAGGGGTCCTTACAGAGTCTGTAACACCCCAATTCTCTTAGCTTTAGTATTGTGGTATTATTCTAGATTTGCACCTCTTGCAGAAACTTTTGTGTGTAGAAGTTTGAGTAATGATTTAATTTGTTTACACATCTTATGCTTGTTGAGCTTCACTAGTGTTCCCTGATATTGAAAACACTAAAACCACATCACACCAAAAATAAAATATCCACTATTAGGATCTTCATGGTTGTTAAAACTTAGCCAAACTAGGAGCTATTATTAAGCAAAGCATAAATAGTTTTTGGCATGCATTTGAAACACTGTGATCTAGGTCATGTGTATTTTCTTACCCTGTTCTAAAGTCTCTCAAAAGAGCTTGTTTGCACATAAACATCACTAGCTTTTGTGGTCATCAAATTAACATGACCATTTGAGATATTCTTTTCTTTATCACTAAAAGATTTCTTTTCTTTGAAAGCTAGATGAGATAGTTGACTTGGGCATTTGTAAGTTCATTACCTTCTCTTAGTTTAGGTAAGTTTAGGATGTTGACCCATTTTATTTCTGTGGGTTATGTTTGAGTAATTCAAAGTTAGGTTTTCAAATTCTTTTGAGCTAATTACTCAAACCTCTCACCTTTTTATTCTCTCTCACTCTTTTCCACTCCACCTGCTTATGAGGAGAGCAGCAACCTCACCCCTGGTCCCACTTGTCATGGACTAGGACCAACCCCTCCTCTATCCTCTCTCTTTTCTTCTCTTTTCCACCCAACCGAAGGCCACCTCCCTTCTTCTCACTGGCTAGGGCTGGTCATCCGACCAGACCCCTCTCTGTCCCCTCTCCACCGCCCACCTGAGCCAGTAGGAACGAAGGAGACACTCCCCTCCCTCTCTCCTGCCCGAGCTAACCCTTGATCGGGTGGAGCTCGTTATAACAACCCGAGCCCCTCCTCCGCCCATTTCCCCCCTCCCTGGCTCCTACCAACCCACTCCTCTCCCCCCCTGGCGAAAACCACCAAGCTCTCCCCCTCATTCGCCCTGTAGACGAGGAGATTTCCTTCGGTGGCCGACGGAAGGAAACTGCCGTAGCACTCGTTCCTCTCTACCATTCCTCGCCATTTTTGGTTCCCTGGTTTCCCCTCTGCTGGATCTAATTCCCCTCCCCTCCTTTGGCTCTGTTGCAGCTCGAGAGCACCTAGTTCGTCCACGACCCGAGGAAGACGCCGTCGTCGCCACCATGGACTCTGGCGTTGCATGCAAGCTTTGCGACCACCCCTGAGCTCCCCTTCGACGCCGCGTCCACCTCCAACCACCGTTTCGTCCATACGCGAGCCCTAGGGGAGCCCTCCGTGCTCGGCGTCGTTGTTTCGAGCTCCTGCTCGTGTTTTCTGGTCGGGAGGAAGACGATGGCCGGAGGCCGTCGATTTTCAGATCGGCGGCTGTCTTTGAACCACGCCCGATCTATTCTGGATCGTTGGATCCCAGATCCACGGTCGCTTACCGTTTCACCGGCGCACGTGCAGCGATTGGGCCGTTCCAGTTCGCCCCCGCGGCCCAGCGCCGGATCTGGCCGTTTCGGCGAGCTTTTCTGTTATTCTTTTTCCTGTGATTTTTCCAGTAAATCTTCAGTCTAGCTTTTAATCTTTTGTGGTAAATCTAGAGTGGCTAAAATGATGGGATTAATTTTTTAGCATGCATGCACGTTTTCTTAACCATGTGGCATTGGATTTGTTCCAAAATGTGTTTCCTGTTGAGTGTTAAAATAGATCTAGTAAAAAGTATCTATTGCACCATTTGTGTAATAACTTGTGTTCTGTAAATCCAAATCATGCAATATTGGATCTGTTGGAAAGCTTATAAAAATGTCTATCCAAATTGGTAAATCTTGCATGCAGGATATTACTCTAGCAAAAGGTGTGTTTAGTCTAAGAATAACTTTAGTAGGTGTTTGGTGATTTTTAGTTCTTAAATAGAAATACTTTTTGAGGCAAATCCACTTGGAAGTGTTAGATAGGAGTTGGAGGTATCATATACTACAAATGTAGATTTTTCCAGTAACTATTTATTTATTAGTGAATAAATCCCTGAAAAACAGGGAGATAATCCCTTAAAATGCATTTATGAAATTTCAGAGATTATGACATGTCTAGTTTTAATTGGTGGAGCCACCTCTGTCCATAGATAAATGTTGGGGATATTTTTGTGGAATAGCCACAGGTTGTATCTAACTCACCCCACTGTTTTGACACCAAAATAATTCTTATTATTTTCTGCACTTAGATAATGGTCAGAAGTATACTTTATTTTAAAACTAGGATAACTTGAGCTAGGAGTATCCAAATCTGATGAATAAAATCTCCACTTAAAGAGAAAACTCATATCTCACCAGAAAGGTTAATTATGCATTCAGGAGATCTATAAAACTGAACCTATCTTCTGTTTAAGTTTGACATAAGTAGCTCTTATCTGATTTTTAATTCTTGTATGGTGATAGATGTTCATGCACAGCTAATTTTCAGAGTTCAACATGATTGTTAGGAGTAATGTGGTAGAAGGGTTTAATTTTAGGAGCAGTACCTTAAGAGTTATGCTTAAACCATGTAAACAACCCCTAATAACTATTAAATGCATTAGTTGTGTTTTCTGTTTGTGATGCTTGTTGTTTGTTGATATGCTTTAGATTGTTATCAACTCGCATCTTAGGGCTTACGCTAGTCTCGTTTGTTTTTCATGTTACGATAAAACCACAACCCGAGGACGAGCATTATGAGGTAGCTTAGCACGACTACACTGAAGACCAAGACCAGGGACAATACTTTGAGCAAGGCAAGCCCACCTCACCACTATAATGAATCCTATTATTTTATCAAGCATGTTTTGTTTTCAAAAATAAAATAATGCATGTTTTACTTCCTTTGTGGCATCTTGCCACCCGAAAACTATTTTACAAAATATTGTTTGGCCAAAGTTATCTACTAGAATATCTGTAGGTATTATAAAAAGGGTTTTACTTGATGAGCCTTGTTGTTGAAGGCTCCATCAAGAAGATTAAGTTTTCTAGTAGTATACTCTGTTGTCTTACCTCAAAACTATAGGATGGGGACCTATTTGATAAAAATATTTTATGGAGGAAAACCCGAACTGCTAGGAGCAATCGGCGAGCAAGTGTTTTATTAAAACCCGAGTTGCTGGGAGCAATCGGAGATGTTTGCGAAAACCCGAGCTGCTGGGAGTAGTCGGAGAAGAAAGTGTTTTGAAAAACAAAGTGTGACCCTAGCTGCCGCTTGAACAATTAAACCGTGCAACCACATTACCTCAAAATGGGCACGAGGCTTAACGGAAGCTTGTTGGTGTTGGTATTCGAATATTCCTCAATGGGCTAGATGGGGTTAGAGTCCCCGGAACCGAATGCTGCCAGGGAATGGGCATACAGAGTGTGGACTTCGTGTGCCACCGGGAAGCAACGGTGGGTCTCCTGTCATGGCGGTGTGAGACTAGGGGAAACCGGATCGATACGGCTAGCTCACTCGGTGCCGGGGAGAACAAACCCACTCGAAGAGGATATTCTTGTTCCAGCATTAACATAGTGGAAATTTGGATTGGCCGTCTGATGTGTGCATGCTGTCTTTGTACAGTCCGTGGTTGATCCACGGCAGACCATCCGAATCTTGTGGGAAAAGTGTACAACCTCTGCAGAGTGTAAATCTATTTGAATAGCCGCGTCCGCGGTCATGGACGGTTGGGAAGGTCCCACTAGGCATGCTGGATGTTTTATGGTTTCAAAAGAGAAATGTTTTCTAAGGAAAACAAGGAGGCAACAAAGTGGTACCTGGGAGGTACGGAATTTGGGCAAGGATGGTTGATCTCGGGGAGACAACCAGTCCGACCTCAAGTCTGGAAAAAGGGTTACCCCTATCCTATTGTTTTAAGAGATTTTACAAAAGAAAGTTTTGTACTCATATATGTCCTTGTTATACCTAAGAGAAGAGAATTCTATCTCTAAATGTTTTCTTCAACAAAGATACAGAGATGTCGTATTCTCTATGTCTAAAATCATGGTATTCAAAAACTAAGCCCTATAGTCAAATATAACAGCTATCCCAGTTTTCGAAAAGTGTTTTCTTCCATTATCATGAAAACTTAAGCCTTAGAGGTGGTCTTGCGAGTACGTAAATGTACTCATATGGCTTTGTCCCTGGATATTCAAATGTCCAGATTTTAATGAGGAGGCTTGCGTCGAGGAGGAGGTGTATGACGACGACTTCGCCACTTAGCTGTCACCGGTCAACTGCACTTGTGGGAATCTGCGCTCGGAGATGTTAAGAGTTGTCGCTAGCCACGAGCTTCCGCTATCTTAGTTAATTCCGTCCTGCGTGACGAGGTTTGTTGACTTTGGTCGTATGACCGTCTATGTGTTGTAAGACTTTTATTCGTACGACTTGAATGATGTAACTCTTTGATACCTATGTCAGTTATGTGATTGCGATGCACTGATCATTGGGACCGTGATCTCTTACATAACATGGGCATCTCGGACTTGTCCGACGGGTCCTTATAGAGTCTGTAACACCCCAATTCTCTTAGCTTTAGTATTGTGGTGTTATTCTAGATTTGCACCTCTTGCAGAAACTTTTGTGTGTAGAAGTTTGAGTAATGATTTAATTTGTTTGCACATCTTATGCTTGTTGAGCTCCACTAGTGTTCCCTGATATTGAAAACACTAACATCACATCACACCAAAAATAAAATATCCACTATTAGGATCTTCATGGTTGTTAAAACTTAGCCAAACCAGGAGCTATTATTAAGCAAACCTTAAATAGTTTTTGGCATGCATTTGAAACATTGTGATCTAGGTCATGTGTATTTTCTTACCCTGTTCTAAAGTCTCTCAAAAGAGCTTGTTTGCACATAAACATCACTAGCTTTTGTGGTCATCAAATTAACATGACCACTTAAGATATTCTTTTCTTTATCACTAAAAGATTTCTTTTCTTTGAAAGCTAAATGAGATAGTTGACTTGGGCATTTGTAAGTTCAGTACCTTCTCTTAGTTTAGGTAAGTTCGGGATGTTGACCCATTTTATTTTTGTGGGTCATGTTTGAATAATTCAAAGTTAGGTTTTCAAATTCTTTTGAGCTAATTACTCAAACCTCTCACCTTTTTATTCTCTCTCACTCTTTTCCACTCCACCTGCTGATGAGGAGAGCAGCAACCTCACCCCTGGTCCCACTTGTCATGGACTAGGGCCAACCCCTCCTCTCTCCTCTCTCTTTTCTTCTCTTTTCCACCCAACCGAAGGCCACCTCCCTTCTTCTCACTGGCTAGGGCTGGTCATCCGACCAGACCCCTCTCTGTCCCCTCTCCACCGCCCACCTGAGCCAGTAGGAACGAAGGAGACACTCCCCTCCCTCTCTCCTGCCCGAGCTAACCCTAGATCGGGTGGAGCTCGTTATAACCACCCGAGCCCCTCCTCCGCCCATTTCCCCCCTCCCTGGCTCCTACCAACCCACTCCTCCCCCCCCCCCTGGCGAAAACCACCAAGCTCTCCCCCTCATTCGACCTGTAGACGAGGAGATTTCCTTCGGGGGCCGACGGAAGGAAACTGCCGTAGCACTCGTTCCTCTCTACCATTCCTCGCCATTTTTGGTTCCCTGGTTTCCCCTCTGCTGGATCTAATTCCCCTCCCCTCCTTTGGCTCTGTTTGCAGCTCGAGGGCACCTAGTTCGTCCACGCCCCGAGGAAGACGCCGTCGTCGCCACCAAGGACTCCGACGTTGCATGCAAGCTTTGCGACCACCCCTGAGCTCCCCTTCAATGCCGCGTCCCCCTCCAACCACCATTTCATCCATACGCGAGCCCTAGGGGAGCCCTCCGTGCTCGGCGTCGTTGTTTCGAGCTCCTGCTCGTGTTTTCTGGTCGGGAGGAAGACGGTGGCCGGAGGCCGTCGATTTTTAGATCGGCGGCTGTCTTTGAACCGCGCCCGATCTATTCTTGATCGTTGGATCCCAGATCCACGGTCGCTTACCGTTTCGCCGGCGCGCATGCAGCGATCGGGCCGGCCCAGTTCACCCCCGCGGCCCAGCACCGGATCTGGCCGTTTCGGCCTGCTTTTCTTTTTTTCTTTTTCCTGTGATTTTTCCAGTAAATCTTCAGTCTAGCTTTTAATCTTTTGTGGTAAATCTTGAGTGGCTAAAATGATGGGATTAATTTTGTAGCATGCACGCACGTTTTCTTAACCATGTGGCATTGGATTTGTTCCAAAATGTGTTTCCTGTTGAGTGTTAAAATAGATCTAGTAAAAAGTTTCTATTGCACCATTTGTTTAATAAATTGTGTTCTGTAAATCCAAATCATGCAATCATGGATCTGTTGGAAAGCTTATAAAAATGTCTATCCAAATTGGTAAATCTTGTATGCAGGAGATTACTCTAGCAAAAGTTATGTTTAGTCTAAGAATAACTTCAGTAGGTGTTTGGTGATTTTTAGTTCTTAAATCGAAACACTTTTTGAGGTAAATCCACTTGGAAGTGTTATATAGGAGTTGGAGGTATCATATACTACAAATGTAGATTTTTCCAGGAACTAGTTATTTATTAGTGAATAAATCCCTGAAAAACAGGGAGACAATCTCTTAAAATGCATTTCTGAAATTTCAGAGATTATGACATGTCTAGTTTTAATTGGTGGAGCCAGCTCTGTCCATAGATAAATGTTGGGGATATTTTTGTGGAATAGCCACAGGTTTTATCTAACTCACCCCACTGTTTTGACACCAAAATAATTCTTATTATTTTCTGCACTTAGATAATGGTCAGAAGTATACTTTATTTTAAAACTGGGATAACTTGAGCTAGGAGTATCCAAATCTGATGAATAAAATCTCCACTTAAAGAGAAAACTCATATCTCACCAGAAAGGTTAATTATGCATTCAGGAGATCTATAAAACTAAACCTATCTTCTGTTTAATTTTGACATCAGTGGCTCTTATCTGATTTTTAATTCTTGTATGGTGATAGATGTTCATGCACAGCTAATTTTCAGAGTTCCACATGATTGTTAGGAGTAATGTGGTAGAAGGGTTTAATTTTAGGAGCAGTACCTTAAGAGTTATGCTTAAACCATGTAAACAACCCCTAATAACTATTAAATGCGTTAGTTGTGTTTTCTGTTTGTGATGCTTGTTGTTTGTTGATATACTTTAGATTGTTATCAACTCGCATCTTAGGGCTTACGCTAGTCTCGTTTGTTTGTCATGTTACGATAGAACCGCAACCCGAGGACTAGCAATACGGGGTAGCTGAGCACGACTACGCTGAAGACCAAGACCAGGGACAATACTTTGAGCAAGGCAAGCCCACCTCACCACTATAAGGAAGCAACGGTGGGTCTCCTGTCATGGCGGTGTGGGACTAGGGGAAACCGGATCGATACGGCTAGCTCACTCGGTGCCGGGGAGAACAAACCCACTCGAAGAGGATATTCTTGTACCAGCATTAACATAGTGGAAATTTGGATTGGCCGTCTGATGTGTGCATGCTGTCTTTGTACAGTCCGTGGTTGATCCACGGCAGACCATCCGAATCTTGTGGGAAAAGTGTACAACCTCTGCAGAGTGTAAATCTATTCGAATAGCCGCGTCCGCGGTCATGGACGGTTGGGAAGGTCCCACTAGGCATGCTGGATGTTTTATGGTTTCAAAAGAGAAATGTTTTGAAAGGAAAACAAGGAGGCAACAAAGTGGTACCTGGGAGGTACGGAATTTGGGCAAGGATGGTTGATCTCGGGGAGACAACCAGTCCGACCTCAAGTCTGGAAAAAGGGTTACCCCTATCCTAGTGTTTTAAAAGATTTTACAAAAGAAAGTTTTATACTCATATATGTCCTTGTTATATCTAAGAGAAGAGAATTCTATCTCTAAATGTTTTCTTTAACAAAGATACAGAGATGTCGTATTCTCTATGTCTAAAATCATGGTATTCAAAAACTAAGCCCTATAGTCAAATATAGCAGCTATCCCAGTTTTCGAAAAGTGTTTTCTTGCATTATCATGAAAACTTAAGCCTTAGAGGTGGTCTTGGGAGTACGTAAATCTACTCATATGGCTTTGTCCCTGGATATTCAAATGTCCAGATTTTAATGAGGAGGCTTGCGTCGAGGAGGAGCTGTATGACGACGACTTCGCCACTTAGCTGTCACCGGTCAACTGCACTTGTGGGAATCTGCGCTCGGAGATGTTAAGAGCCGTCGCTAGCCACGAGCTTCCGCTATCTTAGTTAATTCCGTCCTGCGTGACGAGGTTTGTTGACTTTGGTCGTATGACCGTCTATGTGCTGTAAGAATTTTATTCGTACGACTTGAATGATGTAACTCTTTGATACCTATGTTGGTTATGTGATTGCGATGCACTGATCATTGGGATCGTGATCTCTTACATAACGTGGGCATCTCGGACTTGTCCGAGGGGTCCTTACAGACTTGGTATCAGAGCCATCGTTGACCTTAGGAGACTTTAGTTAGGTTGGGCGTCGACGTCACGCAAAAATGTTTTCCTAAATAGTTAGGAGAGAAATACTTAAAAATATGCAGAATATACTGCTACTCCTCCCTCCCCTCTGTTATTACTCACTGATTAATATTATACCTGCATTAAATCTTATGATTTTACCTGTTTAAAATTTTGTACATCGTTAACTAATTAAACGTCCATTTAAAATTTTGTGTAGATGAGCGGAGAGTTCTCGTCGTCGATTCAGTTGGGAGCGTTGCCAGACACCGGAGTTTTGCGTCTGTTCCAGGCCGACCTCCTCCAGTTGACCCGACACCTGAGGCGTCCGCTACCGGAGCTGCTGATTGGACGTTGTCTGCCCATGGTGGGAGACGAGATGTCCTGGACTGTGAGGTGCATCCTTCGAGGACCGTTGGTGCCACCTTTCGCCGAGGAGCTGATTGAGGATGCCTTGCATCGACTCAGATGGGAGCGTTCGTCACCGTACTGCAGAGAGCTCTCGCCCGCTTGGTGTGTGCTCACAGTTCCGAGCTGGGCGGCACCCGCTTTGAGGTTTACTCTGGCTTGGACGAGCAGAGTAACACTGTGCCGCCACGTCCCCACCCCACTTTCGGGAACCACTTGGCCGAGTTGGGACTCCTCGTCGAGTACACCCAGTCCCAGCTGGTCACTAGTCGGTTCGAGAGTGACCTTCACCGTCTTAATCACGAAGGAGCTGAGGTGCGGATCTCGGCAGCGGAGCTGAGGATAGAGGACTTGGAGACGCAACTCAAGGCGTCTCAGGACAAGCTGAAGACCGTGGAGCTGAAGCTCAAGACCTCGGAGGAGTGCTTAGTGGAGTCCCAGGCAGAGCTCAAGACAGAGCGCAAGGAGCGCCGTTCCACCTTTGCGCGTCTCCAGACTACTCACTTCTACAGGTTTCAGCTTGACGGGATGGTTGACATGCTCAAGTCGACCATTGATGCCCGTGACGAGAGGATCAGCGAGCTGGAGAGTGAGGTGGAGGCTCTGAGCAAGGAAAATGACGATCTTCTGCCTGATGATGAGGATCCTACAGAGGATATGGATATGGAGCCTGTGAGCGAGCAGGACGACGACGACCTGCGAGGCGAGGGCGGTGAGGACTCGGGAGCTGTGATGTCTGAGGACGAGGACCCCGACGAGCCACCCTTTGACAGTGACGCTGCCGTGGACGTGGAGTAGCTAGTTGCGTAGTACCTTTTGGGTTAGGACCGAACCATCGCGATAAGTGGATGCGATTGTGTGGTCTAGTTAGTATGAGTGTGTGTCGGAATTATTGTAAGACTATGTCAGTCCGTGTTTTGTGGTTGTGAACTATGTGATGATGCTTTTGGAACCTTGCTATGGAATGGAATCATGTCTTCTTAGGAGTAATGTTTTGCTGTGATTTGTATGGTTTTGTATATGCTTGATGAACGCTCTTTCGCAATCTATCTTAAAAACTTCTAAGTAGAAAATTTAATTTGTGTTTATTCTGATATTCAGAATGGCTAGGGATCCACCATCCGAGCCATCCATGGCTCAAGTGCTACGTCTTCTCTTGGAAGATCGTGAGGCAGCTCGCACTGAGAGGAATGCCAACCTCGCCACCCTGCAACATCTGGCTCAGATTACCGTCAACCAGAATGGCGGCCAAGGAAATGAAGAGCCTCGCTCCAAGCTTCGTGACTTTCAGAACACCAATCCTCCAGTTTTCTCCAAGAGTGAAGTGCCACTGGATGCTGATGAATGGATCCGTATCATCGAGAACAACCTGAGGGTCGCCCAAGTGGGTGAAAATGAGAAGGTGGTCTACGCCACTCACTACCTCTCTGGGTCTGCCCGAGCATGGTGGGAGGCCATTCGTGCTCTGTTGCCACCAGAGGAAGTTGTGGCTTGGCCGGCGTTCAAGACCAAGTTCTTGAAGCGTTATGTGCCCTCTGGACTCGTCAGTATTATGCGAGAAAGGTTCCTGCAGCTCAAGCAAGGCAGTATGTCTGTGGGCGAGTACTTGGAGAAGTTCACATCTCTAGCAAGGTATGCACCCGCCGATACCGATACCGAAGACAAGAAGAAAGAGAGGTTCATGAATGGACTTCATGATGAGATGCAGTGCATTCTGGTGGTGATGCCTTTCATCGACCTGGAGTCCTTGGCGAATGCAGCCATTATGATGGAGCACAAGCGCAAGGCTTCGTTTGACAACCGCAAGCGTCGCCAACTGATGCAGCAAGGCAGTAGCAGCAGCAGCCCTACGGGAAGTTACCCCCGTCCGCGCCCTTCACCTCCACCGAGGCCTTCTTATCCATCACCAAGGCCTCCAACCTTTGCACCAAGACCCAGCTACTCTCCTCGCCCGCCTGCACCTCATCCTCGAGGTAGTTTCAACCCCAGCCTCAACTTTAATAGGCCGTCTGCTCCGAAGCCAACAGGAGGATGTTTCACTTGTGGACAGCCTGTACACTTCTCGCGGGAGTGTCCCACTAGACAGCCCGCCGGTGGTCGCCCTAATGCGACAAAGATGAATCAAGGGCCACCCCGTCCACCTGGAGGCAAGAACCCGTATCCCAAGAAAGCAGCCCCTGTCACCCGAGGCCATCTGAACCATATCAGCGCAGAAGAAGCCCAGGAGGCACCAGACCTGGTTATGGGTACGTTCCCTGTCAACTCAGTTTCTGCCTCAGTTTTGTTTGATTCGGGAGCTTCCCATTCTTTCGTTACGGAGCCGTTTGTTAGGAAGAGTGGTATGGTTCCAACTGTGATGCATCGTCCTATGAGGGTACAAATTCCGGGGGCCACTACCAAGGCCATTTTGTCTTGCAAGGAGACTCCTGTGGAAATTCAAGGAGACCGATTCCATGCAGACCTAGTGGTATTAGGAAAGCAAGGGATAGAAGTGGTTTTAGGAATGGATTGGATGGCAGTAAATCGAGGAAAAATAGATTGCACTAACAAGTCAGTCACCCTAACCACCCCGAAAGGAGAAGAGATTACACACTTCTCAACCTACCACTCCACCTCAAGTCATTGCCATAAGAGTGTAACGGGAGCCATTTTGGATGAGGTACCGGTAGTGTGTGACTTTCCCGATGTTTTTCCCGAAGAGTTGCCCGGAATGCCACCGGATCGGGATATTGAGTTCATTATTGAGCTGGTACCCGGTACTGGGCCTATAGCTCAGAAACCGTACCGGATGAATCCTGAAGAATTGGAAGAATTAAAGAAACAGTTGGATGACCTACTTAGGAAGGGTATGATACGCCCTAGTGCGTCACCCTGGGGGTCACCAATCATCTTCGTGGATAAGAGAGACGGTACCACTCGTTTGTGTGTGGATTACCGTAAGTTAAATGATGTGACTATTAAAAACAAATACCCCCTACCCAAGATTGAAGATCTGTTTGATCAACTCAATGGAGCTCGAGTCTTCTCCAATATCGATCTCCGCACCGGTTACCATCAGTTCAAAGTCAGAGAATCTGATATCCCTAAGACGGCCTTTGTCACTCGTTACGGATTGTTCGAGTACACAGTGATGTCATTCGGCCTCACCAATGCTCCAGCCTATTTCATGAATCTCATGAACAAGGTGTTCATGGATTACTTGGATAAATTTGTGGTTGTCTTTATTGACGACATCCTGATCTACTCTAAGTCGGAGGAGGAGCATGAAGAGCATCTGAGATTGGTTCTCGGTACCCTTCGAGAATATCAGTTGTATGCTAAGTTCAGCAAGTGTCAGTTTTGGTTGAAGGAAGTAGGATTTCTTGGTCATGTTATCTCGGCTAGAGGAATATCTGTTGACCCAACCCACATCAAGTCCATCCTTGATTTCCCGACCCCCACCAACCAAACCGAAGTGAGGTACATCTTCACCCAGAGGGACTTGAACATGAGGCAGCGAAGATGGATAGAACTCATCAAGGATTACGACTTGGACGTCCATTACCACCCTGGAAAAGCTAACGTTGTGCTGATGCCCTTAGTCGAAAGCCGTGTTCTTTCAACTCCATGATCAGGACTCAGCAGCCAGAACTCTGGGAAGAGCTGGATAAGATGGGTATAGAGGTGGTCAGTTATGGGGCAGTCGATCAACTCCTGTTGCAACCCACCTTACGGGAGCAGATCAAGGAAGCACAGGAAGGTCACGGGAGCATTGAGGGCATCAAAATAAGATTGGACAAAGAGGAAGTCCCGGGGTTCACCATCGATCCTGCCGGTATTCTTTGGTACGAGGGACGCATCTGCGTACCGTCAGATCCTGTTTTGAAGCAGTTAATTATGAAGGAAGCCCACGAGACTTTGTATTCTATCCACCCCGGTGGAACCAAGATGTATCAGGATTTAAAACAAAATTTCTGGTGGCACGGCATGAAGCGCGAGATTGCACTGTTCGTCCAGAATTGCGATATCTGCCAAAGGGTCAAAGCAGAGCATCAGCGACCCACTGGATTACTTCAACCTCTCAAGTTGCCCGAGTGGAAATGGGATGAGATCGGCATGGATTTTATCACTGGATTGCCCCGGTCCAATCGCGGGCATGATGCCATTTGGATTATTGTGGATAGACTCACCAAGGTTGCACATTTTCTCCCGGTAAGCACTCGTCATCGAGCTGATCAACTTGCTGATCTTTACATGTCACGTATCGTCAGCCTTCATGGAATACCTAAGACTATCGTGTCAGATCGGGGAACTCAATTCACCTCTCGCTTTTGGACTAAGCTTCAAGAGGAACTCGGAACGAAGCTCTTTTTCAGTACTTCGTATCACCCTCAGACAGGAGGACAAACGGAAAGAGTCAATCAGATCCTTGAAGATATGCTTATGTCTTGTGAGTTAGCTTATGGGGCCAAATGGGAGAATTGCTTGCCGTTTGCCGAATTTTCGTACAACAACAGCTATCAGGCCAGTCTGAAGATGGCACCGTTTGAGGCTTTGTACGGGCGCAGATGCCGTACACCCTTGAACTGGTCGCAAACCGGAGACAGCCAAATTTTTGGAGTTGACACCTTGAGAGAAGCCGAAGAGCAAGTTCAACTCATTCGCGAACGTCTTAAGGCCGCCCAATCCAGGCAGAAAAGTTACGCAGATTCCAGGAGGCGTGAACTCAACTTCAAGGAAGGAGATATGGTTTACTTGCGCGTTACACCACTCAAGGGAATGCAACGTTTCCATGTCAAGGGGAAATTAGCACCAAGATATATTGGCCCTTTTAAGGTGGTCAGTCGTAGAGGAGAAGTATCTTATCAGCTAGACCTGCCACCCCATCTGTCGGAATTTCATGATGTGTTTCATGTATCTCCGCTCCGGAAGTGTCTGCAAGTTCCTGGTGATACTCATTCATATCAAGAGGTAGATCATCGCACCATTGATCTCAACCATGATCTAACCTACTTTAACATCCCAACATTTTATAATGTTCAAAAGTCACTAAAATTTAAAACTTTTCTTTTTATTAAAATAAAATGTTAAATGCATAAGAAAACCAACTATGAAAGACTTCACACTTAATGAAAAAGATTAATATTTCAAACATCTCAGTTTTACATAATATTCAAAAGTTGTTCTGGTTAAACATTACATCTCTTATTGTATTTCAAAAACCCTAATATGTAAATACCTCAAACCATTTAATTTTAATAAAATAGTTTCCTTATAAGAAACTAATTTCAACCACTTAGTCATATCTATTCATAAAATTTTAAAACTATTTAAAGTGGAATAATTGCCAAATAGTTTTCATTCATCAGACTAAATCCAAGTATGGCTTTGGAAATTATAATTTTATTATTCATTACCTTAAAACTGCATAGATTATATAATTAAGGAATAATACAAATAATCATTCCATTAGCTTAAATGATCTCCATATATTTTCAAAACATTAAATGATTTTCCTGAATATATTCAGTATAAACAATGAATTAAAACTAGAATATTTCCAAAGGTATTTATTATAATTTTCAAATGATATATCTTAATATAAAATATAATGGTGCACAAAATAATTTGAATTAAAAACGATTACATTACATTTTCTCTTTTCATTACAAATACTTGTAATATGATATTTAATAATCTCTTAAAGCTAAAATTTATTTAATATTGGAATATGAGTTTAAATAACTTAAATTCAAACATGTTGGAATGTGGGTATTTTACAAATTTTATTTAGCCAAAAGAAGATTTAATTAAAATATAATTTCAAATTTGACTTTAACTGTCAATTTTGCATTTTATCAATAATTCAAAATATTATTTTTCAAATATGTTCAAAACATTCCCACAACTAGTTTAACATAAAGATAATAATTTTAATTTTTTTTAGAAATTTGTTTGACCTCATTTGGAGTTGTAAATCAAAAGTTATAAAAGAAATAATTAAATCAGAAAAGAAAAAGTGAAAAACCTGACAGGCGGGACCCACCTGTCAGGACTTCATCCCTAACCTCTAGCCATAAATCACGCCCCCGAATCCTCTTCCGATCCTTGCCCAAATTCGAGCGAGATTGTCGCGGATGTGTTTCCCCCTTCGGCCTATATAAACCCCCTGCTCCTCCTCTCCCTTTTCCACTAAAAACCCTAGCCCGAGCGCCCCCAGGCTGCTCGCGTTTGTCCTCGGAGCTCCGCCATTGCCGCCGCCGAATTTCTCCTACTCAGGCGAGTACGAGACTTCCCGAGCACTCCCCTCTCTCCCTTGCTCTTTATTTTTACCGTTTGCATCTTTCTGACTTGGTCGGGTTTCCTCTCGCGCACCAGAACGCCGTTCCCGTCATCGACAGGAGCTCGCCGCCGCCATTCTCTACTCCGACGAGCCACTGGCAGCAGACGAGGGCGCCTCGAAGACCACTGCCTCGCCATCTAGACCGCCACGGCCTCCTCTTCATTTTGGTATGATCCGCTCCTTCCAGTACCCCCTAGATGTCGTAGAACGTTTGTTGCCGACGCGCCGCCGCCGCGTGCATCGTCTTCGGCGAGGTCTCCGGTGACCTAGCGCCGCTTGGTCTGGTCGATTGAATCTGGGCCCTTAGATCTAAATCCTGTGGTCAGTTCTGTTTCACTTAACTGAACCGGTACAGAGAAATCACAAGAAGCCACGTCAGATCCAGTCAGCGCCCATTCAACAAATCTGGCATTTTTGCAGAAAAGCCCGTGCATATTCAAACCTTCATAACTTTTTAACCACTTATCCAAATTTGATAAACTTTATATTTTTGGAAATCCCTCGACATGTAGAATATTTTAGATCTGCCAAAATTCAAATATGACTAAGTTTAGAATATTCAAATTTTAAATGGAAGATTTGAGTATATTTGTCATAACTTTAAATCTATAATTCCAAAAATTGCAAATAAAATTGTTTTAGAAACTTTAGAATATTTGTAAATTAATGCCACTGCTATAAAATATTTTGAGTAATTTTTGATTGAATTCATAGTTTTATATTTAATTTGAATAGTTTGAGTATTTTCAACATAACTATTAATAAAAATATTATTTTTGATTAAACTAAATTGCTATAAATTTAATTAAAATACCCCTGTCTATTAACACTATTTATTAAATTATATTATAAAAATTTAATCATAGAAAACTTTATTATTATAATTATTCCTTTTATTATATTTTCCAAAATTAGAAATTAATTAAATTGCATTTATAAATTCATTCATATTTATAAAGAAATCACAAAAGTTATTTTGATGCTTCTTGTGATTAAAATTTCATTTCATGCATAAAATATTTTATTATATAATTATATCCCTCATAGGAAAACCTCTTCATTATTTTTCTCTAAGTTAGAAGTATTCTCAACTTAGCATTCTGGTAAAGTGCTACACTTAGACACTTAGTAATTTTCAAGATGGAGCTAGAAGGTCATTGAAGGACTTAGCCAAAACAAGACTTCAGAAATATCTTCAAGGAGCACTTGGAAGAAAAGTGAGAAGAAGTTCAAGAAGGCCAACCCCCTTTTATTCTCTAAGTCTTTCTCTCTGTCCCTTTCCTCTCCTCTGAGACTTCATGAAGACTAAGTTAGATCCAAGACCAGCCTAGGTGATACAAGAATCATCAAGACTACCAAGAGCTCAATCAAGACATCATCCAGAAGAAAGTTACAAGTCTGGAGATGAAGCCTGGAGGACAACTACATCTTTCTTTCTATCTTTTCCCTCTTTTCTAATCTTGTCTTTCACATTTGACTTAAACAAATTTTGATAATGATGTTACCATCTTGAAGTTGTTGGATCCTAGCGGCATAGTGAGATGAAGCGGCCTGGAAACAAACCTTACATGTCCACGTACATGAGACCTGTTCCGCAATTTAAGTGGCTGGCCGGGTGTCTGTCTCTCTCACTATAGTGAATGTCCAATTTACAAAGAGTCGATAATAATTGTTGATCATCTTGAAGAAATGACTTAGTAGTTACTCTAAATATTTCTACACATCAAGTCTAAGCCATTAGAGGGCTTATTCAAGATGATATAAAACAAAATATTTTATTCAACTTATGACCTTAGTCCTTAGTCATTTTTGACCAACACATTTCCTTGCGTTAACTTAAAAGATTTTCATGGCATGGCCTGCATCTCTAGTCCTTAGAAATAATTTGCATATCATGCATGACATGTTTTCCTTAGAAGTTTTACAAAACTTGTTTGTTCACTAGATATGAGCATGTATGTTTGATGATTATTGTTTGTTGATGGTTGTATTGTTGTTTGCTTATTTTTTTAGATTAAACGGAGAGCAAACGTTCGTTGTTGAAAAGAGTTTGTGAACAACGACAACATTCAAAGGCAAGTGGTACACCTCATAAACTTCCTCTTATTTTCTATATGCATTACTTAGTGTATTTTTATATGCATGAGTAAGATAGTATTGCTATGCTAAACCTGCGTAGAATTCCCTTACTCCTGTGTCTAGGTTCCTATATAATACTTAGTAGATGTATTGATGCTATGCAATTGATGAAAAGTTTTACAAAATGTTAAGTGACTACTCAGGGCTGTGCTCATGGTTGTCGTCGCCTAGGATGAATGTCTATTCTACTTCGGGCCGTGAGCATGGTGATTTTTATCTGAGAGTGCACATCAACTAAGTTAAGGAAACTCCTGGGTGGATTGGTTGTTAATGGTGGCGAAGTTGAGTGGCTACTCCGGTCCATGTCTATGGTTCCTGGAGTACGTGCACTTGTGGATGGCCACCCAGGGAACAGAGGAATCTGAAGAACTCCGAGTGACGATTGCTTCCAGTGCAGCCATTGCCATATGGGCTCTGGCTTGATCAATTATGTTGCATGGACTCTCTACGGCTTGACAAGCAGATGTAGGGGGATGTTAGGTGGAACGGGTCAAGCCAGAGTGGGAGGGAAAATGCTTCTGAAAGATCTCGTCTCATTCTTCTCCTTTCCTTATCACAAATGGTGTGTAGAGGATAATTTGGGTTGAATGTGTACAATGGTGAACGTGCACAACCTCTGCAGAGTGTAAAACTAAGTACTTAGCCGTGTCCCCGGTACGGACAATTTGAGCAGCTGATTACGGACGTCAAACGGAGGATTCCATCATTCCAACTTCAGAAATAAAACTTGATGCGTGAACAAGGGAAGACGAGATTATGGTTTTCATACCATACTTGTCTTGATTTGAAGAAAGAGTTTTCCTAAGAGATAGGAAAAATTGGCTTTATGCAAAATAGCCTTGAACTCCACCAGCCAAATATGCATATAGGCTATAGAGTTATTCCATTAAGTGTCCACCATAGTGTCACTTGCTAGACTCCATTTTTAATGGAATCTTACCCACGTTGTTGCAATATTTTTCTTATTGCAGATTGTTCAGATGACGAGTGAGGTTTCGTTTATAGGTTTCGAGTCTACAACCAACATGTTTTCGCTTGTGGCAACATGAAGTTGTTGGAGACCCACTGCTATTGTATTTCCGTTGTGTACTTTTTCAATGCTAGCTTTATGCTATGCAACTTGTATCAAATATTTTGTAATTCTGGATCATCAATGTAATAAAATTGACGCTTTGTTGTGATATTACATCGTAAACTGTGTGTGCAAATGTATCGATCCAGGGATTTGCACTATAGACAGGTATCTGCCTTATTTAAAGTGCAGGTATGCTACAGATGGTATCAGAGCACTGTGTTGCCTGTAGGTTCGAAACCCTAGGTTTGGATAGAAATAGAATTTGACCATAGGATTGAAAATCTATTTTATTCACTTTTCTAAAAACAAAACTTTCCATTTTATCATATGAATCTTACTGTTTCATTTTAATTCTAATACTCTTTCCTCTTCAAAATTTTAGATGGGAGAGTACACTGAGACCGCATATGCTGGAGTTTTGTCGGATTTCATCTTTGGGAGGCAGCTGTCTAGGTTGACAAGTATATTGAAGCTACCACCGCCCTATTTCCGAGGAAGGAAGGAAGAGACCGACATACCTGATGTGATGCGTTGGGAAATCCGCACAATAATGACCCCAGATCCCACGATGCCAGACTTCGAGCCCGTGGACTATGTCACCTACTACCCTGAATGGATTGAAGGAGTGAACATAGCTATGGTGGACTTGATTGCCCGATTGTGTTATAAGTATCGCAACAAGCTGGCACTAGAATCGCCCTTCCGTGCCTGTGGGAAGAGGTATGCGCATGGCCACTCAATGGATCGGACGGGAAATCGACTGGACCTGCCCATCACTAACAAGATGTTTGAAGACTTGGATTTTCTCGTGAACCGCCTGACCAGAAAGGTTCAACAAGCTTATAACATCGCAGATCATGCCCGAGCCGTCATACACGCAAAAACCCAAGAACTCCAGACTTCTGAAACCCTTATTGGCCATATGGAGGAACTCATCCATGAACTACATTTGCAGAATCTTAACAAGGATGAGCAGATCGCCACCCTTGAGGCGCAACTCAATGTACCTCCACCACCGCCAGTAGCTGAAGGAAGTGACCAAGGCACTGGAAATGTGGTAGTAAACTCAGAGGTAAAGGATGAAGAAGACCCCGAAGAGGTGCTTTTTGAAGAGTCAACGGAGGGAGAAGTCACGCGTGTGGCGAATAACCACGCAATAAAGCGCAAGCGTGAGATTGAGGAGGAATAAGTGGAGCAATACAAACCACGTTAGAGGGACCACCATTTATCTCATTTGGCTTATCGTATCGATTTGATGTATTGACCTATCAAATTGTGGTATGACAGTACTATCGTTTTTGTAATTCCATGACATTGATGTGTTTTCATTCGATAAATGATTAGTTCAAATTCTCAAAATAAGTGTGAAATTTGTTTTTGTATGTATTGCATGTGTTTGAATCATGTTGATTGATATTATTAGGAATTGGTTGTCTTGTTCTGAAATTATTGAAGTAGTATTTCCCCATAGTACTTATAATTCAACTCATTTATTTTCTAAAAACAATAGATGTCTCACTCTAATAACGACAACGGTGAATTGTACCCAACTACGCGAAAGCCGTTAAGGAACCAGAGGCAGAAGGTGATCAACGACCACCCGCCTAAGATTGATCAAAACCATAGTATTGTTGAAGAGGACCCTATGACCAAACTAAAGGCATGCAAAACTTGTGGAGAGATAGGACATACGTCCAAGGATTGTTCTGATGAGTGGCCCCATGGTCACACCAGACGTCCAATTAATGGACGCCACACCAAACGGGTTATTTGCTTCCTGTGTGAAGGAACAACCCATGTTCCAATCCAATGTCAATTTTATCCCTTGGCGCTACAAGCTAACCAACAAGCCAAGGAAGGAATGTGACAGTCTCTCATGAAGATCCTCGAGGAACAAAGACAAAAGAGTGAATCCAAGAAGGATCTTAGCCACATAACATGCTACAGGTGCAAGGATAAGGGACACTATGCCAGTGGCTGCCCAGAGTGGAATAGGATTAAATCTCTCCAAGGACCGAGTGGAAAACGTGAGTGCTAAAACTTCCCGTATCTACCACATGTCATTGTATTTTGAATACTTGTACGCTCTACAACAGAGAAATAAGAATGATTAAACAAAGTTTCTAGACTGACCACAAAATTTTCTTTTAAGGGTGGTAGCTACCCAGATATTTCAAACCCAGCTGATTAAACCCAGAGATCCCAAACTATCTTCCTTCTAGCCTCCCCAATTAGAAAATTTATTCCCTACAAGTTTTCAAGTTTCCATGTCAGAAATTACATTTCTCAAAACCTCTAGAGTTATCAGAATCATTCAAGCATTTGCTTTTCTTTTTAGCTTCTCCGAATCTCGGGGACGAGATTTCTTTTAAGGGTGGTAGTCTGTAACATCCCAACATTTATAATGTTCAAAAATCACTAAAATTTAAAACTTTTCTTTTTATTAAAATAAAATGTTAAATGCATAAGAAAACCAACTATGAAAGACTTCACACTTAATGAAAAAGATTAAAATTTCAAACATCTCAGTTTTACATAATGTTCAAAAGTTGTTCTGGTTAAACATTACATCTCTTATTGTATTTCAAAAACCCTAATATGTAAATACCGCAAACCATTTAATTTTAATAAAATAGTTTCCTAATAAGAAACTAATTTCAACCACTTAGTCATATCTATTCATAAAATTTTAAAACTATTTAAAGTGGAATAATTGCCAAAAAGTTTTCATTCATCAGACTAAATCCAAGTATAGCTTTGGAAATTATAATATTATTATTCATTACCTTAAAAATACATAGATTATATAATTAAGGAATTATACAAATAATCATTCCATTAGCTTAAATGATCTCCATGTATTTTTAAAACATTAAATGATTTTCCTGAATATATTCAGTATAAAAAATGAATTAAAACTAGAATATTTCCAAAGGTATTTATTATAATTTTCAAATGATATATCTTAATACAAAATATAATGGTGCACAAAATAATTTGAATTAAAAATGATTACATTACATTTTCTCTTTTCATTACAAATACTTGTAATATGATATTAAATAATCTATTAAAGCTAAAATTTATTTAATATTGGAATATGAGTTTAAATAACTTAAATTCAAACATGTTGGAATGTGGGTATTTTACAAATTTTATTTAGCCAAAAGAAGATTTAATTAAAATATAATTTCAAATTGACTTTAAGTGTCAATTTTGCATTTAATCAATAATTCAAAATATTATTTTTCAAATATGTTCAAAGCATTCCCACAACTAGTTTAACATAAAGATAATAATTTTACAAATTTTTAGAAATTGGTTTGACCTCATTTGGAGTTGTAAATCAAAAGTTATAAAAGAAATAATTAAATCAGAAAAGAAAAAGTGAAAAACCTGACAGGCGGGACCCACCTGTCAGGACTTCATCCCTAACCTCTAGCCAGAAATCACGCCCCCGAATCCTCCTCCGATCCTTGCCCAAATTCGAGCGAGATTGTCACGGATGTGTTTCCCCCTTCGGCCTATATAAACCCCCTGCTCCTCCTCTCCCTTTTCCCCTAAAAACCCTAGCCCGAGCGCCCCCAGGCTGCTCGCGTTTGTCCTCGGAGCTCCGCCATTGCCACCGCCGAATTTCTCCTACTCCGGCGAGTAGGAGACTTCCCGAGCACTCCCCTCTCTCCCTTGCTCTTTATTTTTACCGTGTGCATCTTTCTGACTTGGTCGGGTTTCCTCTCGCGCACCAGAACGCCGTTCCCGTCATCGACAGGAGCTCGCCGCCGCCATTCTCTACTCCGACGAGCCACTGGCAGCAGACGAGGGCGCCTCGAAGACCACTGCCTCGCCATCTAGACCGCCACGGCCTCCTCTTCATTTTTTTATGATCCGCTCCTTCCAGTACCCCCTAGATGTCGTAGAACGTTTGTTGCCGACGCGCCGCCGCCGCGTGCATCGTCTGCGGCGAGGTCTCCGGTGACATAGCGCCGCTTGGTCTGGTCGATTGAATCTGGGCCCTTAGATCTAAATCCTGCGGTCAGTTCTGTTTCACTTAACTGAACCGGTACAGGGAAATCACAAGAAGCCACGTCAGATCCAGTCAGCGCCCAGTCAACAGATCTAGCATTTTTGCAGAAAAGCCCCTGCATATTCAAACCTTCATAACTTTTTAACCACTTATCCAAATTTGATAAACTTTATATTTTTTGGAAAGCCCTCGACATGTAGAATATTTTAGATCTGCCAAAATTCAAATTTGACTAAGTTTAGAATATTAAAATTTCAAATGGAAGATTTGAGTATATTTGTCATAACTTTAAATCTATAATTCCAAAAATTGCAAATAAAATTGTTTTAGAAACTTTAGAATATTTGTAAATTAATGCCACTGCTATAAAATATTTTGAGTAATTTTTGAATGAATTCATAGTTTTATATTTAATTTGAATAGTTTGAGTATTTTCAACATAACTATTAATAAAAATATTATTTTGGATTAAAGTAAATTGCTATAAATTTAATTAAAATACCCCTATCTATTAACACTATTTATTAAATTATATTATAAAAATTTAATCATAGAAAACTTTAATCTTATAATTATTCCTTTTATTATATTTTCCAAAATAAGAAATTAATTAAATTGCATTTATAAATTCATGCATATTTATAAAGAAATCACAAAAGTTATTTTGATGCTTCTTGTGATTAAAATTTCATTTCATGCATAAAATATTTTATTATATAATTATATCCCTCATAGGAAAACCTCTTCATTATTTTTCTCTAAGTTAGAAGTATTCTCAACTTAGCATTCTGGTAAAGTGCTACACTTAGACACTTAGTAATTTTCAAGATGGAGCTAAAAGGTCATTGAAGGACTTAGCCAAAACAAGACTTCAGAAATATCTTCAAGGAGCACTTGGAAGAAAAGTGAGAAGAAGTTCAAGAAGGCCAACCCCCTTTTATTCTCTAAGTCTTTCTCTCTGTCCCTTTCCTCTCCTCTGAGACTTCATGAAGACTAAGTTAGATCCAAGACCAGCCTAGGTGATACAAGAATCATCAAGTCTGAAGATTCATCAAGACTACCAAGAGCTCAATCAAGACATCATCCAGAAGAAAGTTACAAGTCTGGAGATGAAGCCTGGAGGACAACTACATCTTTCTTTCTATCTTTTCCCTCTTTTCTAATCTTGTCTTTCACATTTGACTTAAACAAATTTTGATCATGATGTTATCATCTTGAAGTTGTTGGATCCTAGCGGCATAGTGAGATAAATCGGCCTGGAAACAAACCTTACATGTCCACGTACATGAGACCTGTTCCGCAATTTAAGTGGCTGGCCGGGTGTCTGTCTCTCTCACTATAGTGAATGTCCAATTTACAAAGAGTTGATAATAATTGTTGATCATCTTGAAGAAATGACTTAGTAGTTACTCTAAATATTTCTACACATCAAGTCTAAGCCATTAGAGGGCTTATTCAAGATGATATAAAACAAAATATTTTATTCAACTTATGACCTTAGTCCTTAGTCATTTTTGACCAACACATTTCCTTGCATTAAGTTAAAAGATTTTCATGGCATGACATGCATCTCTAGTCCTTAGAAATAATTTGCATATCATGCATGACATGTTTTCCTTAGAAGTTTTACAAAACTTGTTTGTTCACTAGATATGAGCATGTATGTTTGATGATTGTTGTTTGTTGATGGTTGTATTGTTGTTTGCTTATTTTGTTTAGATTAAACGGAGAGCAATCGTTCGTTGTTGAAAAGAGTTTGTGAACAACGACAACATTCAAAGGCAAGTGGCACACCTCATAAACTTCCTATTATTTTCTATATGCATTACTTAGTGTATTTTTATATGCATGAGTAAGATAGTATTGCTATGCTAAACCTGCGTAGAATTCCCTTACTCCTGTGTCTAGGTTCCTATATAATACTTAGTAGATGTATTGATGCTATGCAATTGATGATAAGTTTTACAAAATGTTAAGTGACTACTCAGGGCTGTGCTCATGGTTGTCGTCGCCTAGGATGAATGTCTATTCTACTTAGGGCCGTGAGCATGGTGATTTTTACCTGAGAGTGCACATCCACTAAGTTAAGGAAGCTCTTGAGTGGATTGGTTGTTAATGGTGGCGAAGTTGAGTGGCTACTCCGATCCATGTCTATGGTTCCTGGAGTACGTGCACTTGTGGATGGCCACCCAGGGAACAGAGGAATCTGAAGAACTCCGAGTGACGATTGCTTCCAGTGCAGCCATTGCCATATGGGCTCTGTCTTGATCAATTATGTTGCGTGGACTCTCTCCGGCTTGACAAGCAGATGTAGGGGGATGTTAGGTGAAACGGGTTAAGCCAGAGTGGGAGGGAAAATGCTTCTGAAAGATCTCGTCTCATTCTTCTCCTTTCCTTATCACAAATGGTGTGTAGAGGATAATTTGGGTTGAATGGGTACAATGGTGAACATGCACAACCTCTGCAGAGTGTAAAACTAAGAACTTAGCCGTGTCCCTGGTACAGAAAATTTGAGCAACTGATCACGGACGTCAAACGGAGGATTCCATCATTCCAACTTCAGAAATAAAACTTGATGGGTGAACAAGGGAAGACGAGATTATGGTTTTCATGCCATACTTGTCATGATTTGAAGAAAGAGTTTTCCAAAGAGATAGGAAAAATTGGCTTTATGCAAAATAGCCTTGAACTCCACCAGCCAAATATGCATATAAGCTATAGAGTTATTCCATTAAGTGTCCACCATAGTGTCACTTGCCAGACTCCATTTTTAATGGAATCTGACCCACGTTGTTGGAATATTTTTCTTATTGCAGATTATTCAGATGACAAGTGAGGTTTCGTTTATAGGTTTCGAGTCTACAACCAACATGTTTTCGCCTGTGGCAACATGAAGTTGTTGGAGACCCACTGCTATTGTATTTCCGCTGTGTACTTTTTCAATGCTAGCTTTATGCTATGCAACTTGTATCAAATATTTTGTAATTCTGGATCATCGATGTAATAAAATTGACGCTTTGTTGTGATATTACATTGTAAACTGTGTGTGCAAATGAATCGATTCAGGGATTTGCACTATAGACAGGTATCTGCCTTATTTAAAGTGCAGGTACGCTACAGATGGTATCAGAGACTGTTTTGCCTGTAGGTTCGAAACCCTAGGTTTGGATAGAAATAGAATTTGACCATAGGATTGAAAATCTATTTTATTCACTTTTCTAAAAACAAAACTTTCCATTTTATCATATGAATCTTACTGTTTCATTTTAATTCTAATACTCTTTCCTCTTCAAAATTTTAGATGGGAGAGTACACTGAGACCGCATATGCTGGAGTTTTGTCGGATTTCATCTTTGGGAGACAGCTGTCTAGGTTGACACGTATATTGAAGCTACCACCGCCCTATTTCCGAGGAAGGAAGGAAGAGACCGACATACCTGATGTGATGCGTTGGGAAATCCGCACAATCATGACCCCAGATCCCACGATGCCAGACTTCGAGCCCGTGGACTATGTCACCTACTACCCTGAATGGATTGAAGGAGTGAACATAGCTATGGTGGACTTGATGACCCGATTGTGTTATAAGTATCGCAACAAGCTGGCACCAAAATCGCCCTTCCGTGCCTGTGGGAAGAGGGATGCGCATGGCCACTCAATGGCTCGCACGGGAAATCGACTGGACCTGCCCATCACTAACAAGATGTTTGAAGACTTGGATTTTCTCGTGAACCGCCTGACCAGAAAGGTTCAGCAAGCTTATAACATCGCAGATCATGCCCGAGCCGTCATACACGCAAAAACCCAAGAACTCCAGACTTCTGAAACCCTTATTGGCCATATGGAGGAACTCATCCATGAACTATATTTGCAGAATCTTAACAAGGATGAGCAGATCGCCACCCTTGAGGCGCAACTCAACGTACCTCCACCACCGCCAGTAGCTGAAGGAAGTGACCAAGGCACTGGAAATGTGGTAGTAAACTCAGAGGTAAAGGATGAAGAAGACCCCGAAGAGGTGCTTTTTGAAGAGTCAACGGAGGGAGAAGTCACGCGTGTGGCGAATAACCACGCAATAAAGCGCAAGCGTGAGATTGAGGAAGAATAAGTGGAGCAATACAAACCACGTTAGAGGGACCACCATTTATCTCATTTGGCTTATCGTATCGATTTGATGTATTGACCTATCAAATTGTGGTATGGCAGTACTATCGTTTTTGTAATTCCATGACATTGATGTGTTTTCGTTCGATAAATGATTAGTTCAAATTCTCAAAATAAGTGTGAAATTTGTTTTTGTATGTATTGCATGTGTTTGAATCATGTTGATTGATATTATTAGGAATTGGTTGTCTTGTTCTGAAATTATTGAAGTAGTATTTCCCCATAGTACTTATAATTCAACTCATTTATTTTCTAAAAACAATAGATGTATCACTCTAATAACGACAACGGTGAATTGTACCCAACTACGCGAAAGCCGTTAAGGAACCAGAGGCAGAAGGTGATCAACGACCACCCGCGTAAGATTGATCAAAACCATAGTATTGTTGAAGAGGACCCTATGACCAAACTAAAGGCATGCAAAACTTGTGGAGAGATAGGACATACGTCCAAGGATTGTTCTGATGAGTGACCCCATGGTCACACCAGACGTCCAATTAATGGACGCCACACCAAACGGGTTATTTGCTTCCTGTGTGAAGGAACAACCCATGTTCCAATCCAATGTCAATTTTATCCCTTGGTGCAACAAGCTAACCAGCAAGCCAAGGAAGGAATGCGACAGTCTCTCATGAAGATCCTCGAGGAACAAAGACAAAAGAGTGAATCCAAGAAGGATCTTAGCCACATAACATGCTACAGGTGCAAGGATAAGGGACACTATGCCAGTGGCTGCCCAGAGTGGAAGAGGATTAAATCTCTCCAAGGACCGAGTGGAAAACGTGAGTGCTAAAACTTCCCTTATATACCACATGTCATTGTATTTTGAATACTTGTACGCTCTACAACAGAGAAATAAAAATGATTAAACAAAGTTTCTAGACTGACCACAAAATTTTCTTTTAAGGGTGGTAGCTACCCAGATATTTCAAACCCAGCTGATTAAACCCAGAGATCCCAAACTATATTCCTTCTAGCCTCCCCAATTAGAAAATTTATTCCCTACAAGTTTTCAAGTTTCCATGTCAGAAATTACATTTCTCAAAACCTCTCGAGTTATCAGAATCATTCAAGCATTTGCTTTTCTTTTTAGCTTCTCCGAATCTCGGGGACGAGATTCCTTTTAAGGGTGGTAGTCTATAATATCCCAAAATTTTATGATGTTCAAAAATCACTAAAATTTAAAACTTTTCTTTTTATTAAAATAAAATGTTAAATGCATAAGAAAACCAACTATGAAAGACTTCACACTTAATGAAAAAGATTAATATTTCAAACATCTCAGTTTTACATAATGTTCAAAAGTTGTTCTGGTTAAACATTACATCTCTTATTGTATTTCAAAAACCCTAATATGAAAATACCTCAAACCATTTAATTTTAATAAAATAGTTTCCTTATAAGAAACTAATTTCAACCACTTAGTCATATCTATTCATAAAATTTTAAAACTATTTAAAGTGGAATAATTGCCAAAAAGTTTTCATTCATCAGACTAAATCCAAGTATAGCTTTGGAAATTATAATATTATTATTCATTACCTTAAAAATACATTGATTATATAATTAAGGAATTATACAAATAATCATTCCATTAGATTAAATGATCTCCATGTATTTTCAAAACATTAAATGATTTTCCTGAATATATTCAGTATAAACAATGAATTAAAACTAGAATATTTCCAAAGGTATTTATTATAATTTTCAAATGATATATCTTAATACAAAATATAATGGTGCACAAAATAATTTGAATTAAAAATGATTACATTACATTTTCTCTTTTCATTACAAATACTTATAATATGATATTTAATAATCTATTAAAGCTAAAATTTATTTAATATTGGAATATGAGTTTAAATAACTTAAATTCAAACATGTTGGAATGTGGGTATTTTACAAATTTTATTTAGCCAAAAGAAGATTTAATTAAAATATAATTTCAAATTTGACTTTAAGTGTCAATTTTGCATTTAATCAATAATTCAAAATATTATTTTTCAAATATGTTCAAAACATTCCCACAACTAGTTTAACATAAATATAATAATTTTACAAATTTTTAGAAATTTGTTTGACCTCATTTGGAGTTGTAAATCAGAAGTTATAAAAGAAATAATTAAATCAGAATAGAAAAAGTGAAAAACCTGACAGGCGGGACCCACCTGTCAGGACTTCATCCCTAACCTCTAGCCAGAAATCACGCCCCCGAATCCTCCTCCGATCCTTGCCCAAATTCGAGCGAGATTGTCGCGGATGTGTTTCCCCCTTCGGCCAATATAAACCCCCTGCTCCTCCTCTCCCTTTTTGTAACATCCCAAATTTTGCAAAAATTTAAAACTTGCATTCAAGCATCATGCATCATTGAGCATAAGAATACATCACAAAAATATTAAATAAAACTTCAAATTATAAATAGAAATAATTTATAAATTCCATAAAGTGTTTATTTAAAACTCCTTTAATAAATAAAAATTTACCAATTTATATATGGGCAAGTATAATGTTAAAAAGTTCCATTTTCAGTAACTATTCCAAAACATATTTTTATGATTTTTTCTGAAATGTTTTGAATAGGTTTAAAAATCATATTTGAAATCAGTATTTAAAAACAGAAAAGGTTTTAAATAAAAATAATTGGATTTCTGAGTCGAGTGGCCCGTGGCCCGTAGCTACCTGCCGCGCGCGCGTAGCCGATCAGCCCGCCAGCGGCCCAGCGCCCTGCGCGCTCGCTCGCAGTCGCTGACAGGTGGGACCCACCTGTCATCTCCTCCACGGAGCCGTTCGTCCCCAAATCACGCCCACGTCTCCGACCGAAACGCCCGATTTGATTTCGTTTGAATGCGGCGATTTACTACTCCATTTACCTCGCTGTTTTCCCCTACTAAAAGCCCCCGAGCTCCTCCGTGTTTTGCCCCAAACATCTCCTCCAAAGAGCCCCTGGGTTGGCCGCTAGAGACCCCGCTCTTCCGCCGTCGCCGTCGGTGAGAACCTCGCCGTGCGCGCAACCCTAACCACCCCGTGCCGTATCGTTGCTCCCTCTCGCTTTAACTTTTCCTTGCGGAGCTTTTTGACACGGTTTTGAACTCATTCCCGCAGCGCAACGCCGTGTCCGTGCTCGCCCGAGGAGAACCGCCGCCTCGTGCTACTCCGGCGAGCGATTACGCGAGGAGGAGTTCACGCCGGAGACCGCCACCTCGCCACCGTCCCCGCATCGATATTCTCCACGTCTCGGTAAGACCCATCCATCCCGTAGATCCCTAGGATGCGAGCGCGTGCAATGCCGGCCGTGGCACCGCCGCGGTCGGGAGTTTTTCCGGCGAACCGCGCCGCCCGCGCGTGGTCTCCGTTTTCGGACCATTGGATCTAGATCCAACGGATCTAGATCCATTTAATCCCGAGCGCTAGTTATTAAGGAGATCGGACGGCCCACGCTGCCGATCCGCGTCGAATCGGTACGGACGAATCAGATCACGCCGCGTGGCCGATTCTTTTTCTATTTCAAATAAAATTTAGAAATTAAAACAGAAAACTATTAAAACTTGCAAAATTCATAACTTTTAATCTGTAAGTCCAAAATTGATAAACTTTATGTCATTGGAAAGCCCTGCTCATGTAGTTTATTTCTACATCATTTGTTTTTCCCTTTGAAAAATTATAAATTGTATAATTATCAGAGGAGTATTTCGGCCATTAAAATAATAACTTAAATAATAAAAATGATTTAGAAATAAATTTAATTGTTTTAGGATTGTATTATTTCCCTCTGTCCAGCAATATTAATAAATGTCCAAATTGAAGATGTCATAAAAACAATAAAAGTTGTAATTATAGAAACCAAAGTTTTACTACATTATTTTAAAATTATTTAATTGATAAATAAAATAAGAAATACCTAAAATTATAATTCACTTACTAATGACAGAAAATAAGAAGTATTAATAAGTGTGTCCTATTATCATAGCATATCATTCATGCATACTTGATTATATTTAGTGTTGTGATGTTATTGTGTTGGTATTTATTTTATTCATTGATTGTGCTAGATTGTGAAGAAGAGGAAGGAATTGCTTGTGATTGTTATTCTTGCTGTGCTTGTTCCTCCTGTTACCAAGTCAAGTGACATTCATACTAAATCCCATATTTTCTATATGCATAAGTAGTATATTTTGAGTAGTGTGCATGATAGGGAATTTTGATTTATTTTATAATCCTAAGTTAGTTTGTGTTTTACAAATATCCTAGTAGTGTGTAGCCACCCTTTTCCCTAAGCAGCCATGAAAAGATTTTACTAGTTGCTTAGCCATGCTATAAAAATGTTTGCCATGTTATGGAAATGTTTCTAAGTGTTAACATTTTAAAATACACATCTGGGTGGAATTGGTTGATATGGTTTATGTTGAGTGGCTTTTGGGACTATGCTTGTGGTTGTCTTCGCCTAGGATGAATGTCTATTCTACTTAGGGCCATGAGTATGGTGGTTGTTACCCAGAAGTACACTTGTGGATGGCCACCCAGGAACGAAGAGATTACCAAGTCCCTCCAAGTTTAGAAGCTTCCCGTGCAACCTTTTGACAATGGGCTCTGTCTAGAATGATTAAGTTGTGGGAGTGCAACCTGTCAGCTTGACAAGCAGATGTAGAGATGATAGGTGGAACGAGTCTTGCTAGAATGGTTGCATTCTTCTTCTGAAAGTTCTTGTCTCAATTCTCTCCTTTCCATAATACACTCCGTGTGTATAGGATTTCTCGGACACATTGAGTCTAAAGGTGAAAGTGCACAACCTCTGCAGAGTCGACAATCTGAGTTCTCAGCCGTGTCCCCGGAAATGGACTACTTGAGCAACTGGACAAGGATGGGCAGAAGGATCTCAACACTGTTTTCATAAAGTAAAATTTGACTAAGGAAAGAATTGTTGGTGCACTTGGGCTTCATCCCTCGATGCCAAGTTTTCGAGAAATAAAAGTGTTTTACAAAATGATAGGAGAAAACTTGCTTTCTGCAAATAGCCTTCAACCCCACCAAGCCAAATATGCATATAGATGTTAGACTTGCCAGAATATATCCACCATAGTCACTTGCCAATACGTCATTGTATTGACCTCCTTCGGGGGCTGCATATTCCAATGTGCAGGAAATTCTGATGCTGAATGATTGGCTCGAGTCTACACCCAACATGACTGCCTGTGGCGCATGCTTGAAGATGAGGCTCAATGTTATTTCGCTTTCGCTGTGAACTTTGAACTTTAGCTAGCCTTCATGGCTATGCGAATTGTAATAAAGCCATATTGGCTATTATTTTGGATCTCGTTGTAGCAATTTAATACTTATGCAATGGTACTTTATATTTTGTACTGTGGTGCTGGCAGTGATCCAGGGACTAGCACATAACACAGGTATTCCAACTTTAATAAAAGTTGGGGTGCTACAAAATGGTATCAGAGCAAAGTGTTGCCTGTAGGTTCGAGCCCCTAGGATTGGTTAAGCCCTTTTTGGTCATAATGTTACCATCTTTGAAGTATGTTGGATTCTAACGGCATGGTGGGATGAAGCGGCCCGGGACAAACTTTACATGTCCACGTACATGAGACCTGTCCCACAATATAAGTGGCTGGCCGGGTGTCTGTCTCTCTCACTATAGTGAAAAATCCAATTTACGAAAAGTTGTTAATATCTGTTGATCACCTTAGGATTTTGACTTAGTATCCCTCTAAATTAATACACTCCATAACTAGTACTTCCTTATCTTATGAAATTCTTGTTTTAATTTCCTTTCTTCCTACCTAAAGGATGACGAGCTTTCACTTCACCACTGCGGAGGACTTCGAGAACACCCGTTTTGGCTGTTACCTCCTCGACATCGGCGAGAAGATAGGGTTACCACTACCCCAAGTAAAGGGATTCATTCTGAAGAAATTTAACAAAGAGGGTTGCTGGGGAATAAAAGCAACACAGCCAGGACGTGGAGAGGAGCCCCCACTAGAGATCAAAATGGTTAGTGACTCCAAAGACAAAGGGCTCAATCTAGTCATGCAAGATTTGATTGGGCGCCTCTACGGACGCTACAGCATAGAGTTGAGGGGCCACTACTCCATTTTCTTTGGAAGAAGAAACGAAGATGGAGAACCTTACCTGTATGATGTCGGAGAAAGAGGCAAGGCAAAACCCCTTAGCCTTTATTTCCAGGAGCTGGAAATCCTTGTCACCGAACTATATGAAGATCGACGCACCGAGCTCCTGAAGAACGATGAGTTATGTGCCTTACTTAAGGAGAACGAAGAGAAGGTGAAGGTTCAAGAGGAAGTGACTAAGGCACAGGAAGAGAGATTCGCTGCACAAGAAGAGAAGTATAGGAGACAAGAGAAAAGAGTTCAAGAGAAGAACAAGACTATCAGGGAACAAAAGGCAGAACTCGAGAGCAATGAAGTCGAGTTCGAGGCTGATAGTGACTTGATCAAAAGGCTTCGTACTGAGAAGAGAGAGCTGCAAGAGAAAAATCTTGCCCTGGAGAAAGAAGTAAAGGAACTCAAGGATGTACTCGCCAATGAAGGAATCGAGATACAGGAAATTGAAGAGGAGGAAGAGGATATGGTCGAGTAGTTAGTTAGAGAGACTACCATTTATCATACACCACATTGTCCGGATCTTGTATTGACCTACCAACTTGTGGTAAGGCAGTACATTCCCTTGTATCCTCGGAACCTCGCGAGTTTATTTTTCCAAAACTTTATATCGTTTTTCTTAAACCAAAGGTTATGAATTGTTTGCTGATTGTTTTTTTTTAAGTGGTGTGTTGTTGATGGTGTGCTTGACTGGATTGTTTTGTGCATGGGCAGGATTCCTCCTTATAGATGTATCTATCTTTTACTCATCCATGCAGAAACCCCACATATGCCTCCACGTCGTGATCCCGACAATAGCGAAGCTATGCAACAGCTGATGGCAGCTCAAGCCCAACTGATGACTATGATGACCCAGTTCATTGCAGCAACCAACAACAACAACAACAACAACAACAACAATAATAACCATCCACCACCACCCCCACCCCCTGTGGACAGACTTGCAAGATTTCTCAGGCTTAGACCTAATAAGTTCTCCTCTGCTACTGAACCCATAGTGGCGGATGACTGGCTCCGTTCAGTCAACAAGGACTTAGTAACCTGTGAGTGTTCTGAGGCAGAAAAGGTGAGGTTCACTGCTCACCTATTGGAAGGACCTGCTGCCATGTGGTGGGAGACCTATCAAGTGACCCATCCCTTGGATGGCATGACTTGGGATGCGTTCAAGGATGGTTTCCGCAATGCTCACATCTCCTCTGGCATAATGAATCTGAAGAAGGAGGAGTTTCGTAGCTTGAGACAGGGAGGTAGAACTCTGAAGGAGTATATAGATGACTTCTGTACGCTATCAAGGTACGCACCAGAAGACATCGACACTGATGCTAAGAGGAAGGAAAAATTCCTTAATGGACTTCGGGGAGAACTGAAGATACCTTTGTCTGTGGCATATGCTCCAAACTATCAGATTTTGCTGGATCAGGCAATCACCCTGGACAATAACATCAGAAAGGAAGAGAATAGGAAGAGGAAGTTTGGTGCAAGTAAAAGTAACACTGAAGGGGCTCACAAGAAACCACACAGCTCAGAAGTCAGTGGCCATAAACCCTGGAACTACTCCAACAATGGTAGTGGCCAAAAGCATCATGGTCATAACCACAACGGAGGGCACAAAGGAAATAATGGTGGGTTCAAGGGAAACCATCACCATGGCCATAATCATGGGAATGAAAATCCCCGTCCTAACACTGAAGGGAAGAAAGACCTGTCTAATGTGACTTGCTTCAAGTGCAAGAAGACAGGACACTATGCTACTGATTGCCCAGAGAGAAAGGCCGACAAAAATTCCAAGCCCAATCCTTTTCCAGAAGGGACAAGTAAATCACCTCAACGTGGAAGAAGTTCATGATGAACCTGATGCTGTGATTGGTAAGTTCCTGCTAAATTCTTTTCCAGCATTGGTCTTATTTGATACTGGAGCATCACATTCATTCATATCAAGAGCTTTTGTAAACAAACATGGGCTAGCCGAGGAAAGCTTAGGAAAACCTATTTGAGTGAGTTCACCTGGGGGTGAGATGATAGTAAATTCAGGCTGTAGGCAGTTAGAATTAAGGATTGGAAAATATCTTTTTCCAGCAGACTTAGTCATCCTAGAAACCCAAGGTTTGGATGTTAGAATGGATTGGATGACCCGTTTTGAAGGAATCATAGACTGTGCAAACAGAGCTATCACCCTCACCACCCCAGAAAAACAAAAGATTAAATTTAGATCAACTTTCGAACTTAAGAAAGTTAGACTTAATTCTCTTAAGGGGGTTAGTCTTGGAGATGTGCTGATTGTCCAAGAGTACCCAGATGTATTCCCTGAAGAATTACCAGGAATGCCACCTGATAGAGATGTGGAATTTCTCATTGAACTAAAACCGGGTACCGGACCAATAGCCAAGAGACCTTACCCAATGGCCGTCGATGAACTGAAAGAACTCAAGAAGCAACTAGAGGAACACCTTCTGAAAGGATTTATCCGTCCCAGTTCTTCGCCCTGGGGAGCGCCAGTGCTTTTTGTCAAAAAGAAAGATCAAACCCAGAGACTAGTCACGGACTACAGAGATATAAATGAACACACCATCAAGAAAAAGTATCCGTTACCCAAGATAAATGAATTATTTGATCAATTGAAAGGTGCATGTGTGTTCTCCAAGATTGATCTTCGATCAGGATATCTCCAAATGAAAGTTAGAGAGATGGATATACCAAAAACAGCGTTTGTTACAAGATATGGCTCTTATGAGTATACCGTAATGCCATTTGGATTAACCAATGCTCCAGCTTATTTCATGAATATGATGAATAAAGTGTTCATGGATTTTCTGGACAAGTTTGTGGTAGTGTTCATATATGACATTCTGATCTACTCCGAGAGTCACAAAGATCATGAAGAGCATTTGCGCCTAGTATTGCAGAGACTACGTGAACATAAGTTATATGCCAAATTCAGCAAGTGTGAATTTTGGTTGGAACAAGTCGCATTCCTAGGACACATAGTATCGAAGGAAGGTATAGCAGTGGATCCTGAAAAGGTTTCAGCTGTAACCAATTGGGAACCACCAAAGAATGTTGGAGAACTACAAAGTTTTCTTGGTATAGCAGGATACTACCGAAGATTTATAGAAAACTTTTCCAAAATCGCCAAGGCACCGACGTATTAAAGAAGGAGAAGAAATTTGAGTGGACTGACGCGTGCGAAGCCAGTTTTCAGGAATTAAAGAAACGACTAGTTTCAGCCCCAGTTCTATGCCTACCTGATTTAGAGAAAGAATTCCAAGTATACTGTGATGCTTCACGCCAAAGCCTGGGAAGTGTGCTGATGCAAGAAGGCAGAGTGGCATCTTATGCCTCTAGACAGCTCAAGAAGCATGAAACAAATTATCCCACCCATGATCTCGAGTTAGCCTCAGTAGGACATGCTCTAAAAACTTGGAGACCCTACCTAATGGGAAAAAGATGTGAAGTGTTCACTGACCACAAAAGTTTGAAGTATATTTTCACACAAAAAGAATTGAACATGAGGCAGAGAAGATGGTTAGAACTTATCAAGGATTATGACCTAAGTCTCCAATACCATCCTGGAAAGGCTAATGTAGTAGCTGATGCCCTGAGTCGTAAGGTGTATTTGAATGGCCTCACGACAGGAGAAATACCTGAGGATTTATGCAAGGCATTAAAGGACCTCCGATTGGAAGTGGTACCAGATGGTTTTGTAGCCTCGATGGTAGTACAACCAAATTTGATGGATAATATACGAGAAGCTCAGAAGGGAGATAAAGATATTGAAGAAATCAAAGCCAATTTGAGAGCAGGAAAAGCCAAGGGATTTCATGAAGATGAGCAAGGAACCTTGTGGTTTGAAAAACGTGTATGTGTGGCAAATGATCCTGGTCTCAGGAAGTTAATTTTGCAAGAAGCCCATGAAACACCTTACTCCATTCATCCAGGAAATACCAAAATGTATATGGATGTGAAGGAGAGATTTTGGTGGAACAATCTGAAAAGAGAAATAGCAGAATATATAGCTAAGTGCGATGTATGCAGTCGAGTAAAGGCCGAGCATCAGAAACCAGCAGGACTTCTGCAACCTTTGAAGGTACCGGACTGGAAGTGGGATTCTACTGGCATGGATTTCATCACCGGGTTACCAAGGACCAAATCAGGGTATGATTCTATTTGGGTTATTGTTTGTCGCTTAACCAAAATAGCTCACTTTATACTCGTGAAGACCACCTATACCAGCGCAAAGCTAGCTGATATTTACATGAAGAGGATTGTATGCTTACACGGCGTCCCCAAGAGTATCGTGTCCGATAGAGGGACCCAGTTCACATCCCATTTTTGGAAGCAGTTGCATGAGTCACTGGGAACTAGATTGGAGTTCAGTACGGCATTTCACCCGCAAATGGATGGTCAGACCGAAAGAGTAAACCAGATTTTAGAAGATATGTTAAGAGCTTGTGCGCTGGATTATGGGTCTAGTTGGGATGACAATCTACCCTATGCCGAGTTCTCTTACAATAACAGTTATCAAGCTAGCATCGAGATGGCACCATTTGAGGCCTTATATGGGAAGAAATGCACAACCCCATTGTTGTGGAGTGGTGTAGGAGAACGAAGTTTCTTTGGACCTGATATAATCCAAGAAGCTGAAGAGAAAGTCAGATTAATTAAAGATAGATTGAAGGTAGCACAGTCCCGCCAGAAAAGCTATGCGGATTCTAAACGTAGGGAAGTCGCCTACAAGGTGGGTGATAGAACCTATCTTAGAGTGTCACCACTCAGGGGTGTGAAGAGGTTTGGAATTAAAGGAAAATTAGCACCTCGGTTTATTGGACCTTTTAAAATTCTGTCTCGTAAGGGTGAGGTGGCATATGAGTTAGAACTACCAGAAGCTCTATCTGCGGTTTATAATGTGTTCCATGTCAGTCAACTGAAGAAATGTCACCCCGAAATGATGGGAGTTCCTTTAAAGGATATTGTACCCCTCGAAGAAGTACAATTGGAGAGTGACTTGACCTACGAGGAGAAACCCATCAAGATATTGCAGACCGCAGAAAGAGTCACCCGTACCAAAACCATCAAGTTTTGTAAAGTCCAATGGAACCATCACACTGAGGAAGAAGCCACCTGGGAACGAGAGGACGACCTCCGAGAAGACCATCCACACCTATTTTCTGATCCTTCCGAAGCTCGAGGGCGAGCTTCCTCTTAAGGGGGTTAGTCTGTAACATCCCAAATTTTGCAAAAATTTAAAACTTGCATTCAAGCATCATGCATCATTGAGCATAAGAATACATCACAAAAATATTAAATAAATCTTCAAATTATAAATATAAATAATCTATAAATTCCATAAAGTGTTTATTTAAAACTCCTTTAATAAATAAAAATTTACCAATTTATATATGGGCAAGTATAATGTTAAAAAGTTCCATTTTCAATAACCTTTCCAAAACATATTTTTATGAATTTTTCTTAAATGTTTTGAATAGGTTTAAAAATCATATTTGAAATAAGTATTTAAAAACAGAAAAGGTTTTAAATAAAAATAATTGGATTTCTGAGTCGAGTGGGCCGTGGCCCGTAGCTACCTGCCGCGCGCGCGTAGCCGATCAGCCCGCCAGCGGCCCAGCGCCCCGCGCGCTCGCTCGCAGTCGCTGACAGGTGGGACCCACCTGTCATCTCCTCCGCGGAGCCGTTCGTCCCCAAATCACGCCCACGTCTCCGACCGAAACGCCCGATTTGATTTCGTTTGAATGTGGCGATTTACTACTCCATTTACCTCGCTGTTTTCCCTACTAAAAGCCTCCGAGCTCCTCCGTGTTTTGCCCCAAACATCTCCTCCAAAGAGCCCCTGGGCTGGCCGCTAGAGACCCCGCTCTTCCGCCGTCGCCGTCGGTGAGAACCTCGCCGTGCGCGCAGCCCTAACCACCCCGTGCCGTATCGTTGCTCCCTCTCGCTTTAACTTTTCCTTGCGGAGCTTTTTGACACGGTTTTGAACTCATTCCCGCAGCGCAACGCCGTGTCCGTGCTCGCCCGAGGAGAACCGCCGCCTCGTGCTACTCCGGCGAGCGATTACGCGAGGAGGAGTTCACGCCGGAGACCGCCACCTCGCCACCGTCCCCGCATCGATATTCTCCACGTCTCGGTAAGACCCATCCATCCCGTAGATCCCTAGGATGCGAGCGCGTGCAATGCCGGCCGTGGCGCCGCCGCGGTCGGGAGTTTTTCCGGCGAACCGCGCCGCCCGCGCGTGGTCTCCGTTTTCGGACCGTTGGATCTAGATCCAACGGATCTAGATCCATTTAATCCCGAGCGCTAGTTATTAAGGAGATCGGACGGCCCACGCTGCCGATCCGCGTCGAATCGGTATGGACGAATCAGATCGCGCCGTGTGGCCGATTCTTTTTCTATTTCAAATAAAATTTAGAAATTAAAACAGAAAACTATTAAAACTTGCAAAATTCATAACTTTTAATCTGTAAGTCCAAAATTGATAAACTTTATGTCATTGGAAAGCCCTGCTCATGTAGTTTATTTCTACATCATTTGTTTTTCCCTTTGACAAATTATAAATTGTAGAATTATCAGAGGAGTATTTCGGCCATTAAAATAATAACTTAAATAATAAAAATGATTTAGAAATAAATTTAATTGTTTTAGGATTGTATTATTTCCCTCTGTCCAGCAATATTAATAAATGTCCAAATTGAAGATGTCATAAAAACAATAAAAGTTGTAATTATAGAAACCAAAGTTTTACTACATTATTTTAAAATTATTTAATTGATAAATAAAATAAGAAATACCTAAAAATTATAATTCACTTACTAATGATAGAAAATAAGAAGTATTAATAAGTGTGTCCTATTATCATAGCATATCATTCATGCATACATGATTATATTTAGTGTTGTGATGTTATTGTGTTGGTATTTATTTTATTCATTGATTGTGCTAGATTGTGAAGAAGAGGAAGGAATTGCTTGTGATTGTTATTCTTGCTGTGCTTGTTCCTCCTGTTACCAAGGCAAGTGACATTCATACTAAATCCCATATTTTCTATATGCATAAGTAGTATATTTTGAGTAGTGTGCATGATAGGGAATTTTGATTTATTTTATAATCCTAAGTTAGTTTGTGTTTTACAAATATCCTAGTAGTGTGTAGCCACCCTTTTCCCTAAGCAGCCATGAAAAGATTTTACTAGTTGCTTAGCCATGCTATAAAAATGTTTGCCATGTTATGGAAATGTTTCTAAGTGTTAAAATTTTAAAATACACATCTGGGTGGAATTGGTTGATATGGTTTATGTTGAGTGGCTTTTGGGACTATGCTTGTGGTTGTCTTCGCCTAGGATGAATGTCTATTCTACTTAGGGCCATGAGTATGGTGGTTGTTACCCAGAAGTACACTTGTGGATGGCCACCCAGGAACGAAGAGATTACCAAGTCCCTCCAAGTTTAGAAGCTTCCCGTGCAACCTTTTGACAATGGGCTCTGTCTAGAATGATTAAGTTGTGGGAGTGCAACCTGTCAGCTTGACAAGCAGATGTAGAGATGATAGGTGGAACGTGTCTTGCTAGAATGGTTGCATTCTTCTTCTGAAAGTTCTTGTATCAATTCTCTCCTTTCCATAATACACTCCGTGTGTATAGGATTTCTCGGACAAATTGAGTCTAAAGGTGAAAGTGCACAACCTCTGCAGAGTCGACAATCTGAGTTCTCAGCCGTGTCCCCGGAAATGGACTACTTGAGCAACTGGACAAGGATGGGCAGAAGGATCTCAACGCTGTTTTCATAAAGTAAAATTTGACTAAGAAAAGAATTGTTGGTGCACTTGGGCTTCATCCCTCGGTGCCAAGTCTTCGAGAAATAAAAGTGTTTACAAAATGATAGGAGAAAACTTGCTTTCTGCAAATAGCCTTCAACCCCACCAAGCCAAATATGCATATAGATGTTAGACTTGCCAGAATATATCCACCATAGTCACTTGCCAATACGTCATTGTATTGACCTCCTTCGGGGGCTGCATATTCCAATGTGCAGGAAATTCTGATGCTGAATGATTGGCTCGAGTCTACACCCAACATGACTGCCTGTGGCGCATGCTTGAAGATGAGGCTCAATGTTATTTCTCTTTCGCTGTGAACTTTGAACTTTAGCTAGCCTTCATGGCTATGCGAATTGTAATAAAGTCATATTGGCTATTATTTTGGATCTCGTTGTAGCAATTTAATACTTATGCAATGGTACTTTATATTTTGTACTGTGGTGCTGGCAGTGATCCAGGGACTAGCACATAACACAGGTATTCCAACTTTAATAAAAGATGGGGTGCTACACTTTTCCCTTAAAAACCCTAGCCCGAGCGCCCCCAGGCTGCTCGCGTTTGTCCTCGGAGCTCCGCCATTGCCGCCGCCGTATTTCTCCTACTCCGGCCAGTACGAGACTTCCCGAGCACTCCCCTCTCTCCCTTGCTCTTTATTTTTACCGTGTGCATCTTTCTGACTTGGTCGGGTTTCCTCTCGCGCACCAGAACGCCGTTCCCGTCATCGACAGGAGCTCGCCGCCGCCATTCTCTACTCCGACGAGCCACTGGCAGCAGACGAGGGCGCCTCGAAGACCACTGCCTCGCCATCTAGACCACCACGGCCTCCTCTTCATTTTGGTATGATCCGCTCCTTCCAGTACTCCCTAGATGTCGTAGAACGTTTGTTGCCGACGCGCCACCGCCGCGTGCATCGTCTCCGGCGAGGTCTCCGGTGACCTAGCGCCGCTTGGTCTGGTCGATTGAATCCAGGCCCTTAGATCTAAATCCTGCGGTCAGTTCTGTTTCACTTAACTGAACCGGTACGGGCAAATCACAAGAAGCCACGTCAGATCCAGTCAGCACCCAGTCAACAGATCTGGCATTTTTGCAGAAAAGCCCCTGCATATTCAAACCTTCATAACTTTTTAACCACTTATCCAAATTTGATAAACTTTATATTTTAGATCTGCCAAAATTTAGATTTGACTAAGTTTACAATATTCAAATTTCAAATGGAAGATTTGAGTATATTTGTCATAACTTTAAATCTATAATTCCAAAAATTGCAAATAAAATTGTTTTAGAAACTTTAGAATATTTGTAAATTAATGCCACTGCTATAAAATATTTTGAGTAATTTTTAAATGAATTCATAGTTTTATATTTAATTTGAATAGTTTGAGTATTTTCAACATAACTATTAATAAAAATATTATTTTTGATTAAAGTAAATTGCTATAAATTTAATTAAAATACCCCTGTCTATTAACACTATTTATTAAATTATATTATAAAAATTTAATCATAGAAAACTTTAATCTTATAAGTATTCCTTTTATTATATTTTCCAAAATTAGAAATTAATTAAATTGCATTTATAAATTCATGCATATTTATAAAGAAATCACAAAAGTTATTTTGATGCTTCTTGTGATTAAAAATTTCATTTCATGCATAAAATATTTTATTATATAATTATATCCCTCATAGGAAAACCTCTTCATTATTTTTCTCTAAGTTAGAAGTATTCTCAACTTAGCATTCTGGTAAAGTGCTACACTTAGACACTTAGTAATTTTCAAGATGGAGCTAGAAGGTCATTGAAGGACTTAGCCAAAACAAGACTTCAGAAATATCTTCAAGGAGCACTTGGAAGAAAAGAGAGAAGAAGTTCAAGAAGGCCAACCCCCTTTTATTCTCCAAGTCTTTCTCTCTGTCCCTTTCCTCTCCTCTAAGACTTCATGAAGACTAAGTTAGATCCAAGACCAGCCTAGGTGATACAAGAATCATCAAGTCTGAAGATTCATCAAGACTACCAAGAGCTCAATCAAGACATCATCCAGAAGAAAGTTACAAGTCTGGAGATGAAGCCTGGAGGACAACTACATCTTTCTTTCTATCTTTTCCCTCTTTTCTAATCTTGTCTTTCACATTTGACTTAAACAAATTTTGATCATGATGTTATCATCTTGAAGTTGTTGGATCCTAGCGGCATAGTGAGATGAAGCGGCCTGGAAACAAACCTTACATGTCCACGTACATGAGACCTGTTCCACAATTTAAGTGGCTGGCCGGGTGTCTGTCTCTCTCACTATAGTGAATGTCCAATTTACAAAGAGTTGATAATAATTGTTGATCATCTTGAAGAAATGACTTAGTAGTTACTCTAAATATTTCTACACATCAAGACTAAGCCATTAGAGGGCTTATTCAAGATGATATAAAACAAAATATTTTATTCAACTTATGACCTTAGTCCTTAGTCATTTTTGACCAACACATTTCCTTGCATTAACTTAAAAGATTTTCATGGCATGACATGCATCTCTAGTCCTTAGAAATAATTTGCATATCATGCATGACATGTTTTCCTTAGAAGTTTTACAAAACTTGTTTGTTCACTAGATATGAGCATGTATGTTTGATGGTTGTTGTTTGTTGATGGTTGTATTGTTGTTTGCTTATTTTGTTTAGATTAAACGGAGAGAAAACGTTCGTTGTTGAAAAGAGTTTGTGAACAACGACAACATTCAAAGGCAAGTGGCACACCTCATAAACTTCCTATTATTTTCTATATGCATTACTTAGTGTATTTTTATATGCATGAGTAAGATAGTGTTGCTATGCTAAACCTGCGTAGAATTCCCTTACTCCTGTGTCTAGGTTCCTATATAATACTTAGTAGATGTATTGATGCTATGCAATTGATGAAAAGTTTTACAAAATGTTAAGTGACTAGTCAGGGCTGTGCTCATGGTTGTCGTCGCCTAGGATGAATGTCTATTCTACTTAGGGCTGTGAGCATGGTGATTTTTACCTGAGAGTGCACATCCACTAAGTTAAGGAAACTCCTGGGTGGATTGGTTGTTAATGGTGGCGAAGTTGAGTGGCTACTCCGGTCCATGTCTATGGTTCCTGGAGTACGTGCACTTGTGGATGGCCACCCAGGGAACAAAGGAATCTGAAGAACTCCGAGTGACGATTGCTTCTAGTGCAGCCATTGCCATATGGGCTCTGTCTTGATCAATTATGTTGCGTGGACTCTCTCCGGCTTGACAAGCAGATGTAGGGGGATGTTAGGTGGAACGGGTCAAGCCAGAGTGGGAGGGAAAATGCTTCTAAAAGTTCTCGTCTCATTCTTCTCCTTTCCTTATCACAAATGGTGTGTAGAGGATAATTTGGGTTGAATGTGTGCAATGGTGAACGTGCACAACCTCTGCAGAGTGTAAAACTAAGTACTTAGCCGTGTCCCCGGTACGGAAAATTTGAGCAACTGATCACGGACGTCAAACGGAGGATTCCATCATTCCAACTTCAGAAATAAAACTTGATGGGTGAACAAGGGAAGACGAGATTATGGTTTTCATGCCATACTTGTCTGGATTTGAAGAAAGAGTTTTCCAAAGAGATAGGAAAAATTGGCTTTATGCAAAATAGCCTTGAACTCCACCAGCCAAATATGCATATAAGCTATAGAGTTATTCCATTAAGTGTCCACCATAGTGTCACTTGCCAGACTCCATTTTTAATGGAATCTGACCCACGTTGTTGCAATATTTTTCTTATTGCAGATTGTTCAGATGACGAGTGAGGTTTCGTTTATAGGTTTCGAGTCTACAACCAACATGTTTTCGCCTGTGGCAACATGAAGTTGTTGGAGACCCACTGCTATTGTATTTCCGCTGTGTACTTTTTCAATGCTAGCTTTATGCTATGCAACTTGTATCAAATATTTTGTAATTCTGGATCATCGATGTAATAAAATTGACGCTCTGTTGTGATATTACATCGTAAACTGTGTGTGCAAATGAATCGATCCAGGGATTTGCACTATACACAGGTATCTGCCTTATTTAAAGTGCAGGTACGCTACACCTACCGAGAGCGACCTCTTCGTGTTCTCGCTAAAGACGTCCGTCTAACCAGGAGACGGAAGATCAGGTTCCTGAAGATCCAATGGAGCAACCATTCGGAGGAAAAAGCCACCTGGGAGCGTGAAGATTATTTGGAGCGTGAATTTCCTGTTTTTCTTTCTTCTTCAAATCTGGAATCTCGCTGACGAGATTCTCCTAAGGGGGGGAAGGTCTGTAACACCCCAATTCTCTTAGCTTTAGTATTGTGGTGTTATTCTAGATTTGCACCTCTTGCAGAAACTTTTGTGTGTAGAAGTTTGAGTAATGATTTAATTTGTTCGCACATCTTATGCTTGTTGAGCTCCACTAGTGTTCCCTGATATTGAAAACACTAAAATCACATCACACCAAAAATAAAATATCCACTATTAGGATCTTCATGGTTGTTAAAACTTAGCCAAACTAGGAGCTATTATTAAGCAAACCATAAATAGTTTTTGGCATGCATTTGAAACATTGTGATCTTGGTCATGTGTATTTTCTTGCCCTGTTCTAAAGTCTCTCAAAAGAGCTTGTTTGCACATAAACATCACTAGCTTATGTGGTCATCAAATTAACATGACCATTTGAGATATTCTTTTCTTTATCACTAAAAGATTTCTTTTCTTTGAAAGCTAAATGAGATAGTTCACTTGGGCATTTGTAAGTTCAGTACCTTCTCTTAATTTAGGTAAGTTTGGGATGTTGACCCATTTTATTTTTGTGGTCATGTTTGAATAATTCAAACTTAGGTTTTCAAATTCTTTTGAGCTAATTACTCAAACCTCTCACCTTTTTATTCTCTCTCACTCTTTTCGACTCCACCTGCTGATGAGGAGAGCAGCAACCTCACCCCTGGTCCCACTTGTCATGGACTAGGGCCAACCCCTCCTCTCTCCTCTCTCTTTTTTTCTCTTTTCCACCCAACCGAAGGCCACCTCCCTTCTTCTCACTGGCTAGGGCTGGTCATCCGACCAGACCCCTCTCTGTCCCCTCTCCACCGCCCACCTGAGCCAGTAGGAACGAAGGAGACACTCCCCTCCCTCTCTCCTGCCCGAGCTAACCCTAGATCGGGTGGATCTCGTTATAACCACCCGAGCCCCTCCTCTGCCCATTTCTCCCCCTCCCTGGCTCCTACCAACCCACTCCTCTCCCCCCCCTGGCGAAAACCACCAAGCTCTCCCCCTCATTCGCCCTGTAGACAAGGAGATTTCCTTCGGTGGCCGACGGAAGGAAACTGCCGTAGCACTCGTTCCTCTCTACCATTCCTCGCCATTTTTGGTTCCCTGGTTTCCCCTCTGCTGGATCTAATTCCCCTCCCCTCCTTTGGCTCTGTTGCAGCTCGAGAGCACCTAGTTCGTCCACGACCCGAGGAAGACGCCGTCGTTGCCACCATGTACTCCGGCGTTGCATGCAAGCTTTGCGACCACCCCTGAGCTCCCCTTCGACGCCGCGTCCACCTCCAACCACCGCGTCATTGTTTCGAGCTCCTGCTCGTGTTTTCTGGTCGGGAGGAAGACGATGGCCGGAGACCGTCGATTTTCAGATCGGCGGCTGTCTTTGAACCGCGCCCGATCTATTCTGGATCGTTGGATCCTAGATCCACGGTCGCTTACCGTTTCACCGGCGCGCACGCAGCGATCGGGGCGGCCCAGTTCGCCCCCGCGGCCCAGCGCCGGATCTGGCCGTTTCGGCCTGCTTTTCTTTTATTCTTTTTCCTGTGATTTTTCCAGTAAATCTTCAGTCTAGCTTTTAATCTTTTATGGTAAATCTAGAGTGGATAAAATGATGAGATTAATTTTGTAGTATGCATGCACGTTTTCTTAACCATGTGGCACTGGATTTGTTCCAAAATGTGTTCCTGTTGAGTGTTAAAATAGATCTAGTAAAAAGTATCTATTGCACCATTTGTTTAATAACTTGTGTTCTGTAAATCCAAATCATGCAATCTTGGATCTGTTGGAAATCATATAAAAATGTCTATCCAAATTGGTAAATCTTGAATGCAGGAGATTACTCTAGCAAAAGTTTTGTTTAGTCTAAGAATAACTTCGTGTTTGGTGATTTTTAGTTCTTAAATAGAAACACTTTTTGAGGTAAATCCACTTGGAAGTGTTAGATAGGAGTTGGAGGTATCATATACTACAAATGTAGATTTTTCCAGTAACTAGTTATTTATTAGTGAATAAATCCCTGAAAAACAGGGAGATAATCTCTTAAAATGCATTTCTGAAATTTCAGAGATTATGACATGTCTAGTTTTAATTGGTGGAGCCACCTCTGTCCATAGATAAATGTTGGGGATATTTTTGTGGAATAGCCACAGGTTTTATCTAACTCACCCCACTGTTTTGACACCAAAATAATTCTTATTATTTTCTGCACTTAGATAATGGTCAGAAGTATACTTTATTTTAAAACTGGGATAACTTGAGCTAGGAGTATCCAAATCTGATGAATATAATCTCCACTTAAAGAGAAAACTCATATCTCACCAGAAAGGTTAATAATGCATTCAGGAGATCTATAAAACTGAACCTATCTTCTGTTTAAGTTTGACATCAGTAGCTCTTATCTGATTTCTAATTCTTGTATGGTGTTAGAAGTTCATGCACAGCTAATTTTCAGAGTTCCACATGATTGTTAGGAGTAATATGGTAGAAGGGTTTAATTTTAGGAGCAGTACCTTAAGAGTTAAGCTTAAACCATGTAAACAACCCCTAATAACTATTAAATGCATTAGTTGTGTTTTCTGTTTGTGATGCTTGTTGTTTGTTGATATACTTTAGATTGTTACCAACTCGCATCTTAGGGCTTACGCTAGTCTCGTTTGTTTTTCATGTTACGATAGAACCGCAACCCGAGGACGAGCAGTACGAGGTAGCTGAGCACGACTACGCTGAAGACCAAGACCAGGGACAGTACTTTGAGCAAGGCAAGCCCACCTCACCACTATAATGAATCCTATTATTTTATCAAGCATGTTTTGTTTTCAAAAATAAAATAATGCATGTTTTACTTCCTTTGTGGCATCTCGCCACCCGAAAACTATTTTACAAAATATTGTTTGGCCAAAGTTATCTACTAGAATATATGTAGGTATTATAAAAAGGGTTTTACTTGATGAGCCTTGTTGTTGAAGGCTCCATCAAGAAGATTAAGTTTTCTAGTAGTATACTCTGTTGTCTTACCTCAAAACTATAGGATGGGGACCTATTTGATAAAAATGTTTTATGGAGGAAAACCCGAACTGCTGGGAGCAATCGGCGAGCAAGTGTTTTATTAAAACCCGAGTTGCTGGGAGCAATCGGAGATGTTTGCGAAAACCCGAGCTGCTGGGAGTAGTCGGAGAAGAAAGTGATTTGAAAAACAAAGTGTGACCCTAGCTGCCGCTTGAACAATTAAACCGTGCAACCACATTACCTTAAAATGGGCACGAGGCTTAACGGAAGCTTGTTGGTGTTGGTATTCGAATATTCCTCAATGGGCTAGATGGGGTTAGAGTCTCCGGAACCGAATGCTGCCAGGGAATGGGCATACAGAGTGTGGACTTTGTGTGCCACCGGGAAGCAACGGTGGGTCTCCTGTCATGGCGGTGTGAGACTAGGGGAAACCGGATCGATACGGCTAGCTCACTCGGTGCCGGGGAGAACAAACCCACTCGAAGAGGATATTCCTGTACCAGCATTAACATAGTGGAAATTTGGATTGGCCGTCTGATGTGTGCATGCTGTCTTTGTACAGTCCGTGGTTGATCCACGGCAGACCATCCGAATCTTGTGGGAAAAGTGTACAACCTCTGCAGAGTGTAAATCTATTCGAATAGCCGCGTCCGCGGTCATGGACGGTTGGGAAGGTCCCACTAGGCATGCTGGATGTTTTATGGTTTCAAAAGAGAAATGTTTTCAAAGGAAAACAAGGAGGCAACAAAGTGGTACCTGGGAGGTACGGAATTTGGGCAAGGATGGTTGATCTCGGGGAGACAACCAGTCCGACCTCAAGTCTGGAAAAAGGGTTACCCCTATCCTAGTGTTTTAAAAGATTTTACAAAAGAAAGTTTTGTACTCATATATGTCCTTGTTATATCTAAGAGAAGAGAATTCTATCTCTAAATGTTTTCTTCAACAAAGATATAGAGATGTCGTATTCTCTATGTCTAAAATCATGGTATTCAAAAACTAAGCCCTATAGTCAAATATAGCAGCTATCCTAGTTTTCGAAAAGTGTTTTCTTGCATTATCATGCAAACTTAAGCCTTAGAGGTGGTCTTGCGAGTACGTAAATGTACTCATATGGCTTTGTCCCTGGATATTCAAATGTCCAGATTTTAATGAGGAGGCTTGCGTCGAGGAGGAGGTGTATGACGACGACTTCGCCACTTAGCTGTCACCGGTCAACTGCACTTGTTGGAATCTACGCTCGGAGATGTTAAGAGCCGTCGCTAGACACGAGCTTCCGCTATCTTAGTTAATTCCGTCCTGCGTGACGAGGTTTGTTGACTTTGGTCGTATGACCGTCTATGTATTGTAAGACTTTTATTCGTACGACTTGAATGATGTAACTCTTTGATACCTATGTTGGTTATGTGATTGCGATGCACTGATCATTGGGATCGTGATCTCTTACATAACGTGGGCATCTCGGACTTGTCCGAGGGGTCCTTACATTCTCTGTCTATATTGTTGACAGTTTTCAACTTATAACTACCTGAGGCTTATCTACATATCTTCTCTTCTGTTTTTGCGGAATATTTATTAGGTTTTTTTTTTAATATTGCTCCCCATCCCAATTTGTACGCATCGGTTTCTATTATAAAAATAATTATCGTCTAAGGGTAGTTTTAAAGGTTTTAAATTCTTTACTTTTTCTTTTATAGTTCTGACTAATTTGACATCTTCTGTGTTGAAAAATCGCTGACCGTTTTTTCTTAATTTAGCATATAAAGGTCCTGCAAGTTTTGCTAAATTATCTATATAATTTCTTGCATAATTTACAATTCGTAAGAATTGTTGTAATACCTGTTTATCTTCCGTTCTATCAGGAAATTTTAATATCTTCTTAGCTATATGCTCTTGCAAATAAATTTTTCCTTCTCCTATTTCGTGTCCTAGAAAATTAATTTTCTCCTTACAAATTTCCATCTTCTTTTTGGATAATATCAACCCATTTTGCTCTATCTTTCTAAAGAATACTTCAAGGTGAGCAATATGTTCTTTATATGATTTTGAGAACACTAACAAGTCATCTACATAAACTAATATAAAACCTTGATTTTCATTAAAGATATTTTGCATCTTTCTTTGAAATAGTGCGCGTGCATTTTTTAATCCTAGTGGCATAACAAGCCACTCGTAGTGACCTTGTGGATAGGTAAACGCCGTCCACGGAATTGATTCTTCCGCCATTTTTACTTGCCAAAAACCAGCCTTTAAATCAAATTTAGAAAAGATTTTGCTCCCTTGTATCCTATTAATCCATTCTTGCTTATTTGGTATATTATATGCATCTTCTACAGTATTGTAATTAAGTCTTTTATAGTTAATGACCATTCTAGACTTGCCTCTGACTTCTTCAGCATGATTTCTAACTATAAAAGCAGCAGATCTATGGGGACTTCTGCTCTCTCGAATAGCCTTTAGTTTTAATAATTTGTAGGGACCCCTTGGACGAGTCCGAGATGCCCACGTTATGTAAGAGATCACGATCCCAATGATCAGTGCATCGCAATCACATAACCAACATAGGTATCAAAGAGTTACATTATTCAAGTCGTACGAATAAAAGTCTTACAACACATAAACGGTCATACGACCAAAGTCAACAAACCTCGTCACGCAGGACGGAATTAACTACGATAGCGGAAGCTCGTGGCTAGCGACGACTCTTAACATCTCCGAGCGCAGATTCCCACAAGTGCAGTTGACCGGTGACAGCTAGGTGGCGAAGTTGTCGTCGTACACCTCCTCCTCGATGCAGGACTCCTCATTGCAATCTGGACATTTGAATATCCAGGGACAGAGCCACATGAGTAAAATTACGTACTCGCAAGACCACCTCTAGGCTTAATTTCTCATGATGATGCAAGAAAAACATGTTTTCGAGAACTGGGAAGGCTCCTGGATACAACTACAGGTCTTACTTTGGAAAAACAATGTTTTCAAACGTAGAGAATACGACATCTCTATATCTTTGTTGATGAAAAACATTTAGAGATAGAATTCTCTTCTCTTAGATATAGCAAGGACATATCCAAGTTCAAAACAAAACTTTATTTTGTAAAACCCTCGAAAACACTAGGATAGGGGTAACCCTTTTTCCATCCTTGAGGTCGGACTGGGTGTCTCACCGAGATCAACCATCCTTGCCCAAATTCCGTACCTCCCAGGTACCTCCTGTTCTTTACATAGATATTTCTCCTTTATAAAACAACTTCTTTCTCCAAATGCCCAGTGTGGCCTTTCCAACCGTCCATGACCACGGACGCGGCTATTCGAATAGATTTACACTCTGCAGAGGTTGCACACTTTACCCACACCTATCGGTTATTCCGCCGTGTCTGCCACGGCTCGTCATACGACAGCATGCGGGGGTCCGGATAACACGATCAAAACTTTCCACTATGACCACCCTAGTATCGGGGCCTCCCGGTAGGTTTGTTCTCCTCGGCACCGTGTGCTCCACTAGACCTCTTGGTCTTTCCTCGGGACGCCACACCGCCACGTCAGGAGACCCACCGTAATCGTCCGGCTGTTGGTCCTCAAGAGTGTATTGTCTCTTCCGGACGACAACCCGGCTTCGAGGGCCCAGCCCCCATAGAAAGTATGAGAGCCCCAACACTAAAACAGACAAGCTTCCGGCTAAGCCCTACCCATGTCAGGTAGTGTGGTTGCACGGGTTAATTGTTCGGGCGGCAGCAGGGACTTCGAAATTAAACCTCCATCTCCGACTGCTCCCAGCAGCTCGGGTTTTACACAACATCTCCAATGCTCTCAGCATCTCGGGTTTTCATAAAACAGTTCTGTCTCGCTGATTGCTCCCAGCAACTCAGGTTTTCCTCCATAAAATAGTTTTATCAAACGGGTTCCCATCCTATAGTTTTGAGGTAAGATAACAGAATATACTATTTGAAAACTTAATCTTCTTTATAGAGCCTTCAATGACAAGACTCAACAAGTGAAACTCTTCTTATAATACCTACAGCTATTCTAGTAGATAACTTTGGCCAAACAATATTTGATAAAATAGTTTTCGGGTGGCAAGACGCCACAAAGGAAGTAAAACATGCATTATTTTATTTTTGAAAACAAAACATGCTTGATAAAATACTAAGATTCATTATAGTGAGGAGGTGGGCTTGCCTTTCTCAAAGTATTGTCCCTGGTCTTGCTCTTTAATGTAGTCGTGCTCATCTACCTCGTACTGCTCTTCCTCGGGTTACGATTCTACCGTAACATGAAAAACAGACGAGACTAGCGTAAGTTCTAAAATGCGAGTTGATAACAATCTAAAACATATCAACAAACAACAAGCATCACAAACAGAAAACACAACTAATGCATTCAATATTTATTAGGGGCTGTTTACATGGTTTAAGCATAATTCTTAAGGTACAGCTCCTAAAATTAAACCCTTCTACCACATTATTCCTAACAATCATGTGGAGCTCTGAAAATTAGCTGTGCATGAAAATCTATCACCATATAAGAATTAAAAATTAGACAAGAGCTACTGATGTCAAACTCAAACAGATGATAGGTTCAGTTTTATAGATCTCCTGAATGCATAATTAAACTTTCTGGTGAGATATGAGTTTTCTCTTTAAGTGGAGATTTTGTTTATCAGATTTCGATATTCCTAGCTCAAGTTATCCCATTTTAAGATAAAGTACACTTCTGACCATTATTTAAGTACAGAAAATAATAAGATTTATTTTGGTGTCAAACCAGTGGGGTGAGTTAGATAAAACTTGTGGCTATCCCACAAAAATATTCCCAACATTTATCCATGGACAGAGGTGGCTCCACCAAAAAAACTAGACATGTCATAATCTATGAAATTTCAGAAATGCATTTTAAGAGATTATTTCCCTGTTGTTCAGGGATTTATTCACTAATAAATATCAAGTTACTGGAAAAATCCACATTTGTAGTATGTGATACCTCCAACACATATCTAACACTTCCAATTGGATTTACTTCAAAAAGTGTTTTTACTGAAGAGTTAAAAATCAACAAACACCTACTGATGTTATTCTTAGAGTAAATATAACTTTTGCTAGAGTAATATCCTGCATGCAAGATTTACCAATCTAGATAGGCATTTTTACAAGCTTTCCAACAGATCCAAGATTGCATGATTTGGATTTACAGAACCCAAGTTATTAAACAAATAGTGTAATAGGTACTTTTTACTAGATCTATTTTAACACTCAACAGGAAACACATTTTGGACCAAATCCAATGCCACATGGTTAAGAAAACGTGCATGCATGTTACGAAATTTATCCCATCATTTTAGGCACTCCAGATATACCACAAATGATTTAAAGCTAAACTCTAGATTTACTGGAAAATTAATAGGAAAAAGGATAAAAGGGGAACATGCCGAACGGGCCAGATCTGGGCCAGATCGGCCCAGAGGCCACGCAGAACGGCGCGAAATCGCGCGGGGACGGAGCTGGGCCGGCCCAAACGCGCGCGGCTGCGCGCGCACGGGGAGGTTCAAACCTGGCCGTAGATCTCGTGATCTACGGTCCACGGTCGTCGTCCTCCTCGCGACGCAGCGCGGACGAACCAGACAAGGGGGAGGGAGAGGGTGGCGCTGGCGCTCACCAGAGACCACGCTGGGCCAGGGGAAGGGTGGAGATCGACGGAGGGGGTGATGGCGAGCTCGAGGGTGCCTTCAGTTCACGCATGCAACGTCGGAATCCAAGGCGACGGCGGCAGCGAGCTTCTCGGGTCGAGGACGAGCGCGGCGGCCACGGACACCTAGAAGAGAAAGGGAGGGCAGGGGGAGTTAGATCTCGACGAGGCGCTGGAGGGGCCAAGAATGGCAGAGAAAGGTGAAGAGGATCGACGATGAATGCCGAGGGAAGAGCTCGGTCTCCAACGGCGATTTCCTCTTCCAAAGCTTGAGAGAGGGCGTGGCTTTGGGTGAGGGTGGTATGGGTGAGCAGAGGAGGAGTGGGGGAACCTCGGGTAGGGTTTTAAGAGGAGAGGGCGAGCTGGGGACAGCTCCAAAACTAGGGGCTGGTTTTCGGGTTCTCTCGGGCAGGGGCGGTTTGGGGAAGGGGAGGGGAGTTCTGGTTGGTCCTCTGGGGCGGTGGAGAGGGGCAGAGAGGATGTTTGTCGGGAGGGGACTGGCTGGCCAGTGAGAAGAGAGGAGAGGGGCTCGGATTGGGTGAGAAACAAAAGAAAAGAGACAAGAAAGAGGAGAGATGGACCCTAGTCCATGACATGTGGGACCAGGAGGGGGTGCTGTTCTCCTCTTCCAACAGGTGGGGTAGAAAAGAGTGAGAGAGAAATAGAAGGTGAAAGCTTTGAGTGAAAAGCTCAAATGAATTTGAAAACCAAAGTTTGAATTATTCAAATATGACCCACAAAAGTAAAATGGGTCTACACCCCATACTTACCTAATTTAAGAGAGGGTACTGAATTTACAAATGCCTAATTTAATTATCTCATTTAGCTTTTAAAGAAAAGAAAACTTTTGGTGATAAAGAAAGGAATCACTCAAATGGTCATGTTATTTTGATGACTACAAAAGCTAGTGAGATTAATATGCAAACAAGCTCTTTTGTGATAATTTAGAACAGGGTATGAAATTATATGTGACCAAGGTAAAAATGTTTCAACTGCAGGTCAAAAACCATTTATGGTTTGCTTAATAACGGCTCCTTGTTTGGCTAAGTTTTAACAACCATGAAGATCCTAATAGTGGATATTTTATTTTAGTTGTTGTGGTTTGAGTGTTTTCAATTATCATGGAATGTTAGTGACACACAACAAGCATAAGGTGTGCAAGCAAATTAAATCATGACTCAAGATTCTACACACACAAAAGTTTCTGCAAGAGGTGAAAAATCTAGAATAACACCACAATGCTAAAGCTAAGAGAATTGGGGTGTTACAGACCTTCCCCCCTTGGGAGAATCTCGTCCCTGAGATTCCAGATTTGAAGAAGAGAGGAAACCAGGAAATTCATGCTCCAAATAATCTTCACGCTCCCAGGTGGCTTCTTCCTCCGAATGGTTGCTCCACTGGATCTTCAGGAACCTGATCTTCCGTCTCCGTGTCAGACGGACGTCTTCAGCGAGAACACGAAGTGGTCGTTCTCGATAAGTGAGATCATGGTTGAGATCAATGGTGTGATGATCTACCTCCTGATATGAGTGCGTGTCACCAGGAACTTGCAGCCACTTCCAGAGTAGGGATACATGAAATACATCATGGAATCCGGACAGATGGGGTGGCAGGTTTAGCTGATAAGATACTTCTCCTCTACGACTGATCACCTTAAAAGGGCCAATATATCTTGGCGCTAATTTCCCTTTGATATGGAAACGTTGCATTCCCTTGAGTGGTGTAACGCGCAAGTAAACCATATCTCCTTCCTTGAAGTTGAGTTCACGCCTCCTGGAATCTGCGTAACTTTTCTGTCTGGATTGGGCGGCCTTAAGGCGGTCGCGAATGAGTTGAACTTGCTCTTCGGCTTCCCTCAAGGTGTCAACTCCAAAAATTTGGCTGTCTCCGGTTTGCGACCAGTTCAAGGGTGTACGGCATCTGCGCCCGTACAGAGCCAAATGGCGCCATCCTTAGACTGGCTTGATAGCTATTGTTGTACGAAAATTCGGCAAACGGCAAGCAATTCTCCCATTTGGCCCCATAAGCTAACACACAAGATCTAAGCATATCTTCAAGGATCTGATTGACTCTTTCCGTCTGTCCTCCTGTCTGAGGGTGATATGCAGTACTGAAAAAGAGATTCGTTCCCAAAGCTTCATGCAGCTTAAACCAGAAACGAGAGGTGAATTGGGTTCCTCGATCAGATACGATAGTCTTAGGTATCCCATGAAGGCTTACGATACATGACATGTAGAGATCTGCAAGCTGATCCGATCGATGCGTGGTCCTTACTGGCAAAAAGTGTGCTACCTTAGTGAGCCTATCCACGATAACCCATATGGCGTCATGCCCGCGATTGGACCGGAGCAATCCAGTGATAAAATCCATGCCGACCTCATCCCATTTCCACTCGGGCAATTTGAGAGGTTGAAGTAATCCAGCGGGCCGCTGATGCTCTGCTTTGACCCTTTGGCAGACATCGCAATTCTGGACGAACATTGAAATCTCGCGCTTCATGCCGTGCCACCAGAAATTCTGCTTTAAATCCTGGTACATCTTGGTTCCACCGGGGTGGATAGAATACAAAGTCTCGTGAGCCTCCTTCATAATTAACTGCTTCAAAGCAGGGTCTGACGGTACGCATATGCGCTCCTTATACCAAAGAATACCATCAGCGTCGATGGTGAACCCAATGACTTCCTCTATGTCCAATCTTCTTTTGATGCCCTCAATGCTTTCATGGCCCCTTTGCGCTTGCTTGATCTGCTCCCATAAGGTGGGTTGCAACAGGAGTTGATCGACTGCCCCATAGATGACTACCTCAATACCCATCTTATCCAGCTATTCCCAGAGTTCTGGCCGTCTAACCTTGATCAGGGAGTTGAATGAACATGGCTGACGACTAAGGGCATCAGCTACCACGTTAGCTTTTCCAGGGTGGTAATGGATGTCCAAGTCGTAATCCTTGATGAGTTCTATCCATCTTCGTTGTCTCATGTTCAAGTCCCTCTGGGTGAAGGTGTACTTCAGGCTCTTGTGATCGGTGTAAATTTCGCAACGGTTGCCCATCAGAAAGTGCCGCCATGTCTTGAGTGCATGGACCACCGCAGCAAGCTCTAGGTCATGGGTTGGGTAATTCTGCTCATGCTTGCGGAGTTGTCGCGATGAGTAGGAAATTACCTTGCCCTCTTGCATAAGAACACAACCAAGTCCGAGTTTGGAGGCATCGCAATAAACAACAAAATCTTTGGTCACATCTGGCATGGTTAAGATAGGTGCGGTGGTAAGGCGCTTTTTCAGTTCCTGGAAGCTGGCTTCACATTTGTCGGACCAAATGAACTTCTGATCCTTCTTCAAAAGTTGGGTAAGGGGCTTTGCAATGCTTGAAAATCCCTCAACAAACTTGCGGTAATACCCAGCTAATCCAAGAATGGACCTTACTTCCGTTTGGTTGGTGGGGGTTGGGAATTCAAGAATGGACTTGATGTGGGTAGGGTCTACGGATATCCCTCCGGCTGAAATAACGTGGCTGAGAAAGCCTACTTCTTTCAACCAAAACTGGCACTTACTGAACTTAGCATACAACTGGTGTTCTCGTAGGGTACCGAGAACCAACCTCAGATGCTCTTCATGCTCCTCTTCTGACTTGGAATAAATCAAGATGTCGTCAATAAAGACAACCACAAATTTATCCAAGTAATCCATGAACACCTTGTTCATGATATTCATGAAATAGGCTGGAGCATTGGTCAGGCCAAAAGACATCACTGTGTACTCGAACAATCCGTAACGAGTGACAAAGGCTATCTTAGGGATATCAGATTCTCTGACTTTCAATTGATGATAACCGGTGCGGAGATCGATCTTGGAGAAGACTCGAGCTCCATTGAGTTGATCAAACAGATCTTCAATCTTGGGTAGGGGTTATTTGTTTTTAATAGTCACGTCATTTAACTTACGGTAATCCACACACAAACGGGTGGTACCGTCTCTCTTATCCACGAAGATGATGGGTGACCCCCAGGGTGACGCACTAGGGCGTATCATACCCTTCCTAAGTAGGTCATCCAACTGTTTCTTTAATTCTTCCAATTCTTCAGGATTCATCCGGTATGGTTTTTGAGCGATAGGCCCAGTACCGGGTACCAGCTCAATAATGAACTCAATATCCCTATCCGGTGGCATTCCGGGCAATTCTTCGGGAAAAACATCGGGATAGTCACAAACTACCGGTACCTCTTCCAAAATGGCTCCAGCTACACTTTTATGACAATGACTTGAGGTAGAGTGGTAGGTTGAGAAGTGGGTAATCTCTTTTCCTTCCGGGGTGGTTAGTGTGACAGATTTGTTAGTGCAATCTATTTTCCCTCGATTTACTGCCATCCAGTCCATCCCTAAAACCACTTCTATCCCTTGCTTTCCTAATACCACCAAATCCGCATGGAATCGGGCCCCTTGAATTTCCACAGGAGCCTCCTTGCAAGATACAATGGCTTTAGTAGTGGCCCCCGGAATTTGCACACTCATAGGACGCTTCAGCAAAGTTGGAACCATACCACTTTTCCTAACAAAAGGTTCCGTAACGAAAGAATGGGAAGCTCTCGAATCAAACAGAACTGATGCAGGAACTGAGTTGACAGGGAACGTACCCATAACAAGATCTGGTGCCTCTTGAGCTTCTTCTGCACTGATGTGATTCAGATGACCTCGGGTGGCAGGGGCTGCTTTCTTGGGATACGGGTTCTTGCCTCCAGGTGGACGGGGTGGCCCTTGGTTCATCTTTGTCGCATTGGGGCGACCACCAGCGGGCTGTCTAGTGGGGCAATCCCGCGAGAAATGTCCAGGCTGTCCACAAGTGAAACATCCTCCTGTGGGCTTCGGAGCAGGCGGCCTGTTAAAGTTGAGACCGGGGTTGGAACCACTTCCAGGACGAGGTGCAGGCGGGCGAGGAGAGTAGCTGGGTCTTGGTGCAAAGGTTGGAGGCCTTGGTGATGGATAAGAAGGTCTCGGTGGAGGTGAAGGGCGCGGATGGGGATAACTTCCAGTTGGGCTGCTGCTGCTACTGCCTTGCTGCATCAGTTGGGGACGCTTGCGGTTGTCAAACGAAGCCTTGCGTTTGTGTTCCATCATAATGGCTGCATCTGCCAATGATTCCAAGTCGGTGAAAGGCATCACCACCAGAATGCACTGCATTTCATCATGAAGTCCATTCATGAACCTCTCCTTCTTCTTGTCCTTAGTATCGTTATCAGTGGGCGCATACCTTGCTAGAGAAGTAAACTTCTCCAAGTACTCACCCACCGACATCCCGCCTTGCTTGAGCTGCAAGAACTTCTCTCGCATGATACTGACAAGTCCAGAGGGCACATAACGCTTCAAGAACTTGGTCTTGAATGCTGGCCAAGCCACAACTTCCTCTGGTGGCAACAGAGCACGAATGGCCTCCCACCATGCTCGGGCAGAACCAGAGAGGTAGTGAGTGGCGTAGACCACCTTCTCGTTGTCACCCACTTGGGCGACCCTCAAGTTGTTCTCTATAGTACGGATCCAGTCATCGGCATCCAGTGGCACTTCACTTTTGGAGAAAACTGGAGGATTTGTGTTCTGAAAGTCACGAAGCTTTGAGCGGGGTTCTTCATTCCCTTGGCCACCATTTTTATTGACTGCAATTTGAGCAAGATGCTGCAGGTGGCAAGATTGGCGCTTCTCTCGGTGCGAGCCGCCTCGCGATCCTCCATGAGAAGACGGAGCACCTGAGCCATAGATGGCTCGGGTGGTGGGGGTGGGGGTGGATCCCTTGCCATTCTGAATTTCAGAAATAAACACACATTATCAATCTACTAAGAAACTTTTAAAACAAGTTTTTGAAAAAGGGTTCATCAAGCATACACAAAAACATACAAATTTCTGCAAGACAATATTCCTAAAAAGACATGATTCGATCCCATAGCAAGGTTCCAAAAGCATCATCACAAAGTGCACAACCAAAAAACATTGACTGACATAGTTCTTACATCATCCAGACACACACACGCTAACTAGACCACACAATCGCATACACTTATCGCGATGGTTCGGTCCTAACCCAAAATATACTGCGCAACCAACTACTCCACGTCCACGGCAGCGTCACTGTCAAAGGGTGGCTCGTCGGGGTCCTCGTCCTCAGACATCACTGCTCCCGAGTCCTCTGCATCCTCGCCTCGAAGGTCGTCGTCATCCTGCTCGCTCACGGGCTCCATATCTATGTCCTCGGTAGGGTCCTCATCCTCAGGAAGAAGATCATCATTTTCCTTGCTCAAAGCCTCCACCTTACTCTCCAGCTCGCTGATCCGCTCGTCTCGGGCATCAACGGTCGACCTGAGCATGTCAACCATCCCGTCAAGCTGGAACCTGTAGAAACGAGTAGTCTGGAGGCGTGCGAAGGTGGAACGGCGCTCCTTGCGCACTATCTTGAGCTCTGCCTGGGACTCTGCTAAACGCTCCTCCGAAGCCTTGAGCTTCAGCTCCAGGGTCTTCAGCTGGTCCTGAGAGGCCTCGAGTTGCGTCTCCAAGTCCTCTATCCTCAGCTCAGCTGCCAAGATCCGCACCTCAGCTCCGTCATGATTAAGACGGTGAAGGTCACTCTCGTACCGACTAATGACCAGCTGGGACTGGGTGTACTTGACGAGGAGTCCCAGCTCGGCCAAGTGGTTACCGAGAATGGGGTGGGGACACGGCGGCACAGGGTTACTCTGCTCGTCCAAGACAGAGTAAAACTCAAAGCGGGTGCCGCCCAGGTCGGAACTGTGAGCACACACCAAGCGGGCAAGAGCTCTCTGCAGCACGGTGACGAATGCTCCCATCTGAGTAGATGCAAGGGCATCCTCAACCAGCTCCTCGGCGAAGGGTGGCACCAATGGCCCTCGAAGGATGCACCTCACAGCCCAGGACATCTCATCTCCCACCATGGGCAGACAACGCCCAATCAGCAGCTCTGGTAGCGGACGCCTCAGGTGCTGGATCAACTAGAGTAGGTCTGCCTGGAACAGACGCGAAACTCCGGTATCTGGCACAGCTCCCAACTGAATCGATGACGAGAACTGTCCGCTCATCTACACAAAATTTTAAATGGGGGTTTAATTAGTGAACGATGTACCAAATTTTAAACAGGTAAAATCGTAAGATTTAATGCAGGTATAAAATTAATCAGTGAATACTAACAGAGGGGAGTGAGGAGTAGCAGTATATTCTGCATATTTTAAGTATTTTTTTCCTAACTATTTAGAAAAAAAACATTTTTGCGTGACGTCGACGCCCATCCTAGCTAAGTCTCCTAAGGTCAACGATGGCTCTGATACCAAGCCTGTAGGGACCCCTCGGACGAGTCCGAGATGCCCATGTTATGTAAGAGATCACGATCCCAATGATCAGTGCATCGCAATCACATAACCAACATAGCTATCAAAGAGTTACATCATTCAAGTCGTACGAATAAAAGTCTTACAACACATAAACGGTCATACGACCAAAGTCAACAAACCTCGTCACGCAGGACGGAATTAACTACGATAGCGGAAGCTCGTGGCTAGCGACGGCTCTTAACATCTCCGAGCGCAGATTCCCACAAGTGCAGTTGACCGGTGACAGCTAGGTGGCGAAGTCGTCGTCGTACACCTCCTCCTCGATGCAGGCCTCCTCATTGCAATCTGGACATTTGAATATCCAGGGACAGAGCCACATGAGTACAATTACGTACTCGCAAGACCACCTCTAGGCTTAATTTCTCATGATGATGCAAGAAAAACATGTTTTCGAGAACTGGGAAGGCTCCTGGATACAATTACAGGGCTTACTTTGGAAAAACAATGTTTTCAAACGTAGAGAATACGACATCTCTATATCTTTGTTGACGAAAAACATTTAGAGATAGAATTCTCTTCTCTTAGATATAGCAAGGACATATCCAAGTTCAAAACAAAACTTTATTTTTTAAAACCCTCGAAAACACTAGGATAGGGGTAACCCTTTTTCCATCCTTGAGGTCGGACTGGGTGTCTCCCCGAGATCAACCATCCTTGCCCAAATTCCATACCTCCCAGGTACCTCCTGTTCTTTACATAGATATTTCTCCTTTATAAAACAACTTCTTTCTCCAAATGCCCAGTGTGGCCTTTCCAACCGTCCATGACCGCGGACGCGGCTATTCGAATAGATTTACACTCTGCAGAGGTTGCACACTTTACCCACACCTATCGGTTATTCCGCCGTGTCTGCCACGGCCCGTCATTCGACAGCATGCGGGGGTCCGGATAACACGATCAAAACTTTCCATTATGACCACCCTAGTATCGGGGCCTCCCGGTAGGTTTGTTCTCCTCGGCACCGTGTGCTCCACTAGACCTCTTGGTCTTTCCTCGGGACGCCACACCGCCACGTCAGGAGACCCACCGTAATCATCCGGCTGTTGGTCCTCAACAGTGTATTGTCTCTTTTGGACAACAACCCGGCTTCGAGGGCCCAACCCCCATAGAAAGTATGAGAGCCCCAACACTAAAACAGACAAGCTTCCGGCTAAGCCCTACCCATGTCAGGTAGTGTGGTTGCACGGGTTAATTGTTCGGGCGGCAGCAGGGACTTCGAAATTAAACCTCCATCTCCGACTGCTCCCAGCATCTCGGGTTTTACACAACATCTCCGAATGCTCTCAGCATCTCGGGTTTTCATAAAACAGTTCTGTCTCGCTGATTGCTCCGGCAACTCAGGTTTTCCTCCATAAATAGTTTTATAAAACGGGTTCCCATCCTATAGTTTTGAGGTAAGATAACATAATATACTATTTGAAAACTTAATCTTCTTTATAGAGCCTTCAATGACAAGACTCAACAAGTGAAACTCTTCTTATAATACCGACAGCTATTCTAGTAGATAACTTTGGCCAAACAATATTTGATAAAATAGTTTTCGGGTGGCAAGACGCGACAAAGGAAGTAAAACATGCATTATTTTATTTTTGAAAACAAAACATGCTTGATAAAATACTAAGATTCATTATAGTGAGGAGGTGGGCTTGCCTTGCTCAAAGTATTGTCCCTGGTCTTGCTCTTCAACGTAGTCGTGCTCAGCTACCTCGTACTGCTCTTCCTCGGGTTGCGATTCTACCGTAACATGAAAAACAGCGAGACTAGCGTAAGTTCTAAAATGCGAGTTGATAACAATCTAAAGCATATCAACAAACAACAAGCATCACAAACAGAAAACACAACTAATGCATTCAATATTTATTAGGGGCTGTTTACATGGTTTAAGCATAATTCTTAAGGTACTGCTCCTAAAATTAAACCCTTCTAACACATTATTCCTAACAATAATGTGGAGCTCTGAAAATTATCTGTGCATGAAAATCTATCACCATATAAGAATTAAAAATCAGACAAGAGCTACTGATGTCAAACTCAAACAGATGATAGGTTCAGTTTTATAGATCTCCTGAATGCATAATTAAACTTTCTGGTGAGATATGAGTTTTCTCTTTAAGTGGAGATTTTGTTTATCAGATTTGGATATTCCTAGCTCAAGTTATCCCATTTTTAAGATAAAGTACACTTCTGGCCATTATTTAAGTACAGAAAATAATAAGATTTATTTTGGTGTCAAACCAGTGGGGTGAGTTAGATAAAACTTGTGGCTATCCCACAAAAATATTCCCAACATTTATCCATGGACAGAGGTGGCTCCACCAATAAAAACTAGACATGTCATAATCTCTGAAATTTCAGAAATGCATTTTAAGAGATTATTTCCCTGTTGTTCAGGGATTTATTCACTAATAAATATCAAGTTACTGGAAAAATCCACATTTGTAGTATGTGATACCTCCAACACATATCTAACACTTCCAATTGGATTTACTTCAAAAAGTGTTTTTATTGAAGAGTTAAAAATCAACAAACACCTACTGGTGTTATTCTTAGAGTAAATATAACTTTTGCTAGATTAATATCCTGCATGCAAGATTTACCAATATAGATAGGCATTTTCACAAGCTTTCCAACAGATCCAAGATTGCATGATTTGGATTTACAGAACCCAAGTTATTAAACAAATGGTGTAATAGGTACTTTTTACTAGATCTATTTTAGCACTCAACAGGAAACACATTTTGGACCAAATCCAATGCCACATGGTTAAGAAAACGTGGATGCATGTTACAAAATTTATCCCATCATTTTAGCCACTCCATATTTACCACAAATGATTTAAAGCTAAACTCTAGATTTACTGGAAAATTAACAGGAAAAAGGATAAAAGGGGAACAGGCCGAACGGGCCAGATCTGGGCCAGATCGGCCCAGAGGCCACGCAGAACGGCGCGAAATCGCGCGGGGACGGAGCTGGGCCGGCCCAAACGCGCGCGGCTGCGCGCGCACGGGGAGGTTCAAACCTGGCCGTAGATCTCGTGATCTACGGTCCACGGTCGTCGTCCTCCTCGCGACGCAGCGCGGACGAACCAGACGAGGGGGAGGGAGAGGGTGGCGCTGGCGCTCACCAGAGACCACGCTGGGCCAGGGGAAGGGTGGAGATCGACGGAGGGGGTGATGGCGAGCTCGAGGGTGCCTTCAGCTCACGCATGCAACGTTGGAATCCAAGGCGACGGCGGCGGCGAGCTTCTCGGGTCGAGGACGAGCGCGGCGGCCACGGACACCTAGAAGAGAAAGGGAGGGCAGGGGGAGTTAGATCTCGACGAGGCGCTGGAGGGGCCAAGAATGGCAGAGAAAGGTGAAGAGGATCGACGATGAATGTCGAGGGAAGAGCTCGGTCTCCGACGGCGATTTCCTCTTCCAGAGCTCGAGAGAGGGCGTGGCTTTGGGTGAGGGTGGTATGGGTGAGCAGAGGAGGAGTGGGGGAACCTCGGGTAGGGTTTTAAGAGGAGAGGGCGAGCTGGGGACAGCTCCAAAACCAGGGGCTGGTTTTCGGGTTCTCTCGGGCAGGGGCGGTTTGGGGAAGGGGAGGGGAGTTCTGGTTGGTCCTCTGGGGCGGTGGAGAGGGGCAGAGAGGATGTTGGTCGGGAGGGGACTGGCTGGCCAGTGAGATGAGAGGAGAGGGGCTCGGATTGCGTGAGAAAGAAAAGAAAAGAGAGAAGAAAGAGGAGAGATGGACCCTAGTCCATGACATGTGGGACCAGGAGGGGGTGCTGTTCTCCTCTTCCAGCAGGTGGGGTAGAAAAGAGTGAGAGAGAAATAGAAGGTGAAAGCTTTGAGTGAAAAGCTCAAATGAATTTGAAAACTGAAGTTTGAATTATTCAAATATGACCCACAAAAGTAAAATGGGTCTACACCCCATACTTACCTAATTTAAGAGAGGGTACTGAATTTACAAATGCCTAATTTAATTATCTCATTTAGCTTTTAAAGAAAAGAAAACTTTTGGTGATAAAGAAAGGAATCACTCAAATGGTCATGTTATTTTGATGACTACAAAAGCTAGTGAGATTAATATGCAAACAAGCTCTTTTGTGATAATTTAGAACAGGGTATGAAATTATATGTGACCAAGGTAAAAATGTTTCAACTGCAGGTCAAAAACCATTTATGGTTTGCTTAATAATGGCTCCTTGTTTGGCTAAGTTTTAACAACCATGAAGATCCTAATAGTGGATATTTTATTTTAGTTGTTGTGGTTTGAGTGTTTTCAATTATCATGGAATGTTAGTGGCACACAACAAGCATAAGGTGTGCAAGCAAATTAAATCATGACTCAAGATTCTACACACACAAAAGTTTCTGCAAGAGGTGAAAAATCTAGAATAACACCACAATGCTAAAGCTAAGAGAATTGGGGTGTTACATAATTCTTCTATATGCATCTTAAATTCTTCTATGTCTTTTGGAGTAGCCTCAATTGGGCATGCTTTAATTATATAATCTAGGTTTATAATGTTAATTCAACAAACTATTGAATTTTTGTTTCAATATTTCATTGGTATTTCTCCGATAATTTGCAAGTCTTCTAATCTTTGTACTATTTTGTCTATATCATTTTTTGATTTTATATCTCTATACCAGTTTGGCGCAAATGATTGCAATCCTATGCACTCAGTGTAAGTATTTAAAATATGATATTCTTCTATGTTTGCACTAAGTTCATTTGCTTCTATGCAGGTCTCTAGAGGTTCTTGATTTATTTCTTCTAGACTACGTGCTTCAGAATTTTGAATACCCTTTCTACTTTTTTTGTATTTCTGTTATAAATGGGATTGTATCTTTGTAAGGAACAAATGTAACACCTTCTTCATGTATTATGGTGGCTTGTAATGATTGTTGTAGAAACCTTAGACCTATTATCATATCGTCATTTATATGTGACAAATCTCTAATTGTAATCTCATCTATTATGTATTTTGTGCTATTTATATAACATTCGATGTTATAGGCTAACTGGTTATGAAGTTTCTTTATTCCAGACATATCTGTGGATACTTCAGCTTTATTATCGTCTATAGTGTCAACGATGTCTGGACACTTGACAAAATACTTGTCATGAATGATATTTTTTGTGCAACCTGTATCTAATAGTCCCAATATTTTATAAGAAATATTTGGCTTTAGAACGATCCTTATAGGAATTCTTATTCCTAGTATCTCTTTAAATGGTAGTCATACTATGTATTTACTTCCATAACTAGTTATAGCATCTTTTAGTTGGATTAACTTATCTCCTCTTTTATCCCTTACCGTTACCATTTGATCTTTTAATTCTGTATTTTTAGGCGGTTTTTCTTTAGGCTCTTGTCTATTGTCGAAATTATATTTTGGTTCCTCTAATTCTGCTTCTAGCTTATTTATTCGATTTTCTAAAATCTAACTCTAGTTGGGAGTATATTATCTTCAGGTTCGAATTCTACTTCTTGTCTCCATTTTTGGTTTTTTATTTTTAAACATGAAGCGCAAGCTTGTCTCAAGCACACATTACAAGTAGACCTATTATCTTAACTAGGGTAATATTTACAAAAGGCACATTTTATATTATAATCTCCTTTTCCTCTAATCTAATCATGTTCACACTCTTCTTGATCCATCATTTCAATTCTTAGACCAGCTAATTCATCAATTAGATCTAATTCATCTTCACTTGAATCTTCTTCTAATTCTTGATTTTCTAATTCATCTGTTTCTATGATTGAGTATATTGACTCATCGTTTTTTATTTCATAATCGCATACTAGAATATTCTCATTAACACTATCTATGATTAATACTCTTTCTTGCTCCTCACACTTACTAGAATACCTTTTTTGATCTTTGTTAGGACAAGTTTTACTTAAATGTTCTAGTGAGTTGCATATAAAACATCTACATTTTTTATCATAAGACTTTCTAGGATTATATCGCCAAACATTTCTTTTGTGTAGGAAAGGGGCCCTATTATCTGATCTTCTAAGGAAATATCTTTTCTTTGTTCTAAAATTCCTATTATCTCTTCTTTGTGGTTTATGATAATTTCTATTTTTGTATCTATCTTCTCCATATGTTAAAGGAATCTGAACTATTTTACCACAAAAATCATTATCAGATTATTTCATGGATCTCTGTGCTTGTATATTAGTACAAATTTTCCTCAGTTGCTTGAACACAAAATTTATGGCCTGAGAAATGTTCGCTATACTTCCTTGAGATTCTTTCTTATATTCCCCAAATATCATAGTCCCCAAGGGATCTGGGAATTTATTGAAATATCTTTCAATTACACCTTTATTGAACCCTTGCTTAGCAGTGGTGGCGTTATATAAATAGTGTTGAGAAAATTCCTTTATACCTTTCCAACTTGTTAAAGTCGATTTTTCTATCTCTCTTAACCTTTCATTTTGTAATGTGGTATAACCTAACTCTAGATCTTCAGCTATTATAATGTTTGAAACTATATTTGCAAAGTTATTTGGATTATTTCTAGCTTTTTTTAATTGCTCATACTCATTGGGATATGTTTCTACCCATTCTTCCCATAAAACGTTTACAGATTCTCCTAAGAATGTTTCTAAATAAGTAAGCATATGTTCTACCTTTGTACCTATATTATGTTGATTTTGTATATATTTTTGTACTATTAAGCCTTTCCATATACTAATTACATTTGGCCAATCCATTGGGTCATGGGCTGCTAAATTTAAGATGGCTCCGTCACGTTTTGAATTTTGAAACTGAACCACTTTTTCAAAATTTCTTCTTTGACTACCTGTATATTTGTATTGACTAGGGATATAGTAAGATTGGTAATCTTCTTTTTCTGGAGGCCATGCTCCAGGGTTTCTAGTAGGTCTCTCCTTTTCTCCTTCATTTTTGACCGAAGTTTCCCCATATCTTTTTCTTTTATTATTATTGTTATTATTACCTGTATTTGTTTCCATGGCTTCCATCGCATTCTCTAAATTTTGTAGGCTTTCATAATCTATGTCGGCCTAGTGAGAACTGGGGTATGGAGAACCCATTCCCCCCCAGGCCTCGCACGCGGGCCAGTCAGACGAAACGACTAAGGACCAGGCATCACCGCCTGGCGGGACCCTCGAGAGGCAATTCCCCTCGAGGGCCTGAGGAGGAAACGAGGGCCTCAAGGGACCTCTCGCCTCAGGGGACCCTCCCGAGGCGCCAGCACGCCTCGGGGGAGCCCCGTAGGAATCTCCCCTCAGGCCTCCCCGCGCCCGAGGGAAAACGTCGCGGCCAAGGAGGCACGGCAAGATGCACGTAGCCTCTGCCACGCACATGCCGTGTCGTGTGCACACCCGTCACTGTCCTTGGCGGTAAAGTGGTCAACAAAGCAGCTCCACCTGCTGCGCAGCTGCCAGGACCTTCTACTCTGACGATAAAGCGGGTGGACAGCACAACCTTCCAAAGGAGAACGTCATCGTGGGCTCCACCGCAGAGACTGCCTTCCCTGCGGGCAGTACAGCGCGGTCGGCCGCCGGATGGAGCACGGTGGACTTCTACACCACCCTGCCACTGGCATGTGGGAACCACCTGGAAGGACAAGCCGAAGGAGAAGGCCAGAGACGCCTATAAAAGGAGCAAGACGTCCATCGTAGCACAGGTCGGCTCTTGGCGCACTGCAACCCTTGTAAACCTTAGCTACACTGGTTATGAAAGCCTCTGCCTGAGGAGGAAGAAGACAATCGCTTTCCTCCCGAGACAAGAACCGCCTCAAGGGGGCTTTCGGCAAGCTCCATTGTACTGTTACCTACATCATCTATTACAGACAAGCAGGAGTAGCGGTATTACCTCCCCACGAGGGCCGTGAACCTGTGTAAAGGCTGGTGTCTCCCTTCGCGCGTGTGTGTCTTCTTCGGGTCCGGCGAGCAACGTGGCGGGGCCACTCGAGGGTCTAGACCTCCGTGTTCAATCCCCTTCACGAACTACACTTCAGGAAGTGACTACCCCCGGTTCTTGGGAGTCATAACCCGACATTTGGCGCGCCAGGTAGGGGTTTGAGGCGCGTCTACAATCTTCGAGTTCGTCTCCACGCCATGGTGAACACCCACGCCACTCGCGCCGCCCGCGCAAACTGACGTGCGCCCGCGGGATCATGCGCGCCGCTAGGCGCCACGACCACCCGCGCACAGCGCGGACGGCCCCGCCACGGAGAGCGCGTCCCTTCTGGCCCGCACGCTGAAGCGCCGGAGCACAACTCCGAGCACCAGGAGGACACGCAGTCGTCGCACGCGACGCAGCGCCCGAGTGGCTCCGTCCCTGGGAGGACGAACCTGGCGCCCCACACCGCGCTGCTCATGGCGCAGGAGCTGCTATGCTACCAGCCCACCGCTGAGGCCAACGAGCAGTGGCTCCAACGCCTCAACCACCTCGTCGGCATCGCCACGACGCGCCCTGCTTCGTCGCAGTCCAACGTGCACCCCTCTCTCGCGGGCACGGTCGCAACAAATGCGCCTCCGCCACCTCCGGGGCCCGCACCGGCTGCGTCTCAGAAGGCTGATTCGCACGCAACCTCGCCGCACGACTGCATGATCGTGCAGCGCACCGCGCCCGACGCCCGCGTGGGAATGGAGCTCTAGCGAGACCGCCAGAACAGGCTCGTGGAGGAGATTGGCCAGACGGGCCAGCAGAACCGCGGCGCGCCTCAGCACGGGGTCGCCACGTACGCTTCAGGCTGCATGGCGTTCACCCGTTCTCTGCGCCGCGTGGTCTGGCCCCCAAAGTTCCGGCCTGCCCTCCCCAAGGGCTACAACGGCTCCAGCAACCTCATCGAGTTCCTACAGCTCTACACCACCTCCATCCAAGCTGCGGGAGGAGATGACAAGGTCATGCCTAACTGGTTCTCTCACGCGCTTCGTGACTCCGCGCTGTCGTGGCTCCTGAATCTCCCTGAGGACTCTGTGAACTCCAGGGCGGAGCTCTGCAAGCAGTTCGTCTCCAACTTCAAGGGGACGTACGAGCGCGCCCTCACCCACAATGACTTGCGCGCTGTGGTGCAGAGGAAGGATTAGACGCTTCGCAAATACATCCAACGCTTCAGCCAAGTGCGCAACAAGATCCCGAACATCCCTGAAACTCAAGTCATCGCCGCCTTCCGCGACGGCGTCACGAACAGCAGGATGCTAGAGAAGCTGGGGATCCACGACAAGCTCACCTCTGTGGTCAAGTTGTTCGACTTGGCGGACAAGTGCGCCAAGGCTGAAGAGGGACTCCTCTTCGTGAAGATGTCCTCGAGAGGAGACGATCACGCTGAGGGGTCCAGGAGCCAGAAGAAGAAAGAGGCCAAGGAGGAGCCCAAGCGCAAGGCTACCGCCGTTCTCGCGGCAGAGCCTGATGCAAAGGGCACCCGCAGGGACTCCCCTGAGCCTAGAGAAAGAAGAGATGATCACCGCCCGTTCTGCATCTACCACAACAGGCGCGGCCACTCCACGGAGACTCCGCGGCAAAGAACGACAACCTCCCTGACGAGGAAGACGGCGGCTACCAAGCGCCGAGAGCTGCTATTGCTTGCATCCTCGGGGGGGGGGGGGGGGGGGGGGCAAGCGCCGAAGTCGAACAACCAGTTCGCCCGCGAGCTCAACGCCGCCCTCCGAAGCACGGAAACCTCCAGGCCCCTCAAGTGGTCACAGTACACCATCGCCTTCAACGCTCAGGGCCACCCCAAATCCACCAAGACTGTTGGAACCCTCCCGCTGGTATGCACCCCCACCATCGACAATGTGGCTGTCTCCAAGACGCTCATCGATGGCGGAGCAGGCCTGAACGTTATCCCCATAGATACGTTCGAAGCGCTTCAAGTGCCCTACGAGCGGCTTATGCCCTCGAGGCCCTTCACGGGGGTCACCAGCGGCTCGATCGAGCCTCTAGGCCAGGTCAGGCTTGCCGTCACCTTCGAGAGCGAGGAAAATTACCGCACCGAGCACATTGACTTCGATGTCGCGCACATCGGCCTGCCGTACAACGCCATCCTCGGCTACCCCGCGCTTGCGAAGTTCATGGCTGTCACGCACCATGCGTACAACATGGTCAAGATCCCCGGCAGCGCCGGCACGATCACCATACGCGGGCATGTCCTGGACGCTACGCGCGCTGTTGAGATGGCCTATAAGACCGCCGCCATGGCCTTCCCCGCAGAAGAGGACCAAGAGCCTCTCGAGAGGCCCAAGAAGAAGAAGCAGTTGTTCTCCCAAGAGGCAACTGCTACCAAGAAGATCTCTCTGAGCTCAAGTAGCTTGGGGGTTGAAGGCTCGGGGGCTAGCGTCACCATTGGCGCCGTGCTGCCTCCCAAATAAGAAAGCGCGCTCGTCGCCTTCCTCCAGGCAAACTCTGACATGTTCGCGTGGACACCGTCAGATATGTCTGGTGTACCGAGGGAGGTGATCGAGCACCACTTGTCCGTGTGCCCAAACGCGTGCCCCGTCAAGCAAAAAGCAAGAAAGCAAGCCCCCGAGAAGCAAGCATTCATCGTCAAGGAGGTCGAAAAGCTCAAAGCGGCAAAAGTCGTTCGCGAAGTCGCGCATCACACTTGGCTCTCCAACGGCGTGGTAGTCCCAAAGCCCACCGGAGGAGGCCGTCTCTGCATCGACTACACTGATGTAACCAAGGCCTGCCCCAAAGACCCTTATCCCATGCCTAGAATTGACCAGATTGTGGACTCCACGGCAGGCTGCGACCTCCTCTGTTTCCTTGATGCCTTCTCTGGTTATCACCAGATAAAAATGTCTAAGGAGGACGAGGAGAAGACGGCTTTCCTCACCCCATGCGGTGTGTATTGCTACGTCTGCATGCCCTTTGGCCTAAAAAATGCCGGAGCCACTTTCTAGAGGTTGATGAGGATAGCCCTGGGCGGGCAAATGGGGCGAAACGCCGAAGCATACATCAATGACATCGTCGTAAAGTCCCGAGAAGGAAATACACTCCTCGAAGACCTTGAAGAAACCTTCGCCAGCCTGCGCAAGGTGAACATCAAGCTCAACCCCGCCAAGTGCGTCTTTGGAGTCCCTTCAGGCAAATTGCTTGGGTTCCTCGTGTCTCATCGAGGTATAAAAGCAAACCCAGACAAAATCAAGGCCACAGAGGACATGCAACCTCCACGCAGGCTCAAGGACATGCAACGCCTGGCAGGCTGCATGGCCAGCTTGGGCCGATTCATCTCCAAGTTCGGTAAAAGAACCCTGCCGTTCTTCAAGATCATGAAAAGAACGGGCACTTTCAATTGGACCCCTGAAGCTGAAAAAGCATTTGAGGACTTGAAGAGGTATCTGGCCAGCCCGCCATTAATGGTCGCCCCAAGGCCTGGCGAGCACATGAAGCTGTACTTATCAGCTACTCCACAAACAGCCAGTGTTGTCCTTGTAGTGGAAAGAGAAGAGCCAGTACTCCACAAGAAGAGTGCAACCACCCCAAAGAAAAAGCCTCCTGATAAGGAGCTCGAAGAAGAGGAGGCTCTCACAAACCCCCTCGAGGCACAAGTCAAGCCCCTTGAGGCCAATCCCCTCGAGGCACAAGTCAAGCCCCTTGAGGCCAACCCCCTCGAGGCACAATTCAATCCACTTGAGGCCAACCCCCTCGAGGCACAGGGCAAGCCCCCTGAGGCAAACCCCCTCGAGGGTCAAGCTGTGCCACCTCAGGCGAAAGACGCCAAGGCAACATGAACTACCCTCGTCGAGCATCCAGTTTACTTCGTCAGCACAGTGCTGCGTGATGCTCGCGAGCGGTATACGATGCAGCAGAAGCTTCTCCTCGCGCTCCTCGTCGCCTCAAGAAAGCTGCGACACTACTTCCAGGGGCACCCCATCACGGTGGTCACCTCATTTCCCATGGAGCAAATCCTGCGCAACCCAAACGCAACAGATCGTGACACGGGATGGAACATCGAGCTACAACCATTCAATTTGCGCTTCGATACCACAAGGGTAATCAAAGGAAGAGCGCTGGCTGACTTCGTTGCCGAATGGACTGACCCAACCCCTGAAGAGCCCCTGGGTGTAGTGTACCTGCACTTTAAATAAGGCAGATACCTGTGTATAGTGCAAATCCCTGGATCGATTCATTTGCACACACAGTTTACGATATAATATCACAACAAAGCTTCAATTTTATTACATCGATGATCCAGAATTACAAAATATTTGATACAAGTTGCATAGCATAAAGCTAGCATTGAAAAAGTACACACCGGAAATACAATAGCAGTGGGTCTCCAACAACTTCATGTTGCCACAGGCGAAAACATGTTGGTTGTAGACTCGAAACCTATAAACGAAACCTCACTCGTCATCTGAACAATCTGCAATAAAAAAAATATTGCAACAACGTGGGTCAGATTCCATTAAAAATGGAGTCTAGCAAGTAACACTATGGTGGACACTTAATGGAATAACTCTAAAGCCTATATGCATATTTGGCTGGTGGAGTTCAAGGCTATTTTGCATAAAGCCAATTTTTCCTATCTTTTTGTAAAACACTTTCTTCAGATCAAGACAAGTATGGCATGAAAACCATAAATCTCATCTTCCCTTGTTCACCCATCAAGTTTTATTTCTGAAGTTGGAATGATGGAATCCTCCGTTGACGTCCGTGATCAGCTGCTCAAATTGTCCGTACCGGGGACACGGCTAAGTACTTAGTTTTACACTCTGCAGAGGTTGTGCACGTTCACCATTGTACCCATTCAACCCTAATTATCCTTTACACACCATTTGTGATAAGGAAAGGAGAAGAATGAGACGAGATCTTTCAGAAGCATTTTCCCTCCCACTCTGGCTTGACCCGTTCCACCTAACATCCCCCTACATCTGCTTGTCAAGCCGGAGAGAGTCCACGCAACATAATTGATCAAGCCAGAGCCCATATGGCAATGGCTGCACTGGAAGCAATCGTCACTCGGAGTTCTTCAGATTCCTCTGTTCCCTGGGTGGCCACCCACAAGTGCACGTACTCCAGGAACCATAGACATGGACCGGAGTAGCCACTCAACTTCGCCACCATTAACAACCAATCCACCCAGGAGTTTCATTAACTTAGTGGATGTGCACTCTCAGGTAAAAATCACCATGCCCACGGCCCTAAGTAGAATAGACATTCATCCTAGGCGACGACAACCATGAGCACAGCCCTGAGTAGTCACTTAACATTTTGTAAAACTTTTCATCAATCGCATAGCATCAATACATCTACTAAGTAGTATATAGGAACCTGGACACAGGAGTAAGGGAATTCTACACAGGTTTAGCATAGCAATACTATCCTACTCATGCATATAAAAATACACTAAGTAATGCATATAGAAATAATAGGAAGTTTATGAGGTGTGCCACTTGCCTTTGAATGTTGTCGTTGTTCACAAACTCTATTCAACAATGAACGTTTGCTCTTCGTTCAATCTAAACAATATAAGCAAACAACAACAATACAACAATCAACAAACAACAATCATCAATCATACATGCACATACGTAGTTAACAAATAAGTTTCATAACACTTCTAAGGAAAACATGTTATGCATGATATGCAAATTATTTCTAAGGACTAGAGATGCATGTCATGCCATGAAATTCTTTTAAGTTAATGCAAGGCAATTAGGTTGGTCAAAATGACTAAGAACTAAAGTCATAGGTTGAATAAAATATTTTGTTTTATATCATCTTGAATAAGCCCTCTAATGGCTTAGTCTTTATGTGTAGAGATATTTAGAGTAAATACTAAGTCATTTCTTCAAGATGATCAACAATTATTATCAACTCTTTGTAAATTGGACATTCACTATAGTGAGAGAGACAAACACCCGGCCAGCCACTTAAATTGTGGGACATGTCTCATGTACGTGGACATGTAAGGTTTGTCTCCAGGCCGCTTCATCTCACTATGCCGCTAGGATCCAACAAGAAACTTCAAAGATGATAACATCATGATCAAATTTGTTTAAGTCTAAAAGACAAGATTAGGAAAGAGGGAAAAGATAGTAGAAAGATGTAGTTGGTCCTCCAGGCTTCATCTCCAGACTTGTAACTTTCTTCTGGATGATGTCTTGATTGAACTCTTGGTAGTCTTGATGAATCTTCAGACTTGATGATTTTTGTATCACCTAGGCTGGTCTTGGATTTACTTAGTCTTCATGAAGTCTCAGAGAAGGAGGGAGAAGAAAGAAAGAGGGACAAGACTTAGAAAATATTTCTGGTTGGTCTTCATGAACTTCTTCTTGATCTTTCTTCTAAGTGCTTCTACTCCTTCGAGATACTTCTGAAGTCTTGTTTTGGCTAAGTCCTTCATTGGTCTTCTAGCTCCATGTTGAAAATCCTAAGAGTCTAAGTGTATCACTTTACCAAAATGCTAAGTTGAAAATATTTCTAACTTAGAGAAAATGGGGAAGTAGTTTTCTTATGGGAAAATATATCTATATGTGAAAATAAGTTATGCATGCAGTGCACTTTTAAATCCTAAGAATATCATACAAAATTTGTGATATTTATAAAGCATGCATTAGGCTATAAATGCAATTTAATTAATTTCTATTTTTGGAAAATATAATAAAAGGAATAATTATAAGATTAAAGTTTTCTATGATTAAATTTTTATAATAAAATTTTATAAATAGTGTTAATAGACAGGGAGTATTTAATTAAATTTATAGAAATTTGATTTAATCAAATATAATATTTCTATTAATAGTTATGTTGAAAATACTCAAACTATTTAAATTAAATAAACAACCATTAAATCATCAAATAATACTCAAAACTAAATATTTTATAACAGAGGCATAATATTCATAATATTCCAAAGTTTCTAAAACAATTTTATTTGCGATTTTTGGATTTATAGATTTAAAGTTATTACAAATATACTCAAATTCACCATTTGAATTTTGGCCGATCTAAAATAATCTACATGTCAAGAGCTTTCCAAATATATAAAAATATTTGAATTTGGATAAACAGAGAAAAAGATATGATAGTTTGAATAGATAGGGGCTTTTTTGCAAAACTGCCAACGAATTAAATCGTGAAAATGATTTTACACGTCAGCGCTGACTGGGCGCTGACTGTACGCTGACTGGGCTGCTGACTGGGATCCGACGTTCTTAAGTCATTGGATCTGGATCGTCAGATCTAGATCTGTCGGTCCAGATCAGATCGTACCGGTTGGGTTTTAAAATCTAATCTCGTGCGTTGATTCCAGATCGGACGGCTCTGGGAGAGGGTGCTCACCGGGCGGCGCGGATGGTCGCCGGAGATGGAGCATACGGCGGCGCTGGGCTCGGGCGAGGACGCTCCCGTCGTTGTCGTGCTTCCCTGGGCTTGTGGAGTTGACGGAGAGGTGCGCCGCGCCACGACGAAGAGGATGGAGACGGTCGTTGGTGGCGGGGTGCTCCGGTGCTCGCCCTATTCCTCACCGGAGTTGGGAAAGGCGGCGGTGGTCTTCAGCCGCGCACGAACAACTCGGTACACTGCACGAAAAACATCGACGCGAGACATAGGAGATGCGCACGGATGAAGTAGGACAATTGGAACACAAGAGAGGGCTCGGCGTTTGCGGTAGCTCACCAGAACCGAAGAAAACGGCGGCGGCGATTTGCGGACAGCCTAGGGGCGCTCGGACTAGGGTTCTTCGGGGAAAAGGTGGCGGAGGCGCTGGGGGGTTTTATAGGGCAGGAGGAGGGAACCACATCGCGCTAATCTCGCCGGATTTGGGAGAGGGAATCGGGGGCGGAAATCTCGGCCGGAGGAAGAAGAAGGTGACGTCAACATGACGTCATCATTTTGCTTTTCTTTTCTGATTTTTCTTTTAATTCATATCTTTTGATTTAATTGTCCAATTGAGGTCAAACAAATTTCTAAAAATTTGTAAAATTATTATCTTTATGTTAAACCAGTTGTGGAAATGTTTTGAACATTTTTGAAAAATAATATTTTTAAATATTGATTAAATACAAATTTGGCACTTAAAGTCAAATTTGAAATTATATTTTGATTAAATCTTCTTTTGGCTAAATATTTTTTGTAAAATACCCACATTCCAATATGTTTGAAATTAAATTATTTAAACTCATATTCCAATAAAATAAATTTTAGCTTTAATAGATTATTAAATATCATATTACAAGTTTTTGTAATGAAAAGAGAAAATGTAATGTAATCATTTTTAATTCAAATTATTTTGTGCACCATTATATTTTATATTAAGATATATCATTTTATGTTTTGAAAATAAATGGAATTCATTTTAAGCTAATGAAATGTTTATTTGGATAATCCATTTATTATAAAATATATGAAGTTATTAAAGTTATAAACTATAGGGTTGTAATTTCAACAGTAAGTTTGAACTTAGTTGTAAGAATGAAAAACTATCTGACAAATAGATCATGTTTTAAATAGTTTTTAAAAAGAACACTTGGAAATATTATTTTAATTTATGAATAGCTATGGCTATGTGGTTGGAATCATATACTTATGAGGAAATTATTGATTTCATGAATATGGTTGGAAGGTTTATAAAACATTTGTGAAATAGATATTGAGGTTTTAATAATTACAATGGATAATAAATTGTTTACTTGAAACAACTTTTGAAAATAAGGTTAAACTGAGATATTTGAAATATTAAACCTTTTCATCATGTTTAAAGTCTTTTGTAGTTGGTTTTCTTATGTATTTTAATATATTATTTTAATCAAAACAAATTTTTTAAATTTTAGTGATTTTCAACATTAAAAAATGTTGGGATGTTACACTGGGAGAAGAGCACGAACCCTCTGGAGCCGCTATGCCCAGCCACTTGACCATGAAGTTCGACAGAGCTTTCGCTTGTCGCTACGGCAGGGCAGGCGTAGTCCCGATCTCACCCAAGGGAGACAAGTTGTATAACGCAGTCCAGCTGTGCTTCGGAATCGACAAGATATCCAACAACATCGCCGAGTATGAAGGGCTGCTCGCTGGCCTACGCGCCGCAATCGCCCTAGGCCTCAAGCATATACTCATCAAGGGCGACTCCCAGCTGCTCGTCAACTTCTCCAACAAAAGCTACAAGCCTAAGGACGACCACATGGCCGCATACCTTGAAGAGGTCCGTAGCCTTGAGAAGTACTTCAGGGGAATGGAGCTCATGCACATCCCAAGAAAGGAAAATCAAGAAGCTGATGACATCGCCAAGCGCGCCTCAAAGAGACAAACTCAGCCGCCAGGTGTCTTTGAAGAAAGGCTCGTCAAGGCATCCATAAAGCAGCCCCTAGAGGCCCTGCCCGCAAGCACAAACGAAGCTCTCCCGCCACCCCCTGCAAGCGGAGCCCCAGCCTGCGGGCCTCCCACAGGGGAGCGTGTGTTGCTCACAGCGGTGCACCAAGAAACATGATGGATTGACGAGATCAAGGACTACCTCTGCAAACGGATCCTTCCCGAGGAAGACGTTGAAGCAGAGCGAATTGCCCGCCAAGCAAAATCATACCAAATCCTTGAAGGAGTCCTCTATCGCAAGCGCCCAAACGGCATCGCGCTCAAATGCGTCCCTCCTGAAGAAGGAAAACTGCTAATTAAGGACATCCACAGCGGGGAATGCGGCCACCATTCGTGCGCCCGCACCCTCGCAGGCAAAATCTTCAGGAGCGGATTCTACTGGCCTCAAGCGCTTCAAGATGCAGCGGACATCATTCAAGCTTGTGAAGCCTGCCAATTCCACGCCAAGCAAATCCACCAACCAGCGCTGGGGCTACAGACCATTCCGCTCTCGTGGCCATTTGCGGTCTGGGGGCTGGACATCCTGGGACACTTCCCAACGGCGCAAGGTGGATATCGCTAACTCTTCGTGGCCATTGACAAGTTCACAAAATGGCCTGAAGTGGAGGAGACACGCACAATCACAGCAGGCGCGGCGGTGAAATTCATCAGAGGCCTGGCCTGCCGCTTCGGAGTGCCTAACCGCATCATCACCTACAATGGCTCACAATTCACCAGTGGCATCTTCAGAGCCTATTGTGAAAAGATGGGCATCAAGCTCTGCTTCGCCTCAGTCGCCCATCCGCAAAGCAACGGGCAGGCCGAGTGCGCAAACGCAGAGGTCCTCAAAGGCCTAAAGACCAGGACCTTCGATATCCTCAAGGGCCACGGCAAGGGCTGGATCAACGAGCTACCCTCGGTGCTCTGGTCCATCCGTACCACGCCACCCAAGCCCACCGGGGAAACACCGTTCGCCCTCGTCTATGAAGCCGAAGCAGTCCTCCCCACAGAGATAAAGCATGGATCCCCACAGGTCCTTGCCTTTAACGAGGACCAGCAAGAGGACCTCCACAACGACGACCTGCTGCTCCTTGAAGGGCTAAGACGCCGCGCGGCCCTCCGGGCGGCCAGATACCAGCAGGACCTGAGGCGCTACCACAGCCGCAACGTGCGCTCGCGCACCCTGGAGGCAGGCGACCTCATCCTCGGGCGAATCCTCTCCAGGGAAGGCCTCCACAAGCTGTCCCCGATGTGGGAAGGTCCCTACAGGGTCACCCACATTGCCAGGCCTGGCGCGGCTCGCCTCGAGACGCAGGATGGCATCCCCGTCAAGAATCCATGGAACATCATGCACCTACGCAAGTTCTACCCGTGATCATTGTCACGTCAGGGCATGTAGTGAAAGAGGCAGCCCACGGCTCAACCTCCAAGCACTTTTTTGTCCTTCAAGGTTAAAAGCTCAAGGCTTAAACCTCTCAAACCTTTGTATCCACAAGGAACAAGTAAAAAACGTGATTATCGTCACGCACGTGATCATTGTCACGTCGAGACTTTAAGGGAACGAGGCAGCCTACGACTCAACCTCCAAGCATTTGTTGTCTCTAGAGGTTAAAACGCCAACGGCTTAAACCTCCAAAACATTTTTTGCACCCTTAGGGAAAAAACGCAAAACAGTGGTCATTGCCACACCCGTGATCATTGTCACGTTGAGATTTCAAGCGGACGAGTCAGCCTATGGCTCAACCTCCAAGCATGGTCGTCTCTAGAGGTTAAAATGCTCACGGCTTAAACCTCCAAAAATATGCTTTGTCTCCCAAAAAGGAACAAACGCAACCGTGGTCATTGCCACGCCCGTGATCATTGTCACGTTGAGACTTCAAGCAGACGAGGCAGCCTACGACTCAACCTCCAAGCATTTTCGTCTCCAGGGGTTAAAATGCTCACGGCTTAAACCTCCAAAAATATGCTTTGTCTCCCAAAAAGGAACAAACGCAACCGTGGTCATTGCCACGCCCGTGATCATTGTCACGTTGGGACTTCAAGCGGACGAGGCAGCCTACGGCTCAACCTCCAAGTATTTTCGTCTCTAGGGGTCAAAATGCTCACGACTTAAACCTCCAAAAACATGCTTTGTCTCCTAAAGGAACAAATGCAAACGTGGTCATTACCACGCCCGTGATCATTGTCACATCGAGACCACGAGCGGAAGAGGTAGCCTACGGATAAAACCTCAAAGCACCCGTGTCTCTAGAGGTTAAGACGCTCACGGCTTAAACCTCAAAAAACATGCTTTGTCTCCTAAAGGAACAAAAGCAAACGTGGTCATTGCTACGCCCGTGATCATTGTCACGTCGAGACCACGAGCGGAAGAGGCAGCCTACGGCTAAAACCTTCAAGCACCCGTGTCTCTAGAGGTTAAAACGCTCACGGCTTAAACCTCCAAGCTCCAAAGGCTTCTCTCAAGGGGAAACCCTCCGAGCTCTTCATTAAATGAGCCCCCACAGGCTGTTGAGAGTCTAGCCCACTAATAGGTGGTCCCCATGCCTCGACATGGGCAAAACCATAACTTGGCACCCCAAGCATAATGACTCAATTTAGTTCCCAAGTGAACTTGGCGCCTCGGCGCCGTTTAAAAAAAATCGTTTGGGGGTTTATTTATTTCCGCATTACTCTATTAAAGTGTGCGCTTATATCTCTCCTCATGTGTACCTCGCGGGCGGGGGCTGAGTACGGTGCCAGTGCCTCAAATGACACACCAGCGGCACTGCAAAATCCAAGAGTCCGAGATCTGGCTGGAGGGCAAGATCCCACAAACACGCCATCTCTCCAGAGGACCCTGGTACTTACTCTCCTCGCAAGGAACATCTAAGGGGACCTATAAACACGCACGAGGCCTTTGTGCCGTGTTCCAGCGTTTGGGTTCGCCCCTTTAACAAATGCAGGGAAATCCCCCCACAAGCCTGAAGGGGCATCCAGGAGCGACCCCTCAAGCGGGCAACCTTGCCAGGCGAAAAGCCTCCTCAGGAGCGACCCCTCAAGCGGGCAACCTCGCCAGGCGAAAAGCCTCCTCAGGAGCGACCCCTCAAGCGGGCAACCTCGCCAGGCAAAAGGCCTTCGCAAGGCAACAACCTCAAGAAGCTAAGTCTCGCACCCACGCTTTAAGAGCGTTTTTCTCTCTCTAGCGCGCGTTTGCCCCTCAAGCGACTTCGCTTTCCCTTACGCTTCATGGACTACTCGCACGTCTAAGGGGGGCACTTGAGCATCGTGACTCAGGGCTCTAACCTCTCCCTAGGCCTAAACTCCCCCCGGCCTTGCGGAGTCATCGCTCCTGCATACCGAGGTGGCGGAGTCATGGCACGAGGAGATGGGACCTACCGACGCAGAGAACAAACAGACATGAAGCTGAGTCCAAAGAGACCTCACGAGGGGCAAACAAGCTTGAATTAAACAGCAATTAAAAAGTATATTACAGGCCAAAAGTCTTAAAGATGTCTAAAGCACACGGCTGTTGCAGATACAAGCGCTCACATGCGCATTCAAACAGAGCTCAAGGGGAATCAGCACCGCCTCAGATCTCCTCCGCGATACCCTCCTCAGCTTTAGACGAGCAGGCCTCCTCCTCGCAGTTTTCCGGTGCAGCCTCCGCGCGCCTGAAGCGGTTGCAGAAGGCGTCCACCTGCTCGCGGAGCGAGCATGAGACCCGCTGCGCGTCCTCGCCTTGGGCAACTTCGGTCATAGAGCAGAGGTCAAAGTCAGGCGTGAGGAGCTTGAGGTTGGTGAAGATACGATCTACAACTACCCCCAAGAGCTGCCGGCTCTCGTCCTCGATTATCCCGCGAAGCTCTCCCGAGGGGCCCTCAAGTGCCGCGAGGAGCTGGTCGAAATAGGCCAAGTACGTGGCAGCGTCGTAGCCTCGGCCTACAAGGCACGGCGCCTCCGCGCCAAGCCGCGCCGCAAGCTCGTCGCCGCGTATGACAAACGTCGTAAACAACCGCTCACTCTGCCCCGCGAGCATGCTGGCGGCCTGGAATGAGTCCGGCGTTTCCTCCGCCCGCTCCCTCGCTGGGGCCACCTGTTCTTCCACGACCTCGACCGAGGGACCAGGGCCGCGAACTGCGTCGTCGCGAGCCTCCTCGGCTCGGCGCCAACCAGCCTTGGCACGCTTGAGGCGACACACCAGTTTGGAGTTGGCCATCTCGAGTTCGGCAAGCCGCTGAACGTCCGCAACATGCTTGGCCTTGAGCCGGTCCTCCCGCTTCTGGACCCGAGCGCGGTACTTCTGAAGGAGAGCCCGACGGAACTGCCTCTCGTGGTCCGCGAGGGCGTTCCTAGCCGCCTTTGTCTTCTTGGTGAGACGCTGCTCGATGGGCTCGTAAGAAAGATTCTGGGCAGAGACATGCTCGTCGAACTTCGAGGTCGCCTGGGCCAGGCTTCCCTCGCGTGCCTCGAGGGCCTCGCGCTGGGCGGTCAAGTCCTTCTCCAGCTGACCCAGCCCCGCGGCGTTTCTGCTCCAGCGAGTCCTCCATCGCCTCGCGCTCCGCCTTGGCCTGGCGCAGAAGCTCCTCTGCGGCGTCGCGTTCCGCTTGAAGGGGCTCGAGGAGCTCTGCGGCGTCGCGAATGGCCCCCTCGCGAACCTCCTGAGCAAAGCGGGAGGCCTCCTCACGCACGGCTTGCAGCTCCGCATCCTCCAGCCGGCGCGCCTCAACCGCCGCGTGGAAGGATGCCCACGACCTTGAAAGCTCTTTCTGCTGCTGGGCGAGCTGTATGTCGCCGAGGGCGAGATGCGCCTCCAAGTCCTCCAAGGACTCTCGCACGAGGCTGAACGCCACCTCGCGGCGTCCCGCGCTCCAATCCCACCTTCGGAGAACCAACTCCTGGCTAGACGGGGGCCCTGCCGCGGCGTCCGGTCCCGTATGCCCAGCCCCAGGTTGAGCTCGGGGGCTGGGCGTGGCTCCACCTCCATCCGCGCCGACCTCCGGTTCGGACCTCGAGCCAACAAGGCGCTCCTCTTCTCCGGCAGGACGAGAAGGCGAAGAAGCACCCCCTCCTACAGACGCACTGGCGCCTGCTGGCGCCACGATCGCTTCCTCCGGGGGCGGCGTCGGAGCCTCGGGCGTACGCGGGGGAGACGACGCATGCATCGGCGTCAACTCGCGCGGCGGGGTCGGCTCGCAGGGCGGAGCCGCCTCACACGGAGGAGTAGCCGCGCGAGGGGGAGTACGAGTGCGAAGAGGCGTGGAAGCTTTCTCCTCCGCACTTTCCACCCCCAGTGGCTCGAGAAGCGATGAAGAAGCCACTGGGCGCGGTGCGCCCTCTTCCCCTAGAGGCTCAACCGTCCCCACCGAGGGCGCGGCCACCTCCGCGTGAGGCGCCCCCCCCCCCCCAGCAGGGCCTGAAGTGGCCATCTCCGCAGGCCTCGAGGGACCGTCAGATCCTCCTGCTCCTGCTGTGATTTTCTTCGCGTCCGCGGCCTCGCGAAGCCGGCGGCGCTTCACGGGCACAAGATCGCTGATGGAAGCACAGGAAAACACAGTCAGGAGAAGGCAAAGCAGGAAGGAAAAAGCACTAGCCAAGAATGGCCGGGTGCCCTAAAAACTCACCCTGAAGGGGAAGCCCCGGCGTCGACCCATGTCAGGCCTCGAGAGCGCCAGGAAGGCGTGGTCTTGACGCCTGGTTCCCCGGGAGGCGTTCCCGCTTTCCTTTTGGAGGGGACATCGGAGGGCCTCGCCCCAGAACGGTCCACCACGGCCTTGGTGCGAGGTTCGCGCCTCCCCGACCAAGCGCTTGTCTCGGAGGACGACACAGCCTCGTTCGCCTCCTCCGCGGGGTGCGAGGGCGCCACAATAAAGGCGTCGTCATCCCCCGACGAGATGTCGCAGATCTCGTCGGTGAAGGGCTCGTGCCTCACGGGGAGCGCCCCACCCGTCGCGGTCTCAGCCCCGCCACTCCAGGCATGGGAGGCTGATGAAGAGCTAACACCGACGGCTTCATGCACCGACGGAGCAACTACCTGGTCCATCACCCCCGCCAGGCCATACGGGGTAAATTCAGGCATTCCATCCAAGATGTCCATGCGATCGCCCAACGAGAGCTGGTGCAGAGGACGCAAGGAGCCGGCGATCTTCTTGGGCATCTCCGGGTTGGCAAAGAGGATGTTCAGGATGGTGTCGACAACCTCCGAGTCTTGATCCACAGGGTGAAGCCGCATTGGGTCTGAGGGGCCATTGTACATCCACATCTGCTCTGAGTGTGCCTGAAGGGGCGCAATGCGGCGCGCCACGAAATCTGCCGCGACTATCTGCCCCGTGAGGCCCTCCTCGCGAAGAAAGCCCAAGCGCCCCACTAGGTGTGCGTTATCTGCACCCCGAAGGGCAGACTTGCACTAGTGATGATTCTTCACGGGCGGCGCCGCCTCCGGGACGTCTAAGAACGCGCAGGGCAACTGGACGCCAATGAGAAACCACCTCTGGCGAAAGTCACCCACCTTCTGGAGCAGGGCCGTGACAGGCTTGTCTCCACTCCACGACATGGGAATATACACACTCCCCATGCCTTCCGCGATGCGGAAGGAAACGCACCCAGTCCTCTCGCCGCCAGCCGTGCACCGCAGCGAGTAGAAGTTCCGGAAGAGCGCTACCGAGGGGCGCACACCCAGATAAGCCTCGCAAAGGTAGGCAAAGATGGATAGGATGAGCATGGAGTTTGGATGAAGGTGGAGGAGTTGAATCTGGTATAATTCCAATACTGCCTCCAAGAAAGGCGAGTACGGCGGCAACAGCCCGGCGGTGATGGCATGGAGAAAGATGGGATAAAGCCCTTGGGGGAATCTCCCGAACCGAGCGGCTTGAAGCGCGCTGGCGCCGTGCTCGTTGGTCAGCCCCGCGACCAGGTGGCGAATCCTCTCCAGCGCCTGGAGGTCCATGCGCGCCCCCTCGAGAGCCGTGCCCTGACTACCTCTAAGTTTTGTGCTTGGGAGGAAGGCCCCGCAGCGGCTTTGCTCTTGCTCTTGACTGGGCCCATCGTCGCGAAAGAGGAAGCCTAGAGGAGTTGGAGGACGAAGATTCGCAGGAGAGATCGGAGGAGGAGAGCTCTGTAGGGCGGAAATTCCTGCGAGATGGTTTGGAAACGGAAACGGCTCCCTGCCGCCTCGCTCGGGCTTTATGTCACCTCGAGGAACAGTTACCGGGACATGGTGGGACCCCCCACGACTCGTGCCCCGGATCGTGCGAGACCGTAATTCGTCCCAGTGCCGCGTGGCTCGGGCCGGCTGGGCACTAAGGGCCCATGACGCTTCGCCTGAGCCCATGGGCTCAATCGCGCCCATCATGGGCCCGGGGGCTATTGTCGGCCCAGTGAGAACTGGGGTATGGAGAACCCATTCCCCCCAGGCCTCGCACGCGGGCCAGTCGGACGAAACGACTAAGGACCAGGCATCACCGCCTGGCGGGACCCTCGAGAGACAATTCCCCTCGAGGGCCTCAGGAGGAAACGAGGGCCTCAAGGGACCTCTCGCCTCAGGGGACCCTCCCGAGGCGCCAGCACGCCTCGGGGGAGCCCCGCAGGAATCTCCCCTCAGGCCTCCCCGCGACTGAGAGGAAACGTCGCGGCCAAGGAAGCACGACAAGATGCACGTGGCCTCTGCCACGCACATGTCGTGTTGTGCGCACCCCCGTCGCTGTCCTTGGCGGTAAAGTGGTCAACAAAGCAGCTCCACCTGCTGCGCAGCTACCATGACCTTCTACTCTGACGATAAAGCGGGTGGACAGCACAACCCTCCAAAGGAGAACGTCATCGTGGGCTCCACCGTAGAGACTGCCTTCCCTGCGGGCAGTACAGCGCGGTCGGCCGCCGGTCAGCCACCGCACCCACCTTTACTAGCAATGGACCGAGTCCATGGGTGGATGGAACACGGTTGACTTTTGCACCACCCTGCCACTGGCATGTGGGAACCACCTGGAAGGCCAAGCCGAAGGAGAAGGCCAGAGACTCCTATAGAAGGAGCAAAACGTCCATCGTAGCACATGTCGGCTGTTGGCGCACTGCACCCCTTGTAAACCCTAGCTACACTTGTTAGGAAAGCCTCTGCCTGAGGAGGAAGAAGACGATCGCTTCCCTCCCGAGGCAAGAACCGCATCAAGGGGGCTTTTGGCAAGCTCCATTGTACTGTTACCTACATCATCTATTACAGACAAGCAGGAGTAGCGGTTTTACCTCCCCACGAGGGCCGTGAACCTGGGTAAAGGCTGGTGTCTCCCTTCGCGCGTGTGTGTCTTCTTCGGGTCCGGCGAGCAACGTCGCGGGGCCACTCGAGGGTCTAGACCTCCTTGTTGATTCCCCTTCACGAACTACACTTCAGGAAGTGACTACCCCCGGTTCTTGGGAGTCATAACCCGACAATCTAAGGAATTTACAAAATCAGTGTATTGTTCAGCATTATCATAATTGTCATCATCATAACTATCTAGTAGGATGCTATTATTTATATCCCATTGATCTTCTTCACTAATCTCAATATTATTATGATCTTTATCTACTTTACCATCATTCACTTTTTGCTCTAGCTTCATATTATCAGTTAACATTACTAAGCTATAAGTTGATGGCTTTCTCTCTTTTTTCATCTTATTTAATCTAGCAATTTCTCTAATGAAAAATAATTCTTTTTCTCTTATCTTAGGCCAATAAGAAATCATGGAAGTATTATACTCCCACTCTATGTGCTTTAGCTTCTCTTCGTAGTGCTTTATTTCTTCATCCAAATCTGTTCTTTCCATACATTCAGATAAACCTTTATTTCTACTATCGCTTGTACTTGATGAGACAGATTCATTCTCATCTAGCGATGCGGACTTATAGTTTGTAAACCTAATACTACTACTTCCTTCACAATTTTGATAGCTTATATAACCTTCTGGTAGTTTTAGATCTTTCTTTTCTACAAGATCACTTATATTCCACTCTTCTCCTGCTCTTTCTTCAGAACCTATTTTAAGAGGACTCATAAATTTTATTCCTTTTGACTGCATATTCTCAATAACATCATTTACATTAACTCTATACCTAGAGCTACTTTTATTGGTAAGTCTTCCTATAAATTCTATGCTTACTAGCAAATTTGTTCCTTTAAAATCTTCATATCCTTTGGTCTGAAAACCAAAACTCATTTTATCAATGAATCTTTTACTGGCATTATTAGCTCTGGGGCTATATAGGTTATGAGTCTATTTTCATTCATATCTCCTTCCATAAAACCTAATGACGCTTTATCTACCGAACTCCATCTCTTATCTAATAGAGTTATTAGAACCTTAGTTCCTAACTTCTTTCTTGTCATACCTTTTATTCCTATAATGTACATGCATTGATGAATAAATTTATATCCAGCATACTTAAGTTCATTTTCAATATTTTTGCTTACAATTCTTAATTCTACAGGATGTGTCAGAACACTTAATTCTATTTCTCTTGAAATTCTATATAAGCCACTTTTACTTTCAAATATTCCCATGTGATAAACCTGTTGTGGCTTATTTTCCTCAACGTATCTTTCTGATACCTTTCGAGATCTCTTTCTAAATCGATGACATCCTCTAGATTATCTATGTCATCTCCTTTGCAAGTTATTCTATCTCTCATCCTTAGAGGTTTTGAATCCTGTCTAACTAATTGGATGGTTTTATCTCTTCTACTGCGAACTTTAGATAATTCCATTTGTCTGAATTAATATTTCTTGACGATGATACTAATCCTGATGAAGGTAACCAAATTTCTTTATTTAACTGCTCACTTTTTAACTTATCTGAAATTTGAACAAGTAATTGGAGGATAGTATTATTTTGCCTTATTATAATTTTAGAATCTTCTTTTGGTGAATCGTGATCTGAAAATCCGATAGAAGGTGCTAGATGTTTTCTGCTTCTTTTAATGCTAAACTATATCCGATAGTATTATTTTGCCTTATTACCTCTTGCACGAGCTTCTTAACTTCAGATATATCTTGTCTTGTATCTGCACCAAGCAAAGAGTCTCTTGTCAAAGATACTTTACTTAGAAGACCGCCTAAATTATTTCCTATAGAGTCTACTTTGTTTTTAATATAATCGTTATTTTTACCAACTATATTATGTCTTGCCTTAGAATCTTCTAAATTATGCAAAGCTAAATCAAGTTTATTACTAAGTATAACGTAACGCTCTACGAATTTCTGATATTCTTTTACTATATTTTCAATTCTTTGATCTATAATATCCTGCCTTTTCCCCCAAGAAATTAAGAAGTTATAAATTAAATCAACTATTGTATTCAACTGACTATGCGAGCTATGCCAAGTATGTTCCTCCAAAGGATTTATCCTGCACCTTATATTAATATTTTCTTTAGTATTAATTACTTTACCTTTGCTAACCTCTAAATTTAAATAATTTAACCTTTCAATGATTGAACCTGGCTCTGATACCAACACACACACAAAGATAACTATAAATATTTATGATATAAACAAATATTAGCAACTTTCGAAATTAAATAATATTAACAAATTCGAAATTAATTACTATTAAAACTTATTTAGCTACTAATTTGTAATTAAGAATTTAAGCTAATTAAGATTATTAGTCTTTAATATTATTTTATTGATTATTTCAGGATCTATTAGGCTGGCGAAGCAAACTGTTCTGCCTACGGCGTATGCAGTGGTTGTGATGTCCCTACTTGGTACTCACCATATGCATGGCATGCTATATTCAATAAAGATAAATACCTTTAGCTACTCCAGATTCTAATTGTATGTCTATGATTTTACCGTCTTCCCAGGCAGTTCCACCCGAAGGGAACACTTCTCTACGGCTCACTAGGCCTCACTAGGCCTAAGCAAGAACTACACGTAGAGGTTTCTCCTATAGGATCCCTAGCGTAAAAACGTAAAACACACAACCAGACTTGGGGTGCACAAGGCATCTCACTTTATTAAATTAGACATACTTACACATGGCTTTCCCTTTCGGGAAGCCCCGAACTCAGAACAAGAGACTAGAAAATAACTTACACTACCTCAAACTCTCTTGCTTAAAGGACTACAATATGTACAAGGTGGAGTGGGGGAACAGCTACTAAGAGTACAAAGGCACGAGCTCCTCTCTATAGCACTATGCTCACAGCTTCAGCTCCTGATGATCGAAGTGTGCTCCTGGCTGCCCTTATATAGCAGGGAGAGGCTTCATGCATGCTTTATTCTGCTAACACCTGGTAGACTCCATTGCCAGCTCTTTGTAGCGATGAGTGTTCCAGCTTCTAACACGTAACTTGAAGAATCCACGAGAGCTTTCTCGTGCATGACCAGCCATGCACATACTCACACCTTTGGCCCTCATGTGTGGACTCACATCTTCGTCGTTTATGCACAAACTTGCATGCTTGGCCTCTTGAGTGCACGGACTTGAAGCCTTGTATTCTTGGATAAACTCAAGAGTTTGTTTTACCTTGCATGCTGATCCATGCATACGTTCTGTAACACCATAAATTTTGGAAGCAACAAAAACTTAATTAATAAGGACCCAAATTTCTAAGGGAACAGAAACTTGTTGAAAGGTCTTGCTAATGGATGTGCTTTCCCTTGTATGCTCTGTTTGTCAAGTTGTGTTTTGGTGTTTGTGTTGATGACTTCTAAATAACAACCTATTCAAACTCAAGTTATAGTATGACATCTGAAATCCAGGATTATGGCAAGAAAAACAATACATATATCTTCTTCTATCTTATTCTTAACAAACTATAGTCATCATGAGGTCTTGATTTTAACAATTATCCAAAGGCAGTTTAATTGAGAAAATAAAAGTATTTCCAAAACTACATGTTTGCAAAACTATATAGGACCATATAATAAGTCTTAAATTATATTGGATGTTAAGATGTTGCAAGCATTACCAACTCTCTTTTCCAGAACACCAATTTAATTAGCCTCTGGAAATCAATGCTCAGCTTGTTGGAGTAATTCTATTTATACCAAGATCCATGTCTGGATCATTATGATCACCACCTCACCTTATATTGGTTTAATTATATTCCTACCAAAAATACCCTGTTTTGATTCTGTTGATCACCTCCTCACAAATATTTTTTATCTATATTAAAAGTGTGGCTATTGATCTAATTGTATGGGTGTTTATCTATCTTTATGTGTGGTCGACCTATATGTTATGTGTTTAAATTGATTCCCATGAGTGTGTTATTTTATGTGTGTTCATGTGGTGTTGTATGATACAACATTTTATTTATATAATTTAATTGAGATCTTTCATGCTTTAATGTTTTGCCATATGTTTATGGTGTGTTTAACTTTTGATTATTATGTTTGATTTTAGGAGAAACTCAAATAATATCCTTTTTCAAATAGGAAATAACTATCTTCATTTCCATTAAATTTTAGCATTTCTAGAGCATGACTACTATAGTTTTATTTCATTCATTTTGGAAATGCCACCCACCTAACCTCATCCTTATCATCTCTACTATCCACCCATAACCTTATTTAAAATATTCAAAAATGTTTGATCATTAATTCTTGATTGGGTTGAGTGCTATAATTGAAAGTGACCATATCTCTTTTATAACATAGCAACTTGCCATTTTGGTGTTTAGTGAATTTTGAACATTTTGACCTAAACTCTTAAGCCTAATGCTTCACCCATATCCCTTCTGACCAGCCCATCTTGTCTCATAATTTTCTAGCTAAAGGATTGACTAATCCATCCTTGCAAAGAGAGCTAATCTAATCAGCGCTAATCTTTAATTTATCTAAAACCTTCACTCCCCTCCTCCCAAAATATGATCTTAGTCTAGCATTGGATACCAACCTGCCCCTGCATCCCTTGGTCTCACCCCCTGTCAAACCCTAGCCCTAATCATTTGTCTTTTCTCTTTTGAGCCTTCTATTGAGAACCTGGTAGGCAGAGGAGAGCAAAGCCATTATTTCACCTCCCTGCACCAACTCCAAGCCACAAGCTAGCTTCCAAAGTTTTCTGCAGCCCTCTCAGACGCTCCCCCACCGCCCAGCATCGCCAATCCGTGTCCAACACCCCCTCTCTCCACCCCTGCCCATGCCCGAGTCAAGGAGACGGTCGCCTCTTGTGGATATGAACCCCGAGACCCTCTCCCCCTCCAACAACTTGCCATTCCACCTCCTCTCCCTCTACTCTTACCTCCCGTGCGATAATCCCGAGCCCCCTTGCTCTCTGTTGCCCAGGAAACGCGAGGTCGTGACCTCGGTCCCTAGCGCTTGCACGGAAGCTTGCCTGCATCTCCGTCAACCTCCGCCCTCCATTTTTGTTCCCCCCAGCTCCCCTCTCCGAGGAATATCTCTGAGACATTATGGTTCTGTTTCAGGTGGCACCGGAGAAGCCTGGACCATCTCGTGTCCGACGCGGACCTCGTCGGCGTTGCAGACATCCGGGAGCTCCTCCTCCCCAACCTTGACCACCCCTCGCCTTCCCCGGCTCTCCGCACCCACCTCCACCCTCCTTCGTGGTCTTGTGACGCCCTAGGTGAGCTCCCCATGCCCGCGTTCTTCTCCTAGGTTTTCTGCCCGTGCTCTGCGCGTCAGAGGAAGAAGACGAGCTCCGGCCGTCGATCTCCATCTGGACGGCCCCGTTTGAACCTCCGGGGATCTAACCCTGTGCGTCCATCTCGGATCCAACGGCGGCTTACCGCTTCGCCGCGCGCGCAGCGCCAGTGGGCCGGCCCAGCTCGGGCTACGCAGCCCACCCCCCTGATCCGGCCTTTTTTTAATGTAGAAATCCTTTTCCTGTTTTATTTTTCCAGAGAACTAATGCTCTAGCTTTAATTCATTTGTGGAAGATTTATGCATAGAAAAATTTTGAAATTAATTTTTTAGCATAGCTAAGTGTTTTCTTAACCATGTGGCACTGGCCTTTCTCAAAAATATGTTTTTATGTGTGCTCTATGTCCATTCTTAACCATGTGGCATTGGAATTTTTACCATTTACTTAATAACTTGAGTTTTATAGATCTAAAATTAGCAAACTTTAGTTCTATGGAAATCCCAGTAGAATACCTACCTCGATCTATAAACCTTGCATGCAGAAGATGTGTCTAAATAATGTTCTATAAAGTTTAAACATGACATCAGTAGCTATTTGATGAATTTAAATCTTTATTTAAAATTCTTTTTGGAGTAAATCCAATTTCATGTGGTAGATATTGGTATTAGCTATCATATACTAACCTGGTAGAATTTTTCATCTTATATTTTGCTCTTGGCAGATTATTTGCTAAAACAATAGGTTATTACACTTTAAAATGGATATTCTTATTTTCTGTTATTTGCATGTATCTAGTTTTAATTGTTTGTGCCTTGTATGTTTATACAAATGGTTTAGGAGTATTTTTGTGTAGCACCTCTGTGTTTTGTTTATCATACTACACTGGTTTTGTCTCAAAAATATTTAAACTTTGTGTTGCACATTAAAGCAAGTAAAAAGTATGTTCTTCACTTAAAATGGAATATCTTGAGCTGGGAGTGTCCAAATGGGGTGAATCCTATTTTTGCAGAAAGCTTAAGGAAATACCTATCCATATAAATTAACTTTGCATACAGGAGTTTCCTAAATCTGAGACTATATTCATTATGGTTTTGAGACCAGTAGCATTTGCATGATTTTTAGCCACTGCCTTGTAATAGCTTATTATGCAAATCCAATTTTCACCACTTCATATGGTTACTAGGTGTACTGTGGTAGAAGGATTTTACTTTATGAACATTATCTTAGGAGTTATGATTGATCTAACAAAACAGCAACATTTGGCTAATAGAAGTATTAGTTTTTAATCATCTGTTCTTAGCAAATGTGAATTTGTAGAAATAATACTAATCAACTTAGGAAGATCAGAACCTTAACTCAATAATAATGACTTGATTAAACCACTTAGATAATGTGTGGTGCATTGTTTACATATGTTTAGCATTATTCACTTTGTACCCTAATAATAACATCAATTGTGTTTTTATGCTTTGCTTGTGGGTATGTTGGTATGTTATGTTAAATCTCTTTAAACATCATCTTATTTATCTAATGAGTGTGATGAGATAAATTCTTGTTTTACCTGAATTGTTATATGTTGATCTGCTTAGTATCTTATAAGTGCAGAAACTTAGGTTATCCTTTAATAACCTTAATGAATTTCCTAAAAGTATTGCTAGTCCATTCACTAGTTAGTTTAACATAGTTCATCGTGTTTCCCGGGGGTTGCACTAACTTTACTTACGTATTATGCATGTGGATGTGATTGGTGTTAAATGCTATATAGTAATTGTTTGTGCTTTGTAATGATTGCTGTATGGTTTGTTCACTTCAAGATTTGCTGACAACACTTGTTCACTGTGTGATTGTTTGGTTCAATTGTTGAAGTGGTATTAATTTCAGTGTCTTATTAAATAGGCTTAATGCACCTTTTTAGCTCTTAGTCATAAACTAGTTTGGATAGTGGTGTTACCATTGTTTGTCGCTTAGTTACTTGATAGTAGGTGTTTCTTGAGCTAGTAACATGTTTTCATGTGAGTGTGCTCAATGCTAGTGTTAATATTAATACTTGCTTGTGTGTTAAGATACTTTTGTCTGAAGTATTTCCTAAACTACCAAGATACTTTTGTCTGAAGTATTTCCTAAACTACTAAGATACTTTTGTCTGAATTATTTCCCGAAAGTAATATAACAATTCTTATTAAATGATATAATAACCCTAAGTAACGTGTTGTTATAGTGTTCTGAAGAACTACCTTTTTAATACCCAGAGTTGTTGTGTACATTTTCTTAGGAAAATCTATTGTTGTCTTAGCTCTATGGACTTTGTTGATTGTTGTTGTATAGCTAAAGGAGTTGTTTGCTGCTGTTTGTATCTCGGTGTCTTGTTCAATGCTTGCTGTTTGTCCTTGTGGCTTTGTATTGTATTCTGAGTGTGGTTCATTTTCCTGTTTACGACGTTAGATACGATCGGGAAGGAACGGGAAGTGAGGAATGAACCTAAGGAACATCAAGATCAAGACCAAGGCCATATTGCTGAGCCAGGCAAGCCCACCTCACCATTATAATGAATCCTATTATTTTATCAAGCATGTTTTGTTTTAAAAATAAAATAATGCATGTTTTACTTCTTTTGTCGCACCTTGCCACCCGAAAACTATTTTTACAAAATATTGTTTGGCCAAAGTTGTCTACTAGAATATTATAGGTGTTACAAAAAGGGTTTATTTGGTGAGCATTGTTGTTGAAGGCTCCACCAAAAAGATAAAGTTTTCGAGTAGTCTACCTTCAACTACTTACCTCAAAACTATAGAATGGGAACCTGTTTGATAAAACTGTTTCATGGAGGAAAACCTGAGTTGCTGGGAGCAATCAGCGAGAAAGAAATGTTTTATGAAAACCCGAGATGCTGAGAGCATTCGGAGATGTTGCGAAAACGCGAGCTGCTGGGAGCAGTCGGAGATGGAGGTTTAATTTCGAAGTCCCTACTGCCGCCCGAACAATTAACCCGTGAAACCACACTACCTGACATGGGTAAGGCTTAGCCGGAAGCTTGTCTGTCTTAGTGCTGGGGCTCTCATACTTTCTATGAGGGCTGGGCCCTCGAAGCCGGGTTGTCGTCTGGATGAGACAATACACTGCTGCAGATCAGCAGCCGGACGATTACGGCAGGTCTCCTGACGTGGCGGTGTGGCGTCCCGAGGAAAGACCAAGAGGTCTAGTGGAGCACACGGTGCCGAGGAGAACAAACCTACCGGGAGGCCCCGATACTAGGGTGGTCATAGTGGAAAGTTTTGATCGTGTTATCCGGACCCCCCGCATGTTGTCTTTTTACGGGCCGTGGCAGACACGGCGGAATAACCAATAGGTGTGGGTAAAGTGTGCAACCTCTGCAGAGTGTAAATCTATTCGAATAGCCGTGTCCGCGGTCATGGACGGTTGGAAAGGCCACACTGGACGCCTGGGGAAAGAAGTTGTTTTAAAAAGGAAAGTGTTTAGGTGGAATAAGGAGGTACCTGGGAGGTACGGAATTTGGGTGAGGATGATTGGTCTCGGGGAGACAATTAGTCCGATCTCAAGGAAGGAAAAAAGGGTATCCCCATCCTTGTTCTTTTAAAGGTTTTACAAAAGAAAGTTTTGAACTTAGATATGTCCTTGCTATATCTAAGAGAAGATAATTCTATCTCTAAATGTTTTTCTTCAACAAAGATACATATATGTCGTATTCTCTATGTCTAAAATCATGGTATTCGAAAACTAAGCCCTATAGTCGTATATAGCAGCTATCCCAGTTTTCGAAAGGTGTTTTCTTGCATTATCATGAAAACTTAAGTCTTAGAGCCGGCCTTGCGAGTACGTAAATGTACTCATATGGCTGTGTCCCTGGATATTCAAACGTCTAGGTTGAAATGAAGAAATGTACGACAAGAAGGAGGAGTACGCCGACGACTACGCGAACTGAGTGTCCCGCTCAACTGCTCTGTGGGAAATGCGTCAAGACATGACGAGCGCCGACGCTAGCCGAATCTTCCGCTGTACCTTAGTTCATTTTCGTCATGTGCGATGAATTTTGCAGACTTGGTCGTGTGACCTCTATTTATGTACGTCTAGCTCTATTCGAGTTGTATGATGTAACTTTGTATACCATGTTGGTTATGTGATCGCGATGCACTAATCATTGGGATCGTGATCTGTTTACATAACGTGGGCATCTCTGACGGTTAGTCAGAGGGGTCCTCACAGACTTGGTATCAGAGCCATCGTTGACCTTAGGAGACCTTAGTTAGCATGGTCGTTAGCTTTGGAAGGAAATGTTTTGCTAAAACCTATTTCGACAGAAACCTATTTTCTTCTGGTAAGCCTAGTATGGTTTCCACTCCTCACCTATTCTCCAAAAATATCTTGATCTTACCTCTCTAATTTCAGTTATTTCAAAAGAGTTTCCTCCATTATCTTGCCCTATTCAAAACTTGTTTAGCCTTGACGATGAACCCAAATGAGACCTAAGTAGCTAGTACCGAGAAGGCGAAGTTCTGTCTCAAGACTTCAACCTACGACATCAAGGTGGTCGTCAAATGAAGTAACAAACTACAAAGCAACCCTTGCTTGCCAAAGCAGTGTCACTGTCAAGACTTCAACCCCAATAATTTACTCCAGTTGCAACTTCTATAGTCTCAAGCTTACCAGCAGGAGCCCCAGCTGAAGAATTGTAGACCCCAGCTAGTAGGAATGACCAAGACCCATAGGACTCTTAGGATGTGACCCTTGGTTGGATTCTCCGACTAACGCGATTGTTGCGTGCAATTTTTGTTCTATAGGTGTCTTATGTGCTCTTTTGCTGGTATGTTTGTTGCTTGTGTGTGCCTTGTTTGTGTACTATTGTGGATGTAACATCCGAAATTTTGAAAAAATTTAAAACTTTTGCATTCATGCATCATTCATCCATAAACATAAAACTACACCACAAAAATATAAAATAAAACCTTAGGTTATAAGATTTAATAATCTATAAGTTCCAGAAAATGTTTATTTAAACCTCTTTAATAAATATTATTTTAGAAATATTGTTATGGGCAAGAATAATACTAAAAAGCTCCAATTTTGATAACCTTTCCAAAACATATTTTTATGAATTTTTCTGATATGTTTTGAATAGGTTTAAAAGTCATGTTTGAAATCAGTATTTAAAAACAAATATTATTTTTATTAAAAAGGAAAAAGGAAATCGGGCCGGCCCGTAGTTATCCACCGCGCGCGCGCGTCCGAACGCGGCCCAAGCCGGCCCGCGCAGCCCATCTCCACCCTCCTCTCGCAGACAGGTGGGACCCACCTGTCAGCTTCGTCTTCCTCCCGTCGGAGATCGCGCCCGAGACGAATTCGGAAACAAGCCGTGATTCGCGAGCATAATCAGCGCGAGGCTGCTCCCCGCGCCACCCTATATAAACCCCCACCTCCGCCTCAACCCTCTGCACCCCAAACCCTAAAAGTTCCGCCGCCGGGCAGCTCGCGAGCGAGCTCGGATCTCCGCCGCCGTAACGCAAGCCGTACGGGGTACTCCGACCTCCCCCCCCCCCCCCCCCCGAGCTCGTATTGCCCCCCCTCGACCCCCTCCTCGTTGCGCACGTTTTTGACTTCGCCCCGCGGTGTATTTTGCAGCCGAACGACGTATTCATCCACGCCCGAAGGAGACCGCCGCCGCAAGCAACTCCGACGAGCTGCACGAGGAGGAGAAGGCCACGCCGACGACCACCACCGCGCCATCGACTCCGCCCCGACGTCCGCTACGCTTCGGTAAGCTCCGTTCGCCCCATAGCCTCCTAGGACGCGAGAAACGAGCAACGCCGTCCGTGGCGCCGCCGCGGTCGGGTGAGCTCCGCGAGTGCGCCACCTGTTTTTGGTCAACGTATCGTGGACCGTTGGATCTAGATCCAATGGATCTAGATCGATTAGATCCCGCGCGTCCATTTTAATTTAGATCGGACGGCTTCCGCAGCCGATCCGCGTCGAAGCGGTACCGACCAATAAGATCGCGCCACGTAGCCCCGATTAATTCTTTTTCGCAGGAATTTTTATAAATAAAACAGAAAATATGCAAAACTTAGAAAATTCATAACTTTTGATTTACGAGTTCAAATTTAATAAACTTTATATCCACGGATAGCCCTGCTCATGAAGTTTATTTCTACATCATTCGTTTTCCTTTTTGACAAATTATAATTTATATAATTAGCAGTGGAGCATTTCGGCTATTAAAATAATAACATAAATAATAAAAATGATTTGGAAAATGAAAATTCCCTCTGTCTAGCGATATTAATAAATATCTTAAATGAAAACTCTCATAAAACAATAAAAGTGTAATTAATAGAAATAAAGCTTGCTATATCGTTTTCAATTATTAAATTGATAAATAAAATAAGAAATTCCTAGAAATTATATCTCATACATTTAATAAAAGAGGAAAAAAAAATTATTAATAAGTGAGTCATATTTTCATAGCATATCATTCATGCATACATATTTATGTCTTGTGTTGTGATGATTTTGTATTTATTTTATTTATTGCTTGTGCTAGATTGTGAAGAAGAGGAAGGACTTTCTTGTGATTGTTATTCTTGCTGTGCTTGTTCCTTCTGTTACCAAGGCAAGTGACATTCATATTCTACCCAATATTTTCTATATGCATGTGTAGTATATTTTTGAGTAGTGTGCATGATAGGGATTTTTGATTTATTTTATAATGCTAAGTTAGTTTGTATTTTACAAATATCCTAGTAGTGTGTAGCCACCCTCTCTCCTAAGCAGCCATGAAAAGTTTTATTAGTTGCTTAGCTATGCTATTAAAATGTTTGCCATGTTATAGAAAAGTTTCTAAGTGTTAAACCTAAAATACACTTCTGGGTAGATTTGGTTGTTATGGTTTATGTTGAGTGGCTTTTGGGACTATGCTTGTGGTTGTCGTCGCCTAGGATGAATGTATATTCTACTTAGGTCCATGAGCATGGTGGTTGTTACCTAGAAGTGCACTTGTGGACGGCCACCCAGGAACGAAGAGATTACCAAGTCCCTCCAAGTTGAGAAGCTTCCCGTGCAGCCTTTTGACAATGGGCTCTGTCTAGAATAACTAAGTTGTGAGGATGCAACCTGTCAGCTTGACAAGCAGATGTAGAGTTGATAGGTGGAACGGGTCTTGCTAGTATGGTTGCATTCTTCTTCTGAAAGTTCTTGTCTCAATTCTCTCCTTTCCTTAATACACTCTGCGTGTATAGGATGTTTGGGTTAATTGAGTCTAAAGGTGAAAGTGCACAACCTCTGCAGAGTCGACAATTTGAGTACTCAGCCGTGTCCCCGGAAATGGACTACTTAGAGCAGCTGGACAAGGATGGGCGGAAGAATCTCAACACTGTTTTCATAAAGTAAAATTTGACGAAGGAAAGAATTGTTGGTGCACTTGGGCTTTATCCCTTGGTGCCAAGTTCCTGAGAAACAAAATTGTTTTACAAAAGATAGGAGAAAACTTGCTTTCTGCAAAATAGCCTACAACTCCACCAAGCCAAATATGCATATAGAATTAGACTTGCCATAATTTATCCACCATAGTCACTTGCCAATACTTCATTGTATTGACCTCCTTCGGGGGCTGCATATTCAAATGTGCAGGTAATTCTGATGAGGAATGAGTTTGGACTCGAGTCTACAACCAACATGTCTGCCTGTGGCGCATGCTTGAAGATGAGGCTCATTGTTATTTGTTTTCGTTGTGAACTCTGAACTTTAGCTAGCCTTCATGGCTATTCAATTTGTAATAAAGCCATACTTGGCTATTATTTTTCGATCGCGTTGTAGTAATTTAATACTTATGCAATGGTACTTTATATTTTGTACTGTGGTGCTAGCAGTGATCCAGGGACTAGCACATAACACAGGTGTTCCATCTTTATACAAAAGATGGGGCGCTACAGTGGATATGTGGTTCTCTGGTATTTTCACAAGCACGCCTGGTAGGCAATACATATTAGGCACATATTTAAATTACTTAAAAACATCTTGTTATCATTACACAAAAACTTTTCTTACCTTTTTCCTTAGGTGCACCCTCATGTACGTATAAACTTGTTCTCAAAAACTTCCTAAAATGTTTTCCTTCTAATCTAAACTTTATCATGTGAGAGATATAAGCTACGCATGATACCGAAGCGCCAAAGAAAGCCCATCCCCGTAATGTGACTGGCCTTTTGTATTTTAATTAATTTTCATATTACAAGTATACCATCATTAACCTAACATATCTAACTTTGGAGTGACACCTAACATCATTGACCTGTTGCTAACCAACCTCTTCAAGACCTACAGACCAAGATCAGAAGAGAAGTGCCAACGGAAGTCCCACTTATATTTGGCAACATGAAGTGCTCCAAGATCGACAAGACCCTCTACTTTTTGAAGAATTGATGACAACCTCAAGCAGTGACGTACACAAGAGATCGACGTCAGCAAAACGAGGACAACCTGCACTGAAGATCGTCTACATGGAAATGTACCACTAAGCAAGAGTCATCAAATCCTTCTGTGTATCAACTTTATTAACCCAACTGACTCTGACTTGGGTTAGTTAGGAAGAACTGACTTTTAGGCTAACTTAGATCCATCAGACCTCTCAAGACTTTTGAGAAGCATCATGAAGCCCTATAACAAAGGAAGTCTTCATCAACTTGGGATGTCTACTACACACAAGTTGGACACAAATCAAGCTAACATCATCAACAAGGTACTAGAACGAGGAGAAGACCGATGTAACATACCTGCACTTTCAATAAGGCAGATACCTGTGTATAGTGCAAATCCCTGGATCGATTCGTTTGCACACACAGTTTACGATGTAATATCACAACAAAGTATCAATTTTATTACATCGATGATCCAGACTTACAAAATATTCAATACAAGTTGCATAGCATAAAGCTAGCATTGAAAAAGTACACAGCGGAAATACAATAGCAGTGGGTATTCAACAACTTCATGTTGCCACAGGCGAAAACATCTTGGTTGTAGACTCGAAACCTTTAAACAAAACCTCACTCGTCAACTGATCAATCTGCAATAAGAAAAAATATTGCAACAACGTGGGTCAGATTCCATTAAAAATGGAGTCTGGCAAGTGACACTATGGTGGACTCTTAATGGAATAACTCTAAAGCCTATATGCATATTTGGCTGGTGGGGTTCAAGGCTAATTTGCATAAAGCCAATTTTTCCTACTCTTTTGGAAACACTTTTCTTGCAATCAAGACGAGTATGGCATGAAAACGATAAATCTCATCTTCCCTTGTTCACCCATCAAGTTTTATTTCTGAAGTTGGAATGATGGAATCCTCCGTTGACGTCCGTGATCAGCTGCTCAAATTGTCTGTACCGGGGACACAGCTAAGTACTTAGTTTACACTCTGCAGAGGTTGTGCACGTTCACCATTGTACCCATTCAACCCAAATTATCCTTTACACACCATTTGTGATAAGGAAAGGAGAAGAATGAGACGAGATCTTTCAGAAGCATTTTCCCTCCCACTCTGGCTTGACCCGTTCAACCTAACATCCCCCTACATCTGCTTGTCAAGCCGGAGAGAGTCCACGCAACATAATTGATCAAGCCAGAGCCCTTATGGCAATGGCTGCACTGGAAGCAATCATCACTCGGAGTTCTTCAGATTCCTCTGTTCCTGGGTGGCCATTCACAAGTGTACATACTCCAGGAACCATAGACATGGACCTGAGTAGCCACTCAACATAAACCATACAACCACTTACCACCCAGGTGTTTCATTCTTAACTTAGTAGAATTTAGATTTTCACAAAACAACATTTGCATAGCATCAATAATTCTACTAAGTATTGCATAGGAACCTAGACACAGGAATAAGGAATTCTACACAGGTTTAGCATAGCAATACTATCCTACACATGCATATAAAAATACACTGAGTAATGCATATAGAAATAATATGAAGTTTATGAGGTGTGCCACTTGCCTTTGAATGTTGTCGTTGTTCACAAACTCTATTCAACGAACTCAGTCTCTCCGTTCAGTCTAAACAATATAAACAAACAACAATACACAATCATAAAACAAAACAACACAACACATACAAACAAGTTTCATAATATGCAAATTATTTCTAAGGACTAGAAATGCATGTCATGACATGAAAAATCTTTTAAGTTAATGCAAGGCAAGTAGGTTGGTCAAATGACTAAGGATTGAGGTTAGAAGTTGGAAAAGATAGCTTTGTTATAAATTATCTAGAATAAGCACTCAAAATGCTTAGCCATGATGTGCAAAATACTTGGAGAAATTACTAAGTTTATAAGGTGATCAACAATTACTATCAACTCTTTGTAAATTGGATATTCACTAAAGTGAGAGAGACAGACACCCGGCCAGCCACTTAAATTGTGGAACATGTCTCATGTACGTGGACATGTTAGGTTTGTCTCCAGACCGCTTCATCTCACTATGCCGCTAGGATCCAACAAACTTCAAAGATGATAACATCGTGATCAAAATTTGTTTAAGTCTAAAATACAATATTAGGAAAGAGGGAAAAGATAGAAAGAAAGATGTAGTTGTCCTCCAGGCTTCATCTCCAGACTTGTAACTTTCTTCTGGATAATGTCTTGATTGAGCTCTTGGTAGTCTTGATGAATCTTCAGACTTGATGATTCTTGTATCCTCGAGGCTGATCTTGGATTTACTTAGTCATCACGAAGTATAACAGAAGAAGGAGGGAGAAAGAAGAAAGAGGGAGAAAGACTTAGAAAATATTTCTGGTTGGTCTTCATGAACTTCTTCTTGATCTTTCTTCTAAGTGCTTCCACTCCTTGGAGATTCTTCTGGAGTCTTGTTTGGCTAAGTCCTTGATTGGTCTTCCAGCTCCATGTTGAAAATTACTAAGTGTCTAAGTGTAGCACTTCACAAAAATGCTAAGTTGAAATTATTTCTAACTTAAAGAAAACTAATGAAGAGGGGTTTTCCTATGAGAATTATATCTACAAAATAAAATATGCTATGAATGAAATGAAATTTTTAATCACAAGAAACATCAAAATAACTTTTGTGATTTCTTTATAAATATGCATGAATTTATAAATGCAATTTAATTAATTTCTAATTTTGGAAAATATAATAAAAGGAATAATTATAAGATTAAAGTTTTCTATGATTAAATTTTTATAATATGATTTAATAAATAGTGTTAATAGACAGGGGTATTTTAATTAAATTTATAGAAATTTACTTTAATAAAAAATAATATTTTTATTAATAGTTATGTTGAAAATACTCAAACTATTCAAATTAAATATATAACTATGAATTCATTCAAAAATTACTCAAAAATATTTTAATGCAGTGGCATTAATTTACAAATATTCTAAAGTTTCTAAAACAATTTTATTTGCAATTTTTGGATTTATAGATTTAAAGTTATTACAAATATATTCAAATTCACCATTTGAAATTCGAATATTTTATACTAAGTCAAATTTGAATTTTGGCCGATCAAAAATAATCTACATGTCAAGAGCTTTCCAAACATATAAAAACATTTGAATTTGGATATGTGAGTAAAAAGTTATAACAAATCTAAGTTACAGGGGCTTTTCTGCAAAACTGCTATTAAATTTTATTCGGAAAATAAAACAGAAATCTAGAGACACGTGGCGCGATCGGATTGGATGACTCGGGCTCGGCTCGGGCTCGGCTTAGCCGAAACGCGGCTCGGCTCGGCTCGGCTTATTTAAATCTGGATCGTCTGATCCAGTTCTGGCGGTCCAGATCCAAAGGTACCCATTCGTAGGCTAGATCTAATTTAGGCCGTAGGATTTAGATCGGAGGGCTTACACGCGTTGACCGGAGGGTGGCGGCGGAAACTCGCCGGAGGTGGCGATGGTGGCGGCGCCGGCGTCGGGCTTGGATGGTCTGGTTCCTCTGGTGCACCCCCGGACTCGGGACGAAGATGGAGAGGTGCGGCGCGTCAAGGGAAAGGCGCTGGTCGCCATGGCGTCGCCTCGCGCATCCCGGAGCGGCAGCACAGCTCGGGCAAAGATGCAGCGGCTCCGGCCACCTTCGGGCGCGCACAACTCTTTGCTACGGCTGCAAACAAAATAGCAGGAGGGTTTGGGGAGGAGTGTGTGGGCACGGCGAAGCGAAAGGAAGGAACCACGGGCTCATATGGGTACTTTTCATTACCGGAATTCGAAGAACTTGGCCGCGGCTTCAAGAAACTCCGGCGAGCAACCGTGGCGGCCTGGCGGCGTTATTTTCGTGGGGAGGAGAGGGGAAACGGAGGCGGGGACGCGGGGTTTATATGGGGGGGGGGGGGGGGGGAAGGGAGATCAAATCCCGCAAAGAACGCCGCGAATTTGAGCTCGGATCGGTGGACGAATTGGAGGCGAAATTTTCGGCTGGAGGTTGAAGACGATCGGCTGACGTCAGCATGACGTCACAGGTATTTTCTTTTTCTTTTCTGATTTTTCTATTTTATTTAATTCATAACTTTTGATTTGAATGTCCAAATGAGGTCAAACAAATTTCTAAAAATTTGTAAAATTATTATATTTCTGTTAAACCAATCGTGGGAGTGTTTTGAACACTTTTGAAAAATAATATTTTGAAATATTGATTAAATACAAATTTGACACTTAAAGTCAAATTTGAATTTATATCTTAATTAAATTTTCTTTCGGCTAAATAAAATTTGTAAAATACCCATATTCAAAATATGTTTGAATTTAAGTTATTGAAACTTATTTTGCTGAAATCATTCATCTTTAATTTGGCATAATATTAAAGAACAACATATAACTAATTAGAAGGAAATGGGAAATATAATGAATTCCATTTTTAATTCTAAATGTTTTGTACACCATTATGTTTTATATTGTGCTTATTCATTTGAAAAACTTCATATCAACTTTGGAAAAGATTTTTGTTTTAATCCATTTCTTATTTAGAATATATTAATCATTTCATGCTTTAAATATAAATGAAATTCATTTAAGCAAATGAAGAGTTTATTTGGATAATTCATAAATTTTAATTTATGAAGTTTTAAAGTTATAAACTATAGGCTTAAGAAAAATACAATGGAATAATAATTTTTTTAACTTGAAACAAGTTTTGAAAATAATGTTAAACTGAGATATTTGAAATATTAAACTCTTTAATATGTTTGAAGTCTTTTATAGTTGGTTTTCTTATGCATTTTAATATTTTATTTTAATAAAAAGAAAAGTTTTAAATTTTAGTGATTTTTGAACATTATAAAATGTTGGGATGTTACAGACTACCACCCTTAAAAGGAATCTCGTCCCCGAGATTCGGAGATGCTAGAAAGACAAAGCAAATGCTTGAATCATTCTGATAACTCGGGATGTTTTGAGAAATGAAATTTCTGACATGGAAACTGGAAACTAGCAGGGGATGAATTTTCTGATTGGGGAGGCTCGAAAGAAAGATGGTTTGGGATCTCCGGGTTTCAGGCAGCTGGGTTAGAATTATCTGGGTGGCTACCACCCTTAAAAGAAATTTTTATGGTCAGTCTAGGAACTTTGTTTAATCTTGTTTATTTTTCTGATGTAGAGTGTACTACTATTTAAAATGTAATGGTATGTGGTGATACGGCAAGTTATAGTACTTTACGTTTTCCACACGGTCCTTGGAGAGATTTTCTTCTTCCACTCAGGGCAGCCACTGACATAGTGTCATGTTGCTCAGCATCTGCGACATGTCACGGGACTGATGATTTTCTTGTGCGAGCGGATAAGGCATTTCTCCTTCATCTTTTCTGGGCACTTATCAGCATAATGTCCATTGCCCTTACATTTGAAGCAAATTACGTCGCTTAAGTTCTTCTTCTTCTTCTTAGGTGTTTCCAGGGCTAAAAGTTCTTCCAAATCTTGTTTGCCATATTCCATCTTAATTAAAGAAGTCCAGTCTCGTTTGATGTGACAACTTCGAGCCAGGTTATCTCCTTTACACTTATAGCAACACTTGGATATCATCGGGTGTGACTTTACTCTCACTTCATTATCCATCTGGACAGGAGCTTCAATCGTCCTTGGGCCATGGTTTGGTTCAGTGTCCTTACCAACCTTCTCATTTATGCAGTTCGATGAATAATGTCCTTGCTCCTCCAAGGTCTTCATGAGAGACTGTTGCATTCCTTCCTTGGTTTTCTGGGTAGCTTGTTGCACCATGGGATAAAGTTGACACTGGGTTGGGACATGGTTTGTTCCTTCACACAAGAAGCAAGTAACCTGACTTGTGAGGCATCCTTTAACTAGATGTCCTGTATCACCATGGGGCCACTCATCAGGACATCCTTTGGACGTATGTCCTATCTCTCTACAAGTTTTGCATGCCTTTTGTTTGGTCATAAGGTCCTCTTCAAATTCACTATGGTTTTGATCAATCTTAGGCAGTTGGTCATTGATCATCTTCCACAGCTGTCTCTGGTTCTCAAATAGTAGTTGCATAGTTGTATGCAAAACATTGGTGTTGGTATTTGGGTGAGACATCTGTTTGATTTAGAAAGCAATGAGTTGAATTATTTGTACTTATGGGGGAATCCTAGTTCAATAAAACAAAACAACGCAACCAATCTATAACATAATCAATCAACATTTAACAAACATCAAGCAACAAGGTTCACAACAAACTAACAATCTAGTATTGTCATATAGCCAAGTTGATATGATCAATACACTAACACAATATCGTCATTCTATTTTTGGTGGTGGTCAAATCTACCTCCTTCATGACTGCTTCAAGTTCTTGTTCAACTTTCTTGGATATCCTAGAAGTGTTGGTCGAAACCTGGTTCTTCAGTGGTCTTCCATGCATGCAGAACTTCATGATTAATCGTAGCTTTTCCATATGAGCTAGCAGAATCAGACTTAGACTATAAGAACATGGTCATTTAGAAAAAGATAAGAGGTTTTCAGAAGGTTGATAGTAGATGAGAATACGAGGAAGACATAGTGAAAGGATTTGTTTTTAGAAAAGTGAAGAAAAATAGATTTTCAATCCTATGGTCAAACCTATTTCTATCCAAACCTAGTGTTTCGAACCTACAGGCAACACAGTGCTCTGATACCATCTGTAACGTACCTGCACTTTCAATAAGGCAGATACCTGTGTATAGTGCAAATCCCTGGATCGATTCGTTTGCACACACAGTTTATGATCTAATATCACAACAAAGTATCAATTTTATTACATCGATGATCCAGACTTACAAAATATTCAATACAAGTTGCATAGCATAAAGCTAGCATTAAAAAAGTACACATCGGAAATACAATAGCAGTGGTGTCTTCAACAACTTCATGTTTCCACAGGCGAAAACATGTTGGTTGTAGACTCGAAACCTTTAAACGAAACCTCACTCGTGAACTGATCAATCTGCAATAAGAAAAAAATATTGCAACAACGTGGGTCAGATTCCATTAAAAATGGAGTCTGGCAAGTGACACTATGGTGGACTCTTAATGGAATAACTCTAAAGCCTATATGCATATTTGGCTGGTGGGGTTCAAGGCTAATTTGCATAAAGCCAATTTTTCTTACTCTTTTGAAAACACTTTTCTTGAAATCAAGACGAGTATGGCATGAAACCATAAATCTCATCTTCCCTTGTTCACCCATCAAGTTTTATTTCTGAAGTTGGAATGATGGAATCCTCCGTTGACGTCCGTGATCAGCTGCTCAAATTGTCTGTACCGGGGACACGGCTAAGTACTTAGTTTTACACTCTACAGAGGTTGTGCACGTTCACCATTGTACCCATTAAACCCAAATTATCCTTTACACACCATTTGTGATAAGGAAAGGAGAAGAATGAGACGAGATCTTTCAGAAGCATTTTCCCTCCCACTCTGGCTTGACCCGTTCCACCTAACATCCCCCTACATCTGCTTGTCAAGCCGGAGAGAGTCCATGCAACATAATTGATCAAGCAGAGCCCATATGGCAATGGCTGCACTGGAAGCAATCGTCACTCGGAGTTCTTCAGATTCCTCTGTTCCTGGGTGGCCATTCACAAGTGTACATACTCCAGGAACCATAGACATGGACCTGAGTAGCCACTCAACATAAACCATACAACCACTTACCACCCAGGTGTTTCATTCTTAACTTAGTAGAATTTAGATTTTCACAAAACAACATTTGCATAGCATCAATAATTCTACTAAGTATTGCATAGGAACCTAGACACAAGAATAAGGAATTCTACACAGGTTTAGCATAGCAATACTATCCTACACATGCATATAAAAATACACTAAGTAATGCATATAGAAATAATAGGAAGTTTATGAGGTGTGCCACTTGCCTTTGAATGTTGTCGTTGTTCACAAACTCTATTCAACGAACTCGGTCTCTCCGTTCAGTCTAAACAATATAAACAAACAACAATACACAATCATAAAACAAAACCACACAACACATACAAACAAGTTTCATAATATGCAAATTATTTCTAAGGACTAGAAATGCATGTCATGCCATGAAAAATCTTTTAAGTTAATGCAAGGCAAGTAGGTTGGTAAAATGACTAAGGATTAAGGTTAGAAGTTGGCAAAGATAGCTTTGTTATAAATTATATAGAATAAGCACTCAAAATGCTTAGCCATGATGTGCAAAATACTTGGAGAAATTACTAAGTTTATAAGGTGATCAACAATTACTATCAACTCTTTGTAAATTGGATATTCACTAAAGTGAGAGAGATAGACACCCGGCCAGCCACTTAAATTGTGGAACAGGTCTCATGTACGTGGACATGTAACGTTTGTCTCCAGGCCGCTTCATCTCACTATGCCGCTAGGATCCAACAAACTTCAAAGATGATAACATCGTGATCAAAATTTGTTTAAGTCTAAAAGACAAGATTAGGAAAGAGGGAAAAGATAGAAAGAAAGATGTAGTTGTCCTCCAGGCTTCATCTCCAGACTTGTAACTTTCTTCTGGATGATGTCTTGATTGAGCTCTTGGTAGTCTTGATGAATCTTCAGACTTGATGATTCTTGTATCCTCGAGGCTGATCTTGGATTTACTTAGTCATCACGAAGTCTAACAGAAGAAGGAGGGAGAAAGAAGAAAGAGGGAGAAAGACTTAGAAAATATTTCTGGTTGGTCTTCATGAACTTCTTCTTGATCTTTCTTCTAAGTGCTTCCACTCCTTGGAGATTCTTCTGGAGTCTTGTTTGGCTAAGTCCTTCATTGGTCTTCCAGCTCCATGTTGAAAATTACTAAGTGACTAAGTGTAGCACTTCACAAAAATGCTAAGTTGAAATTATTTCTAACTTAAAGAAAACTAATGAAGAGGGGTTTTCCTATGAGAATTATATCTACAAAATAAAATATGCTATGAATGAAATGAAATTTTTAATCACAAGAAACATCAAAATAACTTTTGTGATTTCTTTATAAATATGCATGAATTTATAAATGCAATTTAATTAATTTCTAATTTTGGAAAATATAATAAAAGGAATAATTATAAGATTAAAGTTTTCTATGATTAAATTTTTATAATATGATTTAATAAATAGTGTTAATAGACAGGGGTATTTTAATTAAATTTATAGAAATTTACTTTAATAAAAAATAATATTTTTATTGATAGTTATGTTGAAAATACTCAAACTATTCAAATTAAATATATAACTATGAATTCATTCAAAAATTACTCAAAAATATTTTATAGCAGTGGCATTAATTTTCAAATATTCTAAGGTTTCTAAAACAATTTTATTTGCAATTTTTGGATTTATAGATTTAAAGTTATCACAAATATACTCAAATTCACCATTTGAAATTTGAATATTTTATACTAAGTCAAATTTGAATTTTGATATGTCAAGAGCTTTCCAAATATATAAAAACATTTGAATTTTGATATGTGAGTAAAAAGTTATAACAAATCTAAGTTACAGGGGCTTTTCTGCAAAACTGCTATTAAATTTTATTCGGAAAATAAAACAGAAATCCAGAGACACGTGGCGCGATCGGATTGGATGACTCGGGCTTGGCTCGGGCTCGGCTTAGCCGAAACGCGGCTCGGCTCGGCTTATTTAAATCTGGATCGTCCGATCCAGATCTGGCGGTTCAGATCCAAAGGTACCCATTCGTAGGCTAGATCTAATTTAGGCCGTAGGATTTAGATCGGAGGGCTTACACGCGTTGACCGGAGGGTGGCGGCGGAAACTCGCCGGAGGTGGCGATGGTGGCGGCGCCGGCGTCGGGCTTTGATGCTCTGGTTCCTCCGGTGTACCCCCGGACTCGGGACGAAGATGGAGAGGTGCGGCGCGTCAAGGGAAAGGCGCTGGTCGCCATGGCGTCGCCTCGCGCATCCCGGAGCGGCAGCGCAGCTCGGGCGAAGATGCAGCGGCTCCGGCCACCTTCGGGCGCGCACAACTCTTTGCTACGGCTGCAAACAAAATAGCAGGAGTGTTTGGGGAGGAGTGTGTGGGCACGACGAAGCAAAAGGAAGGAACCACGGGCTCATATGGGTACTTTTCATTACCGGAATTCGAAGAACTTGGCCGCGGCTTCAAGAAACTCCGGCGAGCAACCGTGGCGGCCTGGCGGCGTTATTTTCGTGGGGAGGAGAGGGGAAACGGAGGCGGGGACGCGGGGTTTATATGGGGGGGGGGGGGGGGGAAGGGAGATCAAATCCCGCAAAGAACGGCGTGAATTTGAGCTCGGATGGGTGGAGGAATCGGAGGCGAAATTTTCGGCTGGAGGTTGAAGACGATCGGCTGACGTCAGCATGACGTCACAGGTATTTTCTTTTTCTTTTCTGATTTTTCTATTTTATTTAATTCATAACTTTTGATTTGAATGTCCAAATGAGGTCAAACAAATTTCTAAAAACTTGTAAAATTATTATCTTTCTGTTAAACCAATTGTGGGAGTGTTTTGAACACTTTTGAAAAATAATATTTTGAAATATTGATTAAATACAAATTTGACACTTAAAGTCAAATTTGAATTTATATCTTAATTAAATTTTCTTTTGGCTAAATAAAATTTGTAAAATACCCATATTCAAAATATGTTTGAATTTAAGTTATTTAAACTTATTTTGCTGAAATCATTCATCTTTAATTTGGCATAATATTAAAGAACAACATATAACTAATTAGAAGGAAATGGGAAATATAATGAATTCCATTTTTAATTCTAAATGTTTTGTACACCATTATGTTTTATATTGTGCTTATTCATTTGAAAAACTTCATATCAACTTTGGAAAAGATTTTTGTTTTAATCCATTTCTTATTTAGAATATATTAATCATTTCATGCTTTAAATATAAATGAAATTCATTTAAGCAAATGAAGAGTTTATTTGGATAATTCATAAATTTTAATTTATGAAGTTTTAAAGTTATAAACTATAGGCTTAAGAAAAATACAATGCAATAATAATTTTTTTAACTTGAAACAAGTTTTGAAAATAATGTTAAACTGAGATATTTGAAATATTAAACTCTTTAATATGTGTGAAGTCTTTTATAGGGTGTTTTCTTATGCATTTTAATATTTTATTTTAATAAAAAGAAAAGTTTTAAATTTTAGTGATTTTTGAACATTATAAAATGTTGGGATGTTACAACCGAAGAGTGTTGCACTTGGCAACACCTAACATAAGGCAAGTTTAGACGTCTTTGGCAGATCTTGGCACCTTTCTGACTTGTTATGAAAAGAAAGAGAGTCAAGTCCACCGATCTGACGCCCATGTGAGGTTTGAAAACTGTTTGCTTTTGTCTAACTGCTAAACCCTCAAGACGACAATATCGAGACGAGTATCTACATCAGCCCCAAGTACCGAGGAGCTACGACCAAGATGAAGATCATCATGATGCTCAAGACCAGCAACACCCTGAAGTCGGCGACAACTTTAACCCTTCATGTGTGCCCCTTTTTAAGGGGGGAAGACTAGTGCTAGTTTTATTAGATAGTTGTGACAAAGTTGTTCCTTGCGCCCCAACCCTGGAGATTTGAAGTCAGCTCTACAAGAACCCTGCATCATCATCGACCTTCAAGTCAACACTTTCAGCAAGGACCCAAGTTTTCCAGAAGATATCAGAAGTCTCATCAACAAGGAAGCCTCATTCAGAAATCAACAACCTCAGGAAATCAAGAATCATTGGACCCTCTTTCCCTTTCACTCTCTTAATACACACTTAGGAATCTTGGGACGAGATTCTGTTAAGGGGGGAAGGTCTGTAACACCCCAAATTTTGGAAGCAAACAAAAACTTAATTAATAAGGACCCAAATTTCTGAGGGAACATAAACTTGTTGAAAGGTCTTGCTAATGGATGTGCTTTCCCTTGTATGCTCTGTTTGTCGAGTTGTGTTTTGGTGTTTGTGTTGATGACTTCTAAATAACAACCTATTAAAACTCAAGTTATAGTATGACTTCTGAAATCCAGGATTATGGCAAGAAAAACAATACATATATCTTCTTCTATCTTATTCTTAAACAACTATAGTCATCATGAGGTCTTGATTTTAACAATTATCCAAAGGCAGTTTAATTGAGAAAATAAAAGTATTTCCAAAACTACATGTTTGCAAAACTATATAGGACCATATAATAAGTCTTAAATTATATTGGATGCTAAGATGTTGCAAGCATTACCAACTCTCATTTCCAAAACACCAATTTAATTAGCCTCTGGAAATCAATACTCAGCTTGCTGGAGTAATTCTATTTATACCAAGATCCATGTACGGATCATTATGATCACCATCTCACCTTATACTGGTTTAATTATATTCCTACCAAAAATACCCTGCTTTGATTCTATTGATCACCTCCTCACAAATATTTTTGATCTATATTAAAAGTGTGGCTATTGATCCAATTGTGTGAGTGTTTATCTATCTTTATGTGTGGTTGACCTATATGTTATGTGTTTAAATTGTTTCCCATGAGTGTGTTATTTTATGTGTGTTCATGTGGTGGTGTATGATACAACATTTTATTTATATAATTTAATTGAGATCTTTCATGCTTTAATGTTGTGCCATATGTTTATGGTGTGTTTAACTTTTGATTATTATGTTTGATTTTAGGAGAAACTCAAATAATATCCTTTTTCAAATAGGAAATAACTATCTTCATTTCCATTAATTTTTAGCATTTCTAGAGCATGACTACTATAGTTTTATTTCATTCATTTTGGAAATGCCACCCACCTAACCTCATCCTTATCATCTCTACTATCCACCCATAACCTTATTTAAAATATTCAAAAATGTTTGATCATTAATTCTTGATTGGGTTGAGTGCTATAATTTAAAGTGACCATATCTATTTTATAACATAGCAACTTGCCATTTTGGTGTTTAGTGAATGTTGAACATTTTGACCTAAACTATTAAGCCTAATGCTTCACCCATATCCCTTCTGACCAGCCCATCTTGTCTCATTATTTTCTAGCTAAAGGATTGACTAATCTATCCTTGCAAAGAGAGCTAATCTAATCAGCCCTAATCTTTAATTTATCTAAAACCTTCGCTCCCCTCCTCCCAAAACATGATCTTAGTCTACCATTGGATACCAACCTGCCCCTGCATCCCTTGGTCTCACCCCCTGTCAAACCCTAGCCCTAATCATTTGTCTTTTCTCTTTTGAGCCTTCTGTCGAGCACCTGGTAGGCGGAGGAGAGCAAAGCCATTTTTTCACCTCCCTCAACCAACTCCAAGCCACAAGCTAGCTTCCAAAGTTTTCTGCAGCCCTCTCAGACGCTCCCCCACCGCCCAGCATCGCCAATCCGTGTCCAACACCCCCTCTCTCCACCCCTGCCCATGCCCGAGTCAAGGAGACGACCGCCTCTTGTGGATAGGAACCCCGAGACCCTCTCCCCCTCCAACAACTTGCCATTCCACCTCCTCTCCCTCTACTCTTACCTCCCGTGCGATAATCCCGAGCCCTCTTGCTCTCTGTTGCCCAGGAAACGCGAGGTCGTGACCTCGGTCCCTAGCGCTTGCACGGAAGCTTGCCTGCATCTCCGTCAACCTCTGCCCTCCATTTTTGTTCCCCCCCAGCTCCCCTCTCCGAGGAATATCTCTGAGACATTATGGTTCTGTTTCAGGTGGCACCGGAGAAGCCTGGACCATCTCGTGTCCGACGCGGACCTCATCGGCGTTGCAGACATCCGGGAGCTCCTCCTCCCCAACCTTGACCACCCCTCGCCTTCTCCCACTCTTAGTAGCTGTTCCCCCACTCCACCTTGTACATATTGTAGTCCTTTAAGCAAGAGAGTTTGAGGTAGTGTAAGTTATTTTCTAGTCTCTTGTTCTGAGTTTGGGGCTTCCCCAAAGGGAAAGCCATGTGTAAGTATGTCTAGTTTAATAAAGTGAGATGCCTTGTGCACCCCAAGTCTGGTTGTGTGTTTTATGTTTTTACGCTAGGGATCCTATTGGAGAAACCTCTACGTGTAGTTCTTGCTTAGGCCTAGTGAGGCTGTTTATGAACATGTACCGTAGAGAAGTGTTCCCTTCGGGTGGAACTGCCTGGGAAGACGGTAAAATCATATTCATACAATTAGAATCTGGAGTAGCTAAAGGTATTTATCTTTACTGAATATAGCATGCCATACATATGGTGAGTACCAAGTAGGGGCATCACAACCACTGCATACGCCGTAGGCAGAAAAGTTGGCTTCGCCAGCCTAATAGATCCTGAAATAATCAATGAAATAATATTAAAGACTAATAATCTTAATTAGCTTAAAATCTTAATTACAAATTAGTAGCTAAATAAGTTTTAATAGTAATTAATTTCGAATTTGTTAATATTATTTAATTTCGAAAGATGCTAATATTTGTTTATATCATAAATTGTGAGGACCCCTCGGACAAGTCCGAGATGCCCACGTTATGTAAGAGATCACGATCCCAATGATCAGTGCATCGCAATCACATAACATCCTAAGGTATCAAAGAGTTACATCATTCAAATCGTACGAATAAAAGTCTTACAACACATAGACGGTCATACGACCAAAGTCAGCAAACCTCGTCACGCAGGACGGAATTAACTACGATAGCGGAAGCTCGTGGCTAGCGACGGCTCTTAACATCTCCGAGCGCAGATTCCCACAAGTGCAGTTGACCGGTGACAGCTAAGTGGCGAAGTCGTCGTCATACACCTCCTCCTCGACGTAAGCCTACTCACTGAAATCTGGACATTTGAATATCCAGGGACAGAGCCACATGAGTACAATTACGTACTCGCAAGACCACCTCTAGGCTTAAATTCTCATGATAATGCAAGAAAAACACATTTCGAGAACTGGGAAGGCTCCTGAGTACAACTACAGGGCTTACTTTGGAAAACAATGATTTCAAACATAGAGAATACGACATCTCTATATCTTTGTTGAAGCAAAACATTTACAGATAGAATTCTCTTCTCTTAGATATAGCAAGGACATATCCAAGTTCAAAAAATTTATTTTGTAAAACCTTTAAAAACACTAGGATAGGGGTAACCCTTTTTCCTTCCTTGAGGTCGGACTGGTTGTCTCCCCGAGATCAACCATCCTTGCCCAAATTCCGTACCTCCCAGGTACCACTTTATTGCCTCCTCGTTTTCATTCGAAAACCTTCCTCTTTTGAAACCATAAAACATCCAGCATGCCTAGTGGGACCTTTCCAACCGTCCATGACCGCGGACGCGGCTATTCGAATAGATTTACACTCTGCAGAGGTTGTACACTTTCACCACAAGATTCGGATGGTCTGCCGTGGATCAACCACGGACTATACAGAGACAGCATGCACACAACAGACGTCCAATCCTAATTTCCACTATGTTGATGCTGGTATAAGAATATCCTCTTCGAGTGGGTTTGTTCTCCCCGGCACCGAGTAAGCCAGCCGTATCTATACGGTTTCCCCTAGCCTCATACCGCCATGACAGGAGACCCACCGTTGCTTCCCGGTGGCACACGAAGTCCACTCTCTGTATGCCCATTCTCTTGCAGCATTCGGTTCCGGGGCCTCGAACCCCATCTAGCCCATTGAGGAAGATTCGAATACCAACACCGACAAGCTTCCGTTAAGCCTCGTACCCATTTTGAGGTAATGTGGTTGCACGGGTTAATTGTTCAAGCGGCAGCTAGGGTCACACTTTGTTTTTCAAAACACTTTCTTCTCCGACTACTCCCAGCAGCTCGGGTTTTCGCAAACATCTCCGATTGCTCCCAGCATTTCGGGTTTTAATAAAACACTTGCTCGCCGATTGCTCCCAGCAGCTCGGGTTTTCCTCCATAAAACATTTTTATCAAATAGGTCCCCATCCTATAGTTTTGAGGTAAGATAACAGAATATACTATTTGAAAACTTAATCTTCTTTATAGAGCCTTCAGTGACAAGACTCATCAAGAAAAACTCTTTTTATAATACCTACAGCTAATCTAATAGATAACTTTGGCCAAACAATATTTTGTAAAAATAGTTTTCGGGTGACAAGGTGCCACAAAGGAAGTAAAACATGCATTATTTTATTTTTGAAAACAAAACAATGCTTGATAAAATAGTGGGATTCATTATACAGGTGAGGTGGGCTTCCTTGCTCAAGGTACTGTCCCTGGTCTTGATCTTCAGCGTAGTCGTGCTCAGCTACCTCGTACTGCTCTTCCTCGGGTTGCGATTCTACCGTAACATGAAAAACAGACGAGACTAGCGTAAGTCCTAAAATGCGAGTTGATAACAATCTAAAGTATATCAACAAACAACAAGCAACACAATAAGAAAACGCAACTACTGCACTCAATAGTTATTAGGGGCTGTATAAATATTTTAAGCATAACTCTTAGGGTACTTCTCCTAAAATTAAACCCTTCTACCACATTACTCCTAACAAACATGTGGAGCTCTGAAAATTAGCTGAGCATGAAAATCTATCACCATATAAGAATTAAAAATCAGACAAGAGCTACTGATGTCAAACTCAAATAGAAGTTAGGTTCAGTTTTATAGACCTCCTGAATGCATAATTAAACTTTATGGTGAGATATGAGTTTTCTCTTTAAGTGGGGATTTTATTCATCAGATTTGGATACTCGTAGCTCAAGTTATCCCAGTATTAAAATAAAGTATACTTCTGACCATTATCTAAGTACATAAAATAATAAGATTTATTTTAGTGTCAAACCAGTGGGGTGAGTTAGATAAAACTTGTGGCTAGTCCACCAAATTATCCCCAACATTTATCTATGGACAGAGGTGGCTCCACCAATTAAAACTAGACATGTCATAATCTCTGAAATTTCAGAAATGCATTTTAAGAGATTATTTCCCTGTTATTCAGGGATTTATTCACTAAGAAATAACAAGTTACTGGAAAATCTACATTTGTAGTATATGGTACCTCCAACAATTATCTAACACCTCCAATTGGATTTACCTCAAAAAGTGTTTTTATTGAAGAGTTAAAAATCCCCAAACACCTACTGATGTTATTCTTAGACTAAAAATAACTTTTGCTAGATTATTCTCCTGCATGCAAGATGTACCAATCTAGATAGGCATTTTTGCAAGCTTTCCAACAGATCCAAGATTGCATGAGTTGGATTTATAACACACAAGTTATTAAGCAAATGGTGAAATAGGTATTTTTTTACTAAATCTATTTTACCACAAAACAGAAAATACATTTTGGAACAAGTCCAACGCCACATGGTTAAGAAAACGTGCATGCATGTTACAAAATTAATCTCATCATTTTATCTAATATAGATTTACCACAAAAGATTAAAAGCTAGGCTTAAAATTCAACCTCGCGACGCAGCGCGGAAAGAAACCAGACGCGGGGGAAGGGTGGAGATCGACGGAGGGGACGATGGCGAGCTCGACGGTGTCCTCAACTCTCGCATGCAACGTCCGAATCCATGGCGACAGCGGCGGCGAGCTTCTCGGGCCGAGGACGAGCGCGGCGGCTACGGACACCTAGAAGAGAAAAGGAGGGCAGGGGGAGTTAGATCTCGACGAGACGCGCTCGAGGGGCCAAAAATGGCAGAGAGAGGTGGAAAGGAACGACGATGAGCACGGCGGGAAGAAATCGGTCTCCGGCGAGGTTTTTCACCTCCAGAGCTCGAGGGAGGGCGTGGCTTTGGGTGAGGGTGGTAGGGGTGAGCAGAGGAGGTGAGGGAGAGCCTCGGGCAAGGATTTAAGGGGGAGGGCGAGGCTGAGCACGGCTCCAAAACCAGGGGCCGGGTTTTGGACTCCCACGGGTAGGAGCGGTTTGGGGAGTGGGAGGGGAGTTCTGGTTGGTCCTCTAGGGCGGTGGAGAGGGGCAGAGAGGATGCTGTTCGGGAGGAGACTGCCTGGCCAGTGAGAAGAGAGGGGAGTGTGCTTCGGTTGGGTGGAGAGAAAAACAGAAAGGAGGAAAAAGGAGGAGAGGTGACCCGAGCCCATGCCATGTGGGCCAGGGGGTAATCATGCTGCTCTCCTTTTTCCAGCAGGTGGAGTAGAAATGAGAGAGAGAGAGAAAAGAAGTTTTGAGTAAAATCCTCAAACATATTCAACCCCTAAGTTTGAATAATTCAAACATTAACCACAAAAGAAAAAAAATAAATCAATTACCCATACTCACCACATTAAGTGAAACTACTGAATTTCTAAATGCCCAAATCAAACATCTTATTTAGCTCCCAAAGAAAAGAAAACTTTTGGTGAGAAGGAAAAAGAATCACTCAAATGGTCATGTTATTTTGATGACTACAAAAGCTAGTGAGATTCATATGCAAACAAGCTCTTGTGTGATAATTTATAACAGGGTATGGAATTATATGTGACCTAGATGGAAATGTTCCAAATGCATGCCAAAAACCATTTAGGGTTTGCTTAATAATAGCTCCTTGTTTGGCTAAGTTTTAACAACCATGAAGATCATAATAGTGGATATTTTATTTTGGTGTTATGTGACTTTAGTGTTTTCAGTGTCAGGGAACACTAGTGGAGCACACACAACATAAGATGTGCAAACAAATTAAATCCTTACTCAAACTTCTACACACAAAAGTTTTCAGCAAGAGGTGAAAAATCCAGAAGAACACCACAATGCTAAAGCTAAGAGAATTGGGGTGTTACAGACCTTCCCCCCTTTAGGAGAATCTCGTCCCCGAGATTCCAGATTTGAAGAAGAAAGAAAACCCGGAAATTCACGCTCCAAATAATCTTCACGTTCCCAGGTGGCTTCTTCCTCCGAATGGTTGCTCCATTGAATCTTCAGGAACCTGATCTTACGTCTCCTGGTTAGACGGATGTCTTCAGCGAGAACACAAAGTGGTCGTTCTCGATAGGTTAGATCATGGTTGAGATCAATGGTGCGATGATCTACCCCTTGATAAGAATGAGTATCACCAGGAACTTGCAGACACTTCCGGAGTAGAGATACATGAAACACATCATGGAATCCTGACAGATGGGGTGGCAGGTCTAGCTGATAGGATACTTCTCCTCTACGACTGACCACCTTAAAGGGGCCGATATACCTTGGTTCTAATTTCCCCTTGACATGGAAACGCTGCATTCCCTTGAGTGGTGTAACGCGCAAGTAAACCATATCTCCTTCCTTGAAGTTAAGTTCAGGCCTCCTGGAATCTGCGTAACTTTTCTGTCTGGATTGGGCGGCCTTAAGACGGTCGCGAATGAGTTGAACTTGCTCTTCGGCCTTAAGACAATCCAGATATGTTGACTTAATCCAGTCAGCAATCCCAGTCAGCTCACAGTCAGCGCCCAGTCAGCGCTGACGTGTAAAATATTTTTTCTCGATTTATTTAATTTGGTAGTTTTGTAGAAACACCCCTGTCACTTAGAATTGTTATAACTTTTTACTCACAAATTTAAATATTTTGATATATTTGGAAAGCCCTAGACATGTAGATTATTTTAGTATTGTTAGAATTCAAATTTGACTTAGTTTAAAATATTCAAATTTCAAATGGTGGATTTGAGTATTTTTGTCATAACTTTAAATCTGTAAATTCAAAAATTGTAAATAAAATGGTTTTAGAGACTTTGGAATATTTGTAAATTGATGCCACTGCTATAAAATATTTTTGAGTAATATTTGAATGAATTCATAGTTATATATTTAATTTGAATAGTTTGAGTATTTTCAACATAACTATTAATAGAAATATTATTCTTGATTAAATCAAATTGCAATAAATTTAATTAAATCACCCCTGGTTATTAACACCATTTATAAAAAATGTGTTATAAAATTTAGATCACATAAAACTTTAATCTATATCTTTTCCTTTTATTATGTTTTGCAAAATCGGAAACTAATTAAATTGCAATTATAACTTTATGCATACTTTATAAATATCACAAAGATTAGTATTATGTTTCTTGTGATTTAAAATTGCATTTCATGCATAGCATATTTTATTTTGTAGTTATATTTACCATAAGAAAACTCCTCCTCCATTTTCTCTAAGTTAGGATTATTTTCAACTTAGCATCCTGGTAAAAGTGCTATGCACTAGACACTTAGGATTTTCAACATGAAGCTAGAAGACCAATGAAGGACTTAGCGAAAACAAGACTTCAGAAGTATCTTCAAGGAGAAGAAGCACTTAGAAGAAAATCAAGAAGAAATTCATGAAGACCAACCACCAATATTTCTAAGTCTTGCTCTCTTTCTTTCTCCCTCCTTCTCTGAGACTTCATGAAGACTAAGTAAATCCAAGAACAGCCTAGGTGATACAAAAATCATCAAGTCTGAAGATTATTGAAGTCTACCAAGAATTCAATCAAGACATCACCAAGGAGAATATTACAAGTCTGCAGATGAAGCCTGGAAGACCCACTACATCTGTCTTTGTATCTTTTCCCTCTTTCCTAATCTTGTCTTCCACTTTAGACTTAAACAATTTTTGATCATGATATTATCATCTTGAGTTTTGTTGGATCCTAGTATCCAATTTACGAAGAGTTGTTAATAATTGTTGATCACCTTGAAGAATAGACTTATTATTTTCTCTAAGTAGATATGCACATCGTGACTAAGTCATTAGAGTACTTATTCAAGATAAATTATAACAAAGGTATTTTATCCAACTTCTAACCTTAGTCCTTAGTCTTTTTGACCAACACATTTCCTTGCATTAACTTAAAATATTTTTTTATGGCATGACATGCATCTCTAGTCCTTAGAAATAATTTGCATATCATGCATGACATGTTTTCCTTAGAAGTTTAAGAAACATGTTTGTATGTATTGTGTTGTTTTGTTTTATGATTGTTGTATTGTTGTTTGTTTAAATTGTTTAGACTGAACGGAGAGACCCGAGTTCGTTGAAAAGAGTTTGTGAGTAAAGACTTCATTCAAAGGCAAGTGGCACACCTCATAACACTTCCTATTATTTTCTATATGCATTACTTAGTGTATTTTTATATAAGCATGTGTAGGATAGTATTGCTATGCTAAACCTGTGTAGAAATTCCTTACTCCTGTGTCTAGGTTCCTATACAATACTTAGTAGAAATATTGATGCTATGCAATTGATGAAAGTTTTTACAAAATGTTAAGTGACTACTCAGGACTGTGCTCATGGTTGTCGTCGCCTAGGATGAATTTCTATTCTACTTAGGGCCGTGAGCATGGTGATTTTCACCTGAGAGTACACATCCACTAAGTTAATGAATCACCTGGGTGGATTCGTTGTATGGAGGCGAAGTTGAGTGGCTACTCAGGTCCATGTCTATGGTTCCTGGAGTATGTGCACTTGTGGATAGCCACCCAGGAAACAGAGGAATCTGAAGAACTCCGAGTGACGATTGCTTTCAGTGCAGTCATTGCCATATGGGCTCTAGCTTGATCAATTATGTTGTGTGGACTCTCTCCGGCTTGACAAGCAGATGTAGGGGGATGTTAGGTGGAACGGGTCAAGCCAGGTGGGAGGGAAAGTGCTTCTGGAAGATCTCGTCTCATTCTTCTCCTTCCCTTATCACAAATGGTGTGTAAAGGATAGTTTGGGTTGAATGGGTACAATGGTGAACGTGCACAACCTCTGTAGAGTGTAAAACTAAGTACTTAGCCGTGTCCCCGGTACGGACAATTTGAGCAGCTGATCACGGACGTCAAACGGAGGATTCCACCATTCCAACTTCAGAAATAATACTTGATGGGTGAACAAGGGAAGATGAGATTTATGGTTTTCATGCCATACTTGTCTTGATTTGAAGAAAGTGTTTTCCAAAGAGATAGGAAAAATTGGCTTTATGCAAAATAGCCTTGAACTCCACCAGCCAAATATGCATATAGGCTATAGAGTTATTTCATTAAGTGTCCACCATAGTGTCACTTGCCAGACTCCATTTTTAATGGAATCTGACCCAAGTTGTTGCAATATTTTTCTTATTGCAGATTGATCAGATGACGACTGAGGTTTCGTTTAAAGGTTTCGAGTCTGCAACCAACATGTTTTCGCATGTGGCAACATGAATGTGAAGGAGACTCACTGCTATTGTATTTCCACTGTTTACTCTTTCAATGCTAGCTTTATGCTATGCAACTTGTATTGAATATTTTGTAAGACTGGATCATCGATGTAATAAAATTGATACTTTGTTGTGATATTACATCGTAAACTGTGTGTGCAAACGATTCGATCCAGGGATTTGCACTATACACAGGTATCTGCCTTATTCTAAGTGCATGTACGCTACAGATGGTATCAGAGCACTGTGTTGCCTGTAGGTTCGAAACCCTAGGTTTGGATAGAAATAGGATTTGACCATAGGATTCAAAATCTATTTTATTCAGTTTTCTGAAAACAAAACTTTTTATATTATCTTCCTCATACTCTTATCGACTATCAACCTTCTGAAAACATCTTATATTTTTTCTAGATGACCATGTTCTTATAGTCTAAGTCTGATTCTGCTGCTTCATATGGAAAAGCTACGATGCAACATGTAGTTCAACATGCATGGAAGACCACTGAAGAAACAGGATTCGGCCAACACTTCTAAGATATCCAATAAAGTTGAACAAGAACTTCAAGCACTCACGAAGGAGGTAGATTTGACCACCACAAAAATAGAATGACGATATCGTGTTAATGTATTGATCATATCAACTTGGCTATATGACAATACTAGATTGTTTGTTTGTTGTGAACCTTGTTGCTTGAAGTTTGTTAGATGTTGATTGATTATGTTATAGATTGGTTGCCTTGTTTTGTTTTACTGAACTAGGATTCCTCCATAAGTACATATAATTCAACTCATTGCTTTCTAAACCAAACAGATGTCTCACCCCAATACCAACATCAATGATTTGCATACAACTATGCGACTACTATTAGAGAACCAGAGTCAGCTGTGGAAGTTGATCAATGACCAACTGGCTAAGATTGATCAAAACCATAGTGATTTTGAAGAGAACCTTATGACCAAACTAAAGGCATGCAAAACTTGTGGAGAGATAGGACATACGTCCAAAGATTTCTGATGAGTGGCCCCATGTTCATACCAGACGCCCAGTTAAAGGATGCCGCACAAGACGGGTTACTTGCTTCCTGTGTGAAGAACAAACATGTAGTTCAGTGTCAACTTTATCGCTTGGTGCAACAAGCTAACCAGCAAACACAGGAAGGAATGCGACAGTCTCTTATGAAGATCCTGGAGGAACAAAGAAAAAAGGTTAAATCCAAGAAAGATCTTAGCCACATAAGTGCTACAAGTGCAAAGAAAAGGGACACTATGTCAGTGGCTGCCCTGAGAGGAAGAAGGATAAATCTCTTCAAGGACCGAGTGGAAAACGTGAGTGCTAAAACTTTTCGAATCCCCCACAGGCCATTGTATTTTGAATACTTGTATGCTCTACATCAGAGAAATAAACATGATTAAACAAAGTTCCTAGACTGACCACAAAAATTTCTTTTAAGGGTGGTAGCCACCCAGATAATTCTAACCCAGCTGCCTTAAACCCAGAGATCCCAAACCATCTTTCTTTCGAGCCTCCCCAATCAGAAAATTCATCCCCTGCTAGTTTCCAGTTTCCATGTCAGAAATTTCATTTCTCAAAACATCTCGAGTTATCAGAAATCATTTCAAGCATTTGCTTTTCTTTCTAGCCTCTCGGAATCTCGGGGACGAGATTCCTTTTAAGGGTGGTAGTCTGTAACATCCCAACATTTTATAATGTTTAAAAATCACTAAAATTTAAAACTTTTCTTCTTATTAAAATAAAATATTAAAATGAATAAGAAAACCAACTATGAAAGACTTCAAACTTATTGAAGAGTTTATTAATTTAAATATCTCAATGCAACATTATTTTCAAAAGTTGTTTCAAATTAAACAATTTATTATCCATTGTAATTATTAAAACCTCAATATCTAATTTGACAAATGTTTTACAAACCTTCAAACCATATTCATGAAATAAAAGGTTTCTTTATAAGTATTTGATTTCAACCACTTAGCAATAGCAATTCATAAATTAAAATAATAATTACAAGTGTTATTTTAAACTATTGAAAACAATGTCTATTTGCCAAAAGATTATTTTTCCATTTACCTGAGTTCAAAACATAGTTTGGAGATTACAAGTCTATAGTTTATAACTTTAATAACTTCTAATATTTTATAATTAATGAATTATCCAAATAGACATTTCATTAGCTTAAATGATTTTCATTTATTTTCAAAACATAACATGATTTTCACGAATATATTTTCTATATAAGAAATGAATTAAATCTAAAGTCTTCTCCAAAGTTGTTATAAGGTTTTCCAATGATTTATCTCAATATAAAATATACTGGTGCACAAATAAGTTTATTAAAAATGAATACATTATATTTCCCTTTTCCATTTTCATATAGTTGTGTTATACTAATTATACTAAAGCCAAAAATGAATTTAGTATTTGAAAATGATTTTAAATAACTTGTTTTCAATCATATTTGAATGTGCGTAATTTCCTAAATTTTGTTTAACCCAAATGAATTAATTAAATGCCTAATTACAAATATAACATAAAGTGTCAAAATTTGCATTAATCAATATTTCAAAATTATTATTTTGAAAATTATTCAAAACATTCCCACAACTGGTTTAACACAAAGATAATAATTTTACAATTTTTTAGAATTTTTTTTGACTTCATTTGGAGTTTTAAATCAAAAGTTATAAAAGAAATAAATAAATCAGAAAAGAAAAAGTGAAAAACCTGACAGGCGGGACCCACCTGTCAGGACTTCATCCCTAACCTCTAGCCAGAAATCACGCCCCCCAAATCCTCCTCCGATGCTTGCTCCAATTCGGGCGCTTCTCGCGGAGATGGTTCCCTCCTCTGCCTCCATTTAAACCCCCCGACACCGCCTCTTCTCTTCCCCTCGAAACCCTAGCAATCCTGCAACCAGGCTGCCCGCAATCCTCCGCCTCCATCCTCCATTTCCGCCGGCGAACTCCTCTGTTTCCGGTGAGCCTCTACAACCCCGAGCCCTCCTGACCTTCCTATTCGCATTAGTTTCTTCTCGCGCTTCTCACTGACACCTTGGGTTGGTCTTTCCCCCTCTGGAGCAAGCAATTCGTCTGCGAACGGAGACCACCGCCACCGCTTACTACTCCGACGAGGAATTACCGAGGAACACAAACGCAACGAGGTCTCCGAGCACGCCATCGACACCGCCGCGACGAGCCGCACGCCTCCGTCGCCTCCGTTCGTCCGGGGCAGCACCGTAGCGCCGTCGCCGTCCACGACCGAGCCACCGCCGCCGTCGGCCACGTCTCCGGTGACCACCCCACGCCGCCCGGTGAGCTCCTCTTCTCCCGTCCGTCCGATTCCAATCCTACGGCCCAGATTATATTCCGTTAGCGAATCGGTACTGCCAGATCTGGACCGTCAGATCTAGATCTGATGATCCAGATCTGTTGACTTAATCCAGTCAGCAAACCCAGTCAGCTCACAGTCAGCGCCCAGTCAGCGCTGACGTGTAATATAACTTTTCTCGATTTATTTAATTTGGCAGTTTTGCAAAAACACCCCTGTCACTTAGAATTGTTATAACGTTTTACTCACATATCCAAATTTAAATATTTTATATATTTGGAAAGCCCTTGACATGTAGATTATTTTAGTCCTGTTAGAATTCAAATTTGACTTAGTTTAAAATATTCAAATTTCAAATGGTAGATTTGAGTATTTTTGTCATAACTTTAAATCTGTAAATTCAAAAATTGTAAATAAAATGGTTTTAGAGACTTTGGAATATTTGTAAATTGATGCCACTGCTATAAAATATTTTTGAGTAATATTTGAATGAATTCATAGTTATATATTTAATTTGAATAGTTTGAGTATTTTCAACATAACTATTAATAGAAATATTATTTTTGATTAAATCAAATTGCAATAAATTTAATTAAATCACCTCTGGCTATTAAAACCATTTATAAAAATTGTGTTATAAAATTTAAATCACATAAAACTTTAATCTATATGTTTTCCTTTTATTATGTTTTGCAAAATTGGAAACTAATTAAATTGCAATTATAACTTTATGCATACTTTATAAATATCAAAAAAATTAGTATTATGTTTATTGTGATTTAAAATTGCATTTCATGCATAGCATATTTTATTTTGTAGTTATATTTCCCATAAGAAAACTCCTCCCCCATTTTCTCTAAGTTAGGATTAATTTCAACTTAGCATTCTGGTAAAAGTGCTATGCACTAGACACTTAGGATTTTCAACATGAAGCTAGAACACCAATGAAGGACTTAGCCAAAACAAGACTTCAGAAGTATCTTCAAGGAGCAGAAGCACTTAGAAGAAAATCAAGAAGAAATTCATGAAGACCAACCAGCAATATTTCTAAGTCTTGCTCTCTTTCTTTCTCTCTTTCTTTCTCCCTCCTTCTCTGAGACTTCATGAAGACTAAGTAAATCCAAGAACAGCCTAGGTGATACAAAAATCATCAAGTCTGAAGATTATTCAAGTCTACCAAAAATTCAATCAAGACATCACCAAGGAGAATATTACAAGTCTGGAGATGAAGCCTGGAAGACCCACTACATCTTTCTTTGTATCTTTTCCCTCTTTCCTAATCTTGTCTTTCACTTTACACTTGAACAATTTTTGATCATGATATTATCATCTTGAGTTTTGTTGGATCCTAGTATCCAATTTACGAACAGTTGTTAATAATTGTTGATCACCTTGAAGAATAGACTTAGTATTTTCTCTAAGTAGATATGCACATCGTGACTAAGTCATTAGAGTACTTATTCAAGATAAATTATAACAAAGGTATTTTATCCAACTACTAACCTTAGTCCTTAGTCTTTTTGACCAACACATTTCCTTGCATTAACTTAAATATTTTTTTATGGCATGACATGCATCTCTAGTCCTTAGAAATAGTTTGCATATCATGCATGACGTGTTTTCCTTAGAAGTTTAAGAAACTTGTTTGTATGTGTTGTGTTGTTTTGTTTTACGATTGTTGTATTATTGTTTATTTATATTGTTTAGGCTGAACGGAGAGACCCGAGTTCGTTGAAAAGAGTTTGTGAGTAAAGACTTCATTCAAAGGCAAGTGGCACACCTCATAAAACTTCCTATTATTTTCTATATGCATTACTTAGTGAATTTTTATATAAGCATGTGTAGGATAGTATTGCTATGCTAAACCTGTGTAGATATTCCTTACTCCTGTGTCTAGGTTCCTATACAATACTTAGTAGAAATATTGATGCTATGCAATTGATGAAAAGTTTTTACAAAATGTTAAATGACTACTCAGGACTGTGCTCATGGTTGTCGTCGCCTAGGATGAATTGCTATTCTACTTAGGGCCGTGAGCATGGTGGTTTTCACCTGAGAGTACACATCCACTAAGTTAATGAATCTCCTGGGTGGATTGGTTGTATGGTGGCGAAGTTGAGTGGCTACTCAGGTCCATGTCTATGGTTCCTGGAGTATGTGCACTTGTGGACAGCCACCCAGGAAACAGAGGAATCTGAAGAACTCCGAGTGACGATTGCTTCCAGTGCAGCCATTGCCATATGGGCTCTGCCTTGATCAATTATGTTGTCTGGACTCTCTCCGGCTTGACAAGCAGATGTAGGGGGATGTTAGGTGGAACGGGTCAAGCCAGGTGGGAGGGAAAGTTCTTCTGAAAGATCTCGTCTCATTCTTCTCCTTCCCTTATCACAAATGGTGTGTAAAGGATAGTTTGGGTTGTATGGGTACAATGGTGAACGTGCACAACCTCTGCAGAGTGTAAAACTAAGAACTTAGCCATGTCCCCGGCACGGACAATTTAAGCAGCTGATCACGGACGTCAAACGGAGGATTCCACCATTCCAACTTCAGAAATAATACTTGATGGGTGAACAAGGGAAGATGAGATTTATGGTTTTCATGCCATACTTGTCTTGATTTGAAGAAAGTGTTTTCCAAAGAGATAGGAAAAATTGGCTTTATGCAAAATAGCCTTGAACTCCACCAGCCAAATATGCATATAGGCTATAGAGTTATTCCATTAAGTGTCCACCATAGTGTCACTTGCCAGACTCCATTTTTAATGGAATCTGACCCACGTTGTTGCAATATGTTTCTTATTGCAGATTGATCAGATGACGAGTGAGGTTTCGTTTAAAGGTTTCAAGTCTGCAACCAACATGTTTTCGCATGTGGCAACATGAATGTGAAGGAGACTCACTGCTATTGTATTTCCGCTGTTTACTCTTTCAATGCTAGCTTTATGCTATGCAACTTGTATTGAATATTTTGTAAGTCTGGATCATCGATGTAATAAAATTGATACTTTGTTGTGATATTACATCTTAAACTGTGTGTGCAAACGATTCGATCCAGGGATTTGCACTATACACAGGTATCTGCCTTATTCTAAGTGCAGGTACGCTACACATCAGGATTAGTATCATCGTCAAGAAACATTAATTCAGACAAATGGAATTATCTAAAGTTCGAAGTAGAAGAGATAAAACCATCCAATTAGTTAGACAGGATTCAAAACCTCTAAGGATGAGAGATAGAATAACTTCCAAAGGAGATGACATAGATAATCTAGAGGATGTCATCGATTTTGAAAGAGATCTCGAAAGGTATCAGAGAGATACGTTGAGGAAAATAAGACCACAACAGGTTTATCACATGGGAATATTTGAAAGTAAAAGTGGCTTATATAGAATTTCAAGAGAAATAGAATTAAGTGTTCTGACACATCCTGTAGAATTAAGAATTGTAAGCAAAAATATTGAAAATGAACTTAAGTATGCTGGATATAAATTTATTCATCAAGGCATGTATATTATAGGAATAAAAGGTATGACAAGAAAGAAGTTAGGAACTAAGGTTCTAATAACTCTATTAGATAAGAGATGGAGTTCGGTAGATAAAGCGTCATTAGGTTTTATGGAAGGAGATATGAATGAAAATAGACTAATAACCCATATAGCCCCAGACTTAATAATGCCCGTAAAAGAATTCATTGATAAAATGAGTTTTGGTTTTCAGACCAAAGGATATGAAGATTTTAAAGGAACAAATTTGCTAGTAAGCATAGAATTTATAGGAAGACTTACCAATAAAAGTGGCTCTAGGTATAGAGTTAATGTAAATGATGTTATTGAGAATATGCAGTCAAAAGGATTAAAATTTATGAGTCCTCTTAAAATAGGTTCTGAAGAAAGAGCAGAAGAAGAGTGAAATATAAGTGATCTTGTAGAAAAGAAAGATCTAAAACTACCAGAAGGTTATATAAGCTATCAAAATTGTGAAGGAAGTAGTAGTATTAGGTTTACAAACTATAAGTCCGCATCGCTAGATGAGAATTAATATGTCTCATCAAGTACAAGCGATAGAACAAATAAAGGTTTATCTGAATGTATGGAAAGAACAGATTTGGATGAAGAAATAAAGCACTACGAAGAGAAGCTAAAGCACATAGAGTGGGCGTATAATACGTCCATGACTTCTGATTGGCCTAAGATAAGAGAAAAAGAATTATTTTTCATTAGAGAAATTGCTCGATTAAATAATATGAAAAAAAGAGAGAAAGCCATCAACTTATAGCTTAGTAATGTTAACTGATCATATAAATCTAGAGCAAAAAGTGAATGATGGTAAAGTAGATAAAGATCATAATAATATTGAGATTAGTGAAGAAGATCAATGGGATATAAATGATAGCATACTACTAGATAGTTATGATGATGACAATTATGATAATGCTGAACAGTACACGGATTTTGTAAATTCCTTAGATGATGAAAGCCTACAAAATTTAGAGAATGCGATGGAAGCCATGGAAACAAATACAGGTAATAATAACAATAATAATAAAAGAAAATGATATGGGGAAACTTTGGTCAAAAATGAAGGAGAAAAGGAGAGACCTACTAGAAACCCTGGAGCATGGCCTCCAGAAAAAGAAGATTACCCATCTTACTATATCCCTAGTCAATACAAATATACAGGTAGTCAAAGAAGAAAGTTTGAAATGGTGGTTCAGTTGCAAAATTCAAAAAGTGACGGAGCTGTGGGGACCCCTCTAACAACAAGCCAGAGATGCCCACGTTATGTAAAGAGATCACGATCCCAATGATCAGTGCATCGCGATCACATAACCAACATGGTATACAAAGTTACATCATACAACTCGAATAGTATAAGACTTACATAAATAATGGTCTCATGACCGAGTCTGCAAACATCGTCGCACTTGACGAATATTAACTAAGGTTCAGCGGAAACTTCGGCTAGCGTCGACCCTCGTCACGTCCTAACACATTCCCACAGAGTAGTTGAGCGGGACACTCAGTTGGCGTAGTCGTCGGCGTACTCCTCCTTCTTGTCGTACATCACTTCATTTCAACCTGGACGTTTGAATATCCAGGGACACAGCCATATGAGTACATTTACGTACTCGCAAGACCACCTCTAAGGCTTAAGTTTTCATGATAATGCAAGAAAACACTTTTCGAAAACTAGGATAGCTGCTATATACGACTATAGGGCTTAGTTTTCGAATACCATGAGTTTAGACATAGAGAATACGACATCTCTGTATCTTTGTTGAAGAAAACATTTAGAGATAGAATTCTCTTCTCTTAGATATAGCAAGAACATATCTAAGTACAAAACTTTCTTTTGTAAAAATTTGTCAAAACACTAGGATAGGGGTAACCCTTTTTCCAGACTTGAGATCGGACTGGTTGTCTCCCCGAGATCAACCATCCTTGCCCAAATTCCGTACCTCCCAGGTACCACTTTGTCACCTCCTTGTTTTCTTTTGAAAACATTTCTCTTTTCAAGAAACAAAATGCCCATACGCCTAGATCAGTGGCCTTTCCAACCGTCCATGACCGCGGACGCGACTATTCGAATAGATTTACACTCTGCAGAGGTGGTACACTTTCACCACAAGATTCAGATGGTCTGCCGTGGATCAACCACGGACTATACAGAGACAACATGCACACAACAGACGGCCGATCCTAACTTCCACTATGTTAATGCTGGTATAAGAATATCCTCTTCGAGTGGGTTTGTTCTCCTCGGCACCGAGTGAGCTAGCCGTATCGATCTGGTTTCCCCTAGTCTCACACCGCCATGACAGGAGACCCACCGTTGCTTCCCGGTGGCACACAAAGTCCACACTCTGTATGCCCATTCCCTTGCAGCATTCGGTTCCGGGGACTCTAACCCCATCTAGCCAATTGAGGAATATTCGAACACCAACACAAACAAGCTTCCATTAAGCCCCATGCCCATTTTGAGGTAATGTGGTTGTACGGGTTAGTTGTTCGAGCGGCTGCTAGGGCAGTACTTTGTTTTTCCAAAACAACTTCCAATCCCCCGACTACTCCCAGCAGCTCGGGTTTTCACAAACCTCTCCGATTGCTCCCAGCAACTCGGGTTTTAATAAAACACTTGCTCGCCGATTGCTTCCAGCAACTCGGGTTTTCCTCCGTGAAACAGTTTTATCAAATAGGTTCCCATCCTATAGTTTTGAGGTAAGTAGATGAAGGTAGACTACTAGAAAACTTAATCTTCTTGATGGAGCCTTCAACAACAAGGCTCATCAAGTAAAACTCCTTTTGTAATACCTATAGTATTCTAGTAGATAACTTTGGCCAAACAATATTTTGTAAAATAGTTTTCGGGTGGCAAGGTGCCACAAAAGAAGTAACACATGCATCATTTTATTTTTAAAACAAAACATGCTTGATAAAATAATAGGATTCAGTATAATGGTGAGGTGGGCTTGCCTGGCTCAGCAATATGTCCTTGGTCTTGATCTTGATGTTCCTCCGGTTCATTCCTCACTTCCCGTTCCTTCCCGATCGTATCTAACGTCGTAAACAGGAAAATGAACCACACTCAGAATACAAGACAAAGCCAAAAAGGACATAACAAACAGCAAGCATTGTACAAGACACTGAGATACAAACAGAAGCAAACAACTCCTTTAGCTATACAATAACAATCAACAGAAGTCCTTAGAGCTAAGACGACAACAGACTTTCCTAAGAAATTGTACACAACAACTCTGGGTATTAAAAAGGTAGTTCTTCAGAACACTATAACAACACATTACTTAGGGTTATTATACCATTTAATAAGAGTTGTTATACTAGTTTCAGAAAATACTTCAGACAAAAGTATCTTAGTAGATTAGGAAATACTTCAGACAAAAGTATATTAATTGTTTAGGAAATACTCCAGACAAAAGTACCTTAACACACAAGCAAGTATTAATATTAACACTAGCATTGAGTACATTCACATGCAAAACTGTTACTAGCTCAAGAAACACGTACTATCAAGTAACTAAGCGACAAATAATGGTAACACCACTATCCAAACTAGTTTATGACTAAGAGATAAAATGGTGCACTAGGCCTATTTAACAGGACACCACAATTAAGGTCACTTCAACCAATAAACAAACAATCACATGGCAACCAAGTGTTGACAACAATCTAAAATAAGAAAGTCATATATTAAGCATTTCAAAACACAAGGAACTGCTGGATAAAATTTAACACCAAACAATCATTCACATGCATAACACACAAATGAAACTAGTGCAACTCCTAGGAAACAAGATGAACTATGTGAAACTCAACAGTGAATGGGCTAACAATCCTTTTAGGATATTTATTAAAATTATTAAAGGATAACCTAATTTTCTGGACTTATGAGTTACTAAGCACATCAACACATAACAATTCAAGTAAAACAGGGAATTAACTTATTACATTAATTGAATAAATAAGATGATGTTCAAAGAGATAAAACATAACACACAAACATACCCACAAGCAAAGCATATAAGCACAATTGATGTTATTATTAGGGTACAAAGTGAATAATGCTAAACATAAGTAAACCATGCACCACACGTTATCAAAGTGGTTTAATCATGTAATTATTATTGAGTTAAGGTTCTGATCATCATAAGATGATTAGTAATATTTCTACAATTCACATTTGCTAAGAACAGATGATAAAAACTAATACTTTTATTAGCCAAAAGTTGCTGTTTTGGTGGATAACTCATAACTCCTAAGATAATGTTCAGAACTTTAAATCCTTCTTACACGGTGCACCTAGCAACCATATCAAGTGGTGAAACTTGGATTTGCAATATAAGCTATTACCAAACAGTAGCTAAAAATCATGCAAATGCTACTGGTCTCAAGACCACAATGAATATAGTTTCAGTTTTAGGAATCTCCTACATGCAAGGTTAGTTTCAGTTTGGACACTCTTAGCTTCATATATTTCAGTTTTAGTGAAACAAACATGTTTTAGCAATAATAGTGTACCTAATAATGTATAGATTATTTTTATACCAATTCAGGGTTACATGTTAAAGAAAACACAAAGCTACTCTACAAAAATACTCCTAAACCATTTGCACAAACATATAAAGCACAAACAAGTAAAACTAGATACATGCAAATAACAGAAAATAAGAATATCCATTTTAAAGTGTAATAACCTACTGTTTTAGAAACTACTCTACCAAGAGGAAAATATGAGAGGTAAAATTCTACCAAGCTAGGATATGATAGCTAACACTGATATCCAGCACATGCAATTGGATTTACTCCAAAAAGAATTTTAAATAAAGATTTAAAATTCATCAAATAGCTACTGATGTCATTCTTAAACTTTATAGAAATTTATGTAGACACATCTCCTGCATGCAAGGCTTATAGATCTAGGTAGGTATCCTCCTATGCTTTCCATAGAACCAAAGTTTGCAAGATTTGGATTTATAAAACTCAAGTTATTAAGTAAATGGTAAAAATTCCATACAAACATATTTTTGAGAAAGGCCAGTGCCATATGGTCAAGAAAACACACAGAAATCCAACAAAATTTATTTCAAAAATTTTGCATGCACAGATATCCCACAAATGAATTAAAGTTGAGCTATCAATTTTCTGGAAATATAAACAGGGAATAAAATCTAATAGAAAAACTAGATCAGGGCTGCATCTGGCCAAGGGCCAAGCGAGCGAGCTGGGCCGGCCCAGGAAGGCTCGCGCGCTGGCGAGGGGTTGCGCGGCCGCCGGATCCGCGACGGACGGCCGAGATTAGATCAAGCGGTGTTCAAACTGAACCGTAGATCGGACGATCGACGGCCAGCGCGTCGTCTTCTTCGCTGCGACGCCGCGCCGGAGAACCAGAGAGGGAGAGAAGGAGGCGCGGACGGAGCTCTCACCCAGGGGCCTGCAGGATGACGAGGAGGTGTGGAGGTGAGTGCGGAGGTGCAGGGCAGCCGAGGGGAGGTCGAAAATGTCGTCGGCAAGCTTCCAAACGACGGCGGGGTAGAGGGCATCCGCGGCGACCACGAGCTCGATACGGTGTCACCATGGCTCCTAAAACAGAACAAGAGTGTCTTAGAGCAAGGCGACGTAGAGGGGAGCTCGCAGCAAGAAAAATGGAGGGCGGAGGGGGTAGATATCGGAGGGGATCGTGCTCGAAAACTCCGGGGCTAGGGCGGAGGATCTTCGGTGATTTCGAGCACGAGAGGAGGAGAGCTTGAGCGGCGTCGATTGAGGTGAGGGAGGAGAGGTAGGGGAAGCAGAATGGCAAGGTGGGGGAGTGAATGGGGCCTCGGTTGCTTGAACTAAGCAGGGTGGCCGTTTTGTGTGTCTCGGGCATGGGCAGGGGAGAGAGAGAGCTCGGGGTGGCGATTGGGCAAGCATGGCGGTGCTGAAATGATGAAATGCGCTGCTGCCCAACTTTGGACCGTAGCCAATGGCCTGGAGTCGATGGAGGGGAGTGAGTCAATGGTGATGATGTTTCTGCCTGCCAGGTGTTTGCTGAAATGTCTCCAATAGGACAAAGAGAGAGAAAAGGCTAGGGATAAATAGGGTTGATGCCAAAAGGGTCCAGGGAGGGTGTGGGGATCCAATGCTCGACTAAGACCAGGGTTTGGGAGGAGGGGAGTGGAGGTTTTGTAAATAGAAGATTTTGTGGCTGATTTGAGTTGCCTACTTTCCTAGCATAGATTAGTCAAACCTTTGACCAGCAAAAAATAAGATACAAAGAGGGTTGATTAGAAGGGGTATAGGTGCAGCATTTGCCTTAAGAGCTTAGGTAAAAAGGGATCAACAACCACAAGATAAGAATATGCAAAAAGGCTTTCTAAAACATTACATGTGGTCACCTTAAAATGAAGCATACAAAATCCACATGGACGAGTGATCAAACAATTTTGAAATCTTTAATTGATGTTATTGATGAGCAGTAGAGATGATAAGGATAAGCTTAGATGATTAGCATTTCCAAATTGAATTAAATAAGTTCCACTCACCACGCTCTAGAAATGCTAAGAATTAACATGAGTGAAGATAGATTTTCTACCATTCAAATATAGAAATGTGGGAAATATCAACACCAAACAACCTTACAAAAGATAGCACATTCCATTCATGCAGGACAAACAAATCAAACACTTATATCCCCATTTAAACCATAACATTAAATGTGAACTCATAAAACACCACATAAAATCTCATAAAATAACAAACTCATGGAAAACAATTTAAGCACATAATATACAGGTCAACCACACATACAAATAGATAAACATTCCCACTTTAAGTTAAACCACTGTATTAGTGAGGTGGTGATCAATACAATAATGGCAAGATTTTTATGGAAAGAAAACTAAACCACTTTCTAGTAATAGTTTTCAAAGACATATTAAATTAGGAGTTTTTGGAATGGAAATTGCTAAGATTAGCAACACATTAAAGTCAAAATATATCATAGCCCCCTATATAATCCTTTGTAGTTTTGCAAACATGTAATTTTGGAAATATTTTTATTTTCTCAATTAAACTGCCTTTGGGTAATTGTTAAAATCAAGACCTCATGATGACTATAGTTTGTTAAGAATAAGATAGGAGAATATATATGTTTTGTTTGAATTGTCATAATCCTGGATTTTCATAAGTCATATTATAACTTGAGTTTTAAGGTTGATAGCTAGAGTGATCATCAACACAAACACAAATCAAAACAATACAAGACAAACAAAGGAAACAAGAGTGAAAAACATTCATCAGTAATGCATTTCAAAAAAAAAGTTTTTGTTCCCTCAGAAATTTGGGTCTTTATTAATTAAGTTTTTGTTGCTTCCAAAATTTGGGGTGTTACAGGAGCCATCTTAAATTTTGCAGCCCATGACCCAATAGATTGGCCAAATATAATTAGTATATGGAAAGGCTTAATAGTACAAAAATATATACAAAATCAACATAATACAGGTACAAAGGTAGAAGATATGCTTACTTATTTAGAAACATTCTTAGGAGAATCTGTAAAACTTTTATGGGAACAATGGGTAGAAACATATCCCAATGAGCATGAGCAATTAAAAAAAAGCTGGAAATAATCCAAATAACTTTGCAAATATAGTTTCAAACATTATAATAGCTGAAGATCCAAAGTTAGGTTATACCACATTACAAAATGAGAGGTTAAGAGAGATAGAAAAATTGACTTTAACAAGTTGGAAAGGTATAAAGGAATTTTCTCAACACTATTTATATAACGCCACCACTGCTAAGCAAGGGTTCAATAAAGGTGTAATTGAAAGATATTTCAATAAATTACCAGATCCCTTGGGGACTATGATATTTGAGGAATATAAGAAAGAATCTCAAGGAAGTATATGTAACATCCCAAATTTTGCAAAAATTTAAAACTTTGCATTCATGCATCATTCATCCATAGACATAAAATTTCAGCACAAAGATATAAAAATAAAACATCAAATTATAAGATTTAATAATCTATAATTCCAGAAAATGTTTATTTAAACCCTTTAAAAAAATATTATTTTAGCAATTTATTTATGGGCAAGTATAATATTAAAAAGTTATAATTTTGATAACCTTTCCAAAACATATTTTTATGAATTTTTCTGATATATTTTGAATAGGTTTAAAAATCATTTTTGAAATCAGTATTTAAAAACAGATATTAATTTTATTAAAAAGGAAAAGGAATCGGGCCGGCCTGTGGCTATTTACCCCGCGCGCGCGTACGAACACGGCCCAAGCCAGCCCACGCAGCCCATCTCCTTCCTCCTCTCGCTAACAGGTGGGACCCACCTGTCAGCTTCGTCTTCCTCCCGCCGGAGATCGCGCCCGATTCAAATCGGAGCCGGCCGTGATTCCCGAGCGAAATCAGCGCGAGGTTTGCTCCTCCGCACCCCCTACTTAAACCCCCACCCCCGCCGCATCCCTCCGCGCCCAAAACCCTAGCCGATCCACCGCCAGAGAGCTCGGGATCGTGTTTCCGCCGCCGCCATTCCGCCGGCGAAAAGATCACCGTACGGTGCACCCTTGTCATCCCGGACCCTCTCATCCCCTCCCCTTGTTTTCGTTCGTCCTTGCACATCTTTTTGACACGGTCTCGTGCCCCGTTTCGCAGCGAGTCGTCGTCTTCGTCCACGCCCGAGAGGAACCGCCGCCGCAAGCAACTCCGGCAAGCTAAACGAGGAGGAGAAGACAACGCCGACGACCACCACCGCGCCATCGACTCCGCCTCGACATCCGCTACGCCTCGGTAAGATTCGCTCGTCCCGTAGCCTTTAGAACGCACGAGCGCCCAACGCTGGCCATGGCGCCGCCGCGGTCGGGTGAGCTCCGGCGACCGCGCCGCCCGTTTTTTGTCAACGATTTGTGGGCCGTTAGATCTAGATCCAACGGATCTAGATCTATCTAATCTCGCGCGTCCATTTTAAATTAGATCGGACGGCTCGCGCTGCGATCCGCGTTGAAACGGTACCTTCCAATAGGAACACGCCACGTAGCCCCTATTATTTCTTTTTTTTCGCAGGAATTTTATAAATAAAACAGAAAATGTGCAAAACTTAGAAAATTCATAACTTTTGTTTAGTAAATCCAAATTCGGTAAATTTTATATCCACGGATAGCCCTGCTAGTGTAGTTTATTTCTACATCATTTATTTTTCCTTTTGGTATTATCAATCCCCTCTGTCCAGCAATTTTAATAAATGTCTTAATTGAAAATTTTCATAAAACAATAAAAATTATAATTATAGAAATCAAGTTTTGCTATATTGTTTTCAACTATTTAATTGATGAACAAAATAAGAAATTCCTAGAAATTATATTTCATACATTTAATAACAGAGGAATAAAAATTAGTAATAAGTGTGTCATATTTTCCTAGCATATCATTCATGCATACATATTTATGTTTGGTGTTGAGATGATATTGTGTTGGTATTTATTTTATTTATTGCTTGTGCTAGATTGTGAAGAAGATGAAGGGCTTGCTTGTGATTGTTATTCTTGTTGTGCTTGCTCCTCCTGTTACCAAGTCAAGTGACATTCATACAATATCCCATATTTTCTATATGCATAAGTAGTATATTTTGAGTAGTGTGCATAATAGGGATTTTTGATTTATTTTATAATGCTAAGTTAGCTTGTATTTTACAAATATCCTAGTAGTGTGTAGCCACCCTTTTCCTAAGCAGACATGAAAATATTTTATTAGTTGCTTAGCCATGCTATAAAAATGTTTACCATGTTATGGAAATGTTTCTAAGTGTTAAAATCTAAAATGCACATCTGGGTGGAATTGGTTGTTATGGTTTATGTTGAGTGGCTTTTGGGACTATGCTTGTGGTTGTCATCGCCTAGGATGAATGTCTATTCTACTTAGGGCCATGAGCATGGTGGTTGTTACCCAGAAGTACACTTGTGGATGGCCACCCAGGAACGAAGAGATTACCAAGTCCCTCCAAGTTTAGAAGCTTCCCGTGCAGCCTTTTGACAATGGGCTCTGTCTAGAATGATTAAGTTGTGGGAGTGCAACCTGTCAGCTTGACAAGCAGATGTAGAGATGATAGGTGGAACGGGTCTTGCTAGTATGGTTACATTCTTCTTCTGAAAGTTCTTGTCTCAATTCTCTCCTTTCCATAATACACTCCGCGTGTATAGGATTTCTCGGACAAATTGAGTCTAAAGGTGAAAGTGCACAACCTCTGCAGAGTTAAAACTAAGTACTTAGCCGTGTCCCCGGTAATGGACTACTTCGAGCAGCTGGACAATGGGCGGAAGAATCTCAACACTGTTTTCGTAAAGTAAAATTGACTAAGGAAAGAATTGTTGGTACACTTGGGCTTTTTCCCTTGGTGCCAAGTCTTGATGAATAAAATGTTTTACAAAAGATAGGAGAAAACTTGCTTTTTGCAAAATAGCCTCCAACCCCACCAAGCCAGATATGCATATAGACTATAGACTTGTCGTTTATATCTACCATAGTCACTTGCCAATACATCATTTTATTGACCTCCTTCGGGGGCTGCATATTCAAATGTGCAGGTAATTCTTATGAGGAATAAGATTTGGACTCGAGTCTACACCCAACATGTCTGCCTGTGGCGCATGCTTGAAGCTGAGGCATCATTGTTATTTTCTTTCGTTGTGAACTCTGAATTTTAGCTAGGCTTCATGGCTACGCAAACTTGTAATAAAGCTATACTTGGCTAATATTTTTGGATCTCGTTGTAGCAATTTAATACTTATGCAATGATATCCTATATTTTGTACTGTGGTTCTAGCAGTGATCCAGGGACTAGCACATAACACAGGTGTTCCAACTTTAATAAAAGTTGGGGTGCTACAGGATAGCGAACATTTCTCAGGCCATAAATTTTGTGTTCAAGCAACCGGGGAAAATCTGTACTAATATACAAGCACAGAGATACATGAAAAAATCTGATTATAATATTTGTGGTAAAATAGTTCAGATTCCTTTACCATATGGAGAAAATAGATACACAAATAGAAATTATCATAAACCACAAAGAAGAGATAATAGGAATTTTAGAACAAAGAAAAGATATTTCCTTAGAAGATCAGATAATAGGGCCCCTTTCCTACACAAAAGAAATGTTAGGCGATATAATCCTAGAAAGTCTTATGATAAAACATGTAGATGTTTTATATGCAACTCACTAGAACATTTAAGTAAAACTTGTCCTAACAAAGATCAAAAAAGGTATTCTAGTAAGTGCGAGGAGCAAGAAAGAGTATTAATCATAGATAGTGTTAATGAGAATATTCTAGTATGCGATGATGAAATAAAAGACGATGAGTCAATATACTCAATCATAGAAACAGATGAATTAGAAAATAAAAAATTAGAAGAAGATTCAAGTGAAGATGAATTAGATCTAATTGATGAATTAGCTGGTCTAAGAATTGAAATGATAGATCAAAAAGAGTGTGAACATGATTGGATTAGAGGAAAAGGAGATTATAATATAAAATGTGCCTTTTGTAAATATTACCCTAGTCAAGCTAATAGGTCTACCTGTAATGTGTGCTTGAGACAAGCTTGCGCTTCATGTTTAAAAATAAAAAACCAAAGATGGAGACAAGAAGTAGAATTCGAACCTGAAGATAATATACTCCCTACTAGAGTTAGAGTTTTAAAAAATCGAATAAATAAGCTAGAAGCAAAATTAGAGGAACTAAAATATAATTTCGAAAATAGACAAGAGCCTAAAGAAAAACCTCCTGAAAATACAGAATTAAAAGATCAAATGGTAACGGTAAGGGATAAAAGAGGAGATAAGTTAATCCAACTAAAATATGCTATAACTAGTTATGGAAGTAAATACATAGTACGACTACCATTTAAAGAGATACTAGGAATAAGAATTCCTATAAGGATCGTTCTAAAGCCAAATATTTCTTATAAAATATTGGCACTATTAGATACAGGTTGCACAAAAAATATCATTCATGACAAGTATTTTGTCAAGTGTCCAGACATCGTTGACACTATAGACGATAATAAAGCTGAAGTATCCACATATATGTCTGGAATAAAGAAACTTCATAACCAGTTAACCTATAACATCAAATGTTATATAAATAGCACAAAATACATAATAGATGAGATTACAATTAGAGATTTGTCACATATAAATGACGATATGATAATAGGTCTAAGGTTTCTACAACAATCATTACAAGCCACCATAATACATGAAGAAGGTTTTACATTTGTTCCTTACAAAGATACAATCCCATTTATAACAGAAATACAAAAAAGTAGAAAGGGTATTCAAAATTCTGAAGCACATAGTCTAGAAGAAATAAATCAAGAACCTCCAGAGACCAGCATAGAAGCAAATGAACTTAGTGCAAAAATAGAAGAATATCATATTTTAAATACTTACACTGAGTTCATAGGATTGCAATCATTTGCGCCAAACTGGTATAGAGATATAAAATCAAAAAATGATATAGACAAAATAGTACAAAAATTAGAAGACTTGCAAATTATCGGAGAAATACCAATGAAATATTGGGACAAAAATTCAATAGTTTGTAGAATTAACATTATAAACCCAGATTATATAATTAAAGCATGCCCAATTGAGGCTACTCAAAAAGACATAGAAGAATTTAATATGCATATAGAAGAATTATTAAAACTAAAGGCTATTCGAGAGAGCAGAAGTCCCCATAGATTTGCTGCTTTTACAGTTAGAAATCATGCTGAAGAAGTCAGAGGCAAGTCTGGAATGGTCATTAACTATAAAAGACTTAATGACAATACTGTAGAAGATGCATATAATATACCAAATAAGCAAGAATGGATTAATAGGATACAAGGGAGCAAAATCTTTTCTAAATTTGATTTAAAGGCTGGTTTTTGGCAAGTAAAAATGGCGGAAGAATCAATTTCGTGGATGACGTTTACCTGTCCACAAGGTCACTACGAGTGGCTTGTTATGCCACTAGGATTAAAAAATGCACCCGCACTATTTCAAAGAAAGATGCAAAATATCTTTAATGAAAATAAGGGTTTTATATTAGTTTATGTAGATGACTTGTTAGTGTTCTGAAAATCGTATAAAGAACATATTGCTCACCTTGAAGTATTCTTTAAAAAGGTAGAGCAAAATGGGTTGATATTATCCAAAAATAAGATGGAAATTTGTAAGGAGAAAATTAATTTTCTAGGACACGAAATAGGAGAAGGAAAAATTTATTTGCAAGAGCATATAGCTAAGAAGATATTAAAATTTCCTTTTAGAATGGAAGATAAACAAGTATTACAACAATTCTTAGGAATTGTAAATTATGCAAGAAATTATATAGATAATTTAGCAAAATTTGCAGGACCTTTATATGCTTAATTCAGAAAAAACGGTTAGCGGTTTTTCAACATAGAAGATGTCAAATTAGTCAGAACTATAAAAGAAAAAGTAAAGAATTTAAAACCTTTAGAACTACCCTTAGACGATAATTATTTTATAATAGAAACCGATGCGTCCAAATTGGGATGGGGAGCAATATTAAAACAAAAACCTAATAAATATTCTGCAAAAACAGAAGAGAAGATATGTAGATATGACTCAGGTAGTTATAAATTGAAAACTGTCAACAATATAGACAGAGAAATCCTTGCGGTAGTCTATGCAATAAATGCATTTAGATTATATTTGGGATTTAAAGAATTTACGGTGCGAATTGATTGTGAAGCAATATGTAGATATTATAATCAAATTAACAGTAAGAAAAGTTCGACACGAAGATGGGTTTTATTTGAAGATATTATAACTGGCAATGGGTATAAAGTTGTTTTTGAACATATTAAAGGTAAAGATAATAGCTTGCCTGATATATTTTCTCGATCATCTGTTTTGCAGGAATGAAGAATGGAATGGGTTACAATGGAGTAGAATATTACATATTTGAACCAGAAAATAAGCTTCGAATATTCCCCCCCAACACATTTAACTTCAAACCTAAAGATCATGTTGTCCTTGATGAAGTGCAGGGATGCATACTAGATAATTTCTAGTACCAGTATAATCATAGAAAAGATGATAAAGGATATTTGCTATCAACGTTGAATAGTCTGGCAGAATATTTCAATACAATGAATGGTATAATCCCATCATCTGAAAATATTGAAATACCAGAACTTAAGCCTCTATATGTCTTAATGGAAAGACACCAGGTATTTACATAAGTTTTGAAAAAATATTGGCAGAAAAGGTTGAAGCCAAATATACAGGAGGAGTCTCTTGGAAGAAGTACACAAGTATTGATGAAGCACTAAACCATGCAAGAAAGGTTTTAGGTGTAGATTACTACATAGAACCAGCAGCTAAAGAATATATCCAGAAGCATAAATTAGCTTAGAATAGAAACTCCCCAAAACATATGCCTCCCACAAAGGCAAAAGAAGAGGGCCAGACTTCAGAAAAGAAGCCAACATACAAAGAATGTTTGATCAAGGGAGTTGATCCCCTTGATGGAGAATATATTGACTTGAAGATTGAAGAAAAATATAACCAAATATATGCAGAAATGAAAAAAGATTTAAAGGATGAAGTCTTGAAGGAAGTGTTACAAGAAATGACAGGAAAGTTTGACAAAATGAAGAAAGAATATGATGCATACGAGCTTGATAAATTTTTAAATAATGATGATGAAAATAAGACCGATGTCAAAATGGAAGATTCACAACTTCAAGACTCGCAATTCACAGAGTAGCACAAAAGTATTGATATAAATATACATAAATCGAGCATGGAGGACCTTGCCCATATTGATAAGGTATTATCAATTATAAGGTGCGGAAGACCCCCCCCCCCCCCCCCAATAAATCTCTCCAGCAATGAAATAAAATAAAATAAAATAATGTGAAGAACAAAATAAAAACGAAATTTTTACTCCATTCTACTCAAAGAATGCTACCACATGAATGACTTGGTGCAGATATGCTCGAAGGAACGTATGCATGGATCAGCATGCAAGGTAAAACAAACTCTTGAGTTTATCCAAAAAGACAAGCCTTCAAGTCCGTGCACTCAAGAGGCCAAGCATGCAAGTTTGTGCATAAACGACGAAGATGTGAGTCCACACATGAGGGCTAAAGGTGAGAGTGTGTGCATGGCTGTTCATGCACGAGAAAGCTCTCGTGGATTCTTCAAGTTACGTGTTAGAAGCTGGAACACTCAGCGCTACAAAGAGCTGGCAATGGAGTCTCCCAGGTGTCAGCAGAATAAAGCATGCATGAAGCCTCTCCCTGCTATATAAGGGCAGCCAGGAGCACACTTCGATCATCAGGAGCTGAAGCTATGAGCATAGTGCTATAGAGAGGAGCTCGTGCATTTGTACTCTTAGTAGTTGTTCCCCACTCCACCTTGTACATATTGTTGTCCTTTAAGCAAGAGAGTTTGAGGTAGTGTAAGTTATTTTCTAGTCTCTTGTTCTGAGTTCAGGGCTTCCCGAAAGGGAAAGCCATGTGTAAGTATGTCTAGTTTAATAAATTGAGATGCCTTGTGCACCCCAAGTCTGGTTGTGTGTTTTATGTTTTTATGCTAGGGATCCTATAGGAGAAACCTCTACGTGTAGTTCTTGCTTAGGCCTAGTGAGGCTGTTTATGAGCATGTAGCCATAGAGAAGTGTTCCCTTCGGGTGGAACTGCATGGGAAGACGGTAAAATCATAGTCATAAAATTAGAATCTGGAGTAGCTAAAGGTATTTATCTTTATTGAATATACATGCCATGCATATGGTGAGTACCAAGTAGGGGCATCACAACCACTGCATACACCGTAGGCAGAACAGTTGGCTTCGCCAGCCTAATAGATCCTTAAATAATCAATAAAATAATATTAAAGACTAATAATCTTAATTAGCTTAAAATCTTAATTACAAATAAGTAGCTAAATAAGTTTTAATAGTAATTAATTTCAAATTTTTTAATATTATTTAATTTTGAAAGTTGCTAACATTTGTTTATATCATAAATATTTATAGTTATCATAAATAAGTTTTATCAGATACCAACACACACACAAAGACTTGGCCTCTTGAGTGCACAGACTTACATCTTCGTCGTTTATGCACAAACTTACATGCTTGGCCTCTTGAGTGCACAGACTTGAAGGCTTGTCTTGTTGGATAAACTCAAGAGTTTGTTTTACCTTGCATGCTGATCCATGCATATGTTCCTTCGAGCATATCTGCACCACGTCATTCATGTGGTAGCATTCTTTTAGTAGAATGGAGTAAAAAATTTGTTTCTATTTTGTTCTTCAGATTATATTATTTTATTTTATTTTATTTCATTGCTGGAGAGATTTATTGGGGGAGGGGGGGGGGGGGTCTTCCGCACCTTATAATTGATAATTCCTTATCAATATGGGCAAGGTCCTCTATGCCCGATTTATTGATATTTATATCAATATTTTTGTGCTACTCTAGGAATTGCGAGTCTTGAAGTTGTGAATCTTCCATTTTGACATCGGTCTTATTTTCATCATCATTATTTAAAAATTTATCAAGCTCGTATGCATCATATTCTTTCTTCATTTTGTCAAACTTTCCTGTCATTTCTTGTAACACTTCCTTCAAGACTTCATCCATTAAATCTTTTTTCATTTCTTCATATATTTGGTTATATTTTTCTTCAATCTTCAAGTCAATATATTCTCCATCAAGGGGATCAACTCCCTTGATCAAACATTCTTTGTATGTTGGCTTCTTTTCTGAAGTCTGGCCCTCTTCTTTTGCCTTTGTGGGAGGCATATGTTTTGGGGAGTTTCTATTCTAGGCTAATTTATGCTTCTGGATATATTCTTTAGCTGCTGGTTCTATGTAGTAATCTACACCTAAAACCTTTCTTGCAGGGTTTAGTGCTTCATCAATACTTGTGTACTTCTTCCAAGAGACTCCTCCTGTATATTTGGCTTCAACCTTTTCTGCCAATATTTTTTCAAAACTTATGTAAATACCTGGTGTCTTTCCATCATATAAGACATATAGAGGCTTAAGTTCTGGTATTTCAATATTTTCAGATGATGGGATTATACCATTCATTGTATTGAAATATTCTGCCAGACTATTCAACGTTGATAGCAAATATCCTTTATCATCTTTTCTATGATTATACTGGTACCAGAAATTATCTAGTACGCATCCCTGCACTTCATCAAGGACAACATGATCTTTAGGTTTGAAGTTAAATGTGTTGGGGGGGGAATATTCGAAGCTTATTTTCTGGTCCAAATATGTAATATTCTACTCCATTGTAACCCATTCCATTCTTCATTCCTGCAAAACAGATGATCGAGAAAATATATCAGGCAAGCTATTATCTTTACCTTTAATATGTTCAAAAACAACTTTATACCCATTGCCAGTTATAATATCTTCAAATAAAACCCATCTCCGTGTTGAACTTTTCTTACTGTTAATTTGATTATAATATCTACATATTGCTTCACAATCAGTTCGCACCATAAATTCTTTCAATCCCAAATATAATCTAAATGCATTTATTGCATAGACTACCGCAAGGATTTGTCTGTCTATATTGTTGAAAGTTTTCAACTTATAACTACCTGAGGCATATCTACATATCTTCTCTTCTGTTTTTAAGGAATAATTATTAGGTTTTTGTTTTAATATTGCTCCCCATCCCAATTTGGACGCATCGGTTTCTATTATAAAATAATTATCGTCTAAGGGTAGTTCTAAAGGTTTTAAATTCTTTACTTTTTCTTTTATAGTTCTGACTAATTTGACATCTTCTGTGTTGAAAAATCGCTGACCGTTTTTTCTTAATTTAGCATATAAAGGTCCTGCAAGTTTTGCTAAATTATCTATATAATTTCTTGCATAATTTACAATTCCTAAGAATTGTTGTAATACCTGTTTACCTTCCATTCTATCAGGAAATTTTAATATCTTCTTAGCTATATGCTCTTGCAAATAAATTTTTCCTTCTCCTATTTCGTGTCCTAGAAAATTAATTTTCTCCTTACAAATTTCCATCTTCTTTTTGGATAATATCAACCCATTTTGCTCTACCTTTCTAAAGAATACTTCAAGGTGAGCAATATGTTCTTTATACGATTTTGAGAACACTAACAAGTCATCTACATAAACTAATATAAAACCTTGATTTTCATTAAAGATATTTTGCATCTTTCTTTGAAATAGTGCGGGTACATTTTTTAATTCTAGTGGCATAACAAGCCACTCGTAGTGACCTTGTGGACAGGTAAACGCCGTCCACGGAATTGATTCTTGCGCCATTTTTACTTGCCAAAAACCAGCCTTTAAATCAAATTTAGAAAAGATTTTGCTCCCTTGTATCCTATTAATCCATTCTTGCTTATTTGGTATATTATAAGCATCTTCGATAGTATTGTCATTAAGTCTTTTATAGTTAATGACCTTTCTAGACTTGCCTCTGACTTCTTCAGCATGATTTCTAACTATAAAAGCAGCAGATCTATGGGGACTTCTGCTCTCTCGAATAGCCTTTAGTTTTAATAATTCTTCTATATGCATCTTAAATTCTTCTATGTCTTTTGGAGTAGCCTCAATTGGGCATGCTTTAATTATATAATCTGGGTTTATAATGTTAATTCTACAAACTATTGAATTTTGTCCCAATATTTTATTGGTATTTCTCCGATAATTTGCAAGTCTTCTAATCTTTGTACTATTTTGTCTATATCATTTTTTGATTTTATATCTCTATACCACAAATGATTGCAATCCTATGCACTCAGTGTAAGTATTTAAAATATGATATTCTTCTATGTTTGCACTAAGTTCATTTGCTTCTATGCATGTCTCTGGAGGTTCTTGATTTATTTCTTCTAGACTACGTGCTTCAGAATTTTGAATACCCTTTCTACTTTTTTGTATTTATGTTATAAATGGGATTGTATCTTTGTAAGGAACAAATGTAACACCTTCTTCATGTATTATGGTGGCTTGTAATGATTGTTGTAGAAACCTTAGACCTATTATCATATCGTCATTTATATGTGACAAATCTCTAATTGTAATCTCATCTATTATGTATTTTGTGCTACTTATATAACATTCGATGTTATAGGCTAACTGGTTATGAAGTTTCTTTATTCCAGACATATCTTTGGATACTTCATCTTTATTATCGTCTATAGTGTCAACGATGTCTGGACACTTGACAAAATACTTGTCATGAATGATATTTTTTGTGCAACTTGTATCCAATAGTGCCAATATTTTATAAGAAATATTTGGCTTTAGAACGATCCTTATAGGAATTATTATTCCTAGTATCTCTTTAAATGGTAGTCGTACTATGTATTTACTTCCATAACTAGTTATAGCATCTTTTAGTTGGATTAACTTATCTCCTCTTTTATCCCTTACCGTTACCATTTGATCTTTTAATTCTGTATTTTTAGACGGTTTTTCTTTAGGCTCTTGTCTATTTTCGAAATTATATTTTAGTTCCTCTAATTCGGCTTCTAGCTTATTTATTCGATTTTCTAAAACTCTAACTCTAGTAGGGACTATATTATCTTCAGGTTCGAATTCTACTTCTTGTCTCCATTTTTGGTTTTTTATTTTTAAACATGAAGCGCAAGCTTGTCTCAAGCACACATTTCAAGTAGACCTAATATCTTGACTAGGGTAATATTTACAAAAGGCACATTTTATATTATAATCTCCTTTTCCTCTAATCCAATCATGTTCACACTCTTCTTGATCCATCATTTCAATTCTTAGACCAGCTAATTAATCAATAAGATCTAATTCATCTTCACTTGAATCTTCTTCTAATTCTTGATTCTCTAATTCATCTGTTTCTATGATTGAGTATATTGACTCATTGTCTTTTATTTCATCATCGCATACTAGAATATTCTCATTAACACTATCTTTGATTAATACCCTTTCTTGCTCCTCACACTTACTAGAATACCTTTTTTGATCTTTGTTAGGACAAGTTTTACTTAAATGTTCTGGTGAGTTGCATATAAAACATCTACATGTTTTATCATAAGACTTTCTAGGCTTACATCGCCTAACATTTCTTTTGTGTAGGAAAGGGGCCCTATTATCTGATCTTCTAAGGAAATATCTTTTCTTTGTTCTAAAATTCCTATTATCTCTTCTTTGTGGTTTATGATAATTTCTATTTTTGTATCTATCTTCTCCATATGTTAAAGGAATCTGAACTATTTTACCACAAAAATTATAATCAGATTTTTTCATGAATCTCTGTGCTTGTATATTAGTACAGATTTTCCTCAGTTGCTTGAACACAAAAATCATGGCCAGAGAAATGTTCGCTATACTTCCTTGAGATTCTTTCTTATACTCCTCAAATATCATAGTCCCCAAGGGATCTGGTAATTTATTGAAATATCTTTCAATTACACCTTTATTGAACCCTTGCTTAGCAGTGGTGGCGTTATATAAATAGTGTTGAGAAAATTCCTTTATACCTTTCCAACTTGTTAAAGACAATTTTTCTATCTCTCTTAACCTTTCATTTTGTAATGTGGTATAACCTAACTCTGGATCTTCAGCTATTATAATGTTTGAAACTATATTTGCAAAGTTATTTGGATTATTTCCAGCTTTTTTTAATTGCTCATACTCATTGGTATATGTTTCTACCCATTGTTCCCATAAAACTTTTACAGATTCTCCTAAGAATGTTTCTAAATAAGTAAGCATATCTTCTACCTTTGTACCTATATTATGTTGATTTTGTATATATTTTTGTACTATTAAGCCTTTCCATATACTAATTATATTTGGCCAATCTATTGGGTCATGGGCTGCTAAATTTAAGATGGCTCCGTCACTTTTTGAATTTTGAAACTGAACCACTTTTTCAAAATTTCTTCTTTGACTACCTGTATATTTGTATTGAGCAGGGATATAGTACGCTGGGTAATCTTCTTTTTCTGGAGGCCATGCTCCAGGGTTTCTAGTAGGTCTCTCCTTTTCTCCTTCATTTTTGACCGAAGTTTCCCCATATCTTTTTCTTTTAATATTATTGTTATTATTACATGTATTTGTTTCCATGGCTTCCATCGCATTCTCTAAATTTTGTATGCTTTCATCATCTAAGGAATTTACAAAATCAGTGTATTGTTCAGCATTATCATAATTGTCATCATCATAACTATCTAGTAGTATGCTATTATTTATATCCCATTGATCTTCTTCACTAATCTCAATATTATTATGATCTTTATCTACTTTCCCATCATTCACTTTTTGCTCTAGATTTATATTATCAGTTAACATTACTAAGCTATAAGTTGATGGCTTTCTCTCTTTTTTCATCTTATTTAATCGAGCAATTTCTCTAATGAATTTTTTTTTCTTATCTTAGGCCAATCAGAAGTCATGGAAGTATTATACTCCCACTCTATGTGCTTTAGCTTCTCTTCATAGTGTTTTATTTCTTCATCCAAATCTGTTCTGTCCATACATTCAGATAAACCTTTATTTGTACTATCGCTTGTACATGATGAGACAGATTCATTCTCATCTAGCGATGCAGACTTATAGTTTGTAAACCTAATACTACTACTTCCTTCACAATTTTGATAGCTTATATAACCTTCTGGTAGTTTTAGATCTTTCTTTTCTACAAGATCACTTATATTCCACTCTTCTCCTGCTCTTTCTTCAGAACCTATTTTAAGAGGACTCATAAATTTTATTCCTTTTGACTGCATATTCTCAATAACATCATTTACATTAACTCTATACCTAGAGCTACTTTTATTGGTAAGTCTTCCTATAAATTCTGTAACACCCCAATTCTCTTAGCTTTAGTATTGTGGTGTTATTCTAGATTTTTCACCTCTTGCAGAAACTTTTGTGTGTAGAAGTTTGAGAAATGATTTAATTTGTTTGCACATCTTATGCTTGTTGAGCTCCACTAGTGTTCCCTGATATTAAAAAACACTAAGACCACATCTCACCAAAATTAAAATATCCACTATTAGGATCTTCTTGGTTGTTAAGACTTAGCCAAACTAGGAGCTATTATTAAGCAAACCATAAATAGTTTTTGGCATTCATTTGAACCATTGTGATCTAGGTCATGTATATTTTCTTACCCTGTCCTAAATCTTCTCAAAAGAGCTTGTTTGCACATATATATCACTAGATTTTGGGGTCATCAAATTAACATGACCATTTGGGATATTCTTTTACTTATCATCAAAAGATTTCTTTTCTTTGAAAGCGAAATGAGATAGTTGACTTGGTCTTTTGTAAGTTCAGTACCTTCTCTTAATTTAGGTAAGTTTGGGATGTTGACCCATTTATTTTGTGGGTCATGTTTGAATAATTCAAACTTAGGATTTTAAATTCATTTGAGCAATCTACTCAAAGCTTTCACCTTATATTTCTCTCTCACTCTTTCCCACTCCACCTGCTGAAGAGGAGAACAGCACCCTCACCCCTGGTCCCACCTGTCATGGACTAGGGCCAACCTCTCCTATCTCTTCTCTCTTTTCTCTTCTTTTCCGCCCAACCGAAGCTCACCCCCTCTCTTATCACTGGCCAGGACGAGTCACCCGACCAGCACACCCTCTGTCCCCTCTCCACAGCCCACCTGAGCCAGTAGGAACGAAGGAGACACTCCCCTCCCTCTCTCCTGCCCAAGCTAACCCTAGATCGGGTGGAGCTCGTTATAATCACCCGAGCTCCTCCCCTGTCCATTTCTCCCCCCCTCCCTGGCTCCTACCAACCCACTCCTCTCCCCCCTGGCGAAATCCATCGAGTTTCTCCCCCCATTTGCTCTCGAGGAGGAAAAGAACCACTCGGCACCCGACGGCAAGAAATGGCTCTAGCCACTGTTTTTCTCCACCATTTCCCGCCATTGTTGGCTCTCTGTGATCCTCTGCTCAAGCTCTAACCCCTCCCCTCTTTCCTCGCTGCTCTAGGTGCTCAAATCCGTCGAGTTCATCCACGACCCGAGCTCAGAGGAGACGCCATGGCGGCATGCAGAGGACCTCCCCGACGTTTCTTCGCGTAGGGATTTGCTGCCCTGCTTCTTCTCCACCGAACTCCATCACCCGCTCGAGCTCTGGACGTCCGAGGTGAGCTCCTCGTCGCGTCCCACTTCTTCTCTCTCGTTCTTCTCTGTTTTCCCGCTCGCGTCACCAGCTCGGGGAAGAAGAAGATCCAGAGCCGTCAGATCTGAGATCGACGGCCCTGTTTGAACCCCTTCCCTTCTAATCGCTGCCATTCGTTTCTGATCCGGCGACCACGCACCGGTTCGCCAGCGCGCGCGCATCGGCCGGGCCGGCCCAGTTCGCCCCCTCGGCCCAGCGCCAGATCTGGCCGTTTCGGCATGTTTTTCTTTTTTCTTTTTCCTGTGATTTTCCAGTAAATCTATAGTCTAGCTTTAAATCGTTTGTGGTAAATCTAGAGTGGCTAAAATGAAGGGATTAATTTTGTAACATGCATGCACGTTTTCTTAACCATGTGGCATTGGATTTGGTCCAAAATGTGTTTCCTGTTAAGTGTTAAAATAGATCTAGTAAAAAAGTATCTATTACACCATTTGTTTAATAACTTGGGTTCTGTAAATCCAAATCATGCAATCTTGGATCTGTTGGAAAGCTTGTAATAATGCCTATCTAGATTGGTAAATCTTGCATGCAGGAGATTACTCTAGCAAAAGTTATATTTACTCTAAGAATAACATCAGTATGTGTTTGGGGATTTTTAACTCTTCAATAAAAACACTTTTTGAGGTAAATCCAATTGGAAGTGTTAGATATGTGTTGGAGGTATCATATACTACAAATGTAGATTTTTCCAGTTTTAGTTATTTCTTAGTGAATAAATCCCTGAGAAACAGGGAGATAACCTCTTAAAATGCATTTCTGAAATTTCAGAGATTATGACATGTCTAGTTTTAAGTGGTCGAGCCACCTCTATCCATAGATAAATGTTGGGGATATTTTTGTGGGATAGCCACAGGTTTTATCTAACTCGCCCCACTGGTCTGACACCAAAATAATGCTTATTATTTTCTGCACATAGATAATGGTCAGAAGTATACTTTATCTTAAAACTGGGATAACTTGAGCTAGGAGTATCCAAATTTGATGAATAAAATCTCCACTTAAAGAGAAAACTCATAACCAGAAAGGATAATTATGCATTCAGGAGATCTATAAAACTGAACCTATCTTCTGCTTAAGTTTGACATCAGTAGCTCTTATCTGATTTTTCATTCTTGTATGATGATAGATGTTCATGCTCAGCTAATTTTCGGAGTTCCACATGATTGCTATGAGTAATGTGGTAGAAGGGTTTGATTTTAGGAGCAGTACCTTAAGAGTTATGCTTAAACCATGTAAACAGCCCCTAATAACTATTGAATGTATTAGTTATGTTTTCTGTTTGTGATGCTTGTTGTTTGTTGAGATACTTTAGATTGTTATCAACTCGCATCTTAGGGATTACGCTAGTCTCGTTTGTTTTTCATGTTACGGTAGAACCGCAACCCGAGGACGAGCAGTACGAGGTAGCTGAGCACGACTACGCTGAAGAACAAGACAAGGGACAGTACTTTGAGCAAGGCAAGCCCACCTCACCATTATACTGAATCCTATTATTTCATCAAGCATGTTTTGTTTTAAAAATAAAATGATGCATGTTTTACTTCTTTTGTGGCACCTTGCCACCCGCAAACTATTTTACAAAATATTGTTTGGCCCAAATTATCTACTAGAATACTATAGGTATTACAAAAGGAGTTTTACTTGATGAGCCTTGTTGTTGAAGGCTCCATCAAGAAGATTAAGTTTCCTAGTAGTCTACCTTCATCTACTTACCTCAAAACTATAGGATGGGAACCTTTTTAATAAAATTGTTTTACGGAGGAAAACCCGAGTTGCTGGGAGCAATCGGCGAGCAAGTGTTTTATTAAAACCCGAGTTGCTGGGAGCAATCGGAAATGTTTGCGAAAACCCGAGCTGCTGGGAGTAGTCGGAGGACTGGAAGTTGTTTTTGAAAAACAAAGTACTGCCCTAGCAGCCGCTCGAACAATTAACCTGTACAACCACATTACCTCAAGATGGGCACGGGGCCTAACGGAAGCTTGTTGGTGTTCGAATAATCCTCAATTGGCTAGATGGGGTTAGAGTCCCCGGAACCGAATGCTGCAAGGGAATGGGCATACAGAGTGTGGACTTCGTGTGCCACCGGGAAGCAACGGTGGGTCTCCTGTCATGGCGGTGTGAGACTAGGGAAAACCAGATCGATACAGCTAGCTCACTCGGTGCCGGGGAGAACAAACCCAATCGAAGAGGATATTCTTATACCAGCGTTAACATAGTGGGAGTTAGGATCGGCCGTCTGTTGTGTGCATGATGTCTCTGTACAGTCTGTGGTTGATCCACGGCAGACAATCCGAATCTTGTGGTGAAAGTGTACCACCTCTGCAGAGTGTAAATCTATTCGAATAGCCGCGTCCGCGGTCATGGACGGTTGGAAAGGCCACTGATCTAGGCGTATGGGCAATTTGGTTTTAAAGGAGAAATGTTTTCGGAGGAAAAAAAGAGACATCAAAGAGGTACCAGGGAGGTATGGAATTTGGGTGAGGATGATTGGTCTCGGGGAGACAATCAGTCTGATCTCAAGGAAGGAAAAAGGGTTACCCCTATCCTAGTGTTTTTAAAGGTTTTACAAAATAAAGTTTTTGAACTTGGATATGTCCTTGCTATATCTAAGAGAAGAGAATTTTATCTCTAAATGTTCTTCTTCAACAAAGATATAGAGATGTCGCATTCTAGCGAAGAGAATTCTATCTCTAAATGTTTTTCTTCAACAAAGATATAGAGATGTCGTATTCTCTATGTTTGAAATCATTGTATTCGAAAATAAGCCCTGTAGTTGTATTAAGGAGCCTTTCCAGTTTTCGAAATGTGTTTTCTTGCATTATCATGAAAACTTAAGCCTAGAGGTGGTCTTGCGATTACGTAATTGTACTCATGTGGCTCTGTCCCTGGATATTCAAATGTCCAGATTATAATGAGGAGGCCTACATCAAGGAGGAGGTGTATGACGACGACCACGCCACTTAGTTGTCACCGGTCAACTGCACTTGTGGGAATCTGCGCTCGGAGATGTTAAGAGCTGTCGCTAGCCACGAGCTTCCGCTATCTTAGTTAATTTTGTCCTGCGTGACGAGGTTTGTTGACTTTGGTCGTATGACCGTCTATGTGTTGTAACACTTTTATTCGTACGACTTGAATGATGTAACTCTTTGATACCTATGTTGGTTATGTGATTGCGATGCACTGATCATTGGGATCGTGATCTCTTACATAACGTGGGCATTCGGACTTATCCGAGGGGTCCCTACAGACTTGGTATCAGAGCCATCGTTGACCTTAGGAGACTTTAGTTAGGTTGGGCGTCGACGTCACGCAAAAATGTTTTCCTAAATAGTTAGGAGAGAAATACTTAAAAATGTGCAGAATATACTGCTACTCCTCCCTCCCCTCTGTTATTACTCACTGATTAATATTATACCTGCATTAATTCTTATGATTTTATCTGTTTAAAATTTTGTACATCGTTCACTAATTAAACCTCCATTTAAAATTTTGTGTAGATGAGCGGAGAGTTCTCGTCGTCTATTCAGTTGGGAGATGTGCCCGACACTAGAGTTTCGCGTCTGTTCCAGGCAGACCTACTCCAGCTGACCAGGCATTTGAGGCGTCCGCTACCAGAGCTGCTGATTTGGCGCTGTCTACCCATGGTTGGAGATGAGATGTCCTGGACTGTGAGGTGCATCCTTCGAGGACCGTTTGTGCCACCCTTCGCCGAGGAGCTGATTGAGGATGCCCTTGCATCGACTCTGATGGGGGCGTTCGTCACCGTGCTGCAGAGGGCTCTTGCCCGCTTGGTGTGTGCTCACAGTTCCGAGCTGGGCGGCACCCGTTTTGAGTTTTACTCTGGCTTGGACGAGCAGAGTAACCCGGTGCCGCCGCGTCCCCACCCCACTTTCGGGAACCACTTGGCCGAGCTGGGACTCCTCGTCGAGTACACTCAGTCCCAGCTGGTCACTTGTCGTTTCGAGAGTGATCTTCACCGTCTGAATCACGACGGTGCTGAGGTGCGGATCTCGGCAGCTGAGCTGAGGATCGAGGACTTGGAGGCGCAACTCAAGGCGTCTCAGGACCAGCTGAAGACCGTGGAGCTGTATCTCAAGACCTCGGAGGAGCGCTTAGTGGAGTCCCAGGCAGAGCTCAAGATGGAGCGCAAGGAGCGCCGTTCCACCTTTGCGCGCCTCCAGACTACTCGCTTCTACAGGTTCCAGCTTGACGGGATGGTTGACATGCTCAGGTCGACCGTTGATGCCCGTGACGAGCGGATCAGCGAGCTGGAGAGCGAGGTGGAGGCTCTGAGCAAGGATAAGGACGATCTCCTGCCTGAGGATGAGGACCCTACGGAGGATATGGATATGGAGCCCGTGAGCGAGCAGGACGACGATGACCTTCGAGGCGAGGACGGTGAGGACTCGGGAGCTGTGATGTCTGAGGACGAGGACCCCGACGAGCCACCCTTTGACAGTGACGCCGCCGTGGATGTCTGAGGGCTGCTTCGCATGCGACCTCGCCGCACGATTGCTTGATCGTGCAGCGCACCGCGCCCGACGCTCGGGTGGGGATGGAGCTACAGCGAGACCGCCAGAACAGGCTCGTGGAAGAGCTCGGCCAGGCGGGCCAGCAGAACCGCAGCGCGTTGCAGCACGGGGTCGCTACGTACACCTCAGGCTGCATGGCGTTCACTCGCTCTCTGCATCGCGTGGTCTGGCCACAGAAGTTCAGGCCGGCTCTCCCCAAGGGCTACGACGGCTCCAGCAACCCCATCGAATTCCTGCTGCTCTACACCACCTCCATCCAAGCTGCGGGGGGAGACGACAAGGTCATGGCCAACTGGTTCTCCCACGCGCTTCGCGATTCTGCGCTGTCGTGGCTCCTGAACCTCCCTGAGCGCTCCGTGAACTCGTGGGAGGAGCTCTGCAAGCAGTTCGTCTCCAACTTCAAGGGGACATACGAGCGCGCCCTCACCCACAACGATCTGCGCGTTGTGGTGCAGAGGAAGGATGAAACGCTCCGCAAGTACATCCAGCGCTTCAGCCAAGTGCGCAACAAGATCCCGAACATCCCTGACACTCAAGTCATCGCCGCCTTCCGTGAGGGCGTCACGAACAGCAGGATGCTCGAGAAGCTGGGTATTCACGACAAGCTCACCTCTATGGTGAAGCTTTTCGACCTGGCGGACAAGTGCACCAAGGCTGAAGGGACTCCTCTTCGTCAAGATGTCCTCGAGAGGGGACGACCATGCCGAGGGGTCCTGGAGCCAGAAAAAGAAGGAGGAGCCCAAGCGCAAGGCCACCACAGTTCTCGCGGCAGAGCCTGACACGAAGGGCACTCGCAGGGACTCCCCCGAGCCTGGAGAGAGGAAAGATGACCACCGCCCTTTCTGTGTCTACCACAACAGGCGCGGCCACTCTACAGAGTCCTGCATCGACCTCAAAAGGTTAAGCAAGGAACGCGAGCAAGCAGAGGGCAGTGGCAGCCGTGGCTACCGGGGAAGCGGACGCAAGGGCGGCAACCAGAAACCATCTGGAAACCAGGCCAACGCCGCGGAAAAGAACGGCAACCTCCCTATGAGGAAGATGGCGGCTACCAAGCCCCGAGGGGCGCCATTGCCTGCATCCTCGGGGGGGGGGGGGGGCACATGCGCCAAAATCGAACAACCAGTTCAAGCAGTTCGCCCGCGAGCTCAACGCCGCTCTCCCAAGCACGAAAACCTCCAGGCCCCTCAAGTGGTCGCAATACACCATCGCCTTCGACGTTCAGGACCACCCCAAGTCCACCAAGACTGTTGGAACCCTTCCGCTGGTCTGCAGCCCCACCATCGACAACGTGGCTGTCTCCAAGACTCTCATCGATGGTGGGGCAGGCCTGAACGTTATCTCCACAGATACGTTCGAAGCGCTTCAAGTGCCCTACGAGCGGCTCACGCCCTCGAGGCACTTCACGGGCGTCACCAGCGGCTCGATCGGGCCTCTAGGCCAGGTCAGCATTGCCGTCACCTTCGGGAGCAAGGAGAATTACCGCACCGAGCACATCGATTTTGATGTCGCACACATCGGGCTACCATACAATGCCATCCTCGGCTACCCCGCGCTCGCGAAGTTCATGGCCGTCACGCACAATGCCTACAACGTGGTCAAGATCCCCGGCAGCGCCGGCACGATCACCATCCGTGGGCATGTCCTGGACGCTACGCGCGCTGTTGAGACGGCCTTCAAGACTGCCGCCATGGCATTTCCCGCAGACGAGGACCTGGAGCCTCTCGAGAGGCCCAAGAAGAAGAAGCAGTTGTTCTCCCAGGAGGCAGCTGCTACAAAGAAGATCTCTTTGGGCTCCAGCAGCACGGGGGCTGAAGGCTCGGGGGCTAGCGTCACCATTGACGCCGCGCTACCTCCCAAATAGGAAAGCGCGCTCGTCGCCTTCCTCCAGGCAAACTCTGACATGTTCGCGTGGACACCGTCAGATATGTCTGGTGTACCGAGGGAGGTGATCGAGCACCACTTGGCCGTGTGCCAAACGCGCGCCCCGTCAAGCAAAAAGCAAGAAAACAAGCCCCGAGAAGCAAGCATTCATCGTCAAGGAGGTCGAGAAGCTCAAGGCGGCAAAAGTCGTTCGCGAAGTCGCACACCTCACTTGGCTCTCTAATGGTGTGGTAGTCCCAAAGCCCGCCGGAGGAGGCCGTCTCTGCATCGATTACACTGATGTAAACAAGGCCTGCCCCAAAGACCCTTATCCCATGCCCAGAATTGACAAGATTGTGGACTCCACGGCAGACTGCGACCTCCTCTGTTTCCTTGATGCCTTCTCTGGTTATCACCAGATAAAAATGGCTAAGGAGGACGAGGAGAAGACAGCTTTCCTCACCCCGTGCGGTGTGTATTGCTACATCTGCATGCCTTTCGTCCTGAAAAATGCTGGAGCCACTTTCCAGAGGTTGATGAGGATATCACTTGGCGGACAAATGCGGCGAAATGCCGAAGCATATGTCGATGACATTGTTGTGAAATCACGAGAAGCAAATACTCTCCTCGGAGACCTTGAAGAAACCTTTGCCAGCCTGCGCAAGGTGAACATCAAGCTCAACCCCGCCAAGTGCGTCTTTGGAGTACCTTCAGGAAAATTGCTTGGGTTCCTCGTGTCCCATCGAGGCATAGAGGCAAACCCAGACAAAATCAAGGCCATAGAAGACATGCAACCTCCGCGGAGGCTAAAGGACATGCAACGCCTGGCAGGCTGCATGGCCAGCTTGGCTAGATACATCTCCAAGTTCGGCGAAAGAGCCCTGCCGTTCTTCAAGATCATGAAAAGAACGGGCACTTTCAAATGGACCCCTGAAGCTGAAAAAGCATTTGAGGACTTGAAGAAGTATCTGGCCAGCCCACCAGTAATGGTAGCCCCGAGGCGTGGCGAGCACCTGAAGCTGTACTTGTCAGTTACTCCATAAACAATCAGTGCTGTCCTTGTGGTGGAAAGAGAAGAGCCAGTGCTCCACAAGAAGAGTGCAGATACTCCAAAGGAAAAGCCTCCTAACAAGGAGCTCGACGAAAGGGCAGCCCTCACAAACCCACCGCCAGGCCCAAAGCCCCAAGAGAGGACTGCCCTAAGTCAACCGCTGCAAGGAATTCATGCTGAGGAGTCCCCTAAGGCAAACCACCTCGAGGGCAAGCCCCCTGAGGCCAACCCCCTCGAGGCGTAGGGCAAGTCCCTTGAAGCCAGCCCCCTCGAGGCATAGGGCAAGCCCCTTGAGGCCAACCCCCTCGAGGCACAGGGCAAGCCCCCTGAAGCAAACCCCCTCGAGGGTCAAGCTGGGCCACCTCAGGCAAAAGACGCCGAGGCTACAAGAACTACCATCGTCGAGCATCTAGTCTACTTCGTCAGCACAGAACTGCGTGATGCTCGCGAGCGGTATACAATGCAGCAGAAGCTTCTCCTCGCACTCCTCATCGCCAAAAGAAAGCTGCGACACTACTTCCAGGGGCACCCCATCACAGTGGTCACTTCTTTTCCCCTGGAGCAAATACTGCGCAACCCAAACGCAACAGATCGTGTCGCAGGGTGGAACATTGAGCTACAACCATTCAATTTGCGCTTCGATACCACAAGGGTAATCAAAGGAAGAGCGTTGGCTGACTTCGCCGAATGGACTTACCCAACCCCTGAAGAGCCTTTGGGAGAAGAGCAAGGGCCCTCTGGAGCCGCAATGCCCAGCCTCTGGACCATGAAGTTCGACGGAGCTTTCGCTTGTCGCCGTGGCGGGGCAGGCGTAGTCCTGATCTCCCCCAAAGGCGACAAGTTGTATTACGCAGTCCAGCTATGCTTCTGGATCGACAAGATATCCAACAATATCGCCGAGTATGAAGGCTTGCTTGCCGGCCTACGCGCCGCAATCGTCCTAGGCGTCAAGCATCTACTCATCAAGGGCGACTCCCAACTTCTCGTTAACTTCTCAAACAAAAGCTACAAGCCTAAGGACGACCTTGAAGAGGTCCGTAGGCTTGAGAAGAACTTCAGGGGAATGGAGCTCACGTACATCTCAAGAAAGGAAAACCAAGAGGCCGATGACATCGCCAAGCGCGCATCAAAGAGGCAAGCTCAGCCGCCAGGTGTCTTTGAAGAAAGGCTCGTCAAGGAATCCATAAAGCAGCCCCAAGAGGCCATCACCGCAAGCACAGACGAAGCGCTCCAGCCACCACCTACAAGCGGGGCTCCTGACTGCGGGCCCCCGACAGGGGAGCGTCTGTTGCTCACAGCGGTACGCCAAGAAACAGGATGGATCGACGAGATCAAAGATTACCTAGACAAAGGAGTCCTTCCCGAGGAAGATGTTGAAGCGGAGCGACTTTCCCGCCAAGCAAAATCGTACCAAATCCTCGAAGGAATTCTCTACCGCAAGCGCCCGAATGGCATCGCACTCAAATGCGTCCCTCCTGAAGAAGGCAAAATGCTGATCAAAGACATCCACAGCGGGGAATGCGGCCACCATTCGTGCGCCCGTACCCTCGCAGCAAAAGTCTTCAGGAGTGGCTTCTACTGGCCTCAAGCACTTCAAGATGCAATGGACATAATTCAAGCATGCGAAGCCTGCCAATTCCACGCCAAGCAAATCCACCAACCAGCGCTGGGCCTCCAAACCATTCCGCTCTCGTGGCCGTTTGCGGTCTGGGGGCTGGACATCTTGGACATTTCCCAACGGCGCAAGGTGGATATCGCTACCTCTTCGTGGCCATTGACAAGTTCACGAAGTGGCCTGAAGTGGAGGCGACGCGCACAATCACAGCAGGCACGGCGGTGAAATTCATCAGAGGCCTGGTCTGCCGCTTCGGGGTGCCTAACCACATCATCACCGAAAATGGCTCACAATTCACCAGTGGCATCTTCAGAGCCTACCGTGAAAGAATGGGCATCAAGCTCTGCTTCGCCTCAGTCGCCCATCCGCAAAGCAACGAACAGGCCGAACGCGCAAACGCAGAGGTCCTCAAAGGCCTAAAGACCAGGACCTTCGATGTCCTCAAGGGTCACGGCAAGGGCTGGATCAACGAGCTCTCCTCGGTGCCCTGGTCCATCCGTACCACGCCATCCAAGCCCACCGGGGAAAACCCGTTCACCCTCGTCTATGGAGCCGAAGCAGTCCTCCCCACTGAGATAAAGCATGGAACCCCACGGGTACTTGCCTTTAATGAGGACCAGCAAGAGGACCTCCACAACGACGACCTGCTGCTCCTTGAAGGTCTACGATGCCGCGCCGCCCTCCGGGCGAACAAATACCAGCAGGACCTGAGGCGCTACCACAGCCGCAATGTGCGCTCGCGCACCCTGGAGGCAGGCGATCTCGTCCTCAAGCGAATCCTCTCCAGGGAAGGCCTGCACAAGCTGTCCCCGATGTGGGAAGGCCCCTACAAGTCACACACATCGCCAGGCCTGGCGCAGCTCGCCTCGAGACTCAAGACGGCGTCCCTGTCAAGAATCCATGGAACATCATACACCTACGCAAGTTCTACCCGTGATCATAGTCACGTCAAGGCATTTAGCAAAAGAGGCAGCCCACGGCTCAACCTCCAAGCACCTTTTGTCTCCAAAGGTTAAAAGTTCAAGGCTAAAACCTCACAAATCTTTGTATCCACAAGGAACGAGTTAAAAAAGTGGTCATTGCCACGCCCGTGATCATTTTCACGTCGAGACTTCAAGCGGAAGAGGCAACCTACGGCTCAACCTCCAAGCATTTTCGTCTCTAGAGGTTAAAATGCTCACGGCTTAAACCTCCAAAAACGTGCTTTGTCTCCTAAAGGAACAAATGCAACCGTGGTCATTGCCACGCCCGTGATCATTGTCACGTCGAGACTTCAAGCGGACGAGGCAGCCTACGGCTCAACCTCCAAGCATTTTCGTCTCTAGAGGTTAAAATGCTCACGGCTTAAACCTCCAAAAACGTGCTTTGTCTCCTAAAGGAACAAATGCAACCGTGGTCATTTCCACGCCCGTGATCATTGTCACGTCGAGACATCAAGCGGACGAGGCAGCCTACGGCTCAACCTCCAAGCATTTTCGTCTCTAGAGGTTAAAATGCTCACCGCTTAAACCTCCAAAAACGTGCTTTGTCTCCTAAAGGAACAAATGTAACCGTGGTCATTGCCAAGCCCGTGATCATCGTCACGTCGAGACTCCTAGCAGACGAGGCAGCCTATGGCTCAACCTCCAAGCGTAATAGTCTCTAGAGGTTAAAAGCTCACGGCTTAAACCTCCCAATAACTTTTGTCTCCTAAAGGAACAAAACGTAAACGTGATCATTGTCACGCCCGTGATCATTGTCACGTCGAGACCGCGTGCGGAAGAGGCAGCCTACGGCTAAAACCTCCAAGCATCCGTGTCTCTAGGGGTTAAAAGCCAACGGCTTAAACCTCCAAGCCACAAAGGCTGCACTACAGGGAAAACCCTCCGAGCTCTCAATCAAAACGAGCCACCTCAGGCCGTGGAGAGTCTCCGCCACTAATAGGTGGTCCCCATGCCTCGACATGGTCGGAACATTAACTTGGCAACACCAAGTTTAATGGCTCAATCTCGTTCCTAAGTGAACTTAGCGCCTCGGCACCGTTTTAAAATGTGTTTAGTGAGTGTTATTATCGCGTTACTCGGTGGAGTGTGCCCTTATATCTCTCCATAGGCGTACCTCGCGAGCGGGGGCTGAGTACGGTGACAGTGCCTCAAACGACACACCAGCAGCACTGGAAAATCCAAGAGTACGAGCGGGGGCTGAGTGTGCGCTTATATCTCTCCACAGGCGTACCTCGCGAGCTGGAGGGCAAGATCCCACAAACACGCCATCTCTACAGAGGACCTTGGTACTTACTCTCCTCGCAAGGAACACCTGAGGGGACCTATAAGCACGCACGAGCCCCTTGAGCCGTGTTCCAGCGTTTGGGTTCGCCCCTCCAACATCTGCAGGAAAAAATCCCCCACAAGCCTTAAGAGGCACCCAGGAGCGACCCCTCAAGTGGGCAACCTCGCCAGGTGAAAAGCCTCCCCAGGAGCGACCCCTCAAGTGGGCAACCCCGCTAGGCGAAAAGCCTTCGCAGGGCGAAAACCTCAAGAAGCTAAGTCTCGCACCCATGCTTTAAGAGCGTTTTTCTCTCCCTAGCGCACGTTTGCCCCTCAAGCGACTTCGCTTTCCCTTACGCTTCATGGACTACTCGCGCGTCTAAGGGGGGCACTTGAGCATCACGACTCAGGGCTCTTACCTCTCCTAGGCCTAAACTCCACCTGGCCTTGCGGAGTCATTGCTCCTGCATTCCGAAGTTGCGGAGTCATGGAACGAAGAGATGGGACCTACCAACGCAGAGAACAAATAGACATGAAGATGAGTCCAAAGAGACCTCACGGGGGGCAAACAAGCTCGAATTAAAACATCATAAAGAGTATATTACAGGCCAAAGGTCTTGTGAAATCTAAACACACAGTTGTTTCAGATACAAGCGCTCGCATGTGCAATAAGGAAAGGCTCAGGGGGAAGCATCGCCGCCTTGGACCTCCTCTGTGGCACCCTCCTCAAGCTCGGCGGAGCAGGCCTCTTCCTCGCGGTCCTCTGGCGTAGCATCCACGCGCCTAAAGCGGTTGCAGAAGGCTTCAACCTGCTCGCGGAGTGAACTGGAGACCCGCTGCGCATCCTCGCCTTGAGCAACTTCCGTTACGGAGGAGAGGTCGAAGCCGGGCATGAGGAGCCTGAGGTTGTTGAAGATGCGATCAACAACCACCCCCAGGAGTTGCCTGCTCTCGTCTTCGATCATCTCACGAAGCTCGGCGGTGGGGTCGTCAAGTGCCGCGAAGAGCTGGTCGAAGTAGGCCAGATACCCGGCGGCGTCGTCATGGCCTCGGTTCCCGGGCCACGGCGCGTCCGTGCCGAGCCGCGCCGCAAGCTCGCCGCCACGTACTACCAACGCCTCGAATAGGCGCACACACTGCTTCGCGGGCGCACTGGCCACCTGGACTGAGTCTGGCGCTTCCTCCGCCCACTCCGTCGTCGGAGCCACCTGCAATGCCACGCCCTTGGCCGAAGAGCCGAGGCCGTGAATTGCTTCGTCGCGAGCCTCCTCGGCTCGGCGCCGACCGGCCTTGGCGCGCTTGAGGTGGCGCCCCAGCTTGGAGTTGGCGTTTTCGAGCTCAGCGAGCCGCTGAGCGTCCGCAGCATATTTGGCCTTGAGGTGGTCCTCCCGCTTCCGTACCCGAGCACGGTACTTCTGAAGGAGGGACCAACGGAGCTGTCTCTCGTGCTCCACGAGGGCCTTCTGCGCCGCCCTCGTCCTCTTGGCGAAACGCTGCTCGAGGCGCTCATCAGAAAGCTTCTGAGCAGCGACATGCACGTCAAACTTCGAGATCGCCCGGGCCAGGCCTCCCTCGCGCTCTTCGAGGGCCTCGCGCTGGGAAAACAAGTCCCTCTCCGTCTGAAGGCGTTGTTCCTCGCGCCGCTGTAGCTCCCTCCCCATGAGGGCCAGCTGCCGCTCGCGCTCAGCCAAGCCCTTGCGGTCCTCCTCCTAAACAGCCTGCGCGGCCTGGTGGGCGGAAAGTAGTTGGGACTCCAACCGGCCCAGCTCGCGGCGTTTCTGCGCCAGCGAGCCCTCCATCGCCTCGCGCTCGGCTGTGGCCCCTCGCAGGAGCTCCGCGGCGGCGTCGCTCTCTGCCTGAAGGGGCTCGAGAAGATCTGCGGCATCGCGAATGGCTCTGTCGCAGATTTCCTTGGCAAAACGAGTGGCCTCTTCGCGGGCTGCCTGCAGCGCCAAGTCCTCCAGCCAGCGCGCCTCGACTGACGCATGGAAGGACGCCCATGACCTCGCAAGTTCCTCCTGCTGCTGGGCGAGTTGTATGTCGCCGAGGGCGAGGTGCGCCTCCAGGCCCTCCAAGGACTCCCGCACAAGGCCGAATGCCACCTCACGGCGTCCCGCGCTCCAATCCCAGCCTCGTAGAACCAGCTCCTGGCTAGACGAGGGCTCGGCCGCGACGTCCGGTCCCATGAGCCCTGCCCCAGGTCGAGCTCGGGGGCTGGGTGTGGCTCCACCTCCGTCCGCGCCTGCCTCCGCTTCGGCGCTCGAGCCAATAAGGCGCTTATCTTCTCTGGCAGGACGAGGAGGCGAGGAAGCACCCCCTCCTACAGACGCACTTGCGCCCGCTGGCGCCTCGATCGCTTCCTCTAGAGGCGGCGTGGGAGCCGCGAGCGAGCACGGTGGAGATGACGCATGCATCAGCGTCACTTCGCGCTGCGATGGCGGCAGGCGGGACGAAGTCGCCTCGCGTGGAGGCGTAGCCGCGCGAGGGGGAGTCGGAGCGCGAGGTGACGCAAAAGCCTTCTCCCCCGCACTGTCCACCATCAGAGGCTCAGGAGGCAGTGTAGAAGCCTTTTGGCGGGGCACGCCATCCTTTGCCTGAGGCTCAGCCACCCGCACTAGGGGCACGGATGTTTCCACCTGAGGCGCCTCCTCAACTGCGCCTGAGGTGGACGTCCCTGCAGGCCTCATGCGTTCGTCGGCCGCTGCTGTAGCTGTGGCTCTCCTCACGTCTGCTGCCTTGCGGAGCCTGCGACGCTTCGCGGGCACCAGATCGCTAACAAAAAGCCCAAGGAAAGATGTTCAGGAGAGGACAAAGCGGGGAAACAACAAGAGACCAAGTGCCGCGAATTCTCACCCTGAAGGGGAAGCACCGGCATCGACCCACGACAGGCCTGGAGAGCGCCAGGAAGGTGTGGACTTGGCGCCGGATCCCTCCAGAGGCGTCCCCACTGTTCTTTTGGAGGGGATGTCTGAGGCCTCACCCCAGAGCGATCCACCATCGCCTTGGTGCGAGGCTAGCGCCTTCCAGGCGAGGCATCTGTCTCGGAGGTCGTCTCCGCCTCGGTCCCCCTCTCCACGGGGCGCGAAGGCGCCACAACGAAGGCGTTGTCGTCACCCGACGAGATATCGCAAATCTCGTCGATGAATGGCTCGTGCCTCGTGGGGGACGCCCCTCCCGTCACGTCCTCTTCCTCGCCACTCCAGGCACAGGAGGCTGACGAAGAGTCAACTCCGGCGGCTGCACGCGTCGACGGAGCGACCACCTGGTCCATCACCCCCGCCAGACCGTACAGGCTAAAGTCCGGCATTCCTTCAAAGATGTCCGGGCGGTCACCCAGGGGGAGCTTAGGCAGAGGTCGCAGGGAGCCAGCGATCTTCCCAGGCACCTCCGGATTAGCAAAAAGGATGTTCAAAATGGTGTCGACGACGTCCGAGCCAAGATCCTCAGGGTGAAGCCGCATTGGGTCCGAGGAGCCAGTGTACATCCACATCGGCTCCGAGTGCGCCTGTAGGGGCGCGATACGGCGCGTCACGAAGTCCGCCACGACCATCTGCCCCGTGAGGCCCTCCTCGCGGAGTAAGCTCAAGCGCCCCACTAGATGTGCGTTATCTGCGCCGTGAAGGGCAGACTTGCACCAGTGAAAGTTTTTCACGGGCGGCGCCTCCGGGACGTCTAGGAATGCGCAGGGCGAATGGACGTCGATGAGCAGCCACCTCTGACGAAATTCGCCCACCTTCTTAAGCAGGGCCGTGACGGGCTTGTCTCCACTCCAGGACATGGGAATGTATACGCTCCCCATGCCGTCCGTGATGCGGAAGGAGACGCACCCAGTTCGCTCGCCGGTAGCCGTGCACCGCAGCGAGTAGAAGTTCCAGAAGAGAGCTACCGACGGGCGCACGCCCAAATAAGCCTCGCAGAGGTAGGCGAAGATGGACAGGATAAGTACGGAGTTTGGATGAAGATGAAGGAGTTGGATTTGGTAAAACTCCAGCACTGCCTCCAAGAAAGGCGAGTACGGCGGCACCAGCCCAGCGGTAATGGCATGGAGAAAATGGGATAAAACCCTTGAGGGAATCTCCCGAACCGAGCGGCTTGAAGCGCGCTGGCGCCATGCTCGTTGGTCGGACCCGAGACCAGGTGGCGAATCCTCTCCAACGCTTGAAGATCAGTGCGCGCCCCCACGAGGGCCGCTCCATGCACTACCTCTAGAGCCGCTACCTAAGGCGAAGACCCTGTGGCGGTTTTGCTCTTGACTGGGCCCATCGAGAGGGCTTGAGGATTGATGGAATTGGAGAACAGAAATTCGCAGAAGAGAGCAGAGGCGGAGAGCTCTAGGAAGCAGAAAATTCTGCGAGGAATTGGAAACGGTAACGGCTCCCTGCCGCTGCGCTCGGTCTTTATGTCCCCTCGAGGAGCAGTTACCGGGGCGTGGTGGGACCCCCACGACCTACGCCCCGGATCGTGCGAGACCGTTATTCATCCAAGTGCCGCGTGGCTCGGGCCGGCTGGGCACTAAGGGCCCATGACGTTTCGCCTAAGCCCATGGGCTCAGTCGTGCCCATCATGGGCCCAGGGGCTACTGTCGGCCTAGTGGGAACTGGGGTATGGAGAGCCCATTCCCCCCAGGCCTCGCACGCGGGCCAGTCGGACGAAACGACTAAATACTAGGCGTCACCGCCTGGCGGGACCCTCAAGAGGCAACTCCCCTCGAGGGCCTGAAGAGGAAACGAAGGCCTCAAGGGATCCTTCGCCTCAGGGGACCCTCCCGAGGCGAAGACCCCCCTCGAGGGGGTCCAACAGGAATCTCCCCTCAGGTCCCCTCAGGCCTGAAGGGAAACGTCGCGGCCAAGGAAGTACGACAAGACGCACATGGCCTCTCCCACACCCCCGATGCCATTTTGGTGATAAAGGGGTCAATAAAGCGGCTCAACCTGCTGTGCAGCCGCCAGGACCTTCTACTCTGACGATAAAGCGGGTGGACGGCGCAACCCTCCAACGGAGAACGTCATCGTTGGCTCCACCTCAGAGACTGCCCTCTCTACGGGCAGTACAGCGCGGTCGGCCGCCTGTCGGCCACCGTGCCCACCTTTATCAACAATGGACCGAGTCCATGGACGAACGGAGAGTGGTGGACTCATGCTCCACCCTGCCCCTGGCATGTGGGAGCCACCTTGAAGGCCAAGCCGAAGGAGAAGGCCAGAGGCGCCTATAAAAGGGATAAGACATCCATCATAGCAAAGGTCGGCCCTTTGCGTGCTAAAAAGCCTTGTAAACCCTAGCAACACCTGTTAGGATAGCCTCTAGCTGGAGGAGGACGAAGACCATCGCTTCCCTCCTCAGGCAAGAACTGCCTCAAGGGGGCCTCCGGCAAGCTCCATTGTACTGTAACCTTCCACATCTAATACAGACGAGCAGGAGTAGCGGTCTTACCTCCTCACGAGGGCCGTGAACCTGGGTAAAGGCCGGTGTCTTCCTCTGTCGTGTGTGTGTCTCCTTCGGGTCCGGCGAGCAACGTCGCGGAGCCACTTGAGGGTTTAGACCTCCGCGATCAATCCCCTTTCCGAACTACACTTCAGGCAGTGACTACCCCTGATTCTTGGGAGTCATAACCCGATAGACGCATCGGTTTCTATTATAAAATAATTATCGTCTATGGGTAGTTCTAAAGGTTTTAAATTCTTTACTTTTTCTTTTATAGTTCTGACTAATTTGACATCTTCTGTGTTGAAAAATCGCTGACCGTTTTTTCTTAATTTAGCATATAAAGGTCCTGCAAGTTTTGCTAAATTATCTATATAATTTCTTGCATAATTTACAATTCCTAAGAATTGTTGTAATGCCTGTTTATCTTCCATTCTATCAGGAAATTTTAATATCTTCTTAGAGATATGCTCTTGCAAATAAATTTTTCCTTCTCCTATTTCGTGTCCTAGAAAATTAATTTTCTGCTTACAAACTTCCATCTTCTTTTTGGATAATATCAACCCATTTTTCTCTACCTTTCTAAAGAATACTTCAAGGTGAGCAATATGTTCTTTATATGATTTTGAGAACGCTAACAAGTCATCTACATAAACTAATATAAAACCTTGATTTTCATTAAAGATATTTTGCATATTTCTTTGAAATAGTGCGGGTGCCTTTTTTAATCCTAGTGGCATAACAAGCCAATCGTAGTGACCTTGTGGACAGGTAAACGCCGTCCACGGAATTGATTCTTTCGCAATTTTTACTTGCCAAAAACCTGCCTTTAAATCAAATTTAGAAAAGATTTTGCTCCCTTGTATCCTATTAATCCATTCTTGCTTATTTGGTATATTATATGCATCTTCTACAGTATTGTCATTAAGTCTTTTATAGTTAATGACCATTCTAGACTTGCCTCTGACTTCTTCAGCATGATTTCTAACTATAAAAGCAGCAGATCTATGGGGACTTCTGCTCTCTCGAATAGCCTTTAGTTTTAATAATTCTTCTATATGCATCTTTAATTCTTCTATGTCTTTTAGAGTAGCCTCAATTGGGCATGCTTTAATTATATAATCTGGGTTTATAATGTTAATTCTACAAACTATTGAATTTTTGTCCCAATATATCATTGGTATTTCTCCGATATTTTGCAAGTCTTCTAATCTTTGTACTATTTTGTCTATATCATTTTTTGATTTTATATCTCTATACCAGTTTGGCGCAAATGATTGCAATCCTATGCACTCAGTGTAAGTATTTAAAATATGATATTCTTCTATGTTTGCACTAAGTTCATTTGCTTCTATGCAGGTCTCTGGAGGTTCTTGATTTATTTCTTCTAGACTACGTGCTTCAGAATTTTGAATACCCTTTCTACTTTTTTGTATTTCTGTTATAAATGGATTGTATCTTTGTAAGGAACAAATGTAACACCTTCTTCATGTATTATGGTGCCTTGTAATGATTGTTGTAGAAACCTTAGACCTATTATCATATCGTCATTTATATGTGACAAATCTCTAATTGTAATCTCATCTATTATGTATTTTGTGCTATTTATATAACATTCGATGTTATAGGCTAACTGGTTATGAAGTTTCTTTATTCCAGACATATATGTGGATACTTCAGCTTTATTATCGTCCATAGTGTCAACGATGTCTGGACACTTGACAAAATACTTGCCATGAATGATATTTTTTGTGCAACCTGTATCTAATAGTGCCAATATTTTATATGAAATATTTGGCTTTAGAACGATCCTTATAGGAATTCGTATTCCTAGTATCTCTTTAAATGGTAGTCGTACTACGTATTTACTTCCATAACTAGTTATAGCATCTTTTAGTTGGATTAACTTATCTCCTCTTTTATCCCTTACCGTTACCATTTGATCTTTTAATGATGTATTTTCAGGCGGTTTTTCTTTAGGCTCTTGTCTATTTTCGAAATTATATTTTAGTTCCTCTAATTCTGCTTCTAGCTTATTTATTCTATTTTCTAAAACTCTAACTCTAGTAGGGAGTATATTATCTTCAGGTTCGAATTCTACTTCTTGTCTCCATTTTTGGTTTTTTACTTTTAAACATGAAGCGCAAGCTTGTCTCAAGCACACATTACAAGTAGACCTATTATCTTGACTAGGGTAATATTTGCAAAAGGCACATTTTATATTATAATCTCCGTTTCCTCTAATCCAATCATGTTCATACTCTTCTTGATCCATCATTTCAATTCTTAGACCAGCTAATTCATCAATTAGATCTAATTCACCTTCACTTGAATCTTCTTCTAATTCTTGATTTTCCAATTCATTTGTTTCTATGATTGAGTATATTGACTCATCGTCTTTTATTTCATCATCGCATACTAGAATATTCTCATTAACACTATCTATGATTAATACTCTTTCTTGCTCCTCACACTTACTAGAATACCTTTTTTGATCTTTGTTAGGACAAGTTTTAGTTAAATGTTCTGGTGAGTTGCATATAAAACATCTACATGTTTTATCATAAGACTTTCTAGGATTATATCGCCTAACATTTCTTTTGTGTAGGAAAGGGGCCCTATTATCTGATCTTCTAATTAAATATCTTTTCTTTGTTCTAAAATTCCTATTATCTCTTCTTTTTTTTTATGATAATTTCTATTTTTGTATCTATCTTCTCCATATGTTAAAGGAATCTGAACTATTTTAACACAAAAATTATAATCAGATTTTTTCATGGATCTATGAGCTTGTATATTAGTACAGATTTTCCTCAGTTGCTTGAACACAAAATTTATGGCCTGAGAAACGTTCGCTATACTTCCTTGAGATGTTTCTTATATTCATCAAATATCATAGTCCCCAAGGGATCTGGTAATTAATTGAAATATCTTTCAATTACACCTTTATTGAACCCTTGCTTAGTAGTGGTGGCGTTATATAAATAGTCTTGAGAAAATTCCTTTATACCTTTCCAACTTGTTAAAGTCAATTTTTCTATCTCTCTTAACCTTTCATTTTGTAATGTGGTATAACCTAAGTCTGGATCTTCATCTATTATAATGTTTGAAACTATATTTGCAAAGTTATTTGGATTATTTCCAGCTTTTTTTTATTGCTCATACTCATTTGGATATGTTTCTACCCATTGTTCCCATAAAACTTTTACAGATTCTCCTAAGAATGTTTCTAAATAAGTAAGCATATCTTCTACCTTTGTACCTATATTATGTTGATTTTGTATATATTTTTGTACTATTAAGCCTTTCCATATACTAATTATATTTGGCCAATCTATTGGGTCATGGGCTGCTAAATTTAAGATGGCTCCATCACTTTTTGAATTTTGAAACTGAACCACTTTTTCAAAATTTCTTCTTGGACTACCTGTATATTTGTATTGACTAGGGATATAGTAAGATGGGTAATCTTCTTTTTCTAGAGGCCATGCTCCAGGGTTTCTAGTAGGTCTCCTTTTCTCCTTCATTTTTGACCGAAGTTTCCCCATATCTTTTTCTTTTATTATTATTGTTATTATTACCTGTATTTGTTTCCATGGCTTCCATCGCATTCTCTAAATTTTGTAGGCTTTCATCATCTAAGGAATTTACAAAATCAGTGTATTGTTCAGCATTATCATAATTGTCATCATCATAACTATCTAGTAGTATGCTATTATTTATATCCCATTGATCTTCTTCACTAATCTCAATATTATTATGATCTTTGTCTACTTTACCATCATTCACTTTTTTCTCTAGCTTTATATTATCAGTTAACATTACTAAGCTATAAGTTGATGGCTTTCTCTCTTTTTTCATCTTATTTAATCGAGCAATTTCTCTAATGAAAAATAATTATTTTTCTCTTATCTTAGGACAATCAGAAGTCATGGAAGTATTATACTCCCACTCTATGTGCTTTAGCTTCTCTTCGTAGTGCTTTATTTCTTCATCCAAATCTGTTCTTTCCATACATTCAGATAAACCTTTATTTGTACTATCGCTTGTACTTGATGAGAAATATTCATTCTCATCTAGCGATGCGGACTTATAGTTTGTAAACCTAATACTACTTCTTCCTTCACAATTTTGATAGCTTATATAACCTTCTGGTAGTTTTAGATCTTTCTTTTCTACAAGATCACTTATATTCCACTCTTCTCCTGCTCTTTCTTCAGAACCTATTTTAAGAGGACTCATAAATTTTATTCCTTTTGACTTCATATTCTCAATAACATCATTTACATTAACTCTATACCTAGAGCTACTTTTATTGGTAAGTCTTCCTATAAATTCTATGCTTACTAGCAAATTTGTTCCTTTAAAATCTTCATATCCTTTGGTCTGAAAACCAAAACTCATTTTATCAATGAATTCTTTTACGGGCATTATTAAGTCTGGGGCTATATAGGTTATTTGTCTATTTTCATTCATATCTCCTTCCATAAAACCTAATGACGCTTTATCTACCGAACTCCATCTCTTATCTAATAGAGTTATTAGAACCTTAGTTCCTAACTTCTTTCTTGTCATACCTTTTATTCCTATAATATACATGCCTTGATGAATAAATTTATATCCAGCATATTTAAGTTCATTTTCAATATTATTGCTTACAATTCTTAATTCTACAGGATGTGTCAGAACACTAAATTCTATTTCTCTTGAAATTCTATATAAGCCACTTTTACTTTCAAATATTCCGTGATAAACCTGTTGTGGTCTTATTTTTCTAAAGGTATATTTTTGATACCTTTCGAGATCTCTTTCTAAATTGATGACATCCTCTAGATTATCTTTGTCATCTCCTTTGCAAGTTATTCTATCTCTCATCCTTAGAGGTTTTGAATCCTGTCTAACTAATTGGATGGTTTTATCTCTTCTACTGCGAACTTTAGATAATTCCATTTGTCTGAATTAATATTTCTTGACGATGATACTAATCCTGATGAAGGTAACCAAATTTCTTTATTAACTGCTCACTTTTTAACTTATCTGAATTTTGAACAAGTAATTGGAGGATAGTATTATTTTGCCTTATTATAATTTGAGAATCTTCTTTTGGTGAATCGTGATCTGAAAATCCGATAGAAGGTGCTAGATGTTTTTCTGCTTCTTTTAATGCTAAACTATATTCAGACATATATTTATGAGAGAATAAGGGATTTTACCTCTTGCACGAGCTTCTTAACTTCAGATATATCTTGTCTTGTATAATTCGAAGAACAAAATAAAACGAAATTTTTACTCTATTCTACTCAAAGAATGCTACCACATGAATGACGTGGTGCAGATATGCTCGAAGGAACGTATGCATGGATCAGCATGCAAGGTAAAACAAACTCTTGAGTTTATCCAAGTAGACAAGCCTTCAAGTCCGTGCACTCAAGAGGCCAAGCATGCAAGTTTGTGCATAAACGACGAAGATGTGAGTCCACACATGAGCGCCAAAGGTGTGAGTATGTACATGGATGTGCATGCACGAGAAAGCTCTCGTGGATTTTTTCAAGTTACGTGTTAGAAGCTGGAACATGAAGCCTGTTCCAGCTTCTAACACGTAACTTGAAAAAATCCACGAGAGCTTTCTCGTGCATGCACATCCATGTACATACTCACACCTTTGGCGCTCATGTGTGGACTCACATCTTCGTCGTTTATGCACAAACTTGCATGCTTGGCCTCTTGAGTGCACGGACTTGAAGGCTTGTCTACTTGGATAAACTCAAGAGTTTGTTTTACCTTGCATGCTGATCCATGCATACGTTCCTTCGAGCATATCTGCACCACGTCATTCATGTGGTAGCATTCTTTGAGTAGAATAGAGTAAAAATTTCGTTTTATTTTGTTCTTCGAATTATACAAGACAAGATATATCTGAAGTTAAGAAGCTCGTGCAAGAGGTAAAATCCCTTATTCTCTCATAAATATATGTCTGAATATAGTTTAGCATTAAAAGAAGCAGAAAAACATCTAGCACCTTCTATCGGATTTTCATATCACGATTCACCAAAAGAAGATTCCAAAATTATAATAAGGCAAAATAATACTATCCTCCAATTACTTGTTCAAATTTCAGATAAGTTAAAAAGTGAGCAGTTAAATAAAGAAATTTGGTTACCTTCATCAGGATTAGTATCATCGTCAAGAAATATTAATTCAGACAAATGGAATGATCTAAAGTTCGCAGTAGAAAAGATAAAACCATCCAATTAGTTAGATAGGATTCAAAACCTCTAAGGATGAGAGATAGAATAACTTGCAAAGGAGATGACATAGATAATCTAGAGGATGTCATCGATTTAGAAAGAGATCTCGAAAGGTATCAGAAAGATACGTTGAGGAAAATAAGACCACAACAGGTTTATCACATGGGAATATTTGAAAGTAAAAGTGGCTTATATAGAATTTCAAGAGAAATATAATTAAGTGTTCTGACACATCCTGTAGAATTAAGAATTGTAAGCAAAAATATTGAAAATGAACTTTGGATATAAATTTATTCATCAAGGCATGTATATTATAGGAATAAAAGGTATGACAAGAAAGAAGTTAGGAACTAAGGTTCTAATAACTCTATTAGATAAGAGATGGAGTTCAGTAGATAAAGCGTCATTAGGTTTTATGGAAGGAGATATGAATGAAAATAGACTAATAACCTATATAGCCCCAGACTTAATAATGCCCGTAAAAGAATTCATTGATAAAATGAGTTTTGGTTTTCAGACCAACGGATATGAAGATTTTAAAGGAACAAATTTGCTAGTAAGCATAGAATTTATAGGAAGACTTACCAATAAAAGTAGCTATAGGTATAGAGTTAATGTAAATGATGTTATTGAGAATATGCAGTCAAAAGGAATAAAATTTATGAGTCCTCTTAAAATAGGTTCTGAAGAAAGAGCAGGAGAAGAGTGGAATATAAGTGATCTTGTAGAAAAGAAAGATCTAAAACTACCAGAAGGTTATATAAGCTATCAAAATTGTGAAGGAAGTATTAGTATTAGGTTTACAAACTATAAGTCCGCATCGCTAGATGAGAATGAATCTGTCTCATCAAGTTCAAGCGATAGTACAAATAAAGGTTTATCTGAATGTATGGAAAGAACAGATTTGGATGAAGAAATAAAGCACTACGAAGAGAAGCTAAAGCACATAGAGTGGGAGTATATTACTTCCATGACTTCTGATTGGCCTAAGATAAGAGAAAAATAATTATTTTTCATTAGAGAAATTGCTCGATTAAATAAGATGAAAAAAGAGAGAAAGCCATCAACTTATAGCTTAGTAATGTTAATGGATAATATAAAGCTAGAGCAAAAAGTGAATGATGGTAAAGTAGATAAAGATCATAATAATATTGAGATTAGTGAAGAAGATCAATGGGATATAAATAATAGCATACTACTAGATAGTTATGATGATGACAATTATGATAATGCTGAACAATACACTGATTTTGTAAATTCCTTAGATGATGAAAGCCTACAAAATTTAGAGAATGCGATGGAAGCCATGGAAACAAATACAGGTAATAATAACAATAATAATAAAAGAAAAAGATATGGGGAAACTTCGGTCAAAAATGAAGGAGAAAAGGAGAGACCTACTAGAAACTCTGGAGCATGGCCTCTAGAAAAAGAAGATTACCCATCTTACTATATCCCTAGTCAATACAAATATACAGGTAGTCAAAGAAGAAATTTTGAAAAAGTGGTTCAGTTTCAAAATTCAAAAAGTGGCGGAGCCATCTTAAATTTAGCAGCCCATGACCCAATAGATTGGACAAATATAATTAGTATATGGAAAGGCTTAATAGTACAAAAATATATACAAAATCAACATAATATAGGTACAAAGGTAGAAGATATGCTTACTTATTTAGAAACATTCTTAGGAGAATCTGTAAAAGTTTTATGGGAACAATGGGTAGAAACATATCCCAGTGAGTATGAGCAATTAAAAAAAGCTGGAAATAATCCAAATAACTTTGCAAATATAGTTTCAAACATTATAATAGCTGAAGATCCAGAGTTAGGTTATACCACATTACAAAATGAAAGGTTAAGAGAGATAGAAAAATTGACTTTAACAAGTTGGAAAGGTATAAAGGAATTTTTCAACACTATTTATATAACGCCACCACTGCTAAGCAAGGGTTCAATAAAGGTGTAATTGAAAGATATTTCAATAAATTACCAGATCCCTTGGGGACTATGATATTTGAGGAATATAAGAAAGAATCTCAAGGAAGTATGGCGAACATTTCTCAGGCCATAAATTTTGTGTTCAAGCAACTGAGGAAAATCTGTACTAATATACAAGCACAGAGATCCATGAAAAAATCTGATTATAATTTTTGTGGTAAAATAGTTCAGATTCCTTTAACATATGGAGAAGATAGATACAAAAATAAAAATTATCATAAACCACAAAGAAGAGATAATAGGAATTTTGGAACAAAGAAAAGATATTTCCTTAGAAGATCAGATAATATGGCCCCTTTCCTACACAAAAGAAATGTTAGGCGATATAATCCTAGAAAGTCTTATGATAAAACATGTAGATGTTTTATATGCAACTCACCAGAACATTTAAGTAAAACTTGTCCTAACAAAGATCAAAAAAGGTATTCTAGTAAGTGTGAGGAGCAAGAAAGAGTATTAATCATGAGAATATTCTAGTATGAGATGATGAAATAAAAGACGATGAGTCAATATACTCAATCATAGAAACAGATGAATTAGAAAATCAAGAATTAGAACAAGATTCAAGTGAAGATGAATTAGATCTAATTGATGAATTAGCTGTTCTAAGAATTGAAATGATGGATCAAGAAGAGTGTGAACATGATTGGATTAGAGGAAAAGGAGATTATAATATAAAATGTGCCTTTTGTAAATATTACCCTAGTCAAGATAATAGGTCTACTTGTAATGTGTGCTTGAGACAAGCTTGCGCTTCATGTTTAAAAATAAAAACCAAAAATGGAGACAAGAAGTAGAATTCGAACCTGAAGATAATATACTCCCTAGTAGAGTTAGAGTTTTAGAAAATCGAATAAATAAGCTAGAAGCAGAATTAGAGGAACTAAAATATAATTTCGAGAATAGACAAGAGACTAAAGAAAAAACGCCTAAAAATACAGAATTAAAAGATCAAATGGTAACGGTAAGGGATAAAATAGGAGATAAGTTAGTCCAACTAGAAGATGCTATAACTAGTTATGGAAGTAAATACATAGTACGACTAACATTTAAAGAGATACTAGGAATAAGAATTCCTATAAGGATCGTTCTAAAGCCAAATATTTCTTATAAAATATTGGCACTATTAGATACAGGTTACACAAAAAATATCATTCATGACAAGTATTTTGTCAAGTGTCCAGACATCGTTGAGACTATAGACGATAATAAAGCTGAAGTATCCATAGATATGTCTGGAATAAAGAAACTTCATAACCAGTTAGCCTATAACATCGAATGTTATATAAATAGCACAAAATACATAATAGATGAGATTACAATTAGAGATTTGTCACATATAAATGACGATATGATAATAGGTCTAAGGTTTCTACAACAATCATTACAAGCCACCATAATACATGAAGAAGGTGTTACATTTGTTTCTTACAAAGATACAATCCCATTTATAACAGAAATACAAAAAAGGAGAAAGGGTATTCAAAATTCTGAAGCACGTAGTCTAGAAGAAATAAATCAAGAACCTCCAGAGACCTGCATAGAAGCAAATGAACTTAGTGCAAACATAGAAGAACATCATATTTTAAATACTTACACTGAGTGCATAGGATTGCAATCATTTGAGCCAAACTGGTATAGAGATATAAAATCAAAAAATGATATAGACAAAATAGTACAAAGATTAGAAGACTTGCAAATTATCGAAGAAATACCAATAAAATATTGGGACAAAAATTCAATAGTTTGTAGAATTAACATTATGAACCCAGATTATATAATTAAAGCATGCCCAATTGAGGCTACTCCAAAAGACATAGAAGAATTTAAGATGCATATAGAAGAATTATTAAAACTAAAGGCTATTTGAGAGATCAGAAGTCCCCATAGATCTGCTGCTTTTATAGTTAGAAATCATGCTGAAGAAGTCAGAGGCAAGTGTAGAATGGTCATTAACTGTAACGCCCCAAATTTTGGAAGCAACAAAAAATTAATTATAAAGGATCCAAAATTTCGAGGAAACAAAAACTTTTTGGAATGTCTTGTTAATGGATGTGTTTATCCTCTGATAGCTCTATTGGTCATGTTCTGTTTTGTGTTTGTGTTGATAACCTCTCTAGCTATTTACCCTAAAACTCAACCTTGATATTATATGACATGTGATATCAATGTTATGGCAAGTAAAATCATTCCTATATCTCCTCCTACCTGATTTGAGAAACAAATTACATTTCCTTTGATTTTAGCAACCACCCAAAATATATATATCATTTGAGATACTAAGAGTATTCCTAGAAACTACAGGTCGCAAAACTATAGAGGACCATATAATAAGTCTTAAATTATATTGGATTTGGACACCATGCAGTCATTATCAAATCTCTTTTCCAAAACAACATATTAATTAACCTCTAGAAATCAATGCTCAACATGTTGGAGTAATTCTATTTATGCCAAGACCCATGTCTGAATCATTATGATCACCACCTCACCTTCTGCTATTTTAAGTCTATTCCTACCAAAAATAACCTGTTTTGATTCTGTTGATCACCTCCTCACAAATATTTTTGATCTATGTCTATTGATCCAATTGTGTGGGTGTTTATCTATTTTTACGGTGGTTGACCTATATGTTATGTGTTTAAATTGTTTCCCATAAGGGTGTTATTTTATGTGTGTTCATGTGGTGGTGTATGATACAACATTTTATTTATATAATTTAATTGAGATCTTTCATGCTTTAATGTTGTGCCATGTGTTTATGGTGTGTTTAACTTTTGATTATTATGTTTGATTTTAGGAGAAACTCAAATATTATCCTTTTTCAAATAGGAAATAACTATCTTCATTTCCATTAATTTTTAGCATTTCTAGAGCATGACTACTATAGTTTATTTCATTCATTTTGGAAATGCCACTCACCTAACCTCATCCTTGTCATCTCTACTATCCACCCATAACCTTATTTAAAATATTCAAAAATGTTTGATCGTTAATTCTTGATTGGGTTGAGTGCTAAAATTTAAAGTGGCCATATCTCTTTTATAACATAACAACTTGCCATTTTTGTGTTTAGTGCATGTTGAGCCCTTTTGACCTAAGCTTTTAAACCAAATGCTGCACCGATACCCCTTCTGATTAACCTGTCTTGTCTGTAATATTTCTTGTCAAAGATTTGACTTATCCATGTTAGCAAAGTGGGCTACTCAAATCAGCCACAAATCCTCTTAATCTAAAACCGTCACTCCCCTCCTACCAAAACATGATCTTAGTCTAGCATTGGATACCAACCTGCCCCTGCATCCCTTGGTCTCACCCCCCTGTCAAACCCTTACCCCAAACCTTTTTTCCTGTTATTTTGGACCTTCTGTCGAGCACCTTTCATGCAGGAGACAACAAAGCAATTACCTCTCGTCCTCCATCAACTTGGAGACAGTGGCTAGCATCCAAAGCTGGCAACAGCACCAGCTGACGCTCCTCCACCGCCCCTGTCGCCCAATCCCCTCCCAATGCACCCCTCTCTCTCTCGTGCCCATGCCGTGATGTCCAAACCGGCCATCCACTGGGATAAGAGCCCCGAGCCACTCTCCTCTCTTCTCTCCTTGCCATTCCACCTCCCACAAGCCACCTCCACCTTTCTGTGCACTCCCGAGCAAGGTCTTGCTCTAGCACGGCCAGGAACGGTCGTGAACCGCAGCTCGGCCTGAGCGCTTTCGAGCATGCTCGCCGTCGACTTCGTCCCTCTCCTCTCTATCTCTTTGCACTGCCTCGCTCCCCTCTCTCTGGTCTTCCTCCCTGACACCTCTTCTGACCTGCAGGAGCACGGGAACCACCGAGGACGTGACATGGCCGTGACGGGCATCGTCGGCCAAGCCTCCGTTCCGTGGCGCGCATGCGCATGGCTAGTCATTCCGCGACCATCCCTCGCCTTCCCCGGCCCTCCCCATCTCCCTCCGCCCCTCTCTTTTGACCCTCGAGCCGTGATGTGAGCTGCTCGTCTGTGCCATCTCCTTCTAGGGTTTATGTCCGTGCTTTACGAGTCGGGAGGAAGAAGACGAACGGGATCCGTTCGATCCCAGATCGACGGCCCGAGTTTGAACCTCCCAGATCTTTTCTTGACCGCCGGATCAGAGATCGACGGCCGCTTACCCGTTCTCCAGCCCGCGCAGTGCCGCGGGCCGGCCCAGCTCGGCGAGCTCGGCCCGTTACCAAATCCGGCCTGCCTGACCTTTTCTTTTAATTATCTTTTCCCTGATTTTTTTTCCAGTGAATTACTAGCTCAACTTTAATTCATTTGTGGAAGATTTGTGCATCAAAAAATTGTGAAATAAATTTTGTAGCATAGCTATGTGTTTTATCAATCATGTGGCAATGGCCTTGCTCAAAAATATATTTGTATGAGTGTGGTATGTGCAATCTTGAGTTTACCTAATAACTTGAGTTTTATATATCCAAAATTAGCAAACTTTAGTTCTATGGAAAGCCAGTGAGAATACCTACCTATATATATAAGCCTTGCATGCAGGAGATGTTTATACCTAAAGTTGTATCATGTTTAAGATTGACACCAATACCACTTTGGTGATTTTTAGTTCTTTATTAAAAATACTTTTTGGAGTAAATCCAATTGCATGTGGTAGATATTAGTATTAGCTCCCATATCCTATCTTGGTAGAATTTTTCATCTTATATTTTTCTCTTGGTAGATTATTTTCTAAAACAGTAGGTTGTTACTCTTTAAAAGGGATATTCTTATTTTCCGTTATTTGCATGTATCTAGTTTTACTTGTTGGTGCTTGATATGTTTATGCAAATGGTTTAGGAATATTTTTGTGTAGCACCTATGTGTTTTGTTTATCATACCACACTGGTTTTGTCTCCAAAATATTTATTCTTTATGTTGCACATTAAAGCAAGTAAAAAGTATGCTATTCACTTAAAATGGAATATCTTGAGTTGGGAGTGTCCAAATGGAGTGAATACAATTTCTACAGAAATCTTAAGTCAATACCTATCCATAGAAATTAACCTTGCATGTAGGAGATTCCTAAAACGGAAGCTATATTCATTATGGTTTTGAGACCAATAGCATTTGCATGATTTTTAGCTTCTGTTTAGTAATAGCTTTTGATGCAAATCCAATTTTCACCACTTCATATGGTTACAAGGTGTACTGTGGTAGAAGGATTCTACTTTATGAACATTATCTCAGGAGTTATGATTTATCGACCAAAACAACAACATTTGGCTAATAAAAGTATTAGTTTTTAATCATCTGTTCTTAGCAAATGTGAATTGTAGAAATATTACTAATCAACTTTTGAAGGTCAGAACCATAACCCAATACTAATGAATTGTTTAAACCACTTTGATAATATGTGGTGCATTGTTTACTTATGTTTAGCATTATTCACGTTGTACCCTAATAATAACATCAATTGTGTTCATATGCTTTGCTTGTGGGTATGTTTGTGTGTTATGCTTTATCTCTTTAAACATTATCTTATTTATCCAATAAATGTAATAAGTTAATTCCCTGTTTTACTTGAATTGTTATGTGTTGATGTGCTTAGTAACTCATAAGTCCAGAAGCTCAGGTTATCCTTTAATAGCCTTAATAAATTCCCTGAAAGTATTGCTAGTCCATTCACATCTGAGTTTCACATAGTTCATCTTGTTTCCTAGGAGTTGCACTAGTTTCGTTTGCGTGTTGTGCATGTGAATGATATTTTGGTGTTAAATTTTATCCAGTAGTTCCTTGTGTTTTGTAATGCTTAATATATGACTTTCTTATTTTAGATTGTTATCAACACTTGGTTGCCATGTGATTGTTTGTTTATTGGTTGAAGTGACCTTAATTGCGGTGTTCTGTTAAATAGGCCTAGTGCACCATTTTAGCTCTCAGTCATAAACTAGTTTGGATAGTGGTGTTACCAGTGTTTGTCGCTTAGTTACTTGATAGTAGGTGTTTCTTGAGCTAGTAACATGTTTGCCTGTGAGTGTGCTCAATACTAGTGTTAATATTAAATCTGTTGTTGTCTTAGCTCTATGGACTTTGTTGATTGTTGTTGTATAGCTAAAGGAGTTGTTTGTTGCTGTTTGTATCTCAGTGTCTTGTACAATGCTTGCTATTTGTCCTTGTGGATTTGTCTTGTATTATGAGTGTGGTTCATTTTCCTGTTTACGACGTTAGATACGATCGGGAAGGAACAGGAAGTGAGGAAAGAACCTGAGGAACATCAAGATCAAGACCAAGGACATATTGCTGAGCCAGGCAAGCCCACCTCACCACCATTATGCAAATCCTACTATTTACAAAGCATGTCTTGTTTTAAAATAAAATAATGCATGTTTTACTTCTTTTGTGGCATTTTTCCACCCAAAAACTATTTTTTCAAAATATTGTTTGGCCAAAGATATCTACTAGAATACTATAGGTGTTACAAAAAGAGTTTATTTGGTGAGCCTTGTTGTTGAAGGCTCCATCAAAAAGATTAAGTTCTCTAGTAGTCTACCTTCATCTACTTACCTCAAAACTATAGGATGGGAACCTGTTTGATAAAACTATTTTATGGAGGCAAACCTGAGTTGCTGGGAGCAATCAGCGAGAAAGAAATGTTTTATGAAAACCCGAGATGCTGAGAGCATTCGGAGATGTTGCGAAAACCCGAGATGCTGAGAGCATTCGGAGATGTTGCGAAAACCCGAGCTGCTAGGAGCAGTCGGAGATGGAGGTTTAATTTCGAAGTCCCTGCTGCCGCCCGAACTATTAACCCGTGCAACCACACTACCTGACATGGTTAGGGCTTAGCCGGAAGCTTGTCTGTCTTAGTGTTGGGGCTCTCATACTTTCTATGGGGGCTGGGCCCTCGAAGCCGGGTTGTCGTCCGGAAGAGACAATACACTGTTGAGGACCAACAGCCGGACGATTACAGTGGGTCTCCTGATGTGGCGGTGTGGCGTCCTGAGGAAAGACCAAGAGGTCTAGTGGAGCACACGGTGCCGAGGAGAACAAACCTACCGGGAGGCCCCGATACTAGGGTGAACATAGTGGAAAGCTGTAACATCCCAACATTTTATAATGTTCAAAAATCACTAAAATTTAAAATTTTCTTTTATTAAAATAAAATATTAAATGCATAAGAAAACCAACTATGAAAGACTTCAAACATATTGAAAAAGTTTAATATTTCAGATATCTCAGTTTTATCCTTATTATCAAAAGTTGTTTCAAGATAAAAGATTTTATTATCCATTGTAATTATTAAAACCTCAATATCTAATTTCACAAATGTTTTACAAACCTTCAAACCATATTCATGAAATAAAAGGTTTCCTTATAAGTATTTGATTTCAACAACTTAGCAATAGCAATTCATAAATTAAAATAATAATTATAAGTGTTATTTTAAACTTTTGAAAACATCGTCTATTTGCCAAAAGATTATTATTCATTTACCCAAGTTCAAAACATAGTTTTGTATATTTCAAGTCTATAGTGTATAACTTTAAAACTTTCAATATTTTATAATTAATGAATTATCCAAATAAGCATTGCACTGGTTTAATTTAGTTTCATTAATTCTCAAACAGAAATTGATCTTCATGAATATATATCCAATATAAGAAATGAAATAAATACTGAATATTTGTAACACCCCAATTCTCTTAGCTTTAGCATTGTGGTGTTATTCTAAAATTTTCACCTCTTGCTGAAACTTTTGTGTGTAGAAATTTGAGTAAGGATTTATTTTGTTTGCACATCTTATGCTATGTGTGCTCCACTAGTGTTCCCTGACATTGAAAACACTAAAGTCTCATAGCACCAAAATAAAATATCCACTATTATGATCTTCATGGTTGTTAAAACTTAGCCAAACCAGGAGCTATTATTAAGCAAACCCTAAATGGTTTTTGGCATGCCTTTGAAACATTTCCATCTAGGTCACATATACTTCCATACCCTGTTCTAAATTATCACACAAGAGCTTGTTTGCATATGAATCTCCCTAGCTTTTTTAGTCATAAAAATAACATGACCATTTGAGTGATTCTTTTTCTTTCTCACCAAAAGTTCTTTTTCTTTGGGAGCTAAATAAGATGTTTGATTTGGGCATTTAGAAAATTCAGTAGTTTCACTAAATATGGTGAACATGGGTAATTGATTTATTATTTCTTTTCTTTTGTGATTAAAGTTTGAAGTATTCAAACTTAGGGTTTGAATATGTTTGAAGATTTTTCTCCAAACTTCTTTTCTCTCTCTCTCAATTCTACTCCACCTGCTGGAAGAGGAGAACCGTACCCCCCCTCCTGGTCCCACATGTCATGGGCTAGGGTCTATCTCTCCTCTCTCTTCTCTCTTTTCTTTTCTTTCCCACCCAATCCGAGCCCCTCTCCTCTCTTCTCACTGGCCAGCCAGTCCCCTCCCGACCAACATCCTCTCTGCCCCTCTCCACCGCCCCAGAGGACCAACCAGAACTCCCCTCCCCTTCCCCAAACCGCCCCTGCCCGAGAGAACCCGAAAACCAGCCCCTGGTTTTGGAGCTGTCCCCAGCTCGCCCTCTCCTCTTAAAACCCTACCCGAGGTTCCCCCACTCCTCCTCTGCTCACCCATACCACCCTCACCCAAAGCCACGCCCTCTCTCGAGCTCTGGAAGAGGAAATCGCCGTCGGAGACCGAGCTCTTCCCACGGCATTCATCGTCGATCCTCTTCACCTTTCTCTGCCATTCTTGGCACCTCGAGCGCGCCTCGTCGGGATCTAACTCCCCCTGCCCTCCTTTTCTCTTCTAGGTGTCTGTGGCCGCCGCGCTCGTCCTCGACCCGAGAAGCTCGCCGCCGCCATCGCCATCACCCCCTCCGTCGATCTCCACCCTTCTCCTGGCCCAGCGTGGTCTCTGGTGAGCGCCAGCACCACCCTCTCCCTCCCCCTCGTCTGGTTCGTCCGCGCTGCGTCGCGAGGAGGACGACGACCGTGGACCGTAGATCACGAAATCTACGGCCAGGTTTGAACCTCCCTGTGCGCGCGCAGCCGCGCGCGTTTGGGCCGGCCCAGCTCCGTCCCCGCGTGATTTCGCGCCGTTCTGCGTGGCCTCTGGGCCGATCTGGCCCAGATCTGGCCCGTTCGGCCTGTTCCCCTTTTATTCTTTTTCCTGTTAATTTTTCAGTAAATCTAGAGTTTAACTTTAAATCATTTGTGGTAAATCTGGAATGGCTAAAATAATGGGATAAATTTTGTTAAGATGCATGCACGTTTTCTTAACCATGTGGCATTGGTTTTGGTCCAAAATGTGTTTCCTGTTGAGTGTTAAAATAGATCTAGTAAAAAGTATCTATTACACCATTTGTTTAATAACTTGGGTTCTGTAAATCCAAATCATGCAATATTGAATCTGTTGGAAAGCTTGTTAAAATGCTTATCTAGATTGGTAAATCTTGCATGCAGGATATTACTCTAGCAAAAGTTATATTTACTCTAAGAATAACATCAGTATGTGTTTGTTGATTTTTAACTCTTCAATAAAAACACTTTTTGAGGTAAATCCAATTGGAAGTGTTAGATATGTGTTGGAGGTATCACATACTACAAATGTGGATTTTTCCAGTAACTTGATATTTCTTAGTGAATAAATCCCTGAACAACAGTGAAATAATCTCTTAAAATGCATTTCTGAAATTTCAGATATTATGACATGTCTAGTTTTAATTGGTGGAGCCACCTCTGTCCATAAATAAATGTTGGGAATATTTTTGTGGGGTAGCCACAGGTTTTATCTAACTCACTCCACTGGTTTGACACCAAAATAATTCTTATTATTTTCTGCACATAAATAATGGTCAGAAGTATATTTTATTTTAAAACTGGGATAAATTGAGCTAGGAATATCCAAATTGGATGAATAAAATCTTCAGTTAAAGAGAAAACTCATATATCACCAGAAAGGTTAATTATGCATTCAGGAGATTTATAAAGCTGAACCTATCTTCTGTTTAAGTTTGACATCAGCAGCCCTTATCTGATTTTTAATTATTTTTTGGTGATGAGTTTTTATGCACAGCTAATTTTCAGAGTTCCCCATCATTGTTAGGAGTAATGTGATAGAAGGGTTTAATTTTAGGAGCAGTACCTTAAGAATTATGCTTAAAACATGTAAACAGCCCCTAATAAATATTGGATGCATTAGTTGTGTTTTCTGTTTGTGATGCTTGTTGTTTGTTGTTATACTTTAGATTGTTATCAACTCGCGTTTTAGAACTTACGCTAGTCTTGTCTGTTTTTCATGTTACGGTAGAATCGCAACCCGAGGAAGAGCAGTGCGAGGTAGCTGAGCACGACTTCGCCGAAGAGCAAGACCAGGGACAGTACCTTGAGCAAGGCAAGCCCACCTCACCACTATAATGAAATCTTATTATTTTATCAAGCATGTTTTGTTTTCAAAATAAAATAATGCATGTTTTACTTCTTTTGTGGCGCCTTGCCACCCGAAAACTATTTTTCCCAAATATTGTTTGACCAAAGTTACCTACTAGAATAGCTGTAGGTATTACAAGAAGAGGTTTACTTGTTGAGTCTTGTCATTGAAGGCTCTATAAAGAAGATTAAGTTTTCAAATAGTATATTCTGTTATCTTACCTCAAAACTATAGGATGGGGACCCAATTGAACAAAAATGTTTTATGGAGGAAAACCCGAGCTGCTGGGAGTAGTCGGAAGTGTGGAAGTTGTTTTTGAAAAACAAAGTACTGCCCTAGCAGCCACTCGAACAATTAACCCGTGCAACCACACTACCTGACATGCGTAGGGCTTAGCCGGAAGCTTGTCTGTTTTAGTGTTGGGGCTCTCACACTTTCTATGAGGGCTGGGCCCTCGAAGCCGGGTTGTCGTCCGGAAGAGACAATACACTGTTGAGGACCAACAGTCGGACGAATACGGCAGGTCTCTTGACGTGGCGGTGTGGTGTCCCGAGGAAAGACCATGAGGTCTGGTGGAGCACACGGTGCCGAGGAGAACAAACCTACCGGGAGGCCCCGATACTAGGGTGGTCATAGTGGAAAGTTTTGATCGTGTTATCCGGACCCCCTCATGCTGTCGTATGACGGGCCGTGGCAGACACGGCGGAATAACCGATAGGTGTGGGTAAAGTGTGCAACCTCTGCAGAGTGTAAATCTATTCGAATAGCCGCGTCCGCGGTTATGGACGGTTGGAAAGGCCACTTATCTAGGCGTATGGGCAATTTGGTTTAAAAATAGAAATGTTTCCGGAGAAAACAAAGAGACATCAAAGAGGTACCTGGGAGGTACGGAATTTGGGTGAAGATGGTTGATCTCGGGGAGACATCCAGTCCGATCTCAAGGCAGGAGAAAGGGTTACCCCTATCCTAGTGTTTTGATAAACTTTTATAAACGAAAGTATTGAACTTGGATATGTCCTTGCTATATCTAAGAGAAGAGAATTCTATCTCTAAATGTTTCTTCAACAAAGATATAGAGATGTCGTAGTCTCTATATCTAAAATCATGGTATTCAAAAACTGAGCCCTATAGTCGTATATATAGCAGCCATCCCAGTTTTCCAAAAGTGTTTTCTTGCACTATCATGAGAATTTAAACCTAAAGGTGGTCTTGCGAGTACGTAATTGTACTCATGTGGCTCTGTCCCTGGATATTCAAATGTCCAGATTGCAATGAGGAGGCCTACATCGAGGAGGAGGTGTACGACGACGACTTCGCCACTTAGTTGTCACCGGTCAACTGCACTGTGGGAATCTGCGCTCGGAGATGTGAAGAGCCGTCGCTAGCCACGAGCTTCGCTATCTTAGTTAATTCCGTCCTGCGTGACGAGGTTTGTTGACTTTGGTCGTATGACCGTCTATGTGTTGTAAGACTTTTATTCGTACGACTTGAATGATGTAACTCTTTGATACCTATGTTGGTTATGTGATTGCGATGCACTGATCATTGGGATCGTGATCTCTTACATAACGTGGGCATCCCGGACTTGTCCGAGGGGTCCCTACAGACTTGGTATCAGAGCCATCGTTGACCTTAGGAGACTTTAGCTAGGATGGGCGTCGACGTCACGCAAAATTGTTTTTTTTTTAAATAGTTAGGAGAAAAATACTTAAAATATGCAGAATATACTGCTACTCCTCACACCCCTCTGTTAGTATTCACTGATTAATTTTATACATGCATTAAATCTTATGATTTTACCTGTTTAAAATTTGGTACATCGTTCACTAATTAAACCTCCATTAAAAAAAATTGTGTAGATGAGCGGACAGTTCTCGTCATCGATTCAGTTGGGAGCAGCGCCAGATACCGGAGTTTCGCGTCTGTTCCAGGCAGACCTACTCCATTTGATCCAGCACCTGAGGCGTCCGCTACCAGAGCTGCTGATTGGGCGTTGTCTGCCCATGGTGGGAGATGAGATGTCCTGGGCTGTGAGGTGCATCCTTCGAGGGCCATTGGTGCCACCCTTCGTCGAGGAGCTGGTTGAGGATGCCCTTGCATCTACTCAGATGGGAGCATTCGTCACTGTGCTGCAGAGAGCTCTCGCCCGCTTGGTGTGTGCTCGTAGTTCCGAGCTGGGCGGCACCCGCTTTGAGTTTTACTCTGGCTTGGACGAGCAGAGTAACCCTGTGCCGCCGTGTCCCCACCCCATTCTCGGTAACCACTTGGCCGAGCTGGGACTCCTCGTCGAGTACACCCAGTCCCAGCTGGTCATTAGTCGGTACGAGAGTGACCTTCACCGTCTTAATCATGGCGGAGCTGAGGTGCGGAGATCGGCAACTGAGCTGAGGATAGAGGACTTGGAGACGCAACTCGAGGCCTCTCAGGACCAGCTGAAGACCCTGGAGCTGAAGCTCAAGGCCTCGGATGAGCGTTTAGCGGAGTCCCAGGCAGAGCTCAAGATAGAGCGCAAGGAGCGCCGTTCCACCTTCGCACGCCTCCAGACTACTCGTTTCTACAGGTTCCATCTTGACGGGATGGTTGACATGCTCAGGTCGACCGTTGATGCCCGAGACGAGCGGATCAGCGAGCTGGAGAGTAAGGTGGAGGCTCTGAGCAAGGAGAATGACGATCTTCTGCCTGAGGATGAGGACCCTACCGAGGACATGGATATGGAGCCCGTGACCTTCGAGGCGAGGATGCTGAGGACTCGGGAGCTGTGATGTCTGAGGACGAGGACCCCGACGAGCCACCCTTTGACAGTGACGCTGCCGTGGACGTGGAGTAGTTGGTTGCGCAGTATCTTTTGGGTTAGGACCGAACCATCGCAATAAGTGTATGCGATTATGTGGTCTAGTTAGCGTGTGTGTGTCTGGATGATGTAAGAACTATGTCAGTCAATGTTTTGTGGTTGTGCACTTTGTGATGATGCTTTTGGAACCTTGCTATGGGATGGAATCATGTCTTTTTAGGAATATTGTCTTGCTGAAATTTGTATGTTTTTGTGTATGCTTGATGAACCCTTTTTCAAAAACTTGTTTTAAAAGTTTCTTAGTAGAATGATAATGTGTGTTTATTTCTGAAATTCAGAATGGCAAGGGATCCACCCCCACCCCCACCACCCGAGCCATCTATGGCTCAGGTGCTCCGTCTTCTCATGGAGGATCGCGAGGCGGCTCGCACCGAGAGAAGCGCCAATCTTGCCACCCTGCAGCATCTTGCTCAAATTGCAGTCAATCAGAATGGTGGCCAAGGGAATGAAGAACCCCGCTCAAAGCTTTGTGACTTTCAGAACACAAATCCTCCAGTTTTCTCCAAGAGTGAAGTGCCACTGGATGCCGATGACTGGATCCGTACTATAGAGAACAACTTGAGGGTCGCCCAAGTGGGTGACAACGAGAAGGTGGTCTACGCCACTCACTACCTCTCTGGTTCTGCCCGAGCATGGTGGGAGGCCATTCGTGCACTGTTGCCACCGGAGGAAGTTGTGTCTTGGCCAGCAGTCAAGACCAAGTTCTTGAAGCGTTATGTGCCCTCTGGACTCGTCAGTATCATGCGAGAGAAGTTCTTGCAGCTCAAGCAAGGCGGGATGTCGGTGGGTGAGTACTTGGAGAAGTTTACTTCTCTAGCAAGGTATGCTCCCACCGATACCGATACAGAGGACAAGAAGAAAGAGAGGTTCATGAATGGACTTCATGATGAAATGCAGTGCATTCTGGTGGTGATGCCTTTCACCGACTTGGAATCATTGGCAGATGCAGCCATTATGATGGAACACAAACGCAAGGCTTCGTTTGACAACCGCAAGCATCGCCAACTGATGCAGCAAGGCAGTAGCAGCAGCAGCCCAAATGGAATTTATCCCCGTCCGCGCCCTTCACCTCCACCGAGATTTTCTTGTCCATCACCAAGGCCTCCAACCTTTGCACCAAGACCCAGCTACTCTCCTCGCCCGCCTGCACCTCGTCCTGGAAGTGGTTCCAACCCCGGCCTCAACTTTAACAGGCCGCCTGCTCCGAAGCCCACAGGAGGATGTTTCACTTGTGGACAGCCTGGACATTTCTTGCGGGATTGCCCCACTAGACAGCCCACTGGTGGTCGCCCCAATGCGACAAAGATGAACCAAGGGCCACCCCGTCCACCTGGAGGCAAGAACCCGTATCCCAAGAAAGCAGCCCCTGCCACCCGAGGTCATCTGAATCACATCAGTGCAGAAGAAGCTCAAGAGGCACCAGATCTGGTTATGGGTACGTTCCTGTCAACTCAGTTCATGCATCAGTTCTGTTTGATTCGGTAGCTTCCCATTCTTTCGTTACGGAACCTTTTGTTAGGAAAAGTGGTATGGGTCCAACTTTGTTGAATCGTCCTATGAGTGTGCAAATTCCGGGAGCCACTACTAAAGCCATTGCTTCTTGCAAGGAGGCTCCTGTGGAAATTCAAGGAGCCCGATGCCATGCGGATTTGGTGGTATTAGGAAAGCAAGGGATAGAAGTGGTTTTAGGGATGGACTGGATGGCAGTAAATCGAGGGAAAATAGATTGCACTAACAAATCTGTCACACTAACCACCCCGGAAGGAGAAGAGATTACCCACTTCTCAACCTACCACTCCACCTCAAGTCATTGTCATAAAAGTGTAGCTGGAGCCATTTTGGAAGAGGTACCGGTAGTTTGTGACTATCCTGATGTTTTTCCCGAAGAATTGCCCGGAATGCCACCGGATAGGGATATTGAGTTCATTATTGAGCTGGTACCCGGTACTGGGCCTATCGCTCAGAAACCATACCAGATGAATCCTGAAGAATTGGAAGAATTAAAGAAACAGTTGGATGACCTACTTAGGAAGGGTATGATACGCCCTAGTGCGTCACCCTGGGGGTCACCCATCATCTTCGTGGATAAGAGAGACGGTACCACCCGTTTGTGTGTGGATTACCGTAAGTTAAATGATGTGACTATTAAAAACAAATACCCCCTACCCAAGATTGAAGATCTGTTTGATCAACTCAATGGAGCTCGAGTCTTCTCCAAGATCGATCTCCGCACCGGTTATCATCAGTTGAAAGTCATAGAATCTGATATCCCTAAGACAGCCTTTGTCACTCGTTACGGATTGTTCGAGTACACAGTGATGTCTTTTGGCCTGACCAATGCTCCAGCCTATTTCATGAATCTCATGAACAAGGTGTTCATGGATTACTTGGATAAATTTGTGGTTGTCTTTATTGACGACATCTTGATTTATTCCAAGTCAGAAGAGGAGCATGAAGAGCATCTGAGGTTGGTTCTCGGTACCCTACGAGAACACCAGTTGTATGCTAAGTTCAGTAAGTGCCAGTTTTGGTTGAAAGAAGTAGGCTTTCTCGGCCACGTTATTTCAGCCGGAGGGATATCCGTAGACCCTACCCACATCAAGTCCATTCTTGAATTCCCAACCCCCACCAACCAAACTGAAGTAAGGTCCATTCTTGGATTAGCTGGGTATTACCGCAAGTTTGTTGAGGGATTCTCAAGCATTGCAAAGCCCCTTACCCAACAATTGAAGAAGGATCAGAAGTTCATTTGGTCCGACAAATGTGAAGCCAGTTTCCAGGAACTGAAAAATCGCCTTACCACCACACCTATCTTAACCATGCCAGATGTGACCAAAGATTTTGTGGTTTATTGCGATGCCTCCAAACTTGGACTTGGTTGTGTCCTTATGCAAGAGGGCAAGGTAATTTCCTACTCATCGCGACAACTCCGCAAGCATGAGCAGAATTACCCAACCCATGACCTAGAGCTTGCTGCGGTGGTCCATGCACTCAATACATGGCGGCACTTTCTGATGGACAACCGTTGCGAAATTTACACCGATCACAAGAGCCTGAAGTACATCTTCACCCAGAGGGACTTGAACATGAGGCAACGAAGATGGATAGAGCTCATCAAAGATTACGATTTGGACATCCATTACCACCCTGGAAAAGCTAACGTGGTAGCTGATGCCCTTAGTCGCCAGCCATGTTCATTCAACTCCCTGATCAAGGTTAGACGGCCAGAACTCTGGGAAGAGCTGGATAAGATGGGTATAGAGGTGGTCAGCTATGGGGCAGTCGATCAACTCCTGTTGCAACCCACCTTATGGGAGCAAATCAAGCGAGCACAGAGGGGCCATGAAAGCATTGAGGGCATCAAAAGAAGATTAGACAAAGAGGAAGTCCTTGGGTTCACCATCGACGCTGACGGTATTCTTTGGTATAAGGAGCGCATATGCGTACCGTCAGACCCTGCTTTGAAGCAGTTAATTATGAAGGAGGCTCACGAGACTTTGTATTCTATCCACCCCGGTGGAACCAAGATGTACCAGGATTTGAAGCAGAATTTCTGGTGGCATGGCATGAAGCGCGAGATTGCACTCTTCGTCCAGAATTGCAATATCTGCCAAAGGGTCAAAGCAGAGCATCAGCGACCCGCTGGATTACTTCAACCTCTCAAGTTGCCCGAGTGGAAATGGGATGAGATTGGCATGGACTTCATTACTAGATTACCCCGATCCAATCGTGGGCATGACGCTATTTGGGTTATTGTGGACAGACTCACCAAGGTAGCACACTTTTTGCCAGTGCGGACCACCCATCGATCGGATCAGCTCGCTGCGCTATACATGTCCCGTATCGTCAGCCTTCATGGAATACCTAAGACTATTGTATCAGACCGAGGAACCCAATTCACTTCTCGATTTTGGACTAAGCTTCAAGAAGAGCTCGGAACCAAACTCTTTTTCAGTACTGCTTATCACCCTCAGACAGGAGGACAAACAGAAAGAATCAACCAGGTCTTAGAGGACATGCTTAGATCTTGTGTGTTAGCTTATGGGGCCAAATGGGAGGATTGCCTGCCATTTGCCGAATTTTCCTACAACAACAGCTATCAAGCCAGTCTGAATATGGCACCATTCGAGGCTTTGTACGGGCGTAGGTGCCGTACACCCTTGAATTGGTCGCAAACAGGAGACAGCAAATTTTTTGGAGTTGACACCCTGAGGGAAGCCGAAGAGCAAGTTCAACTCATTCGTGACCGTCTTAAGGCCGCCCAGTCCCGGCAGAAGAGTTACGCCGATTCTACGAGGCGGGAGCTTAGTTTCAAGACTGGTGATATGGTATACCTACGTGTTACTCCACTCAAGGGAATGCAGCGATTCCATGTGAAGGGAAAGTTGGCTCCGAGATATATAGGTCACTTTAGAGTAAGTGGTCGAAGAGGAGAAGTGTCATATCAGCTAAACCTGCCACCCCATCTGTCCGGATTCCATGATGTATTTCATGTATCTCTGCTCCGGAAGTGTCTGCAAGTCCCTGGGGATACTCACTCTTATCAGGAGGTAGATCATCACACCATTGACCTCAATCATGATCTCACCTATCGAGAACGACCACTTCGTGTTCTCGCTGAAGACGTCCGTCTGACGCGGAGACGGAAGATCAGATTCCTGAAGGTCCAATGGAGCCACCATTCGGAGGAAGAAGCCACCTAGGAGCGTGAAGAGTATTTGGAGCATGAATTCCCTGGTTTTCTCTCTTCTTCAAATCTAGAATCTCGGGGACGAGATTCTCCTAAGGGGGAAGGTCTGTAACACCCCAATTCTCTTAGCTTTAGCATTGTGGTGTTATTCTAAAATTTTCACCTCTTGCTGAAACTTTTGTGTGTAGAAATTTGAGTAAGGATTTATTTTGTTTGCACATCTTATGCTATGTGTGCTCCACTAGTGTTCCCTGACATTGAAAACACTAAAGTCTCATAGCACCAAAATAAAATATCCACTATTATGATCTTCATGGTTGTTAAAACTTAGCCAAACCAGGAGCTATTATTAAGCAAACCCTAAATGGTTTTTGGCATGCCTTTGAAACATTTCCATCTAGGTCACATATACTTCCATACCCTGTTCTAAATTATCACACAAGAGCTTGTTTGCATATGAATCTCCCTAGCTTTTGTAGTCATAAAAATAACATGACCATTTGAGTGATTCTTTTTCTTTCTCACCAAAAGTTCTTTTTCTTTGGGAGCTAAATAAGATGTTTGATTTGGGCATTTAGAAAATTCAGTAGTTTCACTAAATATGGTGAACATGGGTAATTGATTTATTATTTCTTTTCTTTTGTGATTAAAGTTTGAAGTATTCAAACTTAGGGTTTGAATATGTTTGAAGATTTTTCTCCAAACTTCTTTTCTCTCTCTCTCAATTCTACTCCACCTGCTGGAAGAGGAGAACCGTACCCCCCCTCCTGGTCCCACATGTCATGGGCTAGGGTCTATCTCTCCTCTCTCTTCTCTCTTTTCTTTTCTTTCCCACCCAATCCGAGCCCCTCTCCTCTCTTCTCACTGGCCAGCCAGTCCCCTCCCGACCAACATCCTCTCTGCCCCTCTCCACCGCCCCAGAGGACCAACCAGAACTCCCCTCCCCTTCCCCAAGCCGCCCCTGCCCGAGAGAACCCGAAAACCAGCCCCTGGTTTTGGAGCTGTCCCCAGCTCGCTCTCTCCTCTTAAAACCCTACCCGAGGTTCCCCCACTCCTCCTCTGCTCACCCATACCACCCTCACCCAAAGCCACGCCCTCTCTCGAGCTCTGGAAGAGGAAATCGCCGTCGGAGACCGAGCTCTTCCCACGGCATTCATCGTCGATCCTCTTCACCTTTCTCTGCCATTCTTGGCACCTCGAGCGCGCCTCGTCGAGATCTAACTCCCCCTGCCCTCTTTTTCTCTTCTAGGTGTCTGTGGCCGCCGCGCTCGTCCTCGACCCGAGAAGCTCGCCGCCGCCATCGCCATCACCCCCTCCGTCGATCTCCACCCTTCTCCTGGCCCAGCGTGGTCTCTGGTGAGCGCCAGCGCCACCCTCTCCCTCCCCCTTGTCTGGTTCGTCCGCGCTGCGTCGCGAGGAGGACGACGACCGTGGACCGTAGATCACGAAATCTACGGCCAGGTTTGAACCTCCCTGTGCGCGCGCAGCCGCGCGCGTTTGGGCCGGCCCAGCTCCGTCCCCACGTGATTTCGCGCCGTTCTGCGTGGCCTCTGGGCCGATCTGGCCCAGATCTGGCCCGTTCGGCCTGTTCCCCTTTTATTCTTTTTCCTGTTAATTTTTCAGTAAATCTAGAGTTTAACTTTAAATCATTTGTGGTAAATCTGGAATGGCTAAAATAATGGGATAAATTTTGTTAAGATGCATGCACGTTTTCTTAACCATGTGGCATTGGTTTTGGTCCAAAATGTGTTTCCTGTTGAGTGTTAAAATAGATCTAGTAAAAAGTATCTATTACACCATTTGTTTAATAACTTGGGTTCTGTAAATCCAAATCATGCAATCTTGAATCTGTTGGAAAGCTTGTTAAAATGCTTATCTAGATTGGTAAATCTTGCATGCAGGATATTACTCTAGCAAAAGTTATATTTACTCTAAGAATAACATCAGTATGTGTTTGTTGATTTTTAACTCTTCAATAAAAACACTTTTTGAGGTAAATCCAATTGGAAGTGTTAGATATGTGTTGGAGGTATCACATACTACAAATGTGGATTTTTCCAGTAACTTGATATTTCTTAGTGAATAAATCCCTGAACAACAGTGAAATAATCTCTTAAAATGCATTTCTGAAATTTCAGATATTATGACATGTCTAGTTTTAATTGGTGGAGCCACCTCTGTCCATAAATAAATGTTGGGAATATTTTTGTGGGGTAGCCACAGGTTTTATCTAACTCACTCCACTGGTTTGACACCAAAATAATTCTTATTATTTTCTGCACATAAATAATGGTCAGAAGTATATTTTATTTTAAAACTAGGATAACTTGAGCTAGGAATATCCAAATTTGATGAATAAAATCTTCACTTAAAGAGAAAACTCATATCTCACTAGAAAGGTTAATTATGCATTCAGGAGATTTATAAAGCTGAACCTATCTTCTGTTTAAGTTTGACATCAGCAGCCCTTATCTGATTTTTAATTATTGTTTGGTGATGAGTTTTTATGCACAGCTAATTTTCAGAGTTCCCCATCATTGTTAGGAGTAATGTGATATAAGGGTGTAATTTTAGGAGCAGTACCTTAAGCATTATGCTTAAAACATGTAAACAGCCCCTAATAAATATTGGATGCATTAGTTGTGTTTTCTGTTTGTGATGCTTGTTGTTTGTTGTTATACTTTAGATTGTTATCAACTCGCATTTTAGGACTTACGCTAGTCTCGTCTGTTTTTCATGTTACGGTAGAATCGCAACCCGAGGAAGAGCAGTGCGAGGTAGCTGAGCATGACTTCGCCGAAGAGCAAGACCAGGGACAGTACCTTGAGCAAGGCAAGCCCACCTCACCACTATAATGAAATCTTATTATTTTATCAAGCATGTTTTGTTTTCAAAATAAAATAATGCATGTTTTACTTCTTTTGTGGCGCCTTGCCACCCGAAAACTATTTTCCCCAAATATTGTTTGACCAAAGTTACCTACTAGAATAGCTGTAGGTATTACAAGAATAGGCTTACTTGTTGAGTCTTGTCATTGAAGGCTCTATAAAGAAGATTAAGTTTTCAAATAGTATATTCTGTTATCTTACCTCAAAACTATAGGATGGGGACCCAATTGAACAAAAATGTTTTATGGAGGAAAACCCGAGCTGCTGGGAGTAGTCGGAAGTGTGGAAGTTGTTTTTGAAAAACAAAGTACTGCCCTAGCAGCCGCTCGAACAATTAACCCGTGCAACCACACTACCTAACATGGGTAGGGCTTAGCCGGAATCTTGTCTGTTTTAGTGTTGGGGCTCTCACACTTTCTATGAGGGCTGGGCCCTCGAAGCCGGGTTGTCGTCCGAAAGAGACAATACACTGTTGAGGACCAACAGCCGGACGATTACGGCAGGTCTCCTGACGTGGCGGTGTGGTGTCCCGAGGAAAGACCATGAGGTCTGGTGGAGCACACGGTGCCGAGGAGAACAAACCTACCGGGAGGCCCCGATACTAGGGTGGTCATAGTGGAAAGTTTTGATCGTGTTATCCGGACCTCCGCATGCTGTCGTATGACGGGCCGTGGCAGACACGGCGGAATAACCGATAGGTGTGGGTAAAGTGTGCAACCTCTGCAGAGTGTAAATCTATTCGAATAGCCGCGTCCGCAGTTATGGACGGTTGGAAAGGCCACTGATCTAGGCGTATGTGCAATTTGGTTTAAAAAGAGAAATGTTTCCGGAGAAAACAAAGAGACATCAAAGAGGTACCTGGGAGGTACGGAATTTCGGTGAAGATGGTTTATCTCGGGGAGACATCCAGTCCGATCTCAAGGCAGGAGAAAGGGTTACCCCTATCCTAGTGTTTTGATAAACTTTTATAAACAAAAGTTTTGAACTTGGATATGTCCTTGCTATATCTAAGAGAAGAGAATTATATCTCTAAATGTTTCTTCAACAAAGATATAGAGATGTCGTAGTCTCTATGTCTAAAATCATGGTATTCAAAAATTGAGCCCTATAGTCGTATATATAGCAGCCATCCCAGTTTTCCAAAGGTGTTTTCTTGCACTATCATGAGAATTTAAACCTAAAGGTGGTCTTGCGAGTACGTAATTGTACTTATGTGGCTCTGTCCCTGGATATTCAAATGTCCAGATTGCAATGAGAAGGCCTACATCGAGGAGGAGGTGTACGACGACGACTTCGCCACTTAGTTGTCACCGGTCAACTGCACTCTGGGAATCTGCGCTCGGAGATGTGAAGAGCCGTCGCTAGCCACGAGCTTCCGCTATCTTAGTTAATTCGTCCTGCGTGACGAGGTTTGTTGACTTTGGTCGTATGACCGTCTATGTGTTGTAAGACTTTTATTCGTACGACTTGAATGATGTAACTCTTTGATACCTATGTTGGTTATGTGATTGCGATGCACTGATTATTGGGATCGTGATCTCTTACATAACGTGGGCATCCCGGACTTGTCCGAGGGGTCCCTACAATATTTTCCACAAATATGTTATGAAGTTTTCAAATGATTTATCATAATATAAAACTTAATGGTGCACGAAATATTTTGAATTTAAAAATGAATGCATTATATTTCCCTTTCAATCTCAAATAAATGTGTTATGTATTTAATATTGTACTAAAGACAAAAATGATTTAATTTTGGAATATGAGTAAATAACTTAAATTCAAACATTTTTAAATATGGGTAATTTCATAGATTTTATTTAACCCCAAATGAATTATTAAATCCCTAATTTCTAAGTTGACCTAAACGGGCAATTTTGCGTTTTATGAATATTTCAAAATATTAATTTTTAAAAATGTTTAAAACATACCCACAATAGGTTTAACATAAAGATAATGCTTTTACACATTTTTAGAAATTTATTTCACTTCATCTGAAATTATTAAACAAATGATATAAAGGAAAAAGAAAAAAACAGCAGCGCGCGGCACAGCGGCCAGCTGGGCCGGCCGGCCTTTTCGTCTCGCACGCAGCTCCTTTTCTCTCCTTTTTAGTCCCACCTTGCTACTTTAGTCACACCCATACCCAGTTTTAGCCTATATATAGACCCCAAGTGTATGGGTAAAATCACAAATAAAATTCGAGTTGAACCATTTATTTTGGTTAACTAGAATAAAATAAAATATTTATTTATCTCCGGTGGGATTTCTATTGATGGGATTTCTCTTCTTCTCTCTCGACGGCGCTTCTCACACAACGGAGTTACTACGCATATCTTTTCTTTTCCGCCTTTATTATTTAGTTTATAGAGTAGTTTTTGTAGAATAATTTAGGCTACGAATTTAGTAGTAGTATATCTTCCGTAGCGTAGTTCGGACTAGTTTTAGAACTTAGTCTAGTGAAGTATTTACTCGTACACTGTATGGTCCGTTTTTAGATCGAGTAGTGTCGTAACTTTAGCTATTTTGCTTTTTGACCCTACGGATATAGTTAGTTTGTCTAAACCAACCTGTTCCACCAATCACCATCTTATCTCTTTGCCTAGCTGTTTTCTAGGTTGACCCCAATAGGAAATTCGTATGCAGATTTTGCAGAAACACTCCTATAACTTAAAACTCTCATAACTTTTGAACCACATGTCCAAATTTGATGAACTTTATGTCTATGGAAAGCTCTTGACCTGTAGAATCTTTTGGCACTGTTATTTTCCAACTTTGACAAGTTTAAACTCGTTCAAGTGTTCAAATGCATGATTGAAGTAAATTGGACACAGATTTTATTGTGTATGTCCAAGAAATTTTCAAATGAAATATTTTTGGAATCATTAAGATGTAGGATAAGTATTCGGTTATGCATTATTTTTTACCAACCTTAAAATGATTTAGTGTACAATTTTGATTTTAAAACTTGATGCCAATTTAAATAACTAGATTATTAATTTATTGATATGAACATTTAAGTTTGGATTTAAAATGATTTGTTATGTTACTCTAATGAAACTTGAATTTTAAATTAGGTTAAAACCTTTTCCAAGGTCAATGTGTGATCATTTGAACAAGTTTAACACAAAGTCTCATTAAATCAATTTTGAAACATAAACTTGTGTAATTGTTTTTAAATATGCTGGATAACTTAAAATTTCGAATCTTGCTTTTAAATTGTTTTCAAACCATCTCGGCATTCATTGGTGTAAATCTTTTTCGAGACCACCCCCTGACCATATTGGCAAACACTTAACTCGATCACATTAATTTCTTTTGCATATCAAATTATGTGATACCCTTGACCAAACCCTGTGCTAAGCCTTTTTACACTGGTTTGTTTTAATTGTTATGTGCTTATTGAGTTGTTGTTTATTGTATGTCTTTTTACTTTATAGATTGAACGGAGTGCAACGTTCGTTGTCGACAATGAGTGTGTGAGAAACGACAACATTCATCAGGCAAGTGACTTCATAAAACACCTACTATTTTATCATATTGCATACCTAGTGTTTTAAGCAGTATTTGCAAAAGTAGTATGCATGATAGGTTTCTAGGAGATTTGTAGTATGCTATGCAAACCTGTTAGGTTACCCCTTAGAAATTCCAGTTAGACCCCTATTATAATTTAGTGGAAGTACCTGCTGCAAAAATGATTGTTTTTATGGTTGATGTGATAAATGAAAATTTCCACTTAATTAATTTAACGCCTGGGTGGATGGGGTCGATCGAGGAGGTTTCAAGTTGAGTGGCTTCTCAGGGCCAAGTTTCATGGTTGTCTTCGCCCAATATAGTTTCCACTTACTTGGGGCCATGATATGCGGTGTTAACCTGAGTTGCTCACTTGTGGTAGGCCACCCAGGGCTATGAGATTTAAGTTTACACTGAGTCTAGTTGCTTACCGTGCAACCATTGGTCAATATGGGCTCTGTCTTGATGGAGTAAGTTGATGTGGACCTGGGTCAAGAGATTGATGGTGGTAGAGTTGATAGGATGGTGGTAATATCTTAGTATGATCATGGGAAAGCAACTTCTGAAAAGTCTCGTCTTGATCTTCTCCTTTTCCTTCTCACTAAAGGAGTGTAGAGGATAGTTTGGGTTGATTAAGTCTAATGGTGAAAGTGCACACACTCTCGAGAGTTAAAACCTAAGATCTTAGCCGTGTCCCCGGCATCGGAGAATCTGAGTAACTACACAAGGCTGTCTTCTAAAAATCTCCTCATTCCAATTTCTTAATAAAACTTTGATGGGTGAACATGGGTAGGAGACATGGATTTGTCTCGAGATCGTCTTATAAAGAGAAGATATTGTTTCAAAAAGTTGTTTACCAAAAGTAGGAGAAAACTTGCTTTGCGGAATAGCCTTGAGCTCCACCAGCCAAATAAGCATATAGATATAGCTTAGTAGAATATTAGCTTTCAAAAGTCACTTGCCACCACAATTCAATTGTGCTGATCCTTTATAGCTGGGCTGCAACTAAACCTTGCAAATTCGACAGACGACTAGTGAGTACTCGATAGGATTTCGAGTCTACAACCAACATGCTTTGCCTGTGGTACATGAAGATGACGAGGCTCATTGTATCTATTATTTTCCGCTGCTACTCTTGGAAATTTTGCTAGCCTTTTCAGGTTATGCAAGTTGTAAGAGATATTTGTAACACTGGATCATGCGATTTAATAAAGGATTTGACACTTTTGCATGATATACATCTTAAACTGTGGTGCTAGCATTTGATCCAGTGACTAGCACATTAACACAGGGACTTCCACCTTATAATAAAAGGTGAGGTCACTATAAAAGCTTTGATCGTGTTATCCGGACCCCCGCATGCTGTCGTATGACGGGCCGTGGCAGACACGGCGGAATAATCGATAGGTGTGGGTAAAGTGTACCACCTCTGCAGAGTGTAAATCTATTCGAATAGCCGCGTCCGCGGTCATGAACGGTTGGAAAGGCCACACTGGGCGCCTGGGGAAAGAAGTTGTTTTATAAAGGAAAGTGTTTATGTGGAATGAGGAGTTACCTTGGAGGTACGGAATTTGGGAAAAGATAATTGGTCTCGGGGAGACAATTAGTCCGATCTCAAGGAAGGGAAAAGGGGTATCCCCATACTAGTGCTTGTAAAGGTTTTACAAAAGAAGGTTTTCAAACTTGGATATGTCCTTGCTATATCTAAGAGAAGAGAATTCTATCTCTAAATGTTTTTCTTCAACAAAGATATACAGATGTCGAATTCTCTATGTCTAAAATCATGGTATTCGAAAATTAAGCCCTATAGTCATATATAGCAGCTATCCCAGTTTTTGAAAAGTGTTTTCTTGCATTATCATGAAAACTTAAGCCTTAGAGGTGGTCTTGCGAGTACGTAAATGTACTCATATGGCTGTGTCCCTGGATATTCAAACGTCCAGGTTGAAATGAGGAGATGTACGACAAGAAGGAGGAGTACGCCGACGACTACGCCAACTGAGTGTCCCGCTCAACTGCTCTATGGGAATGCGTCAGGACGTGACGAGGGTCGATGCTAACCGAAGCTTCCGCTGAACCTTAGTTAATATTTGTCAAGGGCAACGATGTTTGCAGACTTGGTCATGAGACCATTATTTATGTAAGTCTTATACTATTCGAGTTGTATGATGTAACTTTGTATAGCATGTTGGTTATGTGATCGCGATGCACTGATCATTGGGATCGTGATCTGTTTACATAACGTGGGCATCTCTGACGGTTAGTCAGAGGGGTCCACACAGACTTGGTATCAGAGCCATCGTTGACCTTAGGAGACCTTAGTTAGCATGGTCGTTATCTTAGGAAGAAATGTTTTGCTAAAACCTATTTCGACAAAAATATATTTTTTTCTGGTAAGGCTAATGGTTTCCACTCCTCACCTATTCTCCAAAAATATCTTGATCTTACCTCTCTAATTTCAGTTATTTCAAAAGAGTTTCCTCCATTATCTCGTCCTATTCAAAACTTATTTAGACTTGACGATGAACCCAAATGAGACCTAAGTAGCTAGTACCTAGAAGGCGAAGTTCTGTCTCAAGACTTCAACCTACGACATCAAGGTGGTCATAAAGTGAAGAAACAAGCTACAAAGGAACCCCGTCTTGCCAAAGTAGTCTCACTATCAAGATTCCAACTCCAACAATGGTACACCAGTTGCAACCTCGACAGTGTCAAGTTTTCCAGCAGAAGCCCCAGCTGAAGAAGTGTAGGCTCCAGCAAGTAGGTATGACCAAGACCCATAGGACTTCTAGGATATGACCCTTGGTTGGATTCTCCGACTAACGCGCTTGTTGAGTGTCATTTTTGTTCTATAGGTGTCCTGTGTGCTCAATTGCTGGTATGATTGTTGCTTGTGTGTGCCTTGTTTGTTTGCTTGTTGTTGATATGTTGTTCTCTTGTATCTTTCACAAGCACGCCTTGTATGCAATACATATTAGGCACGTACTTAAAAATTTGTTTAAAGCATCTTGTTATTTTTACACCAGAACCTTTCTTACATTTTGCCTTAGATGCACCCTTGTGCACTTATAAACTTGTGCTCAAAATTCTCCTAAAATGTTCTCCTTCTAATCTAAACTTTAACATGTGAGAGTTATAAACTACACATGATACCGAAGCACCAAAGAAAGCCCCTCCCCATAATGTGGCTGACCTTGTGTAGTTCAATTAATTTTCGTATTACAAGCATACCATCATTAACTTAACATAGCTAACTTTAGAGTAGCATTTAACGCCAATCATTATTGTGGGTAACTAACCTCCTCAAGGCCTACAAACTGAGATCAGAAAAGAAGCACCAATAAAAGTTTCACTTTCAGAGGGAAACGAGGAAGACTCACATATCAGTAAGAGCCTCTACTTTTTGAAGACTTTATGAAGACCTCGAGCTGTTTCGTGCAAAGTAGATCGACGTCAGCAACAACGAGGACAACCAACACGGAAGATCGTCTACACGAAGATATGCCATGAAGCTAGTTTCGTCAGTGCCTTCTGCGCGTCAACTTTATTAACTCATCTGGCTCTGACTTGAGTTTACTAGGAGATATGTCTTTTAGACTAACTTAGATCCAACTGACCTTTGAAGTTTTTGCGAAGCATCAGGAAGCCACAGAAACAAGAAAGTCTTCATCAAATTTCTTAGTGTGAAAACCAATGGTGGACGCATTAGAAGACATCCTATCCAGCAAGACACCTAGAACGAGGAGAAGACCGAAGACTATTGTACTTGGCAACACCTAACATAAGGCAAGTTTATACGTCTTTAGCAGATCTTAGCACCTTTCTGACTTGTTATGAAAAGAAAGAGAGTCAAGTCCACCGATCTGACGCCCATGTGAGGTTTGAAAACTGTTTCCTTTTGTCTAACTGCTAAACTCTCAAGACGACAATATCGTGACGAGTATCTACATCAGCCCCAAGTACTGAGGAGCTACGACCAAGATGAAGATCATCATGATGCTCAAGACCAGCAACACCCTGAAGTCGGCGACAACTTTAACCATCAACTTTAACCCTTCATGTATGCCCCTTTTTAAGGGGGAAGACTAGTGCTAGTTTCATTAGATAGTTGTGACAAAGTTGTTCCTTGCGCCCCAGCCCTGGAGTTTTTGAAGTCAACTCAACAAGAGCCCTACACCAGCATCAACCATCATGTCGACACCTTCAACAAAGACCCATGTCGTCCTGGAGAAATCAGATGCCATATTGACAAGGAGACCTCATTTGAGAATCAAGAATGCTTGAAGATGAAGGAGCATCAAACCACTAACCTTGTACTCTCTTAATACACACTTAGGAATCTCGGGACGAGATTCTGTTAAGGGGGGGAAGGTCTGTAACGCCCCAAATTTTGGAAGCAACAAAAACTTAATTATAAAGGATCCAAAATTTCGAGGAAACAAAAACTTTTTGGAATGTCTTGTTAATGGATGTGTTTATCCTCTGATAGCTCTATTGGTCATGTTCTGTGTTGTGTTTGTGTTGATAACCTCTCTAGCTATCAACCCTAAAACTCAACCTTGATATTATATGACATGTGATATCAATGTTATGGCAAGTAAAATCATTCCTATATCTCCTCCTACCTGATTTGAGAAACAAATCACATTTCCTTTGATTTTAGCAACCACCCAAAATATATATATCATTTGAGATACTAAGAGTATTCCTAGAAACTACAGGTCGCAAAACTATAGAGGACCATATAATAAGTCTTAAATTATACTGGATTTGGACACCATGCAATCATTATCAAATCTCTTTTCCAAAACACCATATTAATTAACCTCTAGAAATCAATGCTCAACATGTTGGAGTAATTCTATTTATGCCAAGAGCCATGTCTGGATCATTATGATCACCACCTCACCTTATGTTGTTTTAAGTCTATTCCTACCAAAAATAACCTGTTTTGATTCTGTTGATCACCTCCTCACAAATATTTTTGATCTATGTCTATTGATCCAATTGTGTGGGTGTTTATCTATTTTTATGGTGGTTGACCTATATGTTATGTGTTTAAATTGTTTCTCATAAGGGTGTTATTTTATGTGTGTTCATGTGGTGGTGTATGATACAACATTTTATTTATATAATTTAATTGAGATCTTTCATGCTTTAATGTTGTGCCATATGTTTATGGTGTGTTTAACTTTTGATTATTATGTTTGATTTTAGGAGAAGCTCAAATATTATCCTTTTTCAAATAGGAAATAACTATCTTCATTTCCATTAATTTTTAGCATTTCTAGAGCATGACAACTATAGTTTATTTCATTCATTTTGGAAATGCCACTCACCTAACCTCATCCTTATCATCTCTACTATCCACCCATAACCTTATTTAAAATATTCAAAAATGTTTGATCATTAATTCTTGATTGGGTTGAGTGCTAAAATTTAAAGTGGCCATATCTCTTTTATAACATAACAACTTGCCATTTTTGTGTTTAGTGCATGTTGAGCCCTTTTGACCTAAGCTCTTAAACCAAATGCTGCACCGATACCCCTTCTCATTAACCTGTCTTGTCTCTGATATTTCTTGTCAAAGATTTGACTTATCCATGTTAGCAAAGTGGGCTACTCAAATCAGCCACAAATCCTCTTAATCTAAAACCTTCACTCCCCTCCTCCCAAAACATGATCTTAGTCTAGCATTGGATACCAACTTGCCCCTGCATCCCTTGGTCTCACCCCCCTGTCAAACCCTTACCCCAAACCTTTTTTCCTGTTCTTTTGGACCTTCTGTCGAGCACCTTTCATGCAGGAGACAACAAAGCAATTACCTCTCGTCCTCCATCAACTTGGAGACAGTGGCTAGCATCCAAAGCTGGCAACAGCACCAGCTGACGCTCCTCCACCGCCCCTGTCGCCCAATCCCCTCCCAATGCACCCCTCTCTCGTGCCCATGCCGTGATGTCCAAACCGGCCATCCTCTGGGATAAGAGCCCCGAGCCACTCTTCTCTCCTTGCCATTCCACCTCCCACAAGCCTCCTCCACCTTTCTTTGCACTCCCGAGCGAGGTCTTGCTCTAGCACGGCCAGGAACGGCCGTGAACCGCAGCTCGGCCCGAGCTCTTTCGAGCATGCTCGCCGTCGACTTCGTCCCTCTCCTCTCTGTCTCTTTGCACTGCCTCGCTCCCCTGTAGTGTACCTGCACTTAAAATAAGGCAGATACCTGTGTATAGTGCAAATCCCTGGATCGATTCATTTGCACACAAAGTTTACGATGTAATATCACAACACAGCGTCAATTTTATTACATCGATGATCCAGAATTACAAAATATTCATTACAAGTTGCATAGCATAAAGCTAGCTTTGAAATAGTACACAACGGAAATACAATAGCAGTGAGTCTCTATCACTTTCATGCTGCCACAGGCGAAAAACATGTTGGTTGTAGACTCGAAACCTATATACGAAACCTCACTCGTCATTTGAACAATCTGCAATAAAAAAATATTGCAACAACGTGGGTCAGATTCCATTAAAAATGGAGTCTTGCAAGTGACACTATGGTGGACACTTAATGGAATAAATCTACAGCCTATATGCATATTTGGCTGGTGGAGTTCAATGCTAATTTGCATAAAGCCATTTTTCCTAACTCTTTGGAAAACACTTTTCTTCTATTCGAGACATCCGTGGCATGAAATCCACTGTCTCATTCTACCCTTGTTCACCCATCAAGTTTTATATTTTTGAAGTTGGAATGGTGGAATCCTCCGTTGACGTCCTCGTTTAGCTGCTCAAATTGTCCGTACCGGGGACACGGCAAAGTACTTAGATTTTTAACTCTGCAGAGGTTGTGCACGTTCACCATTGTACCCATTCAACCCAAATTACCCTTTACACACCATTTGTGATAAGGAAAGGAAAGAATGAGATGAGATCTTTCAGAAGCATTTTCCCTCCCACTCTGGCCTGACGTGCTCCACCTACAAATCCTCTACCACCACCTGTCAGGCCGGGGAGAGTCCATGCAGCTTAGTTGATCAAGCCAGAGCCCATATTGGCAATGGCTGCACGAGAAGCAATCTTTACTTGGAGTCTTCAGATTCCTTTGCTCCTGGGTGGCCTTCCACAAGTGAATATTTCACAGGTAAATCCCCTGGGAACAACACTCAACTCATACAGCCAAGCAACCAATTTCCACCCAGGTGTTTGATTAAAACTTAGTAGACTTTTTCTCTTTCATCAAAATAGTTTTGCATAGCATCACTATTCTACTAAGTATTTTCATAGGAACCTAGACACCAGAATAAAGAGGTCTAACATGGCTTGCATAGCAATACTATCCTACACATGATTATAGAAAATAATCTACTCATGCATAGAAAATAATAGGACTTTTATGGGGGTGTGCCACTTGCCTTTGGATGATGTCTTTGTTCACAAACTCTTTTCAACGATACTCGAAACTCTCCGTTCAGTCTAAACAATATAAACAAACAACAATACCACAATCAACAAACAACAATCATCAAACATACATGCACATACATAGTGAACAAACAAGTTTCATAAACCCCTAAGGAAAAACATGTCATGCATGAAATGTGAAATATTCTAAGGACTAGAAATGCATGTCATGCCATGAAAATCTTTTAAGTTAATGCAAGGCAATTAGGTTGGTCCAAAAGGACTAAGGGCTAAGGTCATAAGTTGAATAAATTTTTTTGTTTTATATCATCTTGAATAAGCACTCTAATGGCTTAGTCTTGATGTGCAAAATACTTAGAGAAAATACTAGCTCTATTCGTCGAGGTGATCAACAATTATTATCAACTCTTTGTAAATTGGATATTCACTATAATGAGAGAGACAGACACCTGGCAAGCCACTTAAATTGTGGAACAGGTCTCATGTACGTGGACATGTAAGGTTTGTTCCCAGGCCGCTTCATCTCACTATGCCGCTAGGATCCAACAAACTTCAAGATGGTAATAACGTGATCAAAAATCGTTTATGTCTAAAGTGAAAGATAAGATTAGGAAAGAGGGAAAAGGTAGAAAGAAGGTTGTAGTTAGTCTTCCAGGCTTCATCTCCAGACTGGTAGCTTTCCCCTTGGTGATGTCTTGAATGAATTTTTGTAGACTTGATAAATCTTCAGACTTGATGATTCTCATATCACCGAGGCTGGTCTTGGAATTAACTAAGTCTCTATGTGGTCTAAAAGAAGAAAGGACAGACAGAAAGACTTAGAGAATAGAAGGGAGGTTGGCCTTCTTGAACTTCTTCTTACTTTTCTTCTAAGTGCTTGACATCTTGGAATGCTTACAGAGTCTGTTTTCTTCTAAGTCCTTCATTGGTCTTCTAGCTCCATGTTGAAAATCCTAAGTGTCTAATTGTATCACTTTACCGAAATGCTAAGTTGAAAATATTTCTAACTTAGAGAAAATGGGGGAGGAGTATTGTTATGGGAAATATAACTACAAAATAAAATATGCTATGAATGAAATGAAATTTTAAATCACAAGAAAACATCAAAATAACTTTTGTGATTTCTTTGTAAATATGCATGAATTTGTAAATACAATTTAATTAATTTCTATTTTTGGAAAATACAATAAAAGGAATAAATATAAGATTAAAGTTTTCTATGATTAAATTTTTATAAAAAAATTTTATAATTATTATTAATAGACAGGGGGCATTTAATTAGATTTATAACAATTTGGTTTAATCAAAAATAATATTTCTATTAATAGTTATGTTGAGAAAATAATCAAATTATTCAATTTAAATATATATAACTATGAATTCATTCAAATATTACTCAAAATATATTATAGCAGTGGCATCAATTTACAAATATTCCAAGGTCTCTAAAACAATTTTATTTGCATTTTTTGGATTTATAGATTTAAAGTTATGATAAATATACTCAAATCTTCCATTTGAAATTTGAATATTTTGAACTAAGTAAATTTGAATTTTGGCAGATCTAAAATATTCTACATGTCTAGGGCTTTCGAAATATATAAAAATATTGGAATTTGGATAAACAGAGAAAAAGATATGATAGTTTGAATAGACAGGGGCTTTTCTACAAAACTGCCATTTTCACTAATTAAAAGAAATCAAAATCCACGTGGCTGCTGACTGTGCGCTGACTGGGCTGACACTCTGGCGCTGACGTGGATAAGTCAAAGAATCTGGGCTGTCAGATCTGGATCTGGCGGTCCAGATCTGTTCGTTCCGTTTCGATTAAAACTTCTAATCTGGGTCGCACAGGGTAGATCGGACGGTCCAGGGGCGTTGACCCAAAAACTAGCGGCGCGGCCAGCCGGAGTTACTCCGGTGACCTCAATCCGCGGCGGCGACGCATCGGCAACAGTCGTTCCCGGTGTTCTACTGTGTTCCGAGACGAGCGGGTCATGCCTATGGGTAGAGGGCGTCGAGGCGAAGTCGTTGGCACGGTGATGAGCTCCGGTGTACCCCCCCCCTTCTCCTCCTTTTGCTCACCGGAGTCGCGGGTGGCGGCGACGTGCTTCGGTTGCGCACGCTATCGTCGACCTAGCGCATGAAAGGACACACGACAATGTCAGACGGACGCGCACGGTCAAGGGAAGGAGTAGAAGGCACGAGGGGGAGCTCGGGGTCGACCGTGCTCACCGAAATCCGAAGAAACAAGCGGCGGCGGTGGCGGCTCCAATTCGAGCAGCCCGGTGGCGAGGTTTGTAGGGTTTTCGAGGGGGGAAAGGGAGAGGAGCTCGCGGTCTACTTATAGGACAGAGAGGCGCGTTGATTAGGGGAGGAAATCCCACGAAAAGATGGGAGGAATCGCCGGCGGTTTCGGGAGAGATTCTCGTGCGGGAGGTTGAAGACAACCTCTCCCCCTGATAGGTGGGTATCGCATGTCAGGTATTTTTCTTTTTCTTTTCTGTTTTATTTAATTCCTTTATAACTTTTGATTTATTTGTCCAAATGATGTCAAACAAATTTCTAAAAATTTGTAAAATTATTATCTTTGTGTTAAACCAGTTGTGGGCATGTTATGAACATTTTTTAAAAATAATATTTTGAAATATTGATTAAATACAAATTTGACACTTAAAGTCAAATTTGAAATTATATCTTAATTAATTTTTTTCTTTGGCTAAATAAAATTTGTAAAATACCCACATTCCAATATGTTTGAATTTTAGTCATTTAAACTCATTTCCAAATTCTAAGTTCATTTTAGGCTTTAGTATATTACTAAATAACATATCACAAACTATATGAAAATCATGTATTCATTTTAATTCAAAATAATTTGTGCACCAATATAATTTATATTAAGATAATTCATTTGAAAACTATATAAAAATACCTTTGGAAATATTCTAGTTTTAATTCATTGTTTATACTGAATAAATTCAGAAAAATCATTTAATGTTTTGAAAATATATGAAAAATATTTAAGCTAATGAAATGATTATTTGGCTAATTCATTAATTATATAATCTATGAAGTTTTAAAGTAATGAATTATAAACTTATAATTTCTAGAGGTATAACTTGAATTTAGTTAGATGAATGGAAATCATTTGGCAATTATATCATTTTAAATAGTTTTGAATTTATGAATAGATATGGCTAAGTGGTTGAAATTTGTTTCTTATAAGGAAACTATTTTATTAAAATGAAGTGGTTTGAAGTATTTACATATTAAGATTTTTGAAATACAATAGATAATAAAATGTTTAAACTGTGACATTTGAATTATTTAACTCTCTTTCAATAAGTTTGAAGTCTTTCTTAGTTGGTTTTCTTATGCATATAAATATTTTATTTTAATCAAAAACAAAAGTTTTATATTTTAGTGATTTTTGGAACATTATAAAATGTTAGGATGTTACAGACTACCACCCTTAAAAGAAATCTCGTCCCCGAGATTTGGAGAGGCTAGAAAGATAAGTCAAATTGCTTGAATGATTCTGATAACCCGGGATGTTTTGGGAAACGAAATTTCTGACATGGAAACTGGAAACTAGTAGGGGATGATTTATGATTGGAAGGCTAGAAAGAAATATAGTTTGGGATCTCTGGATTTAAGCAACAGGTTTTAATTTAACTGGGTGGCTACCACCCTTAAAAGAAAAGTTTTGTTGATACTCAAATTGTTCTAACTTATATAAGAAGATCAATACAAATCATTACAAATAACATCTAACAAGCATTAAGCAACAAGGTTCAAACACAGGCAAACATACGTGAAAGACTTCAAACTTCTTTTGAGAAATCGAACTAATCGTTTATCGAACGAAAACACACCAATGTCGTGGAATTACAAAAATGATAGTACTGCCATACCACAATTTGATAGGTCAATACATCAAATCGGTACGATAAGCTAAATGAGATAAATGGTGGTCCCTCTAACGCTGCTTGAATTGCTTCGCTTATTCTTCCTTGATCACACGCTTGCGCTTCATTGCATGGTTATTCACCACAGGTGTGGCTTCTTCCCCACTTGTCCCTTCAGACAGCACCTCTTCGGGGTCTTCTTCCTCCTGCCCTTCCTCCTTCACAGCTGCAGGTACAGTCACGTCTCCAGTGCCCTGGTCACCTCCTTCTTCAGCTACCGGCGGTGGTGGAGGTGGAATGAGTTGCGCCTCAAGTGTGGCAATCTGCTCATCTTGCCAATGTTCTGCAAATGTAGGTCATGGATGAGTTCCACCAAATGACCAACAAAATTTTCATAAGCCTGGAGTTCTTGGGTTTTTGCGTGTATGACGGCTTGTGCATGATCCGCGATGTCATAAGCCTGTTGAACCTTCCTGGTCAGACAGTTGATGAGAAAATCCAAGTCTTCAAACATCTTGTTAATGATGGGCAGGTCCAGGCGATTTCCCGTGTGAGCCATCGAGAGACCGTGTGCATCCCTCTTCCCAAAGGCACGGAAGGGCGATCCTGGTGCTAGCTTGTTGCGATACTTGTAACACAAACGAGCCATTAAGTCCACCATAGCTATGTTCACTCCCTCAATCCACTATGGGTAGTAGGTGGCATAGTCCACGGGCTCGAAGTCTGGCATCGTGGGATCTGGGGTCATAATTGTGCGGATTTTCCAACGCGTCACATTAGGTATGTCGGTCTCCTCTTTCCTTCCTCGGAAATAGGGCGGTGGTAGCTTCAGTATACTTGTCAACCTAGACAGCTGCCTCCCAAAGATGAAACCCGACAAAACTCCAGCATACGCGGTCTCAGTGTACTCTCCCATCTAAAATTTTGAAAAGGTAAGAGAATTAGAATTATAAGGAAGCAGACAAATTCATATGATAAAATGAAAAGTTTTGTTTTTAGAAAGGTGAATAAAATAGATTTTTCAATCCTATGGTCAAATCCTATTTCTATCCAAACCTAGGGTTTCGAACCTACAGGCAACACAGTGCTCTGATACCATCTGTAGTGTACCTGCACTTAAAATAAGGCAGATACCTGTGTATAGTGCAAATCCCTGGATCGATTCATTTGCACACACAGTTTACGATGTAATATCACAACAAAGCGTCAATTTTATTACATCGATGATCCAGAATTACAAAATATTCATTACAAGTTGCATAGCATAAAGCTAGCTTTGAAATAGTACACAGCGGAAATACAATTGCAGTGAGTCTCTATCACTTTCATGCTGCCATAGGCAAAAAACATGTTGGTTGTAGACTCGAAACCTATATACGAAACCTCACTCGTCATCTGAACAATCTGCAATAAAAAAAAATATTGCAACAACGTGGGTCGGATTCCATTAAAAATGGAGTCTGGCAAGTGACACTATGGTGGACACTTAATGGAATAACTCTACAGCCTATATGCATATTTGGCTGGTGGAGTTCAAGGCTAATTTGCATAAAGCCAATTTTTCCTAACTCGTTGGAAAACACTTTTCTTCTATTCGAGACATCTGTGGCATGAAATCCACTGTCTCATTCTACCCTTGTTCACCCATCAAGTTATATATTTTTGAAGTTGGAATGGTGGAATCCTCCGTTGACGTCCTCGTTTAGCTTCTCAAATTGTCCGTACCAGGGACACGGCTAAGTACTTAGATTTTTAACTCTGCAGAGGTTGTGCATGTTCACCATTGTACCTATTCAACTCAAATTACCCTTTACACACCATTTGTGATAAGGAAAGGAAAGAATGAGACGAGATCTTTCAGAAGCATTTTCCCTCCCACTCTGGCCTGACGCGCTCCACCTACAAATCCTCTACCACCACCTGTCAGGCCGGGGAGAGTCCACGCAGCTTAGTTGATCAAGCCAGAGCCCATATTAGCAATGGATGCACGAGAAGCAATCTTCACTTGGAGTTCTTCAGATTCCTTTGCTCCTGGGTGGCCTTCCACAAGTGAATATTCCACAGGTAAATCCCCTGGGAACAACACTCAACTCATACAGCCAAGCAACCAATTTCCACCCAGGTGTTTGATTAAAACTTAGTAGACTTTTTCTCTTTCATCAAAATAGTTTTGCATAGCATCACTATTCTACTAAGTATTTTCATAAGAACCTAGACACAAGAATAAAGAGGTCTAACATGGCTTGCATAGCAATACTATCCTACACATGATTATAGAAAATAATCTACTCATGCATAGAAAATAATAGGACTTTTATGGGGGTGTGCCACTTGCCTTTGGATGATGTCTTTGTTCACAAACTCTTTTCAACGATACTCGAAACTCTCCGTTCAATCTAAACAAACAACAATACCACAATCAACAAACAACAATCATCAAACATACATGCACATACATAGTGAACAAACAAGTTTCATAAACCCCTAAGGAAAAACATGTCATGCATGAAATGTGAAATATTCTAAGGACTAGAAATGCATGTCATGCCATGAAAATCTTTTAAGTTAATGCAAGGCAATTAGGTTGGTCCAAAAGGACTAAGGGCTAAGGTCATAAGTTGAATAAAATATTTTGTTTTATATCATCTTGAATAAGCACTCTAATGGCTTAGTCTTGATGTGCAAAATACTTAGAGAAAATACTAGCTCTATTCTTCGAGGTGATCAACAATTATTATCAACTCTTTGTAAATTGGATATTCACTATAATGAGAGAGACAGACACCCGGCCAGCCACTTAAATTGTGGAACAGGTCTCATGTACGTGGACATGTAAGGTTTGTTCCCAGGCCGCTTCATCTCACTATGCCGCTAGGATCCAACAAAATCAAAAATCGTTTATGTCTAAAGTGAAAGATAAGATTAGGAAAGAGGGAAAAGGTAGAAAGAAGGTTGTAGTTAGTCTTCCAGGCTTCATCTCCAAACTGGTAGCTTTCCCCTTGGTGATGTCTTGAATGAATTTTTGTAGACTTGAGAAATCTTCAGACTTGATGCTTCTCATATCACCGAGGCTGGTCTTGGAATTAACTTAGTCTTTATGAGGTCTAAAAGAAGAAAGGACAGACATAAAGACTTAGAGAATAGAAGGGAGGTTGGCCTTCTTGAACTTCTTCTTACTTTTCTTCTAAGTGCTTGACATCTTGGAATGCTTACAGAGTCTGTTTTCTTCTAAGTCCTTCATTGGTCTTCTCGCTCCATGTTGAAAATCCTAAGTGTCTAATTGTATCACTTTACCGAAATGCTAAGTTGAAAATATTTCTAACTTAGAGAAAATGGGGGAGGAGTATTGTTATGGGAAATATAACTACAAAATAAAATATGCTATGAATGAAATGAAATTTTAAATCACAAGAAAACATCAAAATAACTTTTGTGATTTCTTTGTAAATATGCATGAATTTGTAAATACAATTTAATTAATTTCTATTTTTGGAAAATATAATAAAAGGAATAAATATAAGATTAAAGTTTTGTATGATTAAATTTTTATAACAAAATTTTATAATTATTATTAATAGACAGGGGGCATTTAATTAGATTTATAACAATTTGGTTTAATCAAAAATAATATTTCTATTAATAGTTATGTTGAAAAAATAATCAAACTATTCAATTTAAATATATATAACTATGAATTCATTCAAATATTACTCAAAATATATTATAGTAGTGGCATCAATTTACAAATATTCCAAGGTCTCTAAAACAATTTTATTTGCATTTTTTGGATTTATAGATTTAAAGTTATGATAAATATACTCAAATCTTCCATTTGAAATTTGAATATTTTGAACTAAGTAAATTTGAATTTTGGCAGATCTAAAATATTCTACATGTCTAGGGCTTTCGAAATATATAAAAATATTTGAATTTGGATAAACAGAGAAAAAGATATGATAGTTTGAATAGACAGGGGGTTTTCTACAAAACTGCCATTTTCTCTAATTAAAAGAAATCAAAATCCACGTGGCTGCTGACTGTGCGCTGACTGGGCTGACACTCTGGCGCTGACGTGGATAAGTCAAAGAATCTGGGCTGTCAGATCTGGATCTGGCGGTCTAGATCTGTTCGTACCGTTTCGATTAAAACTTCTAATCTGGGTCGCAGAGGGTAGATCGGACGGTCCAGGGGCGTTGACCCAAAAACTAGCGGCGCGGCCAGCCGGAGTTACTCCGGTGACCTCAATTCGCGGCGGCGACGCATCGGCAACAGCCGTTCCCGGTGTTCTACTGTGTTCTGAGACGAGCGGGTCATACCTACGGGTAGAGGGCGTCGAGGCGAAGTCGTTGGCGTGGTGATGAGCTCCGGTGTACCCCCCTTCTCCTCCTTTTGCTCACCGGAGTCGCGGGTGGCGGCGACGTGCTTCGGTTGCGCACGCTATCGTCGACCTGGCGCATGAAAGGACACCCGACAATGTCAGACGGACGCGCACGGTCAAGGGAAGGAGTAGAAGGCACGAGGGGGAGCTCGGGGTCGACCGTGCTCACCGAAATCCGAAGAAACAAGCGGCGGCGGTGGCGGCTCCAATTCGAGCAGCCCGGTGGCGAGGTTTGTAGGGTTTTCGAGGGGGGAAAGGGAGAGGAGCTCGCGGTCTACTTATAGGACAGAGAGGCGCGTTGATTAGGGGAGGAAATCACACGAAAAGATGGGAGGAATCGCCGGCGGTTTCGGGCGAGATTCTCGTGCGGGAGGTTGAACACAACCTCTCCCCCTGATAGGTGGGTATCGCATGTCAGGTATTTTTCTTTTTCTTTTCTGTTTTATTTAATTCCTTTATAACTTTTGATTTATTTGTCCAAATGATGTCAAACAAATTTCTAAAAATTTGTAAAATTATTATCTTTGTGTTAAACCAGTTGTGGGCATGTTTTGAACATTTTTGAAAAATAATATTTTGAAATATTGATTAAATACAAATTTGACACTTAAAGTCAAATTTGAAATTATATCTTAATTAATTTTTTTCTTTGGCTAAATAAAATTTGTAAAATACCCACATTCCAATATGTTTGAATTTTAGTCATTTAAACTCATTTCCAAATACTAAGTTCATTTTAGGCTTTAGTATATTACTAAATAACATATCACAAACTATATGAAAATAATGTATTCATTTTAATTCAAAATAATTTGTGCACCAATATAATTTATATTAAGATAATAAATTTGAAAACTATATAAAAATACCTTTGGAAATATTCTAGTTTTAATTCATTGTTTATACTGAATATATTCAGAAAAATCATTTAATGTTTTGAAAATATATGAAAAACATTTAAGCTAATGAATTGATTATTTGGTTAATTCATTAATTATATAATCTATGAAGTTTTAAAGTAATGAATTATAAACTTATAATTTCCAGAGCTATAACTTGAATTTAGTTAGATGAATGGAAATCATTTGGCAATTATATCATTTTAAATAGTTTTGAATTTATGAATAGATATGGCTAAGTGGTTGAAATTTGTTTCTTATAAGGAAACTATTTTATTAAAATGAAGTGGTTGGAAGTATTTACATATTAAGATTTTTGAAATACAATAGATAATAAAATGTTTAAACTGTGACATTTGAATTATTTAACTCTCTTTCAATAAGTTTGAAGTCTTTCTTAGTTGGTTTTCTTATGCATATAAATATTTTATTTTAATCAAAAACAAAAGTTTTAAATTTTAGTGATTTTTGGAACATTATAAAATGTTGGGATGTTACATCCCCTCTCTCTGGTCTACCTCCCTAACACCTCTTCTGACCTGCAGGAGCACGGGAACCACCGAGGACGCGACATGGCCGTGACGGGCATCGTCAGCCTAGCGTCCGTTCCATGGCGCGCATGCCCATGGCTAGTCATTCCGCGACCATCCCTCGCCTTCCCCGGCCCTCCGCATCTCCCTCCGCCCCTCTCTTTTGACCCTCGAGCCCTGATGTGAGCTGCTCGTCCGTGCCATCTCCTTCTAGGGTTTATGTCCGTGCTTTACGAGTCGGGAGGAAGAAGACGAACGGGATCCGTTCGATCCCAGATCGACGGCCCGAGTTTGAACCTCCCAGATCTTTTCTTGACCGCCGGATCAGAGATCGACGGCCGCTTACCCGTTCGCCAGCCCGCGCAGTGCCGCGGGCCGGCCCAGCTCGGCGAGCTCGGCCCGTTACCAAATCCGGCCTGCCTGACCTTTTCTTTTAATTATCTTTTCCCTGATTTTTTTCCAGTGAATTACTAGCTCAGCTTTAATTCATTTGTGGAAGATTTGTGCATCAAAAAAATGTGAAATAAATTTTGTAGCATAGCTATGTGTTTTATCAATCATGTGGCACTGGCCTTGCTAAAAATCATGTGGATTTTGCACCATTTACCTAATAACTTGAGTTTTATATATCCAAAATTAGCAAACTTTAGTTCTATGGAAAGCCAGTGAGAATACCTACCTATATATATAAGCCTTGCATGCAGGAGATGTTTATAACTAAAGTTGTATCATGTTTAAGATTGACACCAATACCACTTTGGTGATTTTTAGTTCTTTATTAAAAATACTTTTTGGAGTAAATCCAATTGCATGTGGTAGATATTAGTATTAGCTCCCATATCCTATCTTGGTAGAATTTTTCATATTATATTTTGCTCTTGGTAGATTATTTTCTAAAACAGTAGGTTGTTACTCTTTAAAAGGGATATTCTTATTTTTCTGTTATTTGCATGTATCTAGTTTTACTTGTTGGTGCTTTATATGTTTATGCAAATGGTTTAGGAATATTTTTTGTGTAGCACCTATGTGTTTGGTTTTGTCTCAAAAATATTTATTCTTTGTGTTGCACATTAAAGCAAGTAAAAAGTATGCTATTCACTTAAAATGGAATATCTTGAGTTGGGAGTGTCCAAATGGAGTGAATACAATTTCTACAGAAATCTTAAGTCAATATCTATCCATAGCAATTAACCTTGCATGTAGGAGATTCCTAAAACTGAAGCTATATTCATTATGGTTTTGAGACCAGTAGCATTTGCATGATTTTTAGCTTCTGTTTAGTAATAGCTTTTGATGCAAATCCAATTTTCACCACTTCATATGGTTACTAGGTGTACTGTGGTAGAAGAATTCTACTTTATGAACATTACTCAGGATTTCTGATTTATCTACCAAAACAACAACATTTGGCTAATAAAAATATTAGTTTTTAATCATCTGTTCTTAGCAAATGTGAATTGTAGAAATATTACTAATCAACTTTTGAAGGTCAGAACCATAACCCAATACAAATGACTTGATTAAACCACTTTGATAATATGTGGTGCATAGTTTACTGATGTTTAGCATTATTCACGTTGTACCACAATAATAACATCAATTGTGTTTATATGCTTTGCTTGTGGGTATGTTTGTGTGTTATGCTTTATCTCTTTAAACATTATCTTATTTATCCAATAAATGTAATAAGTTAATTCCCTGTTTTACTTGAATTGTTATGTGTTGATGTGCTTAGTAACTCATAAGTCCAGAAGCTCAGGTTATCCTTTAATAGCCTTAATAAATTCCCTGAAAGTATTGCTAGTCCATTCACATCTGAGTTTCACATAGTTCATCTTGTTTCCTAGGAGTTGCACTAGTTTCGTTTGTGTGTTGTGCATGTGAATGATTGTTTGGTGTTAAATTTTATCCAGTAGTTCCTTGTGTTTTGTAATGCTTAATATATGACTTTCTTATTTTAGATTGTTGTCAACACTTGGTTGCCATGTGATTGTTTGTTTATTCGTTGAAGTGACCTTAATTGTGGTGTCCTGTTAAATAGGCCTAGTGCACCATTTTAGCTCTCAGTCATAAACTAGTTTGGATAGTGGTGTTACCATTGTTTGTCGCTTAGTTACTTGATAGTAGGTGTTTCTTGAGCTAGTAACATGTTTGCCTGTGAGTGTGCTCAATACTAGTGTTAATATTAATGCTTGCTTGTGTATTAAGATACTTTTGTCTGAAGTATTTCCGGAACTATTAAAATACTTTTGTCTGAAGTATTTCCGGAACTATTAAGATACTTTTGTCTGAAGTATTTCCTGAAGCCATTATAATAACTCTTATTAAATGATATAATAACCCTAAGTAATGTGTTGTTATAGTGTTCTGAAGAACTACCTTTTTAATATCCAGAGTTGTTGTGTACATTTTCTTAGGAAAATCTGTTCTTCTCTTAGCTCTATGGACTTTGTTGATTGTTGTTGTATAGCTAAAGGAGTTGTTTGTTGCTGTTTGTATCTCAGTGTCTTGTACAATGCTTGCTATTTGTCCTTGTGGATTTGTCTTGTATTCTGAGTGTGGTTCATTTTCCTGTTTACGACGTTAGATACGATCGGGAAGGAACAGGAAGTGAGGAAAGAACCTGAGGAACATCAAGATCAAGACCAAGGGCATATTGCTGAGCCAGGCAAGCCCACCTCACCACCACTATGAAAATCCTACTATTTACAAAGCATGTTTTGTTTTAAAATAAAATAATGCATGTTTTACTTCTTTTGTGGCATTTTGCCACCCGAAAACTATTTTTTCAAAATATTGTTAGGCCAAAGATATCTACTAGAATACTATAGGTGTTACAAAAAGAGTTTATTTGGTGAGCCTTGTTGTTGAAGGCTCCATCAAAAAGATTAAGTTCTCTAGTAGTCTACCTTCATCTACTTACCTCAAAACTATAGGATGGGAACCTGTTTGAGAAAACTATTTTATGGAGGCAAACCTGAGTTGCTGGGAGCAATCAGCGAGAAAGAAATGTTTAATGAAAACCCGAGATGCTGAGAGCATTCGGAGATGTTGCGAAAACCCGAGATGCTGAGAGCATTCGGAGATGTTGCGAAAACCCGAGCTGCTAGGAGCAGTCGGAGATGGAGGTTTAATTTCGAAGTCCCTGCTGCCGCCCGAACAATTAACCCGTGCAACCACACTACCTGACATGGGTAGGGCTTAGCCGGAAGCTTGTCTGTCTTAGTGTTGGGGCTCTCATACTTTCTATGGGGGCTGGGCCCTCGAAGCTTGGTTGTCGTCCGGAAGAGACAATACACTGTTGAGGACCAACAGCCGGACGATTATAGTGGGTCTCCTGACGTGGCGGTGTAGCGTCCCGAGTAAAGACCAAGAGGTCTAGTGCAGCACACGGTGCCGAGGAGAACAAACCTACCGGGAGGCCCCGATACTAGGGTGGACATAGTGGAAAGATTTGATCGTGTTATCCGGACCCCCGCATGCTGTCGTATGACGGGTCGTGGCAGACACGGCGGAATAATCGATAGGTGAGGGTAAAGTGTACCACCTCTGCAGAGTGTAAATCTATTCGAATAGCCGCGTCCACGGTCATGGACGGTTGGAAAGGCCACACTGGGCGCCTGGGGAAAGAAGTTGTTTTATAAAGGAAAGTGTTTATGTGGAATGAGGAGGTACCTGGGAGGTACGGAATTTGGGAAAAGATAATTGGTCTCAGGAGACAATTAGTCATATCTCAAGGAAGGGAAAAGGGGTATCCCCATCCTAGTGCTTTTAAAGGTTTTACAAAAGAAGGTTTTCAAACTTGGATATGTCCTTGCTATATCTAAGAGAAGAGAATTCTATCTCTAAATGTTTTTCTTCAACAAAGATATAGAGATGTCGTATTCTCTATGTCTAAAATCATGGTATTCGAAAATTAAGCCCTATAGTCGTATATAGCAGCTATCCCAGTTTTCGAAAAGTGTTTTCTTGCATTATCATGAAAACTTAAGCCTTAGAGGTGGTCTTGCGAGTACATAAATGTACTCATATGGTTGTGTCCCTGGATATTCAAACGTCTAGGTTGAAATGAAGAAATGTACGACAAGAAGGAGGAGTAGGCCTACGACTACGCCAACCGAGTGTCCCGCTCAACTGCTCAGTGGGAAATGCGTCAAGACATGACGAGGGCCGACGCTAGCCGAATCTTCCGCTGTACCTTAGTTCATTTTCGTCATGTGCGATGACTTTTGCAGACTTGGTCGTGTGACCTCTATTTATGTACGTCTTGCTCTATTCGAGTTGTATGATGTAACTTTGTATACCATGTTGGTTATGCGATCGCGATGCACTGATCATTGGGATCGCGATCTGTTTACATAACATGGTCATCTCTGACGGTTAGTCAGAGGGGTCCTCACATTAACTATAAAAGACTTAATGACAATACTGTAGAAGATGCATATAATATACCAAATAAACTAGAATGGATTAATAGGATACAAGGGAGCAAAATCTTTTCTAAATTTGATTTAAAGGCTGTTTTTGGCAAGTAAAAATGGCGGAAGAATCAATTCCGTGGACGGCGTTTACCTGTCCACAAGGTCACTACGAGTGGCTTGTTATGCCACTAGGATTAAAAAATGCACCCGCACTATTTCAAAGAAAGATGCAAAATATCTTTAATCAAAATCAAGGTTTTATATTAGTTTATGTAGATGACTTGTTAGCGTTCTCAAAATCGTATAAAGAACATATTGCTCACCTTGAAGTATTCTTTAGAAAGGTAGAGCAAAATGGGTTGATATTATCCAAAAGAAGATGGAAATTTGTAAGGAGAAAATTATTTTCTAGGACACGAAATAGGAGAAGGAAAAATTTATTTGCAAGAGCATATAGCTAAGAAGATATTAAAATTTCCTGATAGAATGGAAGATAAACAGGTATTACAAAAATTCTTAGGAAATGTAAATTATGCAAGAAATTATATAGATAATTTAGCAAAACTTGCAGGACCTTTATATGCTAAATTAAGAAAAAACGTTCAGCGATTTTTCAACACAGAAGATGTCAAATTAGTCAGAACTATAAAAGAAAAAGTAAAGAATTTAAAACCTTTAGAACTACCGACGATAATTATTTTATAATAGAAACCGATGCGTCCAAATTGGGATGGGGAGCAATATTAAAACAAAAACCTAATAAATATTCCGCAAAAACAGAAGAGAAGATATGTAGATATGCCTCAAGTAGTTATAAGCTGAAAAATGTCAACAATATAGACAGAGAAATCCTAGCGGTAGTCTATGCAATAAATGCATTTAGATTATATTTGGGATTTAAAGAATTTACGGTGCAAACGGATTGTGAAGCAATATGTAGATATTATAATCAAATTAACAGTAAGAAAAGTTCGGCACGAAGATGTGTTTTATTTGAAGATATTATAACTGGCAATGGGTATAAAGTTGTTTTTGAACATATTAAAGGTAAAGATAATAGCTTGCCTGATATATTTTCTCGGTCATCTGTTTTGCAGGAATGAAGAAAGGATGGGTTACAATGGAGTAGAATATTACATATTTGGCCAGAAAATAAGCTTCGAATATCCCCCCCCCCCCCCCCAACACATTTAACTTCAAACCTAAAGATCATGTTGTCCTTGATGAAGTGCAGGGATGCATACTAGATAATTTCTGGTACCAGTATAATCATAGAAAAGATGATAAAGGATATTTGCTATCAACGTTGAATAGTCTGGCAGAATATTTCAATACAATGAATGGTATAATCCCATCTTCTGAAAATATTGAAATACCAGAACTTAAGCTTCTATATGTCTTATATGATGGAAAGACACCAGGTATTTACATAAGCTTTGAAAAAATATTGGCAGAAAAGGTTGAAGCCAAATATACAGGAGGAGTCTCTTGGAAGAAGTACACAAGTATTGATGAAGCACTAAACCATGCAAGAAAGGTTTTAGGTGTAAATTACTACATAGAACCAGCAGCTAAAGAATATATCCAGAAGCATAAATTAGCCCAGAATAGAAACTCCCCAAAACATATGCCTCCCACAAAGGCAAAAGAAGAGAGCCAGACTTCAGAAAAGAAGCCAGCATACAAAGAATGTTTGATCAAGGGAGTTGATACCCTTGATGGATAATATATTGACTGGAAGATTGAATAAAAATATAACCAGATATATGCAGAAATGAAAAAAGATTTAAAGGATAAAGTCTTGAAGGAAGTGTTACAAGAAATGACAGGAAAGTTTGACAAAATGAAGAAAGAATATGATGCATACGAGCTTGATAAATTTTTAAATAATGATGATGAAAATAAGAACGATGTCAAAATGGAAGATTCACAACTTCAAGACTCGCAATTCCCTGAGTAGCACAAAAATATTGATATAAATATCAATAAATCGGGCATGGAGGACCTTGCCCATATTGATAAGGTATTATCAATTATAAGGTGCGGAAGACCCCCCCCAATAAATCTCTCCAGCAATGAAATAAAATAAAATAATATAATGTGAATAACAAAATAAAAACGAAATTTTTACTCCATTCTACTCAAAGAATGCTACCACATGAATGACGTGGTGCAGATATGCTCGAAGGAACGTATGCATGGATCAGCATGCAAGGTAAAACAAACTCTTGAGTTTATCCAAGAAGACAAGCCTTCAAGTCCGTGCACTCAAGAGGCCAAGCATGCAAGTTTGTGCATAAACGACGAAGATGTGAGTCCACACATGAGGGCCAAAGGTGTGAGTATGTGCATGGCTGTTCATGCACGAGAAAGCTCTCGTGGATTCTTCAAGTTACGTGTTAGAAGCTGGAACACTCAGCGCTACAAAGAGCTGGCAATGGAGTCTCCCAGGCGTCAGCAGAATAAAGCATGCATGAAGCCACTCCCTGCTATATAAGGGCAGCCAGGAGCACACTTCGATCATCAGGAGCTGAAGCTGTGAGCATAGTGCTATAGAGAGGAGCTCATGCCTTTGTACTCTTAGTAGCTGTTCCCCCACTCCACCTTGTACATATTGTAGTCCTTTAAGCAAGAGAGTTTGAGGTAGTGTAAGTTATTTTCTAGTCTCTTGTTCTGAGTTCGGGGCTTCCCGAAAGGGAAAGCCATGTGTAAGTATGTCTAGTTTAATAAAGTGAGATGCCTTGTGCACCCCAAGTCTGGTTGTGTGTTTTATGTTTTTACGCTAGGGATCCTATAGGAGAAACCTCTACGTGTAGTTCTTGCTTAGGCCTAGTGCGGCTGTTTATGAACATGTAGCCGTAGAGAAGTGTTCCCTTCGGGTGGAACTGCCTGGGAAGACGGTAAAATCATAGTCATACAATTAGAATCTGGAGTAGCTAAAGGTATTTATCTTTATTGAATATAGCATGCCATGCATATGGTGAGTACCAAGTAGGGGCATCACACCCACTGCATACGCCGTAGGCAGAACAGTTGGCTTCGCCAGCCTAATAGATCCTGAAATAATCAATAAAATAATATTAAAGACTAATAATCTTAATTAGCTTAAAATCTTAATTACAAATTAGTAGCTAAATAAGTTTTAATAGTAATTAATTTCGAATTTGTTGACACCGACACCGCACCTCGGTCCCCCACCCCCGATCCCCGCCTGCCTCCTTCCTCCCCGTCGCCAGTGAGCGAGCGGCGGAGGCCGACGCGAGGGAGCCGGCGACGGAGCATCCATACCCTTCCCCAACCTAGAGGACCTCCTTCCCCTCCCTGTCGTCGGCGAGCGAGCGGCGGCAGAGGCCGACGCGAGGGAGGCGGCGACGAAGCATCCCTGCCCTTCCCCGACCTAGAGGATCTCCTTTCCCTCCCCGACGTCGGCGAGCGAGCGGCGGCGGAGGCCGACGCGAGGGAGCCGGCGACGGAGCATCCCTCCCTTTCGTGACCTAGAGGACATCCTTCCCCTCCCCGGCGCCGGCGAGCGAGCGGCGTGTGGAGGCCACGACTGGAACGACGGCGAGCCCTTGTAGGAGCACCATGGCATTTGTTCCTACACCAACGAGAAGACGAAGCTGGTAGAAGCTGATCTAGAGGTCTACAACCCTTAATCTCTCCCCCCCATTTGATGTTCCATGAAACTTTGCTTGATTTTGCAATCCATTGAGAGCAGTATTGTTGAGTATCATCTAGGAAGTTTTCATGGGTATGCGTTGAAGGTTCACAGCAACACTATTTTTCTATCATACCGTGTCTATCACTTATTTTATGTGGTTTTGGATGAGGTATACATGTACTTTGTAAAAGCAGTGAGTCTTCTTTTGGATTATTTAGGAAGTTCACAAACATGATTGTTAATTTGATTTTAGTTAATTACGTTGGGTTTTGTATGTTGAAGTTTCAAAACATGTAGGAAGTTTTGTTAGATTGTGTAGGCAGTTCATCTATAACATGCTTTAAAAAGTTCAGATATCATTACTTTCTTTTAAAAAACTCATAGAAATTGAAGGTTCACTACATGAACTTTTGGAAGTTTACTAACCAAAAAGTTGGAGGTTCACTTTATAATAGTTGAAGGTTAGGTTCTCCCTTCCATGCAGTAGATATTGGTTTATTAATTTTATTTCAACATAAGTTAGCTTGTGCATGGAAAGTGATATATATTTCTTTGGTTGTGTGACAGCTTGCTCAGATCAATTTCGCCAAACGCATGATAATCACAGATAATCAGGATGAGGAAGAAATGTTGTGCTGATCAGGCCTACCACCAGCATCCCGTTCACCAATTGTGTGTGATCATCCGATAATGGTTTCAGAACCCTCGTACCGTCTTCCCGTCGAGGTATCCGTGGAGTTGTGACTGATGGAAATGTCAGAAAATCAGGAGCACCAACTGCTAGTTCCATGGTGACGAATGCAAAAGAACAGTTGACTGAACAAACTGTTGATGATCTGGAGGTTGAGAAAATTGATGAAAATCTGGCTGAAGAGGACGGCAACAGACAGCTCAGTAAATTTGATGAGGGAGTTCATATACAGATGTTTGCAATACACGGTGAAGATGGTGAACATGATGTGGTGTGGTGGTCTGGTCCACCGAAAATTCCTTGTTCTCCTATGCAACAAGACAAACAAATCCACGTGACAGAACCAACATACCGCTTGCCATGTGGATTACGGGGTCGAGGATTAACGGATTAGAAGGCCACAGAGAAGTGAACATGCTCAGGTCGACGACAAACATGATGCATGGCAGAGGACCACTACTCCTGAAGATGAAGTTGAGGTTAATACCACCATAAGAAAAAAACAGTAGCAGCAGAGCTCGAACAACATCCTCTGGGACAGGGCATCCGGAACATGATCCTGGCTGCAAGAATGGGGACAGATCAACAAACTGAACTTATGAGAGTCACATGCCTCCTAGGGATCCTCTACTTCATGTCCCCATAGTAACTCCTCCTTGCCCGGTAAACCCGGATCAGAGACAAACACCTGCACCTCTTCGGACGTACACACATGTAAGAACTCTAAAAAATTAGTGTTTATTTGAGTGTTGCAACTACTATTTGACCTTGTTTTTACTGTTCCATGAATTGTGAGTAAATAATTAACAAATCTGCAAAATTCATGTAGGCGCTAGAGCTCCCTAATCACCTCATACCCACCGTTGGACAGCATTTTCGCACATTGGATGAAGCATTTGAATTTTACGACACATATGCAAGGCATGCTGGATTTGGAATTAAAAAGAACCAGCGCAACAAGTATAGGCGGTACCTCAGATGTGTTAGAGAGGGCAAGCACGAGACAACTGTTGCTGCTGGTGCACGACAACGCGAGAGGGCTAGCAAGAAAACTAGCTGCAAAGCATGCATCGGCTTGAAGGAAAAAGAAGATGGATCATGCATTGTGAAAAGTGTGGTGTTTGAGCACACCCACCAACTCCTGCTAAGCCCATGAATAGTTGTGTTCCTGCATTCCCACAAGAGAGTTGACTCAAATCTAAAGGAGTATATAAAAGACCTCCAGTTTAGCAATGTCAAGCATGTGAGTATTATGGGTATACTTTCAAGGTTGTGTGGTGGTAGAGGCAAAATAGGTTGCAATGAGAGAGATATATTGAACATGTAAGTGGAGCCTGGGGAGACCGAAACATCTATGAGAAAAAATACTGATAGGACACATCTTATTTTTAAATTTGCTGACTCGTATATGAAAATTAATTTTTTGCAGGAAAGCTGAAAATGCACGCAAAGAGGCTACAGACGACGTGAAGAAAATGTTCAAGTTCTTTGATGACATGAAAGTTCAGAATGAAAATTTCTACTTCGACATCCATGTTGATGAACTTAAAAAGATCAAGAACATATTCTGGTCAAATGCAAGCTGCACGGCCTCTTATGCAGACTTTGACGACTGCATGACTTTCGACACTACATACAAGTCAAATCAGTTCCACATGCCTCTAGCAGTGTTGGTGGGCGTCAACCATCATCTGCATTCTTGCATTTTTGGTGTTTCATTAATGGCTGATGAATCTGTTGTCGGAGAGTGACACCCACAGAACAGGGATAGTCACACCCTGAAGAGTAGTTCGAAGGGGGATTGAACACGGAGGTCAAACAACAGTCGAGAGGCACAACGATGGTGCCGCCGGGCCTGGAGAGGGACAATCACGACAGAGATGAACACCAGCCTGTACCCAGGTTCACGACCCTCAGGAGGAGGTAACACCGCTACTCCTGCTTGTCTGTATTGCACTGCAGAGGTTACAGTACAACGAGCTTGCCGAGGGCTCTCTTGAGGCAGTTTGGTGCTTGGAGAGGGACACAATAGTCGTCTTCCTCCTCCAGCAGTTGGCTATCCTACTCGCTTGGCTAGGGTTCCAAGGATTTAGAAAGCAAGTAGCCGATCCCTCTCTGCGGTGGACCTCCTGCTCCTTTTATAGGCGCCTCGGGCATCGCCTATGTACATCGCGCTCAACGTGGGCTCCCACAGGACAGTGGCGTGAAGGAGAGGGAGTCCACCGTCGCCGAAACCTCCATGTACGCGGTCCATCCGTGCTAAAGTTGGGCGCGGTGGCCGACAGGCTGCAGACCGCGCAGAACAGCTCGCAGGGGTATGCAGTGGTCGTGGTGGAGCCCACGATAACGATCTTCTTGGAGCATTGCGCCGTCCAGCCGCTTTATCACCAAAGAGGAAAGTCCCAGCTGTCCTGGCGCGGGCGGCGCAGCTTTGTTGACTCCTTTATCACCAGAATGGCAACTGGAGCGCTTCACTCTGCGGCCGCTACAGAAGCCATGTGCGCTCTGCAGCGCTTGCTTGGCCGCGAAGTGTATCCACAGTACCGCGGAGGCCTGTGGAGAGGTTTATGTTGACTTCTCTCCAGGCGTGCTGAGCCTTGTGGAGTCTCTTGAAGCGCGGGGTCCTCTTCAGGCCCTGGCTTCCTCTTCAGGCCCTTAATAGGAGGTGCCTCTCAAGGGTCTCTCCAAGCGGTGGTTTGGTCCTTAGTCGTTTTGTCGAATCTGTCAGCGCGCGAGGCCTGTGGAGGGTGGGCTCTGCACACCCTGGTCCTTACTGGGCAGACAGTAGCCCCAGGGCCCGCGATGGGCGCGACGGAGCCCATGGGCGCAGTTGGAGCGTCGTGGGCCTAAAGTGTCCGGTCGGCCCGAGTCACGCGTCACTCAGATGAGTAACGACCGTGCACGATCTGGGGCGCGCGTCGTGGGGGGTCCCACCGCTCCCTGGTAACTGCTCCTTGACGAGGCATAAAGTCTGCACGCCGGGGCAGGGAGCCGTTACTGTTTCCATTTCTTCTCGCAGAAGACTTCTCCGTCTCGAGCTCTCCGCTCCTGCTCTCCAGCGCGCTCAACTCCTTTCTCCTCTAGCTTCTTCCACCGCCGTTCCCAAATCCTTTCCGACGATGAGTCCGGCCAAGAACAAGGGCAAGGCGGCCATAGGGTCCTCTTCGCAGGCGGCGCCTGCCGAGGTCGCGCAAGGCCCGACGCTGCTCGGGGTGCGCATCAACGAGAAGGCGCTCGCCAAGGTCCGCTTTCTGGTGGCGGACCAGACCAACGAGCACGGCCCTACTGCGCTCAAGGCCGCGACGCACGGGAAACGCCCGCAAGGGTTTTTCCTGGTCTTCCAGCACTACGTTGCGGCGGGGTTGGTGCCACCGTTCTCTCCCTTCTTGGAGGCGGTGCTGGCCTTCTTCCAGATTCAGCTGCTGCACCTCCACCCTAACTCCGCCCTCATCCTCCCCGTGTTTGCCTACCTCTGCTAGGCGTACTTGGGCCTAGAGCCAACGGTGGGCCTCTTCCGGTGCTTCTACGCGCTCCGGAATACGGCGAAGAATGAGCGCTCTGGATGCGTCTCATTCCGCATCATGGACGGCATGGGGAGTGTCTACATTCCCATGTCGTGGAGCGATGGCAAGGCCATCACTTAAGTGACGAAGAAGGTGGATGACTTCCGCCAACGGTGGTTCTTCGTTGGGGTGGAGCAGCCCTGCGTCTTCCTCGAGGTCCCTGATGCGCCGCCCGTGAAGAACTTGAACTGGGGCAAGGCCCCCTTCAGCGGCGCACAGAACGCGATCTTGGTGGGCCGCCTAAGCTACCTTCGGGAGGAGGGCCTCACGGGGCAGATCATCGTTGCGGACTTCGTGACGCGCCGCATTGCTCCCTTCAGGTGCATGCGACGCCCATGTGGATGTACTCCGGCCCCTAGGACAAGATGCGGCTCCACCGCGAGGACAACGTCATGTCCGCGCTCTTCATCAACCGGTGGTGCCAGCCATGGACCAGCTCCCCATCACGCTCTGGTCCCTGCATCAGTACAACATGACCGAGCGCCTGGCCATCCTGGAGGGGATGCCCTCGTTTACCCCGGCAGGCCTGGCACGGAAGGAGGTGCCTGTGCCGATGGTGCAGGAAGCAGAGGGAGCAGGCTCGCCCTATGCCACAGGAGCTGGGCGAGGCGAGGAGGAGGCCGCGGCAGGGGAGGTGTCCTCTTCGAGGCCCGGGCCCTTTACTGACGAGATTTGCGACATCTCGTCAGGCGATGACGACGCCTTCGTGGTGACGGCCTCGTGCCTCGTGGTGGAGGAGCAGGAAGAGGAGGAGGCCTCTGGCGAGGAGGCCATGCCGGGGCGGCGCAAGCCACGCACTAAGGCGGTCGTGGACCGGTCTGGGGCAAGGCTGTCCGACGTCCCGTCCAAGGGGAAGGCCGAGGCGCCCCCGGACGGGTCAGGTGCCAAGACTCAACCCTCCTGGCGCTCGCCAGGCTTGACGTGGGTCGACACCGGCGCCAAGCCGTCCGGGTAAGTGTTTCTAGCATTTGGCTGTTTGATTCTTGCTCTTTTCTACTTTTTCCTTTCCTTAAGATCTTTCCCTGGTGCTTGCCAGTGATCTTGTGTCTGAGAAGCGCCGTAAGCTTCGTAAGGCAGCAGAGGTGAAGAGAGCTACGACTGAGGCCGTGGCTGAGGAGGCCGCGAGGACTGTGGAGACGGCCTCTGCATGCCCAGTTGAAGAGATGCCTCGGGCGGAGGTGGTTGCGCCTCAAGCGGAGGTTGCTGTGGCTCAGGCGGGAGCTGCAGCGTCTCAGGTGGAGGTTGCGGCGCCGCCTCCCGAGCAGATGGTGGTGGAGGCGCAGGAGGAGCGGGTTGCTACCCCTCCGCGCGCCCCTAATCCGCCTCGCGCGGCCATGCCACCGCGCGAGCCAACTCCAACGCGCGAGGCCACGCCAGCCCGCGAGGTAACACCAACCCATGCGGCTACTCCGCCCCACGCGTCCACGCCTCCCGCGCAGCCAGGGACCGAGGAGGGCCAAGGGCCGCCAGGCATAGGCGAGTCTGCGGGGGGAGCTCCTTCGTCTCCGTCGAGCGCCGCTGCAGGGGGAAAGTCTCAAGCGAGGACGCGCCAGGATGGCGTGGGCGGCGAGGCCAGCTTGGGCGCTGCGGGGACGGAGCACGGCCTAGCCCCCAGGAGCGCCCTGAGGTCAGGTTCTCTCGGCTTGACGCTAGGGTAGGGCCCTCCACGCCCCGTGATCTGGTCTTTGGCGGCTGGGACTGGAGCACGGGGCACCGCGAGGTCACCTTTCGCCTCGTGAGGGAGTCCCTCGAGGGCCTGGAGGCGCACCTGGCTCTGGAGGACGCGCAGCTTTCTCAGTAGCGCGACGAGCTTGCGGGGGCGTGGGCGTCCTTCCATTCCGCGGTAGAGGCCCGCCACCGGGAGGATCAGGCGCTGCAGGCCGCGCGCGAGGAGTCTGTCCACTTTGCCAAGGAGATCCGCGAGTGGGCCATCCGCGATGCCGACGAGCTCCTTGTGCCCCTCCATGACGAGCGTGACGCGTCCGCTGCGCTCCTGGCAGAGGCGAGGGCTGAGCGCGAGGCCATGGAGGGCTCACTGGCGCAGAAACGCCGCGAGGTGTCCCAGCTGGAATCCCAGCTCCTCTCCGTTCACCGGGACGCACAGGAGACCCTGGAGGAGGACCGCAAGAGCCTGTCAGAGCGCGAGCGGCAACTGGCCTCCAAAGAAAAGGATGTGCTGTTGCGCGACGAGCAGCATCTCTAGGATGAAGGCGAGCTCGCCACCCTGCGCGAAGAGCTCAAGAACGCGAGGGGAACCTGGCCCAGGCGCTCCAGAGATATGATGAGGACGTCGTCGCCCAGAAGCAAGCCCTGGAGCGCTTCGAGCGGCGGTACGCCAAGAAGAAAAAGGAGGCGGAGGATGCCCTTGTGGAGCACGAGAAGGAGTTCAGGAAGACCACCCTTCAGACGTACCGCGACAAGGCCAAGAAGCATGAGGAACGCTTCGAGGCCAAGCACGCTACTGCTTCCAAGCGGATCGCGGAGCTTGAGAAGGCGAACTCCAAGCTTGAGGTCCGCCTCCAGCGCGCCAAGGAGGCCTACTACCAGGGGGAGGACGCTCGCAAGACCGCCGTCCTGGACCTGAACGCCCTCGTCGGGGACGTGGAGGAGCAGGTGGGCCCCATGGTTGAGCAGGTGGCGGAGGCAGCGGACACCGCGCAGGCGGCTTGCGTGCTCTCGAAGCAGCGGGAGCACATGTTCCGGGCTCTGGTGACCCCGGGCAACGAGTTAGCTGTCTAGCTTGGAGCGGAGGCGCCGCACTCTGAGGTCCGAGGACGCGATGACGTCGCCATGTACGTGGTCTACTTCGACCAGCTCTTCAAGGCGCTCGAGAGCCCCGTCGCTGATCTCCGCGAGGTGATCAAGGTCAAGAGCCGCCAGCTCCTAGGGGTGGTCGTTGATCGCCTCTTCACCAACGTCGGGCTCCTCATGCCGGGCTTCGACCTCTCCACCGTGACCGAGGGTCGCCAGGGCGATGATGTGTGGAGGGTCTCCAACTCCCTCCGCGAGCAGGTCGACGCCTTCTGCAACCGCTTCAAGCGCGCGGAGGTCGCTGCGGAGGAGAGCGAGGAGGAGGCCGCCCCTGCCGAGACGGAGGAGGGTGCTGCAGAGGAGGAGCACGATGGCGCGGACTCCGCCTGAGCCTGATTATTGCGCCTTTGTGCGCTTGTATCTGAAACAGTTTCATGTTTAGACACTATGCATCTTTTGGGCATGTAATATACTCTTTGAGCTTATTTATTTCAGCTTGCGTGCCCCTCGAGAGTCCCCTTTGTCTTATTTTCATGTCTATGATTTCTCTGCGTCGTTACGACCCGTCTCTGCGCGCTATGACTCCGCCACTGCGGTATGCTAGAGCAATGATTCAGCAAGCCCAGGGGATTTTAAGGCTTGGAGAGGTAAGAGCCTTGAGTCGCGATGCTCAAGTGCCCCCCTTTAGACGTGCGAGTAGTCCATGAAGCACAAGGGAAAACGAGACCGCTCGAGGGACAAACGTGTGCTTGCGGTGGGGAAAAAGGCTCTCGAGGTACGAGTGTGGGACTTAGCTTCTCGAGGCTTTTGCCCTGTAGAGGTTTTCGGCCTGGCGAGGAGGCCCTCTTCAAGGGCTTTTCCCCTGTTGCCTCCTCGGGCTTGCAGGGACATTTGTTCCCTGTAGATTTTAGAGAGGCGAACCCAAACGATGGTACATCGTAATGGGAACTCATGCGCGCTTATAGGTCTCCTCAGGCGTTCCTCGCGAGGAGAGTAAGTACCAAGGTCCTTTGTAGAGATGGCGTGTTTGTGGGACCTTGACCTCTAGCCAGAGGTCGGATCCTTGGGTTTTGCAGTGCTGCTGGTGTGTCATTTGAGTCACTGGCACTGTACTCAGACCCCGCTCGTGAGGTGCGCATGGGGAAAGATATAAGCGCACATTGAAAAGACAATAATTGCGGAAATAAACTCACCACCAAAATATTACATAACGGCGCCGTAGCGCAAAGCTCACTTAGGAGCGAAATTGTCTCATTATGCTTGGAGTTCCCAAGTTAATATATTTAACCATGTCAAGGCATGGGGACCACCCATTAGTTGCAGAGACTCTCAACGGCCTGCGGTGGCTCGTTACATGGAGAGATCGGAGGGTTGACCCTCGGGTGAAGCCTTTGGAGCTTGGAGGTTTAAGCCGTGAGCTTTTAACCTCAAGAGAAAAATAATTCTTAGAGGTGGAGCCGTAAGCTGCCTCTTCAGCTAGATGTCTTGACGTGACAATGATCACGGGTAGAACTTGCGTAAGTGCATGATGTTCCACGGATTTTTGATGGGGATGCCGTCTTGAGTCTCGAGGCAAGCCGCACCAGGCCTGGTGATGTGGGTGACCCTGTAGGGGCCTTCCCACATGGGTGACAGCTTGTGGAGGCCTTCCCTAGAGAGGATCCGCCTGAGGACGAGATCGCCTGTCTCCAGGGTGCGTGAGCGCATGTTGCGGCTGTGGTAGTGTCGCAGGTCCTGCTGGTATTTTTCCACCTGGAGGGCGGCTCGGCGGCGTAGTCCCTCGAGAAGCAGCAGGTCGTCGTTGTGGAGGTCCTCCTGCTCGTCCTCATTGAAGGCAAGGACCCGTGGGGATCCATGCTTGATCTCTTTAGGGAGGACTGCTTCGGCTCCGTAGACGAGGGCAAACGGTGTTTCCCCTGTAGGCTTGGGCGGCGTGGTGCGGATGGACCAGAGCACCGAAGGGAGCTCGCTGATCCAGCCCTTGCCGTGGCCCTTGAGGATGTTGAAGGTCCTGGTCTTCAAGCCTTTAAGGACTTCTGCGTTTGTGCGCTCGGCTTGGCCATTACTCTGCGGGTGAGCTACTGAGGCAAAGCAGAGCCTAATGCCCAGTTTCTCACAGTAAGCCCTGAAGATGCTGCTTGTGAATTGCGAGACGTTGTCGGTGATTATGCGATTAGGCACTCTGAAGCGGCAGACCAGGCCTCTGATGAACTTCACCGCTACGCCTGCTGGAATTGTGCGCGTCGCCTCCACCTCGGGCCATTTGGTGAACTTGTCGATGGCCACGAAGAGGTAGCGATAGCCCCCTTGCGCTGTTGGGAATGGTCCCAAGATGTCCAGCCCCCAGACCGCGAACGGCCAGTAGAGCGGGATGGTTTGAAGTCCGCGGGCTGATGGATTTTCTTGGCGTGGAACTGGCAGGCTTCGCAAGTTTGAACGATGTCAACTGCATCCTAAAGTTCTTGCGGCCAGTTGAAGCCACTTCTAAAGACCTTGCCTGCGAGGGTGCATGCACACGAGTGGTGACCGCATTCCTGCTGTGGATGTCCTTGATTAAGCTCTTTCCTTCTTCAGGAGGGACGCATTTGAGCGCGATGCCATTTGATCGCTTGCGGTAGAGATCTCCCTCGAGGATGTGGTAGGATTTTGCCTGGCGAGCTATTCGCTCTGCTTCGACATCTTCCTCGGGTAGGATTCCCTTGGCGAGGTAGCCCTTGAGCTCGTCAATCCAGCCTGTCTCTTGATGCACCGCTGTGAGCAACAGGCGCTCCCCTTTCTAGGGGGCGCAATCGGGAGCCCCAGTTGTAGGTGGTGGCGGGAGCACTTCGTCTATGCTTGCAGGCATTGCCTCTTGAGTCTGCTTTATGGATGCCTTGACGAGTCTCTCTTCAAAGACGCCTGGCAGCTGAGCTTGCCTCCTTGATGCGTGCTTGGCGATGTCATCAGCCTCTTGATTTTCCTTCCTCGGGATGTGCATGACCTCCATGCCCCTGAAGTGCTTCTCAAGCGTGGGGACCTCTTCAAGGTATGCGGCCATGTGGTCGTCCTTAGGCTTGGAGCTCTTGTTGGAGAAGTTGACGAGCAACTGGGAGTCGCCCTTGATGAGCACGTGCTTGACGCCTAGAGCGATGGCGGCCCGTAAGCCGGCGAGCAGGCCCTCGTACTCAGCAATGTTGTTGGAGATCTTGTCGATCATGAAGCACAGCTGGACCACATAATATAGTTTGTCACCCTTGGGCGAGATCAGGACGACGCCAGCCCCACCATGGCGGCAGGCGAAGGCTCCGTCGAACTTCATGGTGCAGTGGCTGGGCATTTTCTCTCGGAGGGCTCTGGCTCTTCTCCTAGAGGCTCTTCAGGGGTTGGATCAGTCCATTCGGCGACAAAATCTGCTAGTGCTCTCCCTTTGATGACCCTTGTGGTATCGAAGCGCAAGTTGAATGGTTGTAGCTCTATGTTCCATCCCGCGACACGGTCTGTGGCGTTAGGGTTGCGCAGGATCTGCTCCAGGGGAAATGAGGTGACCACCGTGATGGAGTGTCCCTGGAAGTAGTGTCGCAGCTTCCTTGAGGCGATGAGGAGCACAATGAGGAGCTTCTGCTGCATTGTGTACCGTTCCCGAGCATCCCGCAGTACTGTACTGACGAAGTAGACAGGATGCTCGACAAGGGTTGTCAGTTTAGGCGCAGCGCTGTCTGCCTGGGGAGGCTCTTCAGGGCCCTTAAGGGGGTTCACCTGTAGAGGCTCGTCAGGCTCCTTGGTGAGATCAGCCTGTGGAGGCTCTTCAGGCTTCTTGGCGAGATCAGGACTCTAGGCAGGCTCAGCTTGTGGCTCTGGGCCTGGCGGTGGGTTTGTGGAGCCTGCCCCTTTGTCGAGCTCTTCGTCAGGCGGCTTTGGCTTTGGAGTGGTTGTACTCTTCTTCTGGAGGACTGGCTATTCTCTTTCTACCACCAGGACGGCGTTGGCGGTCTGTGGAGTGGCTGATAGATACAGTTTCAGTTGCCGCTTGTCCTTGGGGCGACCATGACTAGTGAGCTGGCCAAGTATCTCTTCAAGTTCTCAAAGGTTTTTTCCGGTTCAGGCGTCCACTTGAAGGTGCCATACCTCTTCATGATCTTGAACAAGGGCAGGGCTCTCTCGCCGAACTTGGAGATGAAGCGGCCCAAGCTAGCCATGCAGCTTGCGAGGCGTTTCATGTCCTTGAGCTGGCGGGGAGGCTGCATTTCCTCTATGGCCTTGATTTTGTCAGGGTTTGCCTCTATGCCGCGGTGGAACACGAGGAAACCAAGCAATTTTCCTGAAGGCACTCCGAAGACGCACTTGGCGGGGTTGAGCTTGATGTTCACCTTGCGCAAGCTGGCGAAGGTCCCTGAGGAGAGTATCTCCCTCTTGAGACTTGACGACAATGTCATCGACGTAAGCCTCTACATTTATGCCCATTTGCTCGCCAAGGGCTATCCTCATGAGCCTCTGGAAGGTGACGGCAGCGTTTTTCAGGCCGAAGGGCATGCAGACATAGCAATATACACCACAAGGGGTGAGGAATGCCGTCTTTTCCTCGTCTTTCTTAGCCACCTTGATCTGGTGATAATCAGAGAATGCATCGAGAAAGTAGAGGAGGTCGCAGCCTGCCGTGGAGTCCACGATCTGGTCCATTCTTGGCATGGGGTAAGGGTCCTTGGGGTAGGCCTTGTTGATATCAGTATAGTCGATGCAGAGGCGGCCTCCTTCGGTGGGCTTTGGGACTACCACGCCGTTGGAGAGCCAAGTGGGGTGCGCGACTACGCGGACAACATTTGCCGCTTTGAGCTTCTCGACCTCTTTGACGAGGAATGCTTGCTTCTCGGGGGCTTCTTTTCTTGCCTTTTGCTTGACGGGGCGTGCGTTTGGACACACGGCTAAGTGGTGCTCGATCACCTCCCTCGGTACACCTGACATATCTGACGGAGTCCATGCGAACATGTCAGAGTTTGCCCGGAGAAAGGCGACAAGCGCGCCTTCTATTTGGGGGGCACAACAGCGCCAATGGTGACGCTAGCCCGGAGCCCTCAGCCCCTGAGCTGCTGGTGCTCAGGGAGACCTTCTTTGTGGAAGCTGGCTTATGAGAAACATCTGCTTCTTATTCTTGGGCCTCTCGAGAGGCTCCAGGTCCTCCGTAGCCGGAAATGAAATGGCGGCTGCCTTGTAGGTTGTCTCGACGGCGCGTGGCGTCCAGGACCTGGCCGTGGATGGAGATGGTGTCAGCGCTGCCGGGGATCTTGAGCATGTTGTAGGCATGATGCGTAACGGCCATGAACTTCGCGAGGGCGGGGTAGCCGAGGATGGCGTTGTACGGCAAGCCGATGTGTGCGACGTCGAAGTCGACGAGCTCGGTTGTGGTATTTCTTCTGCGTGCCAAAGGTGACCGTGAGGCGTACCTGCCCCAGAGGCTCGATGGAGCCGCTGGTGACTCCCGTGAAGGGTCTAGAGGGCATGAGCCACTCGTAGGACACTTGAAGCGTCTCGAACGTCTCAATGGAAATGACATTCAGGCCAGCACCTCCATCGATGAGCGTCTTGGAGACGGCGATGTTGTTGATGGTGGGGGAGCAGACCAGCAGGATGGTGCCTACAGTCTTGGTGGACTTGGGGTGGTCCTGTGCGTCGAAGGCGATCATGTACTGCGACCACTTGAGGGGCCTGGAGGTCTCGACGCTAGGGAGTGCAGCGTTGAGCTCGCGAGCGAACTGCTTGAACTGGTTGTTCGACTTGGGTGCCTGAGCCCCGCCAAGGATGCAGGCCATGGCGCCTCTCGGGGCCTGGTAGCCTCCATCTTCCTCGTCAAGGAGGTTGCCATTTTTCTTGGCGGCGTTGGCCTGAGTGCCAGGTGGCATCTGGAAGCTGCCCTTGCATCCGTTTCCGCGGTAACCGCGGCCTTGACCGCGAATGCCGCTGCGCTCAGCCTGTTCACGCTCCTTGCTTAGCCTCTTGAGGTCAAAGCAGGCTTCAGTAGAGTGGACGCGCCTGTTGTGGTAGACGTAGAATGGACGGTCATCCTCCTTCTTCTCGCCAAGCTCGGGGGAGCCCCTGCGGGAGCCCTTGGCGTCAGGCTCTGCCGCGAGGACTGCGGTGGCCTTGCGCTTGGGCTCCTCCTTCTTCTTGTGGCTCTTGGACCACTCGCCAGGGTTATCTCCCCGCGAGCTCATCTTGACGAAGAGGAGCCCCTCTTCAGCCTTGGCCCACTTGTCCGCCAGATCGAACAGCTTCACCACAGAGGTGAGCTTGTCGTGGATGCCGAGCTTCTCGAGCATCCCGCGGTTCGTGACACCCTCGCGGAAGGCAGCGATGACCTGGGTGTTGGGGATGTTTGAAATCTTGTTCCGCACCTGGCTGAAGCGCTGGATGTACTTCCGGAGGGTCTCATCCTTCTTCTGCACCACCGCGCATAGGTCGTTGTAACATCCCAACATTTTATAATATTAAAAAAATCACTAAAATTTAAAACTTTTCTTTTATTAAAATAAAATATTAAATGTATAAGGAAACCAACCATGAAAGGTTTCAAAATGGAGTTTAATATTTCAAATGTCACAGTTTAAACATTTTATTATCCACTGTGTTTCAAAAACCTTAAAATATAAATTGACAAATATTTTACAAACTACAATTCATTTTAATTTAAATAAATTAGTTCTTTATAAGTATTAGAATTAAACCACTTAGCCATATCTATTCATAAATACAAGATTATTCAAAAGATTATATAATTACTAAATGGTTTCCATTCCTTTAACTATGTTCAAAATATAGTTTGGAAATTATAAGCCTATAGTGTATAACTTTAAAACTTCATAGAATTTAAATTAATGAATTAACCAAATAAACATTTCATTTGCTCAAATGAATTTCATCTATTTTCAAAGCATGAAATGATTAATATATTCTAAATAAGAATAAAATTTAAAACAAAGGTCTTGTCCAAAGTTATTATGAAGTTTCAAATGCATTATCATATTATAAAATATAATGTTGCACAAATTATCTTCAATTAAAAATGAATATCTTATACACCACATTTTCCTAAACATTATTTATATTTTCTGTAATATTATGATTTCAGCAAAAATAAGTTTAAATAACTTAAATTCAAATAATTTGAATATGGGTATTTTATAAAATTTATATAGCCAAAAGAAAATTTATTTAAGATATAAATTCAAATTTGACTTTTAAGTGTCAAATTTGTATTTAATCAATATTTCAAAATATTATTTTTCAAAAATATTCAAAACATGCCCACAATTGGTTTAACAGAAAGATAATAATATTACAAATTTTTAGAAATTTATTTGACATCATTTGGATATTTAAATCAAAAGATATGAATTAAACAAATAAAAACAGAAAAATAATTACTGGATGACGTCATCGCTGACGTCATCATCGTCAACCTCCAGCCGAAAATCCCGCCCCCGATTTCTCTCCAAATCCGGCGAGATCGACGCGCGGTTGGTTCCCTCCTCCCGCCCTATAAAACCCCTGCACCTCGGCCTCCCTTTGCCCTCTTTTCGCCTTTCGTTGTGCGCCGCCAGGCCGTTCCAATCTCTCGCCGGAGTACACCCAGGCCGCCGCCGTTTTTCACTGATCTCGCGACGAGGTGAGCACTTCCCCGCCCGAGACCGCGCTCCTCGTCTCTCCCTTTTTGTTGCGCACCTCCTCATGCCTTAGGGCTATTTTTTTGTGCAGCCGAACGTCCGATCCTTGCACGACCCGAGTACGTCGGAGCACCCCGCACCTCCGGCCGCATCCACACACGACTCCCGGACGCACTGCTCGACGACGGGGCCACCTTCGTCTTCCTCGTGCCGAGCTGCATCGCGCCGTCATATTCCCGAGGTTGGGGCCACACCACGTCGACCGGAGCGTCCAAGGCCGAGCCATCATCGCCGTCGTCCTCTTCTCCGGCGAGATTGCGCCGCCACCTCGTGGACACCCACGGTGAGCCTTTGGATCTGCTTTTAACGGTCAAGATTAGAACCTTAGATGAACCGGTACAGATAGATTTGATCCATCGGATCTGGATCTAACGATCCAGATTCAAAGAAGCCGAGCCGAGCCGCGGCCGAGCCGAGCCAAGCCGAGCCAAGCCCAGCCAATCACATCCCGCCACGTAGCCGTCTGTTTTTCTGATTTATTCCGAATTAGATTTAATCGACTGTTTTACAGAAAAGTCCCTCCCTACTAGAATTATTATAACTTTTTCACCTTAACTCCAAATTGGACAAATGATATATCAAATGAAAGCTCTTGACCTGTAGATTATTTTGGTCCTGTTAGAACTGAAATTTGACTTATTTTAAAATATTCAAATTTAAAATGGAAGATTTGAGTATATTTGTCATAACTTTAAATCTATAAATCCAAAAATTGCAAATAAATATGTTTTAGAAACCTTAGAGTATTTGTAAATTAATGCTACTGCTATAAAATATTTTTGAGTAATTTTGAAGGAATTCATAGTTGTGTGTTTAATTTGAATAGTTTGACTAATTTTGAAATAACTTTTAATAGAAACATTATTTTTGATTAAATCCAATTGCAATAGATTTAATTAAAAGCTCTCTGTCTATTAACACTAATTATAAAATTGTGTTATAAAAATTTAATCATAGGAAACTTTAACCTTATAATTATTCCTTTTATTATATTTTCCAAAACTAGAAATTAATTAAATTGCATTTATAAATTCATGCATATTTAGAAAGAAATCACAAAAGTTATTTTTATGTTTATTGTGAATTAAAAATTTCATTTCATTCATAGCATATTTTATTCTCATAGGAAAACCCCTCTTCATTAGTTTTCTCTAAGTTAGAAAATAATTTCAACTTAGCATTTTTGTGAAGTGCTACAATTAGACACTTAGTAATTTTCAAGATGGAGCTTGAAGATCATTGAAGGACTTAGCCAAAACAAGACTTCAGAAGTATCTCCAAGAAGTAGAAGCACTTAGAAGAAAACAGACTCTAGAAGCATCCTCAAGATGTCAAGCACTTAGAAGAAAAGTGAGAAGAAGTTCAAGAAGGCCAACCTCCCTTTTAGTCTCTAAGTCTTTCTCTCTGTCTTTTCTTCTCTTCTGTTAGACATCCTGAAGACTAAGTAAATCCAAGACCAGCCTCGAGGATGCAAGAACCACCAAGTCTGAAGAATTATCAAGTCTATCAAAACTTCAATCAAGACATCATCCAAAAGAAAGTTACAAGTCTGGAGTTGAAGCCTGGAGGACAACCACATCTCTCTTTCTATCTTTTCCCTCTTTTCTAATCTTGTCTTTTAGACTTAAACAAATTTTGATCATGATGTTATCATCTTGAAGTTGTTGGATCCTAGCAGCATAGTGGGATGAAGCGGCCTGGAAACAAACCTTACATGTCCACGTACATGAGACCTGTTCCACAATTTAAGTGGCTGGCCGGGTGTCTGTCTCTCTCACTATAGTGAATGTCCAATTTACAAAGAGTTGATAATAATTGTTGATCATCTTGAACAAATGACTTAGTATTTTTCCCTAAGTATTTTGCACATCATGGCTAAGCCATTTGAGTGCTTGTTTCAAGAAGATATAAAACAAAGTATGTTTAGCCAACTTAAGACCTTAGTCCTTAGTCATTCTTGACCAACCTATTTGCCTTGCATTAACTTAAGAGATTTTCATAGCATAACATGCATCTCTAGCCCTTAGAAATAATTTGCATATCATACATGACATGTTTTCCTTAGGAGTTTTACAAAACTTGTTGTTCATTTGATATGAGCATGTATGTTGATGATTGTTGTTTGTTGATTGTGGTATTATTGTTTGCTATTATTGTTTAGATTAAACGGAGAGCAAACGTTCGTTATTGAAAAGAGTTGTGAACAACGACAACATTCAAAGGCAAGTGGCACACCTCATAAACTTCCTATTTTTATATGCATTACTTAGTGTATTTTTATATGCATGTGTTGCTATGCTAAACCTGTGTATAATCCCTTATACATGTGTCTAGGTTCCTATGCAATACTTAGTAGAATTATTGTTGCTATGCAAATGTTGTTTTGTGAAAATCTAAATGCTACTAAGTTAAGAATGAAACACATGGGTGGTAATTGGTTGCATGGGTTATGTTGAGTGGCTACTCAGGTCCATGTCTATGGTTCCTGGAGTATGTACACTTGAGAATGGCCACCCAGGAACAGAGGAATCTGAAGAACTCCGAGTGACGATTGCTTCCAGTGCAGCCATTGCCATATGGGCTCTGGCTTGATCAATTATGTTGCGTGGACTCTCTCCGGCTTGACAAGCAGATGTAGGGGGGTGTTAGGTGGAACGGGTCAAGCCAGGTGGGAGGGAAAATGCTTCTGAAAGATCTCATCTCATTCTCTCCTTTCCTTATCACAAATGGTGTGTAAAGGATACCTTGGGTTGAATGGGTACAATGGTGAACGTGCACAACCTCTGCAGAGTGTAAAACTAAGTACTTAGCCGTGTCCCCGGTTACGGACAATATTGAGCAGCTGATCAAGGACGTCAACGGAGGATTCCATCATTCCAACTTCAAAAGTAAAACTTGATGGGTGAACAAGGGAAGATGAGATTTATGGCTTTCATGCCATACTCGTCGATTTCAAGAAAAGTGTTTTCAAAAGAGTAGGAAAAATTGGCTTTATGCAAATTAGCCTTGAGCTCCACCAGCCAAATATGCATATAGGCTTTAGAGTTATTCCATAAGTGTCCACCATAGTGTCACTTGCCAGACTCCATTTTTAATGGAATCTGACCCACGTTGTTGCAATATTTTTCTTATTGCAGATTTGATCAGATGACGAGTGAGGTTTCGTAAAGGTTTCGAGTCTACAACCAACATGTTTTCGCCTATGGCAGCATGAAAGTTATAGAGACTCACTGCTGTTATATTTCCGCTGTATACTTTTCAATGCTAGCTTTATGCTATGCAACTTGTATCAAATATTTTGTAATTCTGGATCATCGATGTAATAAAATTGACGCTTTGTTGTGATATTACATCGTAAACTGTGTGTGCAAATGAATCGATCCAGGGATTTGCACTATACACAGGTATCTGCCTTATTTAAAGTGCAGGTACGCTACAGTCGTTCTGGGTGAGCGCGCGCTCGTACGTGCCCTTGAAGTTGGCGACGAACTTCTTGCAGAGCTCTTCCAAAGTGCCTACAGAGTTCTCAGGGAGGTTCAGGAGCCACACCAACGAAGAGTCGCGAAGCGCGTGGGAGAACCAGTTGGCAATAACCTTGTCGTCTCCTCCCGCAGCTTGGATGCAAGTGGTTAGAGCTGCAGGAACTCAACGGGGTTGCTGGAACCGTCGTAGCCCTTGGGGAGAGCTGGCCTGAACTTCGTGGGCCAGACCACGCGACGCAGGGAGCAGCTAGAGGTGTACGTGGCGACCCCGTTCTGCAAAGCTGCGCGGTTCTGCTAGCCCGCTTGGCCAATCTCATCCACTAGGCGGTTCTGGCGGTCCCGCTGGCGCTCCATCCCCACGCGCGCGTCTGGCGCGGTGCGCTGCATGATTTGGCAGTCGCACGGCGAGGAGGCGTGCGAAGCGGCTCTCTGTTTCACGGCGGGAGCAGGTCCTGGAGGTGGCGGAGGCGCGTCATGTGCAGCCGTGCCCGCGAGGGAGTGGCGCACAATCGACCGCGACGGGGTTGGGCGAGTGGTGGCGATGCCGACGAGGTGGTTTAGAAGTTCTTGCGCCATGAGCAGCGGGCCGTGTGCGGAGCGGGGTCCGCGCATCCCTGGGAGGAGGCGCTCTAGTGCCGCGTCCTGCGCGAGGACTCCGTGTCGGCCTGCTGCTCAGGGTGCTCCTCTCCGTTGCGCTCGGGCTCGCTGTCGGGGTGCTCCACGTGCGGCTCGGTGTTGGCGCGCTCCTCACGGCGGGGCGACCCCGTCGTCCAGGAGTGGCGGTGACGCCTTGCGCGGCTGTGGCTCCTTCAGGCGCGCGCCTGCTGGCGTGGGCGGCGCATGCAGCGCGAGTGTCCGTCATGGCGCAGAGGCGGCTCGAAGGTCGTTGACGCGCCTCAATCCCCTACCTGGCGCGCCAAATGTCGGAGAGTGACTCCCACGGAACAGGGATAGTCACACCCTGAAGAGTAGTTTGAAGGGGTGTTGAACACGGAGGTCAAACAACCCTCGAGAGGCACGACGACGGTGCTCGCCGGGCCTGGAGAGGGACAATCACGACAGAGATGAAAACCAGCCCGTACCCAGGTTTACGTCCCTCAGGAGGAGGTAACACTGCTACTCCTGCTTGTCTGTATTGCACTACAGAGGTTACAGTACAACGACCTTGCTGAGGGCTCTCTTGAGGCAGTTTGGTGCTTGGAGAGGGACAGAATGGTCGTCTTCCTCCTCCAGCAGTTGGCTATCCTACTCGCTTGGCTAGGGTTCTAAGGATTCAGAAAGCAAGTAGCCGATCCCTCTCTGAGGTGGAGCTCCTGCTCCTTTTATAGGCGCCTCGGGCCTCTCCTTTGTGCAGCGCGCTCAAGGTTGGCTCCCACAGGACACTGGCGCGAAGGAGAGGGAGTCCACCGACGCCGAAACCTCCATGGACGCGGTCCATCCGTGCTAAAGTTGGACGCGGTGGCCGACAGGCTGCAGACCACGCAGAACGGCTCGCAGGGGTTGCAGTGGTCTTGGTGGAGCCCACGATGACGATCTTCTTGGAGCGTTGCGTTGTCCAGCCGCTTTATCACCAAATAGGAAAGTCCCAGCTGTCCTTGCGCGGGCGGCGTAGCTTTGTTGACTCTATTATCACCAGAATGGCAACTGGAGCGCTCGCGTCACTCTGCTGCCGCTACAGAGGCCATGTGCGCCCTGTAGCGCTTGCTTGGCCGCGAAGTGTATCCACAGGGCCGCGGAGGCCTGAGGAGAGGTTTCTGTTGACTTCCCTCGAGGCGTGCTGAGCCTTGGGGAGTCTCTTGAAGCACCGGGTCCTCTTCAGGCCCTGTCTTCCTCTTCAAGCCCTCAAGAGGAGTTGCCCCTCGAGGGTCTCTCCAAGCGGTGGCTTGGTCCTTAGTCGTTTTGTCGAATCTGTCAGCGCGCGAGGCTTGTGGAGGGTGGGCTCTGCACACCCTGGTCCTTACTGGGCCGACATATGTAGATTCATTCAAGTGGGTGTTCAGTACATTTCTCCGATGCATGCGAGGGAAACAACCCATATGCATGCTAACAGGTGTGTTTTATAACTCCAAAACCCAATTATGTATAAGCTTATATACATGTTAGGAAGAAGGTTCATATCTGTGTCAAAAAATAGATCACATAAGCTATGAAAAGAAGGTTCACTCTGGAGAAACCCATTGTGCATGTGTTTATTTTCATGTTTAAAAATGGTTTCTTTGTTAGGAAGTTCATATCAGGAAAGAAAAAAGTTCTCATTAGCAGAAAAGAAGGTTCATTGACTTTTATAACAAGTGTCTAATGAATTTGTAAAAACAAAATGCAGACCAGTGTCCTTCTATGGCAAAGGCAATGAAGGTGATTTTCAAGCGGACTCTGGATAAGCTTTATAGATGGCATATAATGAGAAAACATAAGGATCCTTTGGCAAAGCTTTACAAGGTATTCCCTGACCTGAAGGAGAAACTAGCTGCAATGCTTAACTATCTCCTGATGCCAGCGGAGTTCGAAGAAGCGTGGCACAACTTAATAGCACCCTTCAATCTTGCAGATGTTAATGTGATGGTCAGCCTATGGAATGAAGGAAAAGTTGGGTGTCAATATATTGGAAGGATGTATTATGTGCACGCATGACATCAACGTAGAGAAGTGAAAGCATGAATTTTGTTTTGAAGAGGGGATTTGTGAAAGAGCAAGATGATCTACACATTTTTGCAGCAAGTCAACAATTGCATATAGGCTAGGCATGAAGCAGAAAATTCCTAGACAAATGCCTCAACGGTAAATAAAACCTAAAACCTTTTCTCATGTTGCTATTAAAAATAAAGTTCAGAATGATATATGTTGCAGTTCAGTGTGGTTAAACCAAAAAAATCCCACCTATTGAGAAAGAACAAAATTAAAGTTCATACTGATAAGTTGTTGAAGTTCAGTTTATAGAATAAAGTACTTTTTACCATGCATCCAAAAAGGAAAAAAGAAGTTCACAATGAAAAATGTTGTAGTCCGGAGTTACTATTAAAAAAATTAATGTTTGAATGTACCAATTTTCTGTTATTTTGCTCCGTTGCAGGGTGAAGGAGAGACGTTGACACGGTATGGTTTCGAGGCCCAGGCAATGCAGCACCACACTCGAGCAGTGTACGCGGTGTTCAGGGAACGGCAATACCAGAGCACGGATTTTCGCATTAAAACAAAACCAGAAGCACCAAATGAATTCTTTGTGCACCACTATAACCAGAGTAGAACATTTGCCTGGTCAAGACATCAGTTTCACGTGTGGATGTAGATGAAGGGGAATATAAGTATGAATGCAAGATTTGGGAACATACAGTATATTCTTCTGTTATGAAAAATAAAAAGTTCACATCATACTCCTACAAAAATCAATGGCCTTCGACATTTAAAAAAATATATGTTCTCTTTGCAGGATTGTTTTGCTACCATGTAATCGATGTTCTTGAGCACCTTCGGGTTGACGAGCTTCCGACAAGAGACATTTTGAAGAGATATACAAAAAATCTTGTGATAGATCCAACTTTCAAACGTCGTGACTATATATCGACCGCGTCTGATGGAACATCGCTCGAATACAGACGGACAATGTTGTATAACAAAGCAATGAAGACAGTCAATAGAGGTGTCTCCTCTGACCGCATGTTTGACAAAGCGTTGGAAGCTTTCAAGGAAGTAAACAAGTGAATGGATTATGAGGAACCTGCCAGAGAGGAAGATAATAACAATACAACAGCTGCTGGTGAACTTGAACAACAACCTGTGACTAACGAAGTTCCTGATGTTACAGATAATGATAGGTATGATGACATCCTGCCACCTCCATTAGCTAGAACAAAAGGCAGTAAGAGCAAAGATAGAAAAGAGCCCCCACCCGCTGCTCCTCAGCGACCACAACCACAGCTCGATGATAATGGGAATCCAATGGGTAAAAAATTGTGTGGCAACTGCAACCAGATTAAAGGTCACAATGCAAGGACTTGCAAGAAGAGGCAGCTGGAAGAGGAGCTGCTTAGAGCACATACAACCTTGTATGGTGAACCTGACTCGAAGGGTAAGGAGAATGTGAAGATATCTATCAGGAATTTCATTGCAAAACAGACCGTACCAGAGACAGAAGGTGAGTAAACACTAGATACCGACGAAGAGGTGGATTACGAAGATGAATCAGACAACAGTGAAGAGGTAGAGCAAGAGCAGAACAGTGAAGAGGAAGAGCAAGAGCAAAACAGTGAAGAGGAAGAGCAAAACACCGAACATGGTGTAGACAATGATGAGGCTGAAAATGACCAACAAACACACACTGAACAACAAGCAACGGAACCAGATGAGCAGCTGACAACATGCAAAATAAATGAAGACATGAAGCCCGTGCACAGGAGGTCTGGTGTATGTGGTGAGAGGGAGGATCATAACGCAAGAACTTACCCCCGGAAACAAGAATTCCTAGACAAAAATCAGGCAGCTTTCAAGCAAAAAGATGGCAGTGAGAAAATGAACCCGCTTGGGGTGCGGGTATGTGACGAATGTGGACTTATTAGGGGTCATAATGCCAGAACTTGCAAGAGGTTGTAGCTTGAAGCTGAACTAGAATAGGAAGCTTTAGATAATCTGGAGGCAGAGAAAAAACAAAAAGCTGCCGAGAAGCTAACACTGCCACTTTTTGGTACACACAGTAGCAAGAGACTTAGAAATGATGAGGATGGCACACCAGAAACAACACAACAGAGAAGGACCGATAGGAAATAAGGGGTAGCGATAGTAGAAGTGCATGATTAAAAATTGTAGGAAACGTACATATTGTATTAGAAATGACAAAGGATAGAAATCATAGATTTTACAGGTTCAGTTTATTGTATAAGAGGAAAGTTCAGGGAAGCTTACCTGGTACTGAAAATCAAGGTTCACTCGCATTTGTTTTAAAGGTTCATTGAGTATTATGAGGAAGTTCACCTCAGAAAAAACAGAATTGAATAATGCAAATCATACAATAAAAGCCTGGTACTTAAAAATAAGGTTCTTTTGCTTTTTTTTGCGAAGGTTCAGTGCCTGTGTGGAGGGAGGTTAAGTTACGACTCCCCGACCTCCCTACAATGCAACCTTACTTTGAAGGTTCATTTGAGCATTATGAGGAAGTTGACCTCAGTAAAAAAAATTGAATAATGCAAAACATACAGTAAAAACCTGGTACTAAAAAATAAGGTTCATTTGTTCTTTTGTGAAGGTTCAAGTTGTGTGTGAATGGAGGATCACCTATGTGTACACTAAAAAAGTGTAGTTGGACTATTAAGGTTCACTTGCCATATTATGAAGGTTCAGTCGACCAAATATTAGGAAAAGTCCATCTCAGAAAAAACACAAGGGGAGTATACAGGTCATACACTAAAAGAAGGCGATACCTGGGGCTAATAAAGGTTCACTTGACCTTATTTGAAGGTTCTGATTAAAAAGGTTCAGTTCGTGTAAAATTGGAAGTTCAACACTTGTGTATAAAACAAATGTCTTATGGGGGGTTAATTCCTCTGCAAAAAATGTTTTGATTAATCCAAACAACTTTAGAAAACACATAAAATAAAAAAGACAGTTCACATGCTTAGGAAAATATAGATGTTTATAGAAGTAGACACATTACATCACCATAAAAATGTTTCAGAATAATAAGATCTGAAACTTAAAACTTGCATGTTTTGATCACCACATAAAAAGAGTACATAATTCCCTTTGGGATTCAATACATAAGTAGTAAAAATAACAAATTAAAAAAGCAGTTGTTTAATGCAACAAATCCTGACCAAAAGGCCACCTCCAATTACAGCATATGGACAAGATCTCACACTTCTTGTGGCCACTCCTCTGGTGAAAGTTCATTGTTTGCATGGAACATAAGCTGATACAAATGCTCAGCCTTCCAGTCCTCAAAAAACGCGCTACAAAAATGAAAACAACATATGGCAAATGGCAAGTAAGAACACATGATTGGTAGATCGCCCCCACACGAAAAAGCTCAAAAAAATGTGTTGAAGAAAAAACTAACATCTTTGTTCTTTATCTTCTTGACAAACTTCTCGCCGTCATGTGTGACAGCAAACCTTAGTGTGTAGAAAGACTTGTTTTCTCCTTGCTCAGGGGTGTCCACGTAATGACACTTCTCAGCCAGGGCCTCTCAGTTGAATGTGTTTCATCAATAGAACCATCCTCCTCATTTGTTTTAAGAAAAAAAGAAGTGATACAAAAATCAGTGTTAGCATGGAAAAAACACAACGTAGAACAGACACGGAACGTTTGAACTTACAATTTCAACACGATCCTTGTGATGCGAAGACCTGGTTATACTATTGTTGTCATATCTAAGGTTGTCGAAAATATCAAGGGCGTCAGTGTATCTATTCATCACGTACAACGTGTGATGACCCCCATGGAAGCGAGGCAATAAAATCTGTGAGCAAAATGTGGCAGTGGTCAAGAAAGATAAAATGGTATTCAGGTATTTATGAAAAAGCTCAAAAAATGTAAATAATGAAACATAAAGTTCTGCTGTTACTAAAGAAATAAAGTTCACTCTATAGAACATAAAACAAAAAAGAAGGTTCAGTCAGACAGGGGAAAAGTTCACACCATTATGCATCACTTAAGAAAAATGAATGAAGGCTGGGAAATAATAAAAAAGCTTACATAGGCACTACAATGAAGGTTCACTCTGCTTAAAAAGAGACAGGGTGGGGAAAAAGTGTACCAGGTTTGCCTTCAACAAATCTTCGGACGCTCTAACGTACATGTGAATTTTTTTCCGCTCTCTTTACATCAAACAAGCTCACTGCTGCCTCCTCAAGGATACCTTTTTTTCTCTTTCTCATCAGAAAATGGATCAAAATCAAGTAGATGCTGCTTAAAAATTTAAAGAAAAATATATAATTATATCATGATTGGATAATGCAAACAACACATTAAACTCATACAGTGCATATAGAAACAATATAGATGAAGTTTGCTTGAGAAAAATGGATGGAAATGATGACATTACAGGGATGAAGTGCAGTCCGAGCAATACACGCTTCCCTGACTGAAACATCTTTTTCATATCCACGTCATCTTTCTAGTATGATATGATATGCTCCATTATTTCGCCTTCCATCATTTCCCCACGACCAAACAACCTCCACATAAGCTTGCCATCGATGGACAAAGGATCACCCACGGGGCTTGTCAACAATGCCAATGTATCTCTGAATCATAAACGCAAGGGGAAAAAAGCAGACATGCAAAAAATGAGATTGGTTAAAAAAGATATATAACACAAATTGTAAGAACTGAAACTAAAATCACGCAAAATAAGAAAAAGATAATCACCTGCCATGCCTAGTCTGGAAATCTTTGCTTAAGATCAAACTTTTTAAGCTTTTTTCTTTGGTAAGATGTTGGAACTCGTATGGCTCAAATTTCTCCAAAGGGATCCTCAACTTCTTGCTTATGATGTTAGCCCTCTTATTAGAAAGCACAAGTGTTCCAGTTCGTAAACACTTTGGCTTTTGAGTGACAAAATCATCACTGCTGCGCCTCGAGCATTTATCAACAGCCTTCCTTTTCGCTGGCAACGGGGAGACAAAATCATCGTCGTCATCCGCTAGAGTTATTACATCCTTCACCTTCAGTCGAGGTGCAGTTGCAACCTTCTTGGTAGATTTCCTCACATTGGAGTGGAGTTTTTCAACAGCCTTTTGCGCCTTGCTTGTAGTGTTTGCCCAATCTATTTCTTGGACAAGAATCACCTCAGGAGTGAGAGTCTGAGTCCCAAATATTGCAAAACCATCGTCCTCTAAAAATAAACCTGGGCCTGTCAACAGAATAAAAAGGTTTACTACATATAAGGGTACAAACAAATGTGAAGGTTCAGTCAAAACAAAAAGAAGGTTCGCATCCTACAGGTTCAGTCAATCACATAGGAACCAGTGCACCAAAAAAATATAACACAAAAAGGAAAAAGGAGAGGAAGAAAATAAAGTTTTACTGCAAATAAAGCGTGCAAAAAAAAGTGAAGGTTCAGTCAATGAAAAAAGAAAGTTTACATCATTTATATTTTCCTAAAAAAGAAGGTTCCATAAATATAAACAGAAAGTCCATATCATCAATATCACAGGGCCAGTGCACCAAAAAAAATACAAAAAGGGAACACAAAAAAATACCTGCAGAAACACCTAATTCAGTTTCAAGGTCAATGCTAAACACCTCTGCCGTCAGCCAACTGTATAATACAGTCATCCTTATGTTCAGGATATTTTTTTGCTGAAATATAACCAGATTCTCACCATCCCCAAAATTCAGGCACTGGAGCATGAAAAACCCGCAATCATTCCTGTAAGGACATGACACATAATGCATTAGAAAAGTCAAAAAGGGAAACAGTGAAGCTGAGAAGGAAATAAGAAAACAAAAACAACAACTCTGTATAACTGAATAATAAAAATCAGCAATAAAACTTACGGTGTCTGCTGCTTAGGCGTTCTCACGTAATGAGTCTCGAAATGATCGATACTCTTAGGTTCGAATGATTCTCCCTTAACATTTATGGCTTCCCTCCATAACTTCTGGATACTACCAGCCATGGTATAGAATACGCTTTGAGCATCTGGGTCATTGTCTTCCCGGAGAGAATCAAGCAACTCAAAACGTTCTAGCTTTAGGTTAACACCAACTAAGCAAAAATGGCCAACATTCCCAGGGGTAGGCGGGTTAGGGGGATCAAAAGTAGCAAAGAGTATCTGCATACAAGATGAGATTAATTAGAAAATGTGCCTAATGAAAAAAAGGCAAGATGACATGAGCCAAAATAAGAGATGGGCGGCCTTAATGGTTACCAAATCTTTCTTATCCAAATGCTCTTCTGCATCGACACTGAAAAGATCCCTGACACTCCTACTAGTAAGATTTCCTTCAAATATATGCCTCTGTTAAAAAATGAGAATAAAATGGAAGTTCATACAGGAATATGCAGAAAGTTCAGATCATATAGTTCAGACACTTACACAACATGTAAACTGGACCACCATCTTTTCTGAGTGCTTATTAATAAAATCATTGTTAATAAGTATTTTATCCCTACAAATTACAAATGAAAAATATATAAGGTTACTGAACAATAAGAAAAAAAGAGTGAAGATACATGAATTAGACACAAAAATAAGACTGCCCACGCATGAGAGAAAGGTAAAACAAATATAAAATGATCAAAAATACATACTTCAAGATAGGATCCTTTCTCAATTTTGTGACAGCGTGATAAACATCCTTGATTCTTCTCAAAGCAGGACCTGGGATACTGATGTTGTGCATTGCAGGCTGGGGGCTGAAAACCAAAAAAATAAAAATAAGAGCTAGAAAACAAAGTTCACTTTATAACAGAAACGAAGTTCACTTAGGAAACCATGCTCGTATGCGTAGTCTAACAAATGCTGGCTGGGAAGTTCACTGGGTAGTTATGTGTACAAAACACATAATATATACGACACTAACATGCCCTACATACCAAAAAGTAGTAACACAAAAAAGTGTGTACTACTACATAATAAAAAAGACACACATTTAAAACATAAAAAAGGGGTTATTATAATATAGTTATTAATGGTGATACATTTACAAAACCTGATAGAATAAAAAGTGTAGTACAACAAAGTAGTGTGCATTAAACTAAGTGGAATAAGGTAGTGGAAGGGATACTATATTCATGGATCCTTGCCTATCTACTGCGACATGCTTGATTTGTCTCAAGGAAGTGGGTCTGCATCTGCGGCAGTAATTTCAGCTGCACATTCATCTTTCCCCCTTTTTTAGACTCAACAACCGGCTCTGTATCATTTCCCGTGGCACGGCTACTACTGGGCACAACCACATTGACATCAGGTGGATCTGCGTCTGCGATGCGCAGAATTACATCATCGACGGGGTTTGCAACAGATGTTCCGTCCTCAACAACAACATCTGGACGTGCAACCTGATTTGATTCAACTGGGCTAGTGGTGACAGCTTCCCCGCTGTCTTGCGCATGCAAACCAGCTGTTGCAGTGGCAGCAATGGTGGCATCATCGACGGGGTTTGCAACAGATGTTCCCTCCTCAACAACATCTGCTCGTGCAGACTGATTTAATTCACTGGACTGGTGGTGGTAGCTTCACCGCTGTCTTGCGCATGCAAACCAGCTGTTGCAGTGGCAACAAAGGTGACATCATCACGCAAACTTGCGCTTACATGTATGTTATTGTCTTTGGTCATAACCACATCAGCGCCTTCCTCAAATTCTGCTCTCCATACTGTGAACTTGGAATGGAGTCATCTCGAACAACATTTGTGAACACAAAATTATCACATCCAGCGCCGTCATGATCGCTATAATCACGTGGTGGTGACACAGGTGACTCCACACGCCGTTCAATTAAGTTCTCTTCTTCTTCATCTGCATGTTCTTAATTCATATCTTCTTCATCGGCGCACGTTGCTGCCTTCTCCTCTTCTTCCCTAGCTTCAGCCTACCAAACAGTACATATAAAAGAAGTTCACTTATAAACATATAGTAGGTTCACAAGCAGGTTTAAAGAAAAACAAAAAAATCGCAAGAAGTAACACCCACCTCAGCATTTGATTCTCTTCGGCCTAGACCTGGTGATTGAAAGAAGTTATCTCTGCCAGAGAGCACTCCACCTGGTTCAGCTTCGTCTCTAAACTGCATTTCTTTGATGGCAGCTTCGTTCTCAAACTGCTTACATAACAAGTCTTGTTTTGCGCCAATGTCGGCAAAACCTTGGCGAACAAAAGATAAAGCAGTCCTAAGATTATCGAGGGCGCTATTATCAAGTTCTGAAACTTGTTTTAGAACATCACTTGGAGGGAGTTGTCCAGGAGGGAAAAGGCCAGACACCCTGCTAAGACGTTCGTCCACACTCGGAAGAGACAGTGAAAGTTCCACGGCTTTTTGCAGAACCTGGTCAATCTTCTTGATAGATGTAACGCATGACGTTGTTGGGATATCAGAAGATAACTGAGGCGCGGCGCTAACGTTCGCAAATGGTGGCTGGGAATATAACAAGTGAGGGGCAGTGACTCCAGGGGCATCATCCGGCATTTTAGAGCGATGGATGGGACTTGGGGGACTTGTTTCTATCCTCAGATCTTCGACGGGGAACACATACAAATAAGAAATATCATTGCGCCCCTTCCACTGTCACACACACAAAAATAAAAGTTAGTAAAGAGAAGATCATTAAAAAAGGTTCATTTTGAATAAAAAGAAGGTTAACTACAGTACAACATGCCTTAAAAGCAACAAATAAAAAATGTAAAAAAAGAAAGTTCACTTAGAACAAAAAAGAAGGTTAACTACTACAACGCAACTTAACAGGAACAAAACTCAAATAGTGTAAAACATAAAAGTTTACTTAGAGTAAAATAGAGAAGGTTACAAAAAGTTCACTTAGAATAAAAAGAAGGTCAACTACAGTACAACATGGCTTAACATCAACAAATAAAAATGTAAATAACCAAAGTTCACTTAGAACCAAAAAAAGAAGGTTAACTTACAGGCAACTTCCCAATGATGTACTTGGAAAGGTCATTCCAGCCATTCTTAATGCGATCTTCAAGGTAAATTGCTTTCAACCTCTTCTGGTCCAAGAAATTAGCACGAGGGGTCCTGCGATGCAATACAGAATTTTTCTTTGACAGACAACTGTTCAAGTACTGGACAACTGGAAGAATAACACACCCTTCAGGGCCTCCCTGTGGTAAATTTGTATCCTGATACTTCTCAGCTGCACGCTTCACCTCATCAACAACTAACTGGTAGAAATCACTTCTAGCCATCTTATCGTAATCCATGTCAAGAAGCATAGCAGCCTCCCTGCCAATACGAACTGCAGACCCAGGGCATATAAGTTTAGTGTACAGTATACCAAAGAAAACCTTCACAACACTACTGACTCTAGTCTCATCATCCACTAGTTTAGCCAAAAGGTCGCGAAGATGCTTTGTCTCGATACTAGCATTACTAGCAAAACCCATTTCTTCCTTAAGCTTTGCAAGAGCAGAGTCGTGGCTAGTATCAGAAGGTCTAGGGACAGATTCGCCCCCCATTTGGGAAACCAAAAACGTGGAGCACAGACTCTCTATTGACAACCACCACCTTTCCAGCACCACAGTCAATTTTCATGGTGGTTGTGTCCATCCTCATCAATAGTACACACGCCAACGGGCGCGCAACATTGCCATCAAGAACCCAGTCAAACACCCCAACCAAAACCAGCATCATGAACTATTTTCTTATGAGGATCCTTGAGCAACTTAGCAGCATCTATAACCTCACCAATAGAACAACATACGGTCAGCTGGAAACGGCCAGGAGCAATATCATCGTCTCCGTCTTCGAAAACTTTGGTTCGTTTGCCTCTCTTGAATACAGTGGATTCCTCTTTTCGATGACCGGGTCATCATCAACATCCTCACCATCATCCATAAACTCAGCCTGCTTTACCACTCTTCCTTTCCTTTTTTCCCAACATTGCTCACACATGAACCACCTCTGGACCTTTTCTTATTCACAACCTAGAATATTAACAAAATAGACATATCAGACAAAAAAATGAAAATTTAAGGTTCACCAATTTAGTGTTGTCAAGTTCACCTTACTATGCAAAAAAAACAAAGGATATGATATGCATGTAGAATGATCAGACAAAAAAGAATTAAAGAAAAAAGAATGTTCACATAGCTTATAGAAAAAGGTTCACATGTACTGCTTGCCGCATTTTAAGTAATATTAAAAAATTAAAACGCATGATTTAGAAGGTTCACACAAAAGATAACAACTGTCAAGTTTTAAAGATACACAATAAAAAAAGTTCACATAGACAGAAAATAATACACTCACAAACGATCTAGACGGTTCACAAGCTGAAAAGAACAACTACACAATTATAAAAATTTCACAGGAACAAAAAGCAACTCATTGAGCAAATTACTACAAACCCTGAAAATAAAAAGCACAAAGATTTGAAGGTTAGCATTGGCACAGTATGAAAGTTCACACAATAATAGATACAAAACCTCATACGTGCTTTATGAATATGGATAAACATAGAAAATATATAAATATAAAAAATAATAAAAATGAAAGGAGCCATAAAAAATAAACCTTATCAGCAACATAATCATCATCGTCCTTCTTTGCATAAGTGTGAAAAGGAATGTAGGGTTCATCAAACTTGACATGTCAATTTGCAGCAGTCTTCGAAGGAGATGTAGAGTCATGGGAACTAGTGTCCTTTGTTGCACTCGCAGCAACACGAGGACTACGTCGAGGGACTGATGTGCTCACAACAACACGAGGATTAAGTCGAGGGACCATAGCAACAAGAACACGCCTTCTCCGATAAGTTAGAACATTCTTTTCATGCGCAGGAACCCTAGCCCCATGTTCCTTCTCGTACTTATCTAATTGAGCTTGTACATTGTGAAACTGGGTGACCTCCTCGGTACCACAAACACTTTGAGACGGTGTATCCTGCCACTGGGGAGTATGATCTGATATAGATAAATTAGGAAGGCTACTGGTGATATCATCAGCAGAACCATGGGGCATTGGGGTAGAATCAAAAATAGGAGCAACTGTTCCTCCACCGCTACAATCTGCAACACCAACATCAACACGGGTCGGGGTTTCGTCATAAATTGGTTTGCCGGTCACACGGGGCCCTGGACTATTCCCAACAGGTAGACCATCTCCAGGGTAGTAAGCATTCAATGCATCTATTGTCTCCTTAATAACATCATTGGCTACGAAAAAAAGGAATTTCATATAGAATGTTAAAAGCAGTTCACAAAAAATATTTAGGTGCATACATGTGGACACTGAAAAACAACAAATTCTCCTACACATGTAGAAAAATTGCAGTATAAAACATAGTCTCCTCCACATGTAGGAAACATGAGAACCTTGTGATACAAAACTAAAAAAACACATCTATGAGCTAAAAAACTGCAGGAAGTTCATAAAACTGTTAAAAACAGTTCACCAGAATAATAAAGTGCATATAATGAACACTGAATTATAAAGGAAGTCCATACAACTGCTAAAAACAGTTCACCAAATTATTAAAATGTGCATATAATGAACTCTGACAAGAAAATTGTAACACTGAAAAAAGAAACCCTAGTATCCTACACATCTATTAACATGAAAACATTGGGATGCAAAAAACAAATATATCCATGAAATTACAAAAAACAGGAAGTTCATCCAGCAGATGCTAAACAGTTCACACAAAGTAAAAAAATGTTCTAAAGCAAAATATGGGCAATTAAAAACACAACATCACCCCACAAGAACACACAGGGGCATCATAAAATATAATAAACATAAAATAAAATGATCAAGCATAATCATGGGAAACACAAGTAGAACCCTAACCCTAGATAATCTGGTTCACAAACAATTAAGACAACACATTCACATGTGAACTAAAAAATCAACAGAAGAATAATAAGAAGGGCTTAGAAATTACCACTTGAACTACTGCTAGCAGAAGGATCCATTTGAGCAACAGATGAACGAACAGAGGGAAAAACACGGGGCACTGAGTCGGGGCGGATGGGGATTAGCTCCTCGAAAGCTTCACGTCGATGAAGCCGCGGCAAGAGAAGCAGAGAGGAGCCAATTCCCGGCCGCAGATCGAGCGTGCGCCTACGCCGATTAATACACGCCAACGACGGGGGGGAATTAAGCGGACCAACGCTATGGAGAGCAGAGGCAAGGCAGTTGCGGCCCTGTGACAGAGGGTGCGGAATGACCGGGCGGAGCAGGAAGGGGAGCGGGACGCGCGAGAAAAATAAGCACGAGCGCGGCGGCGGTTTTCCCTCCTAGCGGTGGTGGTTGCGACGGAGGAGGAGAGTAGTGGGAGAACTGCGGTGGTTGCGGGCCTGGAACTGCGGAAGAAGATGAAGAACTGCTACGCATGGAAGGAACTCCAATTAATGGGCCTGGCACCTGGTCCGGATCAGAGTAAATGGGAGGACAACATAACTGCTTCTCTCCTGGATGGAGTTAATGGGCCGGGGATGTTGGCCCAACAAAAAAATCCCCAGCCAGATCTAAAACGAAAAGTAAAAAATAACATTAAAAAGCTCAAAAATATTTTGAAAAAGTTGGGGGGGGGGTTGTTTAGCTTAAACAGGAACCGGTTCTTGTTTAGCTGAGTTAATATATATATACATATATATAGGTTAAATACTTTCTACTCCCGGGTGTAACTACACCCACGTCTCATATACCACCTTTCAGAATTATTTGTCATACTATATCTAAGATACCCCAAAACAAGTTTTATGAAAAAATTGTAACTGTTCTAATATTTTACATTATATACTCGAACGTCATATGTGCATATAAAAGAGAAGTATGTATACATTTTTTACGTACTACCAAAAAATAAGTATCTATAGTACTAACATAGCATTATATACTCCATACTACATGTTACATACCTCCCGGCATGATAGATACTCCATACATGTGTGAACACACGTGAGTGTAGTTACACCCGGGTGTAGTATGAATATGTACTATATATATATACTCGTTCCATCTGATTTTTGAGAGACTTGAGACATTTATTTTGGGACGGAGGGAGTATATATATATAGGAAAAGACTATTCTAGGCAACCCCTTAAGTGTTTCTAAAATACCTATTCTATAATAGACAACTTTCTGTTTCTAAAGTCCTTCTATACCGACCAATCCCGACCAGAAAAAACTCACCCCACGAACCGGTCAACCCCACCTTCACCTGACGGCCTGCTACCCTCCACCTCCTGCGCGCCGCCGGGGAGCCGCCCTCCGCCTCCTGCGTACCGCCGGGGATCCAGCCTGCGTCGACGTGAAGCCCCGTCCACCTGCCCCAGCTCCGTAGGCACCATGGATCCCACGCCCCCACGGCCGTGTGTTGCCACCTCACGTCTCCACCCGACCTCCTCCAACTCAGCGCCGGTCCTAATATTTCCGTGGCCCGGGGCGAAACTAAAACTTGGGGCCCTAATTGTAAACTCGGCGGTGACAACGCGTAAGCCAGCACAGCGACGAGCACGGAACGACGTCGCGGCAACGACCGAGTCTCGTGCACGGCGGTGTTTTGAGATTGGAGATGTGATCATCTAACGGCTAGCTTTCACAGTCATAAATCATGGACATATCTAAGAGGAACAGACGAGGCGGACGCAAGGCGGCAAGAACAGAGGCGGCGCATCGCTTCCGTGCCTGGGAATTGGGATCGATCGCTGGAGTCTTGGACCTTTAAATGCAAACGGCAACAAAATCTGCTCCTTTGCATGGGCTTCTATAGCTGGCCGGCCCATTTTAACTTTTTCTACTAAATACACTATACTTATCTACGTATCTATATAAGTATCTTTACTATTAAATGGGAGTTCAACGTACGTACGTCCTCCTCGATCGATCCGATCGATACAATTTTTCGTCTGCCAGGCTAAGTCGAACGCTAAAGCCCATATAATTTTTGTCTGCACGCTAAAGCCCAACAGATCCAAAAATCATAGACCAACACACGTACGTAAAATCACAGACCAACACACGTACGTTTTAACGTACCGCTGGAAACCTTCCTAATCTACCAATTAGCGATCAAAAAAAGCAACTTATCGCTGGCAACTTTACTAATTTTAAGACTTGCCTAATAAAAAAAAGGCAATTAGCGATCCGCTGGCAACTTTCCAACGAATCTACCAACAAATGGTCTGCCAAAAAACTTACCTAAACAAAAATCACAAAATCACAAGAAATCGATCAAAAATGGTCTGCCAATTCAATTGTCTTCCCGCTCACACACATATCATGGCGATGATGCGCAAGTAGGTCCTCCTCCCAAATTGGCTCTCCGGCGGCCGGGCCGCCATCAGCTAAGCTGCAGAACCAGTTGTCTGATAATCCACGCCTTGTCATCTGTGGTTAGAGGCACACAGAGGTTAGAGGTAAACAGATCTGATAATCCACGCCTTGTCTATCAATTTGTTCCTCATGCGTAAATTTAAGGCTACCATTAGGAAAAACAGCACCACAATATCAGTCCAAGAAGACCCTGACCACAAAAGAAAATGTAACCATTTATCAGGTGAACTGACCAAAGAAGATGTAAATAGCTCAAGACTTTACCTTCCCAATTTATCAGGAGCATAATGGCATCGCAATGCCGCTGAACATGCTTTGTCCTCAGTTATAGTTACATTTGAATTCAAGGTGTTTCTGCGGTACTGAATACAGCAGCTTGTGCCCAGAAATAGAAGTCCTTCTCAACGATGATAATGGCAGCTTTAAATGACATTGGAAACCTTCAGAAACTTCACTTCACGGTGACCATTGGCATTGTTCATGGAACTACTTAGGCATGCCCATAGAAGAAGTAGTTGAAGGGGAAAACTCTAAAACCTACATATATAGATATCAAAGCAATATCAGCCAAGCACATGATGTTTTACCTGATACATCACCAGTTCACCACAAAGAACTATTCGTTCAAGACCATGATCTTGAGTACTGATGGTCCTTACCTGTGTATGTTTTAGCTGATACAACACCAGTTCACCACAATGAACTATTTGTTCAAGACCATGATCTTGAGTACTGATCATGTGTACATGTGTAGCTGTTAGTTTTGTTCATTCTAGAAAATTTAGATATAAATGCTCAGGGAAATGTAAATGACTTTTGAGTTCAATTTTACCTCACTTACAGGTAAGCTGAAGCCAACTGCAAATGTCATCATCAAAGCCAACTCGGGTCCAAGATCTAACCAAATGCACCAACTCAGGTCATTCAGGTCAATTTCTTATCAATCGTTCTGACTGGTCATTTTTTATTGTTTCTCTTCATTCATTCATATTCTTGACAACAGATGTGCAAATGTCATCATCACAACCTGATGGGGTACGGACACCATTGCAAGACCTAACCAACAACACAACATCAGGTAGAAATATCATCATCATCAGTGGTGTACTTGCTTATACCTTGGAGATCCTATAATGTTTGCATCGCAGGACTATCAGATCCAAAGGAATTAAAGAGACAAAGAGAGCGGGAGAGATATGCGCGAAATAGAGATGATATTAATAGAAAAAAGAAGGTGGAGTATAAACTGATGAAAGATGCAGCATCTAATATGAAGGGGAGACATACTACATCTATCACAACAGAGGCCATATCACCCGGTACGTTCAGTTTTTTCTTCCACCACATATGAGTTACTATCAAAAGCATGGTGATGTGCCTCTTGATTCATTATTCATTTCAGGATTTCACACCACTGAGAATGCTATTGGGCAATCAACTGTCACCCAACGATAAAGTTTAGTTGGTAAGACTACAAAAGGTAAGGTTTACTACCACAAAGGGCATCATGGTTTGCTTAATACTACTGATAGTACAATGATTATTTGTTGCTGTAGGCATGCCTATTGTTGTCATGTCGTCCGGAGCGACTCCATTTCACGGATCAGACTCATTTCGTTCAAACGTGGGTGTTTCCAACAAGGAAAATATGTTAAATTGTGAAGCTAATTGTACTGGGTCTATGCCTGAATGTGGTTTTCAAACAAATGCTACACCCATACATACTTTGGGTAATGGGAATACACCACGCTCACAACTTTCCACAATGAGAAAAAGTATATTACTGTGATTTCGTAACTGAAGTTGTTCGCTTACAATATGTGCAGACATAGCGAAAACAGATATACTGTCATGTGCTTCTCCATTACGTACCCCTTATGAAGCGACAAATGTTTTACAGACACCTTCGAATCAGAAATCCACAGATCTGCTGTCATGTGCTTCTCCATTACGTACCCCTTATGAAGCGACAAATGTTTTACAGACACCTTCGAATCAGAAATCCAATAGGTGGATTTCTGATTACACACAGGAAGCCGATAAAGGGAAAGAAGGTTTGTATTTGACAACTTTAGTTTACACAAATCCTATATGATGATATTATTCATGTGGATTATTGTTTATTTTTCTAAATACTTATTATTCATGTGGATTATTGTTTGTTCTTTAAAATACTTACATAGTGATTGTTCAACGAGATAAATCGCCTTTAAGATCATGCCCAAAACGACAAAGTAACATATGCATAAATGAAACAATCAACCCTCCGAGCTGGAATGATACATCCTCCTCTGATGATGATCTTTTTACCCAAATGGCTTCTTCAATGGCTCTTGGGGGCACTCCCACCAGTTCTTATGCCACAGATCGTGCAGAAAATTCAATTGGTATGACCGTACACAAAATTTCAATACAGATGCCAACTATTGGCTAAATGTTCTTCTATTAATTATGAGTTGCCTTTTGTTTATTTATGAAGCTCGAAGACATTCCGATTACGAGGATGTGTGCTATAACGTAAATCTGACTGCTACTGAAAATGATTGTTCCCATGCAACATCAGTGACAAAGCAGGCAACAAACCATGTTCCAACAAGGTCCATTGTCAATGTTGAAAAAAATCAAATCAGGCGGCTACGTGATAGAGAACGCAGGAATAAATTGACATCCGAACAGAGGGAGGCGATTAACGCGCGGAGACGAGAACGAGATAGGAAAAAACGAGATTTAGCAACACAGGAGCAGAGAGAAAAAAGGTCAGCGGAACGAAGATCACTCCACAATAGCCTCACACATGATGAGAAGCAGAAGTTTCTATCGCGGCAAAGGGCAAGCTACGAGACTAGGCGGAAGACCCCATGTGCTGAATCTGTTGCAATGCCATGTCTGACAGTTAGCGCACACACATCAGATGACGCTTCACCTCAAGGCTCACCCTTGGCGCGAGGGGGTAACTACAGCTTACAAAGCGACGGTAAAACTGACATCTTTCAACACCTTTGTATAGACATATTGTATCAAGCTAAATCTTACCAGTTCGACCATGATGCAGGTGATTACCTTTCTAGGACCTTCAACGATGATCTCACACCTGACGATCAAGTAACAGAGCAGAGGCCGGAGACCAGAGCTCAGCGTAGAACTCGAGACGAGCTCATAAAGAAATTTTGGCTGCAGAACAGACGCGAGATAAATGTGCCAGCCGAAGAGCAAATAGGCAAAACATCCCACACGGGGAGAGGCATGCACAACAACAACGCTCTAATGCGCGCTTCGCTGAGAATGCCACAAATTCTTCCCATACCGTCCCTGCTTCAGGAAACACACATGATTACAACATCGGGACTGACGGTAACACTCCTCACTTTCGATTTTAATGTATAGACCTTAATAGTAATGGTCCCTTATACACTCTAAATGCTGAAGGTGAAATGGAGGCCATGCTAAGTAGACTAATGGAGGATAATCCCCATCCCGCGGACCTCGTGGATGATGAGCATTACTTATTTGACAATGAAGGTATTACTGCATAGCCCGTTCAGTATGTGCAATTATTGCTTATGAGTGGACTATAACTTAACATTTCATCGCAGGTGATAACTATGATGGCATCGACCCCGATGAACCACATGATTCTGCTCAGCCGACCCCGATGAACCCCGATGAACAACATGATCATTTTGACTTTGTCTACTCAAATCTGCCGGACAGCACACACATTCTTAAGCATGCAGTGGACTGTGAAATTTGCAAGGCCAAGAGATTTGAGTATGAGACCGACGGTTTCTGCTGTCGGGGCGGGGACACGGTGTTACTTGAACCCGAGCCTATACCAGAACTGAGGAAACTCTGGTCTGCATCGGATAATGACTCCCGGCATTTTCATGAGAGCATTCGGTACTTCAACGGCCACTTTGCCTTCACAACCCTTGGTGTCACTCTCGACGAAAAGTACACGAACATGAGGTCAGGGACATACACGTTCCGGGCGCAGGGCAACATGTACCATAACGTGTACTCGTTTGGGCCAGGCTCGCGGCCGGAACATCTACAGTTGTACTTCTACGATGATGACCCCAGCCTAAACCATCGGGCGCCGTTGACCCAGACGTTAGATCAGACTGTCGTCAATTCGGTGAAGGAAATCCTTAAAGAAAACCTGTACTCGCAGCAGTTTAGGAGTCTGGGAGCTCACAGGGAAAAGCTAGATGAGTATCGGATAGAACTGAACACCGACCAGAAGCTAGATCAGAGGAGATATAACAAACCTGTCTCATCCGAGGTGGCTGCTATCTGGGTAGAGGGCAGCAACCTAGCGAAAAGGTTTGACCGCAGCATCACCCTACATGGTACAGACAATAAACGATATGGTATCCAGGCCACACAAGGCTGCTATGACCCGCTCTCATACCCCTCTTTTTTCCAAAGGGCGAACTAGGTTGGCATCCAAATATCCCAAAACGTAAGGTGTCTTGGGAAGATGCGCAGCAGCCAAGAGCTAATCGTAGTGATGCAGGTCCGCCTCTTGCATTACATATGTTTGTATATGTGTTTCCTATCATTATTGTGTATGTTGCCTTATTTTTTGCTTTCTCTCCTTTGCACAGAGGGGAACAGCCGATTGTGCGTCTCAGTAAGGGACTACTACTGCTACAGGCTACAGACGCGTCCTGCGATATTTAACCCTATATTGCATGGAGGAAGATTGTTGCAGCAGTTCGCGGTCGATATGTACATCAAGATTGAGGGTTGCAGGTTAAACTGGGTAAGGGAGCACAAGCCGGAGATACGTGCTGATCTATATAAAGGAATTGTTGATAGCATCACTGCAGGAGAATCTCGAGGGAGCAAAGTGGGCATAAGGACGGTGCTTTCTTGGTCATTCCAGGGGGGCTATCGAGACATGAAGCGGAGGCATATGGACGCCATGGCATTGGTTCAAACATACGGCAAACCAGATATCTTCTTGACAATGACCTGCAACCCGAATTGGCCGGAGATACTTGACGAGTTGTATCCTGGTCAGACCCCGCAAGACCGACCAGATCTTGTTGCACGTGTGTTTAGAGCCAAGTTGGAGGCGATGAAAGAGATGCTCCTCAAGAAACACATCCTTGGTGTTGTGACAGCCCATGTATATGTTGTTGAATTCCAGAACAGAGGCCTCCCGCATGCTCACTTTCTTTTGATTATGGACTCAACACATAAGCTTCTTGTGCCAGAGCAATACGACCGGCTCATATCTGCTGAGCTCCCTGACAAGCATAAGTACCCGGAGCTCTATGCCATGGTTGTAAAGCATATGATGCACGGCCCGTGCGGTTTTTTCAAGCCCAACAACGTCTGCATGCAAGATGGGGTGTGCAAGTGCAGATACCCCCGACCGTTCAACGAGAGCACCGTGCAAGGAAAGGACTCCTACCCTGTTTATCGTAGACGTAGGAATGGTCCTAAAGTGAAGGTCCGTGGTCAGACTCTGGACAATAGATGGGTTGTGCCTTACAACCCTCGCCTTCTGCGGATGTTTAACTGCCACATCAATGTTGAGGTGTGCTCCAGCATCAAGGCCGTCAAGTACTTTTATAAGTACATATACAAGGGCCACGATAAAGCGTCGTTCAACATCGATCAGCCTGACAGCGATGGTAACATAGACGAGATCAAGAGATACATTGATGCGAGGTGGGTTACTCCAGCAGAGGCGATGTGGAGGATATTTGGCTTCAAGCTCTGTGAGAACTCCCCCTCGGTGCTACAGATGCCACTTCATCTCCCAAATATGCACAGGGTCACGTTCAAGGCAGGAGATGACCTGAATGACGTTGTAGCCCAAGAGAATGTGTCGAAGTCCATGCTGACTGAGTATTTTGTGGCCAACCTGAATTATGAGTGGGCTCGAGGTATTTTGTACAGAAATTTTCCAGGGAGTTTCACATGGCAAGCATCAAAACACTGGAAGCCAAGGCAGCAACGTCATCAAGTAGGTCGAATTGTGTCAGCACATCCAGCTGAGGGGGAGCGATATTTTTTGAGGGTGCTGCTAAACCACGTGTCAGGATCGACGTCCTTCGAAGATCTGAGAACCATAGATGGTGTCTTGTGTGATAGCTTTCGCGAGTCTGCTGAGAGGAGAGGACTCATCGAGGCTGACAACACGCTCGACGAGTGTCTGACCGAGTCTGAACAGTTTGCGATGCCAGCTTCGCTCAGCAGACTTTTCGCAACAATCCTGGTATTCTGTGAGCCTGGCGACGTGCGAGGTTTGTGGGATAGGCACCTAGAGGCAATGTCTGATGACTACCGGCGACAACACACATGCCTGAACGCAGTTGAGCAGATGGTGTTGCTGGATATCAGTGCCATATTGCAATCCATGGAAAAAGACATACGAACTTTCCCTCTGCCTGACATGGACGAGGCGTATGACAACACTGGAGGCGAGCCTAGGGAGATCATCGAAGAGACCAACATCGAGGTTGACCCCAGTGATGCTAATCTAGCGTCTTCATTAAATGAAGAGCAAAGGCGTGCCTATGATGAAATATTGTTGGCGGTTGACAGTGCTAAAGGAGGTGTATTTTTTGTCGATGGCCCTGGAGGCACAGGGAAGACCTTTTATACAAGGCGCTCCTTGCTACAGTTCGAGGTGATGGCAAGATCGCTATGGCAACGGCGACATCAGGAGTCGTCGCTTCCATCATGCCTGGAGGTCGGACCGCCCACTCGCGGTTTAAGATCCCACTAAATAGTGAAGATGGAACGTCGTGTAACTTCACGAAGCATAGTGGGACAGCCAAGCTCCTACGGAGAGCTGCGCTCATCTTATGGGACGAGGCCACAATGACGAAGCGACATGCAGTTGAGGCACTGGACAAGAGCATGCGTGACATCATGGGTCGACTGGACAGACCGTTCGGCGGAAAGACTATCGTTTTCGGTGGTGACTTTAGGCCAGTGCTTCCTGTCGTCAGAAAGGGATCACGGGGGCAGATAGTCGACGCTTCTCTGCGGAGTTCATACCTTTGGATGGGCATGCGGTAGCTAAGGCTTGTCACCAACATGAGGGCACAAAGTGATCCATGGTTCGCAGATTACTTGTTGAGGGTAGGGAATGGCACAGAAGAAGCTGACGTCAAAGGGAACATACGTCTCCCCGAAGATATATGTGTATCGTCCACAGGGGGGAAGGAGGATCTACATAAGCTGATCCAGCATGTATATCCTGCTCTAGGAGACAACATGGATAATCCCAATTACATAACTTCTCGAGCAATCCTCGCCACCAAAAATGACAGTGACGACAAGATAAATAGACACATGATAGAGCAGTTTACTGGTGATGAGAAGATCTACCACAACTTTGACAGTGCAGAAGATGATCCGCATGGATATTATGCTCCCGAGTTCTTAAACTCCCTGGCTCCTAATGGGCTGCCTCCACACGAGCTTAAATTGAAGATACATTGTCCTGTTATACTTCTTAGAAACCTTGACCCGGCTAACGGCCTATGTAACGGGACGAGGCTTGTTGTAAGGGGGTTTCAGATGAACGCTATCGACGCGGAGATCGTGGTAGGACAACATGTCGGACAGCGGGTGTTCCTTCCTCGCATATCTCTCTGTCCCTCTGATGACGACATGTTCCCGTTCAAATTCAAAAGGAAGCAATTTCCGATCAGGCTCAGCTTTGCCATGACTGTCAACAAGGCGCAAGGGCAGACTAACCCTATTGTCGGTGTTTACCTACCAGAGCTTGTATTCTCCCATGGGCAGTTGTATGTTGCCTTGTCCAGAGCTACTGCTAAGATTAACATTAAGATCCTCGTTACCAAAGAACAGGAAGAGGACAGTGGCAATGGCGAACTGCAGACCCAAAATTCAAAAAAGAGAAAAAGATATGAAGACTTAATAATGGTCACAAAGAACATAGTCTACAAGGAAGTCCTTAGCACTTGAATCAATGTTGCATACACCATCAGGTTAGTGATATTCTCATGTATTGATCATCACTCAACTTTCGAGCTGCTGCTCCTTTTGATGCAACATGACAGCTAACTGTTAATTTCTTTTTCTTTTACATGTATGTAGTTGGAACGGGGTTTCCATCACGGATAAAAAAGGAGCATCAGGAGTTGAAAGGTGCAAAACGACATGGAACCAACCTTTTTTATGCTGGCCATACAACCTAGATCCTAATGCGTTGAGCAGGGCCAACAATTTGTGTCCAATAAGAGGGTAGCAAAGAAATGTACATTTTTAGTCTTTTCTGGTTCGGATACATATATTCCTTGAACTATCAAGTTGAGCAGGGCCAACTACTTTTTTCATGCCTTTTGCAAAATGTCCCAGTGTTCCTGGTTGATCTAACTATTTGCATATTCGGAATTAAGCAAGACTTTACACTATCGCACTACATGCTTCTCACAAGGCTTTCTCAATCCCGATCGCTCATACTTTCTTTTACATATTCGAGTACATGTTTATTATTTTTTGTTTGATCTTGTATTTCGATGACTTTGGCTGTGTAGCCTCCACGGTGCACTTTATCAGAGCTGACGCTTATTGTTATATGTCTCCTGGAAGAAGAGGTTAAAGAAACGTTTCATTCTTTGACAGAAATGAAATTTAATAAACTTAATCCCCTCTGCTCTGATGTACTATTTAACTGGGTTGTATTATTGGAATAATTTTTAGCCTATCATTATGCAGGCAGTAATCAGAGTGCCTATTTGAAAAGAAAATCATATTAGCATGCATCAGTTAAATCGTCTTTGGCATTTAACACAATTGCATAGCGACAATATAATTAACTGATTTTAGGCTACATAAACATTTAAATCAACTTTCCTTCTGCTGATGACAATAAATGATAAAAAATCATACGAAATTATATTTGGAATGATGCATAAACCTGTTTGTTATTTGGAATGCGCCAGATCATCTGTGATTTTGGATCATTAATTACATAGCCCGTGATTTTGGATGGCCGTGATCCCGTATCCTGCAGCGCCAAATAGTATAAATGGACCATGCGAGTCCATGCCCACCTCCTATCAAATTACAGAGCTCCATTGCATCCACACAAGTCAGCCCCCTTTCAAAAAGGACTACCTAATTCACGGCTATCTCATCCAGATTGATCTGCTCCACCCTTCGCCGGAGATTCAAAGGTTTGATGCCTATAATTCTACCCTTTACGATCTTTCAAGTTCATTAGATTTTTACCATTGCAAAAATTCTAGGCCGGTCTGTGCACGGATCATCAAAACTGTAGGATGGCTGATGTTTTTTCCCTCCCAAATGGAGCCCGTACAGGTAAACAATAAGTAAAATCTTGCATTCTCCCATAGATTATCATAATAATATATGTATTATAAAATTATTTTTAGGTGTGACAGGTGTCGTGATGTATGTCGGTACATACGAAACTGATTTCTATGCCCCTAGCGGTGTGGGGGAAATGGCTATAGTAGATATGAACCACAACATCATCTTTCTTCGTATTTTTGGAGATACTGCTTACACCTTTGGCGATTCACTATTGTTAGCCGAAAAGAATAATGATATTATTTTCGCCTCCAATATGGAGGTGGATCATGCATCAAGTAAGAATTCCTGACTATTTTTATATGTATCTAACTCTTTACTATAAAAAATGGTATTTACTTTCAAAATACTAATATATTTAGTTCAAATTATTTCTCAGGGTCACTTCATACCACGGATGAAATTTTTCTGAGAGTAACCCATTTTTGGAGAGACCCAACAGCCGCTGAGTTTAATATTTTCAAACGTAAATATTGAAAGATAGACATATTTCTGATTTGTATTTTTGTTATATAACTAATCACTTTACATATTTCTGATTTGTATTTTTGTTATATAACTAATCACTTTAATCTTATGACTTAATAGTGAGGGCGGATGTATGTGATGACATGTCGATACGGGAGCATGTGAAAAGATTGGTGCTATTTAGGAGAGACATATACAAGGGCCATGTTGATCCCACTCAAGAATAACATTTCAAGATGTGATGGAAAAATGATTGAAAACAAGCTGGAAGCGTCTCGTGCAAAATTTATTGCAGCTCGAAGATCCTTATTGCACCAAGCAAGAGAGGCGTCGAATTAAGCATCAGTATACTATAGCTTCCAGCGACCTTATATGTACTTCTACTGATGCCTCGATCAATAATTTAGCTATGTTATCATTACAAACTTTTTCTTTACTTTTTTCCACACCATGGTGAATTTACGGCACTGGTTTGAAGACAGTTTCAGGCTTCTCAGGCGACTCAAGCTTACTATTTTGGGACGTTTCTCTTTGCTTAAATTTGTAGTTATTAGATTTCTAATTTTAAATACAAATATAAATGTAGCTCAACCATGATGAGCTTGTCAGTCTAACATCACGAGTGAGAGGTTATACAATTGCTGGATGAATTGAACACACAAATAAATAATAAATTTAGTTTCATACCTTGCGAGATAGTCTTTACAGTTTAATGTCGATGAACAGGAACAATAGCTTCTATGAACTGAGAATGCACGGAAGGGCATGGATACGATACTGAAACAATCAAATAGGGCTGAAGAGACCATCGAAATGATGAGAAACAAGCAAATACATATGTCCACTTTCTCGATCCTGCATGTGGATTTGAATTTTAGTCATCAAAATATATATATGCAAACAGATAGTCAGACACATTTAATCATACTATGCATCTGATCTAGAAGAAATAGGAGTTTGAGCACTCAATACTTGATTCGAAAGTGAAAGAATCAGTAGAAAGATAAATGTGTTGTCTATCTTTCATGGCATGGGGGTTTCCAATGTAAAAGGACATTTAGTAGTCACGTTGTTATATACATATATGTCTCGAAAATGGTAGTATGATTCAAACTGAGAAAACAAAATCAATCCCCGAAATCACACAAAAAAGTTGATATAAGCAAAAGGAATGTCAAATTATAATTGTGTTCCTGAACTTTTAGAACATCCTGATTGAGTATCACACAGAAATTATATTTGGAATGCATTTTATATGTAATTTGTGTTATTTGGAATGTCATTGATACATATCCCCTGATTGAGTATCACACGAAGATTATAGTTGGAATGTATATGTTATGGAATATGTGTTTTTGGAATGCTTGAGGCTGAGTATCGCATGACAATTACCTGCTAATCATGCATGATTTTATTATTAATTACACAGTTCATGGTTTTGGAAGGCCCTTGATTAACTATCATGTATTCCAAATAATCTTTCACTACCAGCAAATAATTGTGGCGTCAGTTTGTCCCACATCTATAAAATGGACCATGCGTAAATGCCCTCCTCCTTGCGAAAAATAGAGTCCCATCACAAGCCACCCGATTCAGCCCCCTCCTTGCAAAGTCGACCATGGTTTTCCCATACAATCCAACCGTCTCTAGGAGGGTGATTGCAGCACTACCTGCTCCGGATATTCCCTTTCCAGCAACCCAGAGGCAAGAATTTGTTTGTTTGACTACTTATGTGCATCAGCAATTATAGCTTTTCTTGTTTTGACCATTGAGCAATGCAGGAGCATAACGTTTGACGATATTAGATACATGCATACCCTCTCTAGACGCTGCGAGACAACAGCAAAGGTTCTGTGCAAGCGTTGGAGACAAACGAGAGACGGGCAGATTTTAAGTACCGTACTAGGGGACACCACAGTAAGCATCGATATTCGGTTCTATATTTTTTGTCTTACTGTTATACATATATAAGGAACCATGGTAGCCTTGATTTGTTAATACTTTATAGGGTCAAAAAATAGAGGCAATCGCTGTCGAACTGTTCGCAGATCGATGCAATAACGAGCTACAGATTGGAAGAATATATGTGTTCAAGAGAGTGGGTTTTACGGACATGCCACTATTTATCCCATTAGTTCTACTGTCAAACTATATTATCATTTTAGATGAACAAACTGAGATACGCCTAGCTGAACTACACCAGGTCATACCTCAGCTACCCCCATGGTTCATAGATTTCAGGATGTTGTATGGTTTGAGAAACAAAATGCTTACAGGTACTTGGTGTTCTTCTTTTCACTTATTCAGACTTATAACAATATATCTTTTCATGTTTCTGACCATGTACTATGTGCTTATTTTTGTAGATGTCATTGGAATGGTGGTGCATGTCACCAAATACATGTACAAAAAAACTTTTCATCGCAACATTCCATGCCTAGACATCGGAATTATAAACATTAGGTATGTATTCGTTCAAGTCACCTTTCATGTACTAATTATTATCCATGTACTGAATTATGCTACTCAACTAGGCGGGAAATCATTTTCATACGTGTATGGGACCAACACGTGGTTCGTCACATAACACGTTGGGTACCAGCGCAACGCGATATGTGGACTTTGGCTGCTACCATGCTAGAAGTGAACCGGGCAGAAGGTGACGTCTTTGCAACAATAGCAAAAATTATATGCCACCACTATTCTAATCTAATAATGATTACAGGAGGTTTGTCGACAACATATGAGAGCGAGTTTGTCTTCCGGCCACACAACCAGCTTGCTAAAGAACTGGAAGCGTCTCATGCATCATTTGTTGCAGCTCAAGAGTCCTTATCGCACCAAGTCAGAGATGTCGTTGAATTAAGGAGCATTGTTGCAAGGAACGAAAACCTTTGCACAAGTACACTATAGCAAAGTGGGACTTTATCTCTACTACTAAAGGATGAATTAAATAATAAGTTAGATACATTATCATTAAAGGACTTTTTCCTTTACTTTTTTGCACACAGTAGTAAATTTAAGGACATGTTTTGGAGTTCAAGTTTGCAAGGAGAGTCAAGCTTAGTATTATCAGGGGTTTCTTTCTTTCTTATCTGTAGTTCGTTGAATTCAAATATTGCCGTATAATAATGTAACTCGGCCAAGATGAGATTGTTAGATTTTGCAAACCTTCATGTTGTACATATCTTCAGTGGAGGCAACAGATAAAATGTTACACTCAGGTTGCTCTTTAGTTGCTCCATCAGGATATGATTCGTTAACTTGAACGCGGTGAATCAACAAGCTTGAAAAAGTAAGGAGAAGTCAACTTGTTCAGCACTGTAGTTGAGAGGGGTAAACAATCTTCAAAACAACAGTTAAAACACATGAAAAACAAGCACTCCATAGAGATGTGCAAGAGACCACACCTTAACTGTAACACCATTGATATATACTAGGAGACATGGTCCTTTGCATGATCCTGATTACCTACTAGATGAAGAATGGAAATAAAAATAATTAGTCACATAGTACACATAGACGACACTTGCTCAATCTACTTCAAAAAAGACAGTCGTGGTTAACTGAGAAGCAAAGCAAGAGGAACTTCAGTTCTGATTAACAAAATCAGAAAAAAAGGAGGCGTGGGACCCGTCACGGAGCGATGGGTGATTGACCACAACTTCTTGGGCGGCCTCTGCTCCCTCATCAGGTAAAAAGAACCAATGCCACTCATCGACATAGAAATATAGCTGAATCTAAGATTACAATCATGACAGTATTGAGATGAAGAATGAATATCACATAATAATAATGAGAATACTTGACAATGATAAAAGGGATAGAGACTAATATATATTACTGATAAAACGCAAAACTGAAAATCAACTAAAGGTACTGACAAATATTATCTCAAAACTATGTAAAGATAATCATGCATCAAAACATAAAAAATAGAGCCATTAATTATAGATACTGATTCAAGCTACGGCCCGTGATGATCCTCAAAGCTTACAGATATACAAGATGCAGACGAAAAATCATTAAATAGCATAGTATACTGACGGTATACAACATATAGTAACTATCCAAATGATGATTGTTCATCTAGCATCTAAGAAAAAAATCAACTTCTGTTATATCATCAAGCATCTAAATCATGTGTCTAAGAAAATAAGATAAACAACTCTGAAATAAAATAACTATCAGGATTATGAAACACCTCTTTACGAAAATAAGATAAACAACTCTGAAATTAAATAACTATCAAGCATCTAAATCATGCTTGGGACAACAATGTTCAGAATAGCAGTGGAAGATGGTGAATCAAAACATTGTGCGAAACAAAAAATAGTTTGTACTACTGTTAATGCACTCTGTCAGGATATGATCCAGCAAGTGCTCTGTCAAGAACAACACTTGAAATGACTTATGTAGAAAGGCTCGTTTCAACTGTGTTTTTCCCTCTTGCAGGCTAGGTGTTCAGTTGTACAGAAGCCGGGATTAGCTTTTGATGATAGAAAATATGGAGTGTTTTTTTTAATAAATTTCAGCTAATGGCAACATTAAACTATCAGCCCAAACAAAGTTTAGTTATTTTCCAAATTAATTGTGCCTTCACTTGCCATTTGATCTCTACTAAGAATATATATGGAAAATCAATCAATAGCATACTCAATCCCGTCAATATTGTAGAACTTCACTGAATTTGGAAGCTTTACCTACCAAGACGGGGAGGCGTGAAAGCATACCCTATATATAAAAGTGCGTGGGATTCATGCCCAGATTCAGCATCCACGTCGCCTTTTGAATGCTGGCCGTCCGATCATGCTGTTGGACGGTTCAGATTGCAAGTTTCTGGGGGCAAAACGCGAGTTACTGTAGCTCGGACATATACACCAATCCCAGCGCGCCACATTTCCCGGTAGTTCGCCGGTCGCCTCCAGTTCCTCCGGTCACCCTGCCTATTTTGCATAAAAGCCACTCAGCAACCGAGCCATTGCCCCGCGGTCCAAATTTTAGCGCTACGAAGGAGCTGGTTGCCAATATGTCAGACTCCATGCACATTTCTGTAAATCAACCAGCGCAATCCCCCCTTCTCCCTTTCTCTCTCCCGTGCGGCGACAAGATCGCCGCCGCCACCAACGCACGCCGCCGCTGCTTCGCTTTTCCCCGGTCAGATCGACGGGCACGGGGAGCTCAGCCGCCGCGCCCTTTACCTCCTCGCCGGCGGAAGCGTGTCGGGACGGCCAGAATCGCCGCGGGATTGCCAGCTCACGAATCGACTTCTTTTTCCAGAGTGACCGCGCTCCCGACGTCCTCGCGCGTCGGCCGTGCACGCCGTCCCGCTGCCATCTCGGGCCGTCCCGGGACCCAATCATGTGCCTCGCCCGTCTCCTTCAACCGGTCGATCGCCGCGACGACCTCTCCTGCTACCCTCCCTGTGCAGAGGATGTTGAGGAGAGAGGATAAGAGCATGAAACGAAAGGCCAACGCAACGACGAGATCCACGACAAAGCCCACAACAAGATCTTGCATCCTCAGGTCTTCGTCCTACTCCATGTAAAGGGGATTCGTCTGAGATTGACCGGCCGGCGCCCAGCGGCGATAAAGCCTACATCCTCTCCGGCCGGCCGGCAATCGAGCGAATGAGCAGCACTGCAGCAGGCCAGCAGTTCCCGGCCTCCTCCTTACCTGTAAGCTAGACTCCTCAGCTCCTCCTCTCCTTACAGTGCATTCTTCCTCTCTCTTCTCCTGATAATATGCTATCTAATGGCATAACGGCAACAACCTACAAATCGTAGCAATCTAAAGGCATAACGGCAGCAACCTACAAATCTTAAGCTTCCACTATGGTGTCATGTTCCTGTTTTAAAGAAATAGCAAATGGAAAAAATAAATATAATGCAGATGCAGTTTCTGTGATCATGTAGAGTGCAGCCCATTTTCTGAAAAGATCAGAGAATCAACTCCATCCATGCTAGAAGGTGTTGGCTGTTCTGACCCCTTTAGCTACTAATTTACTTATTTATTGAATTTATCATCGTATTGGCGCATTTTCAAAATGGCATAGTCCCATATCTGTATAGGCCTGCTATCGACGTTTGTATCCTTATCGGTGTCGTGTAGGTTGTCGAGACCATGGTGGTTTCTGTTATATCCGAGGAGAAGGTTGTGAGCGCGTGAACATGGAGTCAGCAGATGCTGTCCATCAGGAATGATATGCGTCAAAACTGCCATGCAGTACTTATTATATGCCCTATTATCACTATTATTCCCAAAAATGGATGATTTAGTCTAAGTTTTGTGAAGAAAACCAATGTCCTTTGTACTTACTTCAAGCTGTTGATGCAATCATGCATATTAGATAGACTTCTAAATACGTTGATATTTAGTCTAAGTTTTCCAAAGAAAACCAATGTCCTCTATACTTACTTCAAACTGTTGATGCAATCATGCATAATTAGATAGCCTTCTAAAAATGTTGATATTGTTGTGCATACTATAGACTGTTGTGGCATTCTTAACTTTTGAAAGTCATTCCTCCGAGTTGCACATGCTCAGATGTGTCAACACCATAATTCTCAATAATCTTTCAACTCTCAAATGAAAATAGAGAAAGCAGTTCTGTGTTAATTTTTTGTGCTGCTGCATTGTATTTAACCTGTATAAATCTCTCCATCTATATCTGCCTAACAATCAAATAAATAATTGCTCTCTTAATTTGTTCAGCCGCGTGCTTTTCCCTTTCCGTTCATGAACATCTTTCTTCCTTGCAATTTCTTTTGGTTGTTTTTCTTTTAGTAGTGATCCCTCATTGTGTTTAGTTCATAGGCTTTTCCAAACATCTGTAGGGTATTATCGATGATCAAGTATGCACACTTGAAATTACCATCTATGCAATAGGTGTTTACATGGTTTTGTACTCGGTAGGCGGACTTCGTGAAGACTCTCAAATTCAGTTTGCAATTGCCGCCGACCCGCATTCCCATTTCTCTTAAGCATACATTTTGGAAAATTTCTTACATATTTTCTGTTCAGTTGGAGCATTTGGTCTCACACTCTATCTTATAAGAATTTCATACCAAGCATATTGATTTGTTTGTTCCTCCTGATAAATTTTACGAGACCCGTAGTTTTTATCATTTTGCATATTGTGCATGACTTAAAGAAATTGTTGTTAAATAAATAAAGTGCATCATTTGATTAGCAAAGCATCTATTACTGTACCTATTCCTCTAGATCAAGTACCATGCCATAATACTGGGTATAATAGCTTTTGTTATCACTATGCAGATTTTTATGTGTCTTAATTGTTCCGTATAATGTTTTTGGGGTAATACCAAAGTATTTCAAACATTCATTATTTTTCTGTTCCGAATGGTTGACTTATTCTTTCTCAGTCATTGCATTGAGATACTAATGCAATTTTTAACAAATCATTTATATTTCAAACAAAATATGAATGAAATATAGTTGATACCTTCATGGAAATTATATTGCAAGCGCCAAACAGCAACATGGACAACAAACAAATGGTAAAAATGAGACAATAATCTTTATTATCGTTTCTATCTAATGCATGTGGATACTATTAGAGCAACTACATGATCAAATGAGTTGAAATTCCGCTATGTTTTCTTGCTTTCATAACATTCAGCAGCTATTCGATAGATCTGCTGTTGTCAGTATCTGCTCCGACTCCAGGTCTCACAGGCAGAGGTGTGATCTCCTCTGCCTTCTCTCCTTCCCCATCTTTGCTGGGTAATCATGATCTCCCATTTGTATTACCAAATATTGCCCTCAAACTGTGGCTGCTCTACGATTATTCTTTTTTCTGCTAATCTTTCTGGCAGTTGTTAAAACTGTGCAAGATACAAATTTCTTCCCGTCTAACAATTTGTATTTGGTGAGCAGTTCGTGAAGCCATTATGTTCATTACAAAGTTGTGCTAGGATTTTATTATATTATCCATCTATTCTCCACATAGTGGCAGATCCATTAGCCTTGCTGTAAGTGAGGGGCAATTCTATATGCCTAATTGTGTGTCATTGTGGATGGTACTTTGTAGTTGTCCAGTTCTTCTTAGCCAATGAATTTAAGTTATTTGATTTCTTACATATCTTTTCATTCGTTCTTCTCCATTGTAAGGGAGATTCAAGTGAAGCATAAAACGAGAGAATTCATGTCCACTAAACATTGTCAAATGGATGATTTTTTATAAACATTTACTTCAAAAAGATTATTGTCTCATTTTTAACATTGTTGATAGTTCAGTTTTTGGTTCTTTTGTACCTACTTCAAAAACATGAAGGTGACACTTTGAAAACATAGAAATACATATTTTGCAGTGACCTTTTGTTATCAAACTTTCGACAAGATTATCATGTTAAAGGTTAGACTAATTAAATTGACACCAAGGGTGCGGCGTGTCGCCGCGCCGTGTTACCTAGTATACCATATATAGAGAAAGATTTCACATTTGATTTATTATTTCATTCTAGAATCATGTAACGGAAGGAAATATTCTATGAAGACACTTACCAAATAACAAATAACATATACCAATGTATATAACAGAGATTACCTTTCATTTTCCTCGGTGATCAACCTTCAATAGAGTATTCAATCCAACACGACGACCTTGCCGGCGACAAGGTATGATCTGAATCCACGAAACACCACTGACATGCCTCAGCCGTACGTGAACCTGTAGCAGCAGCGATGGCCTTGCACAAGGTTGCGTCAGCCTGGAGGGTTGGAGGTCGAAGGCCTTGCGCTGGAGGACGAGGGCGTGGCGCCGAAGGGCGAGGGCCCTGCGCCGGAGGTGGAGGTCGAGTTCGAGGGCGTGGCGACGGAGGTCGACGGCGAGGCGCCGGAGGCCATGGCGGGCGGCTGTCGAGGGCCCTATGCCGGAGGTCGAGGTCGAGGGCGTGGCGGCGGAGGTCGACAACGAGGCGCCGGAGGCCATGGCGGGCGGCCTGTCCAGGGCCCTACGCCGGAGAAGGAAGTCGAGGTCGAGGGGTGGCGGCGGAGGTCGACGGCGAGTCGCTGGAGGCCATGGCAGGCGGCATGTCGAGGGGTGGCGGCGGAGGTCGACGGCGAATCTCTGGAGGCCATGGCGGGCGGCCTGTCGAGGGCCCTACGCCGGAGGTGGAGAGGAGCATGAGATCGATCGTTGGGCGGGCGGGCGGCCAGGCCACGAGGACGGGCGGGCGGGCGGCCAGGCCACGAGGACGGGCGGGCGGCGAGGCCAGGGCGGGCGGTGAGGTCATGAGGACGGGCGGACGGGCGTCGAGGACATGGAAGTGAGGAGTGAGGATTTTCTGTGGTTGGATGGGGATGGTTGTTGGGACAACAGAGAGACACCGAGTTTGCTTGTCTTCTTTTTTACTTTTCACGATCATAGCGTAGATTATCGATTTGAAACTGATATGCTATTTTTTTTTTGTGGTTTCAAATAATACCATCTTTTTAATATATATTGTTTTTAATTATATACAGGTATGAAGACAGTAGGCACTGACATGATGGCGCTGGATGAGAACGAACAATTATCAAGTTCTACACAATCGAAAGAGGTGCAATGGAGAGTTATACACATTGGAGTTATTTATATACAAATTCTATATTGAAATATTTAATTTTTGTGATAGTTATGTTTTTCTGCTTTTGTAGATTGTCGTCGTGACAGAAATAGATAATGTCCATGCTCTGAAAGAATCTATCGACGAAGACTCCAATGCAATGATGGTAGAAGACACTGAAAACTCAACAATTTTTACAAAATCGAAAGAGGTTAAAATTGTATTCTTATTTTAATATAATACTTAGATGTTCTATATATCCATATTATATTTAGATGTATGTTTCAATTATGTAGATCATTGCCCGGAATAAAATTAACAATGCTGACACTACTGAAGAACCAAACGATATAGAGTCCGGTGAGGTGCAGCTGGAAGAGACTGAAAACACAAAGAGTCTCATAGAATCAAAAGAGGTGTGTATTAAGTTTTTTTTCTTTTTCCTAGAGACGTTTCATAATTTGCTTCTCTTGCTCACATAATTTTTTAAATTGTTATAGATGGGATCAACCGACGATCCCATAGAAACAATTGTGGATGTTGAAGTTGATTTTGCAAAAATGAAGGATAACATCATGTCCTTCCCACCAAAAACCATATTGGTGCGGATTCAGGATGTTTGGTTGACATGTGCAGATCTGGAATGTTTGTTACATGATGGTAAATGGTTGGATGGCGAAGTAAGTTAATGTTTACGCATACAAACAAACTTATTTGCACAATATTGTCTAATTTGTTTGTTATAACGTTTAATTAAAATTATAGGTTATCACGGCATATATCTACTACCTGCGGAGTCAGGAACATCTATTTAAAAGAGCAGGTGGATATGTATTTTTAGTGGATACACATATTTCTGGAAAACTCAAACGAGATGGTAAAATTCCCATAAGTACGAAAACTCATACCAAAATTATTCGAAGAGCTCTTAGTTATCTAGAACATGACATGGTAAGACTAACTAGATAACTTTTTGGGTTTGGTTTGTTATTTATTCTGGTATGACTTACATTATTTTTGTCAGCTCTTTGTCCCAATTAATGTGACAGACTTTCATTGGTACGCATGTCGTATTGATGCCAAAATATGTTTCATAGAGGTATTCGATTCATTGGGTTCTGCGGTGGGCCGGTCCGACCTACACTATATGGTGAGTATTTTACTACAACTGTACCATCTTTCCTGATTTCATAATAATTTGATCTACATATTATCTACTCTTTCATTTAACAGCTTATAGGGCTCGAGCGTCACTTTATGATTGCTTCACAAATGAGTGAATTTAACATAGGTGATAAGTGGGTTGACCTTCAAGTAACTAAATGTCCTATAGTTGAGTGTGTTCATGAGCCAATTCAATCAGATGGGTACGTTAAAAACTTATTATATGATCAAATATGAATATGAATATTAACATGTATACTTATTTTAGAAAGTGTTTTCTTAACATTTGTAGCTCATCATGCGGCTTGTTCATGCTACAATTTATGGAATATCTTACCGGTGTAGGTCTTGCACATGTTGTAACACAGGTATTTTCAAGTAATCAATAAAGATACATTGATACAATAAATTTATTCTAATTAATATTTCGTAGGCGGGTATCAAACCCTTTAGGGAGTATGTAGCTATAACTTTGTATGAATCTGTTTTAAATGAGATAAAAGGAGCACCAATATATCCGCCTTAGAAAGTCATGCCCACGGACCCACGCGTTTTATATAATGAGCTTTGCAAGCAAATAAGAGAGAATTCCTTATTTGGCCCTTACTTAAAATTTTCTTCCCTATTTGGCCCTAGAAAACTTTTCTTCCCAATTTGACATCTTAACTTCATTTCTTTCCTAATATGGCCCTCTAGTGCATTTTAAGTACTAAAAAGACTCTTTTGCCCCTAATAAATTATGTGACAACTTTCCTATCTCGTGGACAAAAAAATTATGGCATTTGAGTTACGCATATAGGAATAGACTCGTGGACTGAATTTTTGTGTTATCATTTAATTTGAATAAATAAAGTCTAGCTTCTAATTAATTGATTTTGCTAACTCTATCCAGATTTTAAATTTGCTTGCATGGAAACATACTGATTCATTGATCTGAATCACCATGCATGCTCACGGAATGAGTTAATTAATTAGGAGTAAGCAATGTGGCCTAAGGAGGGAGGGTGAGAGTAGTCTATCCTGAATAGATGCTTTGCTCTCGTGCCTCCTCCTCGCATGCAGCTGGTCGGCTCGTTCCGTTTGAAGCAGTATTACATGCGCCGTGCGCGTACATACGTTGCGTGGCTGCTCGTGTGATGTTTTCTGGCTCGAGCGGAATTAATGCGCGTGCACACACAGGCTTTTTTTTTCTTTCTTTTCATTTCTGCCGCGCACGAGTGAGGCAAATGGCAATCGAAGAAACAACAAAAACTAGGGTCATCTTAGCTAGCTGCACCAACGACACGACATAAAATCCAATTTTTTTGTCACATAATTTATCAGGGGTAAGAGTGTCTTTTTAATGCTCAAGTTGCACTAGAGGGTCATATTAGGAAAGAAATGAAGTGAAGATGTCAAATTGGGAAGAAAAGGTTTTCTAGGCCCAAATAGGAAAGAAAATTTTAAGGAAGGGTCAAATAAGAAATTCTCTCAGCAAATAATGTCGATTCAAGACGCCAAGTCTTTGGAGTAAGTACTATTTATAATATGTTACAATGATTTTTGTAATATGATTGTTATGATTTTTGTAAGTCTTAACTTAATATTTATGTTGCAGAATGGAATGGGTGCGGAGCTCCAAACCTTATCCTATAGGTTTGAGTCTTAAGAAAATTCAGGATATAATCAGGATGGACAAGCCTATGAACAATGATTGTTTCAACCTGGCCATACGCATAACGGCATGCGACGTATTGTTGCAGCTGGTTGAGACCGACATTCATTACATGGATCTACGGTTTTGTGTAAGTTGTTGTAATAATGTATTATCATTTGTATCACTATGTTTCTAAGTATAATTTTTTGTTAGACGGCAATGGTTGATTCCACAAGAGGCGGCAACTGGCGCGTGAAGCCAAATGTTAAGTTTTTGGCAACGTTGTTCCATAGTTGGCCAGGGATAGATTACAAAATCTCAACTCGCAAAATGGTAAAAATACTTTACTTACACATTGTTGTCATGTTTTATTTCTTTCTAATGAATGTCCATATGCAGGTTTTTCTTCCTTATGCATCCATAGACCACTTCGTCTTGTTTTGTATCGACAAGCACATATCTTGTGTATATGTTTTGGATCGTCTTTCTGTATCTTCATCGTTGGAGGATAAAATGATGCGAACTCATGGCATGCAAATGAAATTACAAATAATCTCTTTCTACTTCAACGATGCGCTTGCAATAGCACAACCCGGTTGGGATTCTGATATCTTTTTCTGGCCACGTAGAACATCAGTTAGTATTCCAACAATCTCATCAAGGTGACTATCTAACGAAATAAACTAAGAGTGTTTTATTTTGTCTATTTATATTCAATATAATGATTCTGCATCCACGTACAGGAATTTATCTGGTTATATTGTTTTTTACATAATGTTCTCATGGAATGGTAAAATCTTGGTTCATCCGGTATGCACGGTGCGTTTGTACACTACAAATTTTTATTAATTATTTCCACATTCAGTAGCATGGAGCTAATGACATGTACTATTTGTGTAGGATGCTTTTAAATTGAGAAAGAAATTTCTGTTACACTTGCTCAAATACCAAGAAAACGAAGTGCAAGACAACATTCCTGAAACTATACGACAATATCTAGATAGCATAAATGAGAATGAGTAGCCAATATCTTAGCTAGCATAAATGAGAATGAGTAGCCAATATCTAGCTAGCATCAATAAGAACTAGAAGGGAAGGTGCGCGTTGCCGCGCCCGTTGTTTCTTACGGCCTGATGATAAAGACAAATAATTTTCTACGTCGGCTAGAATATATATTTGGTTGTCATACCTATATAAGATGTGACTATAGGAAATTTTGTTATACCCGGTCGTCAATCTATTACGAAAGGATGCAACAAAAGAATATAATTTTACCCTTAATCATTTGTTACGTTGTATGCTTATGCGAATGAAACCAATATTGTTGACAAAGTATTTACACCCACTTAAAGGATGCAATTCAAAACAAAAACTCCCATCCATTCCTTTCAAAAAAAAAACTAAATTTTGATCAAAAGAATTGTGAAAAAGCAACAATTTAATGCCAGCTTCCTCAATAACCAACTGGGAGGAATCCTGAACAAGCCCAGTTGTAGTCCTCCCCCAGATCCTTGATACCAGTTCTTTACCATCTTAGCGTCTCCAACAGTGTCCCGTGTATATTAGATAATCAACTCGACAGGAAAAAGAAATATATACTGGTTGTTACTCAAATCATGAGAGGAAAACAAAATGACCATGTATTGGCTTACATTACAGCAGCTATATAACTATAGACAATAGTTGGACTCAATATGTACATCATAGAACACTCCATGCACCAATCTTGGCAAAAATAGACCAATTGTGCCCCCGGTATCATAGAAACAAATACGATGGGAACTTGACCGATAAAAAGAAAAATGATGCTATGACTGATCATAGAAAATGCACTACACATCACCTTGATATTATATTCATGTATACAATAAAGTTTCAAAGAAATGCATCTGTTTTGCCTATAGAGAAGTGTGTCTAGACATGCAGATTGCTCCAAACAAAACGGATCTGCACTTTTAGGAGTACAGTATCATCAAAGTATTTAGATGGCACTTTTTTGCGAATGGCAAACTATGGTACTAAAAATAGAAACTATGTTGTTTTATGTTTCTGAAATGCCCGCATGGAAGAAAGATAAAAGGAGAGTATTTATTCTGCACAAGCACAACTGTTGTAGTGCATTTTTAAATCAAACTTATTTTCACACAAAGAGACGCAGGTACCAATGATTATGGATGCATTCTATTCTGACCGAGCAGAACTGTGTTCGTGCATGTGAAGTAAATAAAATTCTTTGAATCTAACTCATATTCACAAACGCAGTTAGCAAAGATATAATTGATGGCATTACGAAGGAGAACTAATATGAGTAAAAAGGGCATTACGAACCTCTCTCACAATATATCATGTAAAAATTACTGTAATGCATGGAGCATGGGACGAGTCCAGCACCTACGTGGTTCCATGACTCGATTGTTGCTAGACTATCTGAGATTCTGAGCAGCTATGTAGCCGCTTTACTGCACGTTGCCATGGACCCAAGATATCCATAACAGCGTATTTGGTCAATAACATGTTTCCCGTATATGAAGGTGTCGCTAGGCAGATTCATCTTCGCTAGATGAAGAGAAGACGTTGGCGGTGCACCATCGTGAGCTCCTTCCTTTGGCCATGATATTAGCGGAGTGAAATAACGATGAGAACTATGCATAACTGAATCACAGAATCAAGGAATCTGGCAGAACTCAAACAATCCATTTATGAAATCAAGAAAAAACTTAAGCTTCAAAGCACATGTTAAATAGATGCACTTCATCTCCACAATGGTTTTAACTGGTGCCCAGATAATAACCCCATAGAAAGAGTAAGATAACCATTGAATTTTATTTTTATGATCAACATCAAAACTTTAGAAGCACCATCCTTCCATGCGGCTAGAATTACAATTATTACTTTATCTATATAATGGATACCTTCAAACTCACTAAACGCTATCATTTTCTCAGAAATAAATACACTGAAGAAATATATTTAAATAGAACCACTTTATCTCCATATTGGCTGTAACTGGTCCTCAAATAATAACCCACCGCAAGATTAATATAACCATTGAATTTTAATTTCATAATCATCATAGAAACTTTAGAAGAAATATCCTTCCACGCGGCTAGAACTACAATTATTAGTTTATCTGCATAAAAGATACCTTCAGCCTCTCAAAATGCTATTGTTTTCTCAGAAATAAATACATTGAAGAAATGTATTTGCACTTCGGTTAGAGTGCACAGAAAGAACATATTTGTGCACTCACATAAGCTGGGAGCAAGATAGCAATGCCATTCTGGTTGGCCCTCCATAAGAAGAAGCTCAACATTGATATGACAACTACTATGGGTACTACCAATGGCCCTCCACCTGAAAAGTAGTAGCAAAGGATCATAAGAAATTAATGAGCTCATAAAGATATATATATATATAACATGCTATTGCCAGCAAATAGAAGTTTAATTTAAGAAGTAGCAGATGTTAAATATTGAAGCAATTTGCTAATTACACTAAGCAATCAAACACAAATAGCTGTAAACTTTTGTGTAGTTAGAGCACAGTGATTATCTATCCACCTAGTTAAGAACTCAATATTGTAGTAAATTTGGATGAGCGAGAAGCACGTGGGGATTATGAAAAGCAAAAGAGGCGCAAAAGAGGAATCATATTAACTCACCAGTAAGCGTGAAGAGGAAGAATGCACTACCCACACTCTGGTACTCATTGTGGCAACTTTGCCGGTACAAAATGCAGTATTTACCAGATGGCACACTTGTCTTGTTAGAATTATCACAAAACACACACAAGCTATAATATTCTGAAACAAAATAGTAAAAAAAATATATGAGAGCATCCTCTCAAGAAGTGAGCTATTCGTCGTTGGTTTCCTATGTCCCCTCACATGTACGGAGAAACACACCGCCATCTTTAAATATGCAGAATTTCAAGAAAATGAGATAAACGGCATTGAAAAATGAAGTTATTGACAACATATACTCTGAAGTTATTGGTAAATTTTATTTAGTTCAGTCTAAATCTTGATATTATAGGCACTCAAGAGATGTTAAGACTGTCAAGTTAAAACAAACTAAAATGCATCTGCGCCTGCCTACCTAACTATCTATTTAAAATGATGTGGCTTACCTTTCTATCAATTTAAATTACTGAAATCCTAACACTGATATGTTGCATATGGATGGATTGCTTCATCATTAGCTAGAAGAAACAGCTTCAGATTTCAGTACCCAACACTAATTATCCATAAAGATCAACATGAAAACTTCAGTATCCTTATTTCATTTATGTCATCCCTTCCTCTTTTTTTGCGAGCACGCGAAAAACGTGCCTTACTTTTGTAGAAGACAGAACGCAAAGTACAAAGAGGGTTCCAACCTCTACAGGCAGAGGTGGAACACAGACTCCAAAAGAAACCAAAAGAAGACTACTCTCTCGCTACAGCAGCCTCGCCTCCTCTCAAAGCAGCCAACCAAAGGTTAAACTCATCTAAAACCCTAGCGGCTAGACTCACGGCCGAGAACTGCTTGTCAACGTTGTGAAAGACCCATGCATTGCGATTCTTCCAAAGGCACCAGGTCACAAGGATGACAAGGGTGTCGAAGAGACCTTTGTCTTTGCTTTGGAAACCAGCCCTACTTCTCTCCCACCAAGGCTCCAAGCGATCGGTGCGAGTGGGTGTGGTTGCTCTGATGTTAAAGGCGTCAAAAACCCTAAACCAGACTTCCCGAGCATGGACACATTGCGTCGCGATATGCTCAACCGTGTCTTCCTCTTGCAGACAAACGAAGCAAGGAGAAGTGGCGTCTTGCAACCCGTGTCGCTGCCGTCTATCCGAGGTCCAAAGCCTGTGTTGTAGGGCGAGCCAGGCGAAGATTTTACACTTGAGCGGCGCTTTGGCCTTCCAGATCCAATCATGGCCGTTCATCACCCTTCCTTGGCAGAGGCGCTTGTAAGTTGCCTTAGCCGAGTAGACTCCTGTGCTCGAGCACGGCCAACTGAAACTGTCTCGTTCCTGGTTATCGATGTTGACTTCAGACACCGCGACCCAAAGCCTGATGAGCTGCTCGTAATGCTCCTGCTCCGTCAGCTGCCCTAGGTCAGACAACCAAAGATGCTCTGTGAGGCCCGACGCCACCGTTCTGCTATTTTTCCTCCTCGTGCTTGCTAACTGAAACATAGCCGGCGCGATTTGTTGCACTGATGCTCCGTTAATCCAGTTGTCCTTCCAGAACCAAAGGTCACGCCCATCTCCCACTTTCACGTGTGCCAGGCTATGGAAAACTGCAAGCGCTTTGGTGTCTTTGATCATCGGCAGGTCTTGCCAGGACCTGTCTTTGTTAGTGCGTGCGAGCCAAGACCATCTTGTTCGTAGTGCAAGCCCCTTAGCTCCAGGTTCTTGACCCCTAAACCTCCAAAGCAGTGCGGCTGGCAGATTCGATCCCAAGCTACTGTCATCCCTTCCTAATTGCTAATTACTTCAGGAAATAAATGAAGGCTTGAAGCAGATGTTGTTATCCCATCCAGCTTGGCCTTCGATAAAAAAATGCCTAGAAGAATTGCCAGCAAACAAAATGCACAAAGATTATATTATATAATTCATGTGCGCTTTTGGATAAAGGGTCTTTACTTCAAAAACATTGAATGTATCACAATATTTTTTTGTTGAAAGATCACACCTGAATTATATTAAGCATTGAGGGTTTTACTCTGCGTGAGGAGAGGAATAGGCGCCACAGGTCGGCGTGTTCCTTGTGAACCGGGTTCTTACAACAATGAGTCCACATAAGTAAATCAACTATAGTGTTTGATATCTTCGTAGTGTGAAGAGAATTACGAAAGACCAAAGCATTTCGTCCGTCCCATCACAGTAAATTATTGTTTTTATATATCTTAGATAATAGAAACTGCACAAAGAACAATTGAGAAAGCAAAATAGCATATGATAATTAATTTTAAGCAACTGTAACTTGCCTATTCAAATGTGGAACTTAAGAATCAGAAGATAGCCTTTTGAACAATATAGATAATAAGAAATTCAAGAAAAAAGGAGAGGAGCTGGTCCTCGCCACATCGATCTGCAACTGCATCCTCACTAGTCTGCTTTTCTGGTCAACACTGCAAAGGAGAGAAGCTGGACTTCACCACATACTCCAACACTGCCCGCAAATGCACCTGTTTTTGATAGAGTAAAGAAATAAATCTAAGAAAAATTAAGGGGATAAAGAAATTTCGAAGTGACAAATCAAGCATATCAGAATAGATACAACAAATTTAACCTAGGGTAAGCATGCAAGCAGAATAGTCTCACCACATTGAATTTAAATTAAGCGGATCCCTGCACATGAATAGAATTAGACCCATACTTATCCAACAAGATCTAGTCCAGATGAACACCTAGCTGCAGCAAACAAAAATTTCAGGAAATCAGAGTGAGATTGTAGCATCCGGGCTACCTGCAGATTCAGCACCATCAATTTAAGTAAAAATTCAGAAAATCAACATGCCTGATTCAACCACCATGGGGAGAGGGAGATGTGAGCAGCCTCCAGACTCCCTACTCTCTCACCCAGCCGTGAAGACTCTGCCGCCCCTGCCTCCCATGGGGATGACCCGCGGCCGCTATAGAACCCCCACGCACGACGGCGCTGGATAAGGAGGCAGCAAAACGAGTTCGTCCTTCCGCCGGATGCAGCATGTGCGGAGGCCGGTGCAACTCGTCGCCTCCAAGCCCCATCCACCTTGCGTTCTCTCCCAACCAGCGACGGACCAAGAGCATGGCGCGCGGTCGAAGAGCAGGAGAACAAAATCTCGCCTTCCAGCGCGACGCGTAGCTGAACAACGCGATGAGGAGCGGTGTGGGGAAGCCTAGGGCGACGCTGGGTAGAGGAGGGAGGCACAAGAAGAAGAGGCGAGCCGGCCGACGTCCACCCATCCAGGTTGAGGCGTTGAGCAGAGATTGCTCTGGACGAGGAAGAGAGAAAAAAGCAAACGCTGGGTAGCAAGAAGAACACACGCGTCCACGAACCGACCACGAACGCACCACCTACGTGAACGAGCACCAGGTCAGAGTCTGACGGAGAAACAGACACATGGACCCAATCACAAGGAGCAGCGAAGCCCACCCGAAACACACACAACGCCCATGACAGGCGGGTCCAAACCAGCTACTCACCACAGGCCTCTATATCCAGGGAGCTTAGGTTTGGGAGTGATATGGGCAGCAATTAGCTCTAGATATTGAATTTGTACACAAGTTAAGAGTCACGTTGGTGTTGGCATCCTCATCCAGCCTTTTAAGGTTTGCTCTTTTGAGAATTCCGCTCCCGGTGCATCTCCAGAACTAAATGCAACAAAATTAGCCTTAAATCAACTGACAGACAGGACATCACATAATTTCTGTCAAGATGGTGCTTCTTCTAACATCAGCAAAGCTAAGAATGCAAGTACAACTTGTACAGGAAACAAAGGAAGGTTATGCCAGCTTTTATAAAAAGGCGAACTATTCATAAAATAATTACTGCAAGACAGTTGGTAAAAAAGAAAATCTACATACACCAGGTGTACAGTTTTGCTAGCTTAACAAACATAGTCAAGCCACAAATTGATCTCACATATAAAAACTAAAATCAATATTGTATTAGCTTTGCCTTTGTTTAAGGCACATAAGTAGTGTCTGATACATGTCTGAAAAACTGCAATATGTGTGCCCAAAAATCACTCATATATTATATCGAAGATAGCTTAACATGAAAGTCGCAAAGTTGAGAGTCATAATATTGTACTATCCAATAAAGAAGTTGCTCCTAATTCTACTTCGTCATGCAACGAATTTTGTCCATAAAGCCTAACAATACGTGTAATATAACTTAATGCTTTCCACTAACACTGCTCAAAATTAAATATATGTCTAAGACTGTGAATATATGAACTTCATCTTAGAGCTTTGCAAACAAATACCTTGCTATATTTTTTACCGTTCAAAATATGAAGTTCTGAACCAGAGTATTAATCATTCTGAATATCCACTCTATGGCCTAGAAAGAGATATACCTATAGCTCTGACAAAACGTTCTATTTTCTACTGCATACTAAAATACCGAGATCAGAGAGTATCCGTACAAAGTATTGACACAACATTCTACTGGTGTCTCATCTTTACCCAACTTTTACACGATGAAGTTGGTCCACCTCTCCTTGGCTTGAGGTCTTTCTTGATATGATTAGCTGTGTCCAGCACTACCGAGAGCAATTCATTGGGTGTCATACATTTAACATATGTTTTACCTAGAATAGGATTATAATCAGTAATGCAAACAAATATCAAAACACAAACTTGCGCTTCACCATGCCAATGTTATAACACTTCAAAATGCTTTTTGTATGTTTACAGAATGAACCAAACAATCACTTGATCCAGCAGAGACAACTCTACACCATCCAGTATTTACTAAAACTCATCCAACACTTAACTGCATAATACAATAAAGCTAGCCAACTATACTGGTCCAAATCAATTAACCTCTGAAAAAATTGAAATCAATCACTCCTACCTTGCGGGTCAATTACCTAGTTTTTTTTTCTATCACAACTATCTAAGGAGGTAAAATCAACTAAATAGACTAACTGAATATGTGCACACTACGCTGACACTACAAAATCTAGGAGATCGGGATTTCTTTATATAAGTATATAGGTAACATATTGTGGCTCATGAAATGAGTGCAATCTACACAAGATCCCATTTAAGAAATATAGCAAAATGAAACTACTAATGTATTTCAAATAAATTTGTTTGCGTAAACGAAATACTGAGTAATTGAGTTTGTTTACAGTGTGTGGCTGTGTGCTGCAGGGATAATATCATGAACTATTAACAGGTTACGCACATATCTGACAGGGAACATAACACTGTTTTGATAGATACTCCGAGTCCTCTAATGTCAAATGAGCATGACCAAAGCTGTTAAACCACATCATATTCTATATTTTTGCATATCTAGAGACATCTAGTACTTCTAATTATTTCTCTAGTTTCGCATGACCAATGGAAAAACATAGCTAAGAAGAGACAGTCTTGAACCTCCATGTATGTCATGATCTTGTAGCAGAGATGTTGACGTGGTAGAAGAAAATCCACTTAACTTCTTTATTCGAGTGGTAAAATCCACTTATCTGAATACCATATGAATAACTAAATAAGAAAATATATGTTATTTGGGAAACAATAAAGCGCACAAATGTATCATGTGAATGCTCACGAGCACATTCGTCGAATCATTACAGTAGAACTATAAATAGAGCGAACACTAAAAATAAATAGTAGCACCGGATTGCATCTGAAAACTGTAAGTTCAGATCAAACCACGGTCAAAGAACACAAGAAAAATATAATAACAGTAGATTTTTGTAGCTCATAGCCTTAAGCAAGAATCTTTGTAGAAACTTTGGTACATGAATGACTCACATAGACTCATCTTCAGGAAGTAAATTATAGATCAATGAGTCCTCCAACAGCAGATTTCTCAAGGTTCCTGAATATTCATGTAACAAAGGAATTATGGTAAAATCTCATATTTCATAATCTAAATACTAAAGCATCACACTCTTATGTCTTGATTTTCCTGTATATCGAGCCAGAAGCTAGTAAACGAAAATGTGAAGGATAAAAATTTCCAACCGAACTTTAATCTGCACCCTGTGGACAAACAACCCATGAGCTAAACACAACCCAGCCAGTAAATCCATCTTACCTTGCGACTAACGAAAATGCAGCTCCCAACACTCAAGGTCTTCAGGCAACAGAACCTACAAAATAAGAACTTCAGAGTTCAGAGGGATACCAGTATACCACAGCCAAGAGCTCTACAAAAACAAATAAACAACAACTGGTTGTCGTGACTGTTAGTACTAATCATGATATTATGTATCTGCATGTTTATTTCTGTATTTGCATGTAGTTAGTCGGTCATGTTAGGTCAATCCATTAGTAGATATACGTGTGAAACATATAGTTTAGTTGGATGTCAAGGAGCCGAGTTGCCGCGTGAGGCGGACGTCACCGTGTGAGAAGCATGGCCTCCTACATGCAAGCTGAGTACTGCAACTAATGAGAAGAGGGAAAATGTAGCACTCGTTGGTGTGAAAGGAGAGGATCATGGCAAAGCCTTCTTCTTCCGTGGCCTGGGTGTGTGTGCATTCTTGAAGCTCTGTAGTTCTTGTCGCCATCTTGGGATGTCCATCTATGCTTCTTCCGGTAGACTGAAAAAAGACATCAATTCAGAAATACTAAAAGCAAGAGCACGTACAGGTTAGAATGCAGAAAGAGAATAAGCTAACTGAAACATATTAAGGCTGCGTTGGCTGCCCACCCAGCAAAATAAACTATCTAGCAAGATAGTGTGCTACGATGTTAGAACTGAGTGCAAATTACGTGGTCAACAAATTACATAAGAAAAATAAAAGTACCATTAAAACTCCATGCTTTTTTACTTTGAGTTCTAAATAGAATCATGAGTCTGGCACAAGCGCTATTTCACACAGTGAGGAGTACATGTTTTTACGTGAGGACATGGTTGAGTTCTCAAGGATGGTGAACAGTAGTTTTGTACAAACGTACTATTTTATATAACCACTCGAGTGGCACACCTTAATCATGGTATACTATCTTAGATAAAACTTAAGTCGCTGCCTAGACTTGTGGTTGCCAATTACACTAAACTCTGACGATGTTTTCATAGAGGCAAGATTTTATTGACTGACTGTTGCTGCCCTTCAAATTTCCCATTTGTAAACATTGGATAAAATTACTGGATTATTTACTACCCAAGGAGTTGGAAGAAACCACCTAAGCCTTCACTTGCAGAATAGGCCAGTTGCCAAATAATTTTATTGACAGAGGAGCAAAGCTTCAGCCTGTAACAACGACAACACCACTGCACATGATGCCTGATGAAGACAATGACGCTTTGCTGCACCCGCTGTAGTTGACAGAATAATTCCGTCGTTCCGGTAGATGATTTAATTAGTAGGCAGCATTCCATGCACCGATAATATAAGAGAATATTGTAGCAATAATTTATGCATTATATGTTATTAGCTATTATAGTACCATACTATGATTGAAACTCCCCACAATGCTTGAACCTTGTAATGACGCCCTAATGTCAAACGACCTTAGATTAAACTCCCTGTAAGGTTTGAACCTTTGTGGTGACGCTCGTATCCCCTTATGCCCAACAACCTTAGATTAAACTCCCTGTAACGACGACCTTAAATTATTCCCACACACAGACCCTGATGAAACAGTTTTGTACTCAGTTTTTTCTTGCTGAAAACAGAACTCTACCAAGAATAGAAGTAAGCAAGTAACTGGAGTAAATCATCATGTTTGCTGTAATAGCACATGAGCCCGACATATTTAATTTAGCTGAAAGCAGAACTCACCCCTTTTAATTCCTACCAATGGCTAATGATTCCTCACCAATACATAAAGAAATTGCCATGTCATTCTCAGACTGGGATTATATTTGAGTGCCTATGTATTCTATTAAGTATCATCTTTCACCAAAAAAACTGAACCGGGACTAAGAGATGGATAAGAACTCACATGTGACGATCCATGGACCAAAGAGTGGATGATAATCACTTCACAAGCCACTATTTCTCTGCAACAAAACGGACACATCTCTCAGCCAAGAAAAAATACCCTCTGCGGGCCAACCGAATCGAACCAAGCGGAGAGGTGGATGGATCACAGGTCAAGCTCCAATCTTGGGGAAAAAGAAGATGGGGTCATCCAGGGGGAGGGGCATCGAGATCGGGAGCGGAGCAGGACCTTGGGGCCTGGCTTGGTGGCGTGGGGGAGGTCGGCGCCGAGGGATTGGAGGTAGTCGCGGAAGAAGGCGAGGCTGGGGTCGGCGAGGATTGACGGGTCCTTCTTGCACGCGTCCACGAAGGACCGCAACTCAGCCACTCGCGACGGATCCTCCGTGAGGGCTGCTCGCGAGCTGCAGCGCCGCCGGAGGTGACACGCCCTCCTCCGTCTCGCGCGAGATCGGACGAGGAAGAGAGAAGAAAGCAAACGCTGAGTAGCGAGAAGAACACACGCGTCCACGAACCGACCACGAAAGCACCGCCTACGTAGCACCAGGTCAGAGTCTGATGGAGAAACAGACACATGGGCCCAATCACAAAGAGCAGCAAAGCCTACCCAAAACACACACAACGCCCATGACAGGCGGGGTCAAACCAACAACTCACCACAGGTCTCTATATCCAGGGAGTTTAGGTTTGGGAGTGATGCGTAGACATTGGTCGGGTGCTAATTTAAATACCGAGTGGATGTTTTATACATTTCAATTCTATTCTTTTTTAATATCGAGTGGTCTATTTTTTTTTAATATCGAGTGGATGTTTTATATATTCTTACACATTCATTTTTGCGCATATTATATGGACAAAACATTACGATAGTTACCCATATCCGTAGCAACGCACGGACATTCAACTAGTATATACAGTACAACGCATCCGGGATGGGGTCTTTGGATTTTAGAGGCCCAGGTCGGCCGCCCACCCTGCCACCCTCCAGTAGGGGTGTAAACGGATCGGATCGGATCGGATTTTACCTTTAACATATCCTATACCATAATTGTTCATCGGATTCGGAGCGGATCGGATAATTATCGGATGCGGATTCGGATGCGGATATCCGTGATGGTGGATTCGGGCGGAAACGGAGCGGATTCGGACCGGTAACAAAATTAATCGGATAGATACGTGTACAATTAAATTTTCAAACCATACATATAAAAATAATTGTTTGATAACTTAATAACTAACCAACTTGTAATTTATAGTCTTTACAATGACTATTTAAGTGAGATGTTGTTCGACTAACGAACTCGACAACTTACTAGGTTCAAATTATGCTATATTAGACTAGACAATTCGGTAGAAAATCGGATTATTCGGATTCAAACCATCGGATAATCCTATTTAAATTTCGGATAATCCATATTTTATGCTATTTTACATATCATATCCTATATCATATCCGGGTGTTAACTTCGGAATCGGATATCCTTATCCGACGGATTTCTTAAAACCGGATATGGATTGTTGAAAACGGTTTCGGAATCGGATATGGTGCGGAAATTATCCTATCCATTTACACACCTGCCCTCCAGGGCCGGCCCTGCTCCAACTCCGGCCGTCCTCACTCGCGCCGCCCCTGTCCCGGCCGCTACGGGAGATCCCCGACCTCCGCCGCGCGCCGCCGTGGTCGACCTGGGCGTTGCGCCGCCCGGGAGGGCCCCCACATGCACCGCCTCGCCTTCCGCCCCCGGGGGCTGACCTTCGCCGCGCGCCGCCCACCCCCAGCAAGCTCGCCTCCCCTCGCCAACGCGAGCGCGCCGCCGGGCCCCTTAGCACCGCGAGCGCTGGCATTCCCATGCAGCCGCGCCGAGTTTCCCTGCTATCCCTGTGCGCGGCTGCCCTTTTCCGTCTCCGGCATGATGCAGCGTACGTGCTCTTACGACGCGCCTCCGCCTCGACGCCTCCTCATCTTCCACAATGCCGGCGGAGCTTCCCGAGCGTCGCTCTGTACTGATCCTCCCAGGCGCGCTGTTCTGAACCTCCCCGAGCCTCGGTTTGTACACCTGCTTCTGCCCTGCCCCTCGTTGTTTTGCTCCCTCAGCCTCGACCGATTGTCAGTCATGCGGGTCACCGTGATCTAGTGTTGGTTCAGTACCAGTGGTCGTGCAGTTCATCTGCGTCCAAGACTAGGAACAGACAAAACGGGACCAATTCTATTAGGACTAGTAAAATGTCCGGGCTTTCCTACGGGCAAACTATTTCTTATAAATAAAATCAAAATGTCTATACGTTGCAGCGGGAGGGAAATGTGAAGATTGTGTAAATAAATAAGTTTTTTGTGTACAAGGATCATGATCAAGAAAATTACAATGAATATAAGGCTACTAATTTTTGAAACAAAATATACAAATTATTTTCTATACATGTAATAACATGTCTTGAGTAGCACATGTTTCTTCCACCGTAACAACCCATGTTACAAAAAGTTCTACTTCGAAAGTGGGACGGTAGCTACGGGATAACGAAAAATTATACAAACACATTTTAAATTTAAAAAGTGTGAAACGGCATGACAAGACATGGTTTCAATACATCAATACCAATTCTCTCGCCTAATTATATCATTTTTGTCACTTTTTCTAAAAGTTATGAAACCTATAAAGATACTGCCGCAAGCTAGTTATTAAGAAACTATCATGATTTGAGGTAATTGCAATCATTTCAAGGATATTTCTTGTGTAGAACTTTTTTTTCAATCTTAGAATGTCCTTCCATATCTCTATTTTCCTCTTAATGCGTCAATTTTGGCACATCCTCAAAAAGTAAATACACATACAAAAAAGAGACACGAGATGTATAGCACTCTAACTAAGGGTGCCATACTCTGTCGGGTTGCGCCTAGTTTTGTATATGGAGGAGAAGATCCTCTACTCGTCGTTGTCAAGCTTGCCAATGTCAATGAAGCGACACGACCACTCGTAGTTTTTGTATACCTCATGATCATAACAAGTAGTCTTTACTAAATCACGGTGTGGTGATGTAACTACTTATATCTAACTTTATGTGGGCTATATCATACAAGAAGAAAACAATTCAATTCCAAGAAGTGGATGGCATAGTAGCTCTGAATGGACATGGCATTGCAATAGATTCAGCGCAAGGGGTGTTCCGTCTATCCGCGAGTCTTGCATTGCGCTCAGCTAGTAGTGCCTGCTTTTTCTCCGGTGGTATGTTTTGCCAACGTTTTCTTCGATGGGCGTTCATCTCTTGTCCCTTCTTTGCTGGTACATTTCTCCTTGCCTGCCTCTGACGAGCATTTCTCTCATCTATTGTTTTCTTTTGCCTGGCTACTCTTCTCAGAGCATTCATTTCCTCCCTTTTTTCGTCAGTTAAACTATTTCGTCGTGCTCTGTCACGTTTCCGTCTCGCTTGATTTTTGCCTTTTCTCACGTTTACAATTGTATCATGTTGATGATCAATCGAGGTTGTCCAAATGAGTTCACAATTGTTTGGTGCACCCTCGCGCAGTACAAGGGAGGTAGCAAGTTCAAGCTTTTCACCTTTTAAAAAAAACTCTATATCATAACTCTAATCCAGGTTATAGTTCATATTCAGATAATTAGTGTAACTATATTCAGATGCATGTGATGTTTAAAATGCAGGGGTGTAGGATGGTATTGTTAAAAGTTTCACCAGGATCTGTTAGATGAGCTGACGTGACTGTTTACTAAAAGTGTTGAATATGCTTGAACTGGTACGCCGTTGTACCCATCTACATGTTGTTTTGCGTATGACATCTGCATGAAAATGGTTTATATGTGCACAGTTAGCATGATTGTCCCCCAACAACCCGGAGAGAAACATAAAATTAGGTCCTATGAAAATAAATGTTAGTGTGGACATAAAAGGTTTTATTAAAACAATCTTAGGAACTGCACATTTAATATTAGAAGAGAGATGGGTTGTTTATATGCTGTTGTAATGTGTCAACACAATCCACTGAGCAGTCAGGTGGACATTGACCGATCCCTATACTAGCTAGCAACGTGTTTATGAAGAAAATTGATCGATTCACCTGGTTGTCTAGCTGATCGGAACACATCACGGTGGACGGAAGCCAACAATGTTGAGCGGCAGATCGTCCAGCTAACGGTGAACTGGAGTCAGATTAATAGGCGAAGTGTGGTACCGAATCGTATATAAGTTGTACTCTCATTGTTCGATCAGAGTTCGGCTGGGATCGCTCGAGTTCGTCTCGGATCGCTCGCGATTTATCCTCCTGTCGTTCGGCTGCCATAGTTTTGTTGGGCCGGCCCACTTTGATTGGTTGGATTCTTGAATATCGATCACGACGATCTGAGCGATTTGTTTGTACGAGCGAGCGTACGTACGGTCGTTGGCTAGCTTTTAGATTAGAATTAGCATACGGGATCGATCGTAGCACGTAGCGCTCGCAGCAATTACTGTCGGAGTAGAATTAGAGACAAGAGGCACGTTGTAGGAGTAGGATTTTGGTGGACGTACCACCCAACGTACCACCCGAACGTACCATCACGGCAGCTTTCAATCTTATCAATCTTATTATAGTATAGATAGTATAGATAGATAGATAGATAGATAGATAGATAGATTATAGTATAGATAGATAGATAGATAGATAGATAGATAGATAGATAGATAGACTACTGTCTAAGTGTATTAGTTGTGCGTGTATATTCCTGTACCTAGTCAAACATGTACGATAGCACCTCTCCCGCGATCGTAGATAGACTACACGACGTGGAGATCGTGGCTGCGCACTTTCAGATGAGGTTCAGCCTATATATAAACATTGCCTTGACAGATGAATAAAGTTTGTTGAGTTTTCTGCCCAATCTCTCTCTCTACAAATTCGAACCTACCTACTACCGCTAGCAAGAGAACTGATCAATTTCCTAGGATTTTGGGAAATTCAGATCAGCTGCGGGTCTTCAATTTCAAAAGGATTTAGAAAATTCAGATAAACAGACAATCACCAATTCATAGGATTTCGGTAGTTCTGTAGTTCCATATTTTGCACTCGGGTGATATGTAGTCCTATCTGTGATGCTGCATAGACTGCTCTAGTATTAGGATATTGTGAACTCGCTTTGCAAACAGCAAGCACTTGATAGCTTCCGGACAAGAAGACGATGTAATGTTTATTACTTTGGAAGTTTATTTTAATCGCGTTGGAGGTTAACTTTTTCAACTCAAGAAGTTCACAGTTCGAAAACCTGAAGTTCATCATGTGTTTCAGGTCGCAATCAACGAAGTTCCGGCCAGAGAGTTCATCCATGTGTGAGGTTCACTTTTCAAATGATAATGAATCCGGCGGGAGGTTCGCTTCATATTAAAACAAAGTGCATACTAGAAAAAATCATTTTTATTTAAAAGCTACGATAAAAATAATGCATGACACTTAACAGAATAATCACTACTCGAAGTTTACATAAGTCTCGACTCGAGGTTCACATATATATACGGAGAGATTAACGATCGAATTAATGATGGTTCAGATACTCTGTTTCATGGGGCATAAATTATATGTATAGAATTCATTCATACGAGATCAGGTTGACCAAATCGACAGTACTGACATACAATCATCAATAAAAATGAGTCTAACACTACACGATATTTAACAAAAATAATCGCAACCGGAAGTTCACATAAGTCTCAACTCGAGATCCACGTACATATACGGAGATGTTCATATACTCTGTTTCACAACGTGAAAATTTTACGCATAGAATTCGTTCAAACGAGTTTCAGTTGACAAAATCGACTTTATCCACGTACAATTAGTATTTATATGAGTCTAATTAACTCTCCCATGCTATCACACTCCACTCCGAGAATCATAATCGACTAATTTGAAATCGTTTCCGTATCATCTTATTTTTTCGTTTTTTATATTTCACAATTAAACAAAAACCGTAATGAATTAGAAAACTATTTATGTGCGAAAAAGTTGCGTATTATCAATATCTTTCAACACCGTATCATTTGTTACGTTTCGATAAGCGGTTTGAAAGTAATTGGCAAAATACTACACGCTGGACATAAATATTTAGAAACCAGAAGTGTTAATTTTCGAAACTGCTCTTAATGCGCGAGGAATTAAGAAAAATGAGTTGAGGTTGTCAAGATGCGCCTTTTCCATACATTTCGAACGGCGTATCATTTGCGTTTATCCGATTAACCGTTTACAAATGACGTCCAAAACAATAAAAATCAAAGAAATACGCGAAAACCGTGTTTCCAATATTTAAAATTACTATAAAAACGTAAATAATTTCAAACGAAAAATAGTTGGAGTAGATGCGGAATGTCAACAACTACCCGTAGATGTATGTTGGGGATATACCTGAAGGAAATATGCCCTTGAGGCACTTAATAAACATAGTTTATTGGTAATATCCCAATTGTTCATTATATGGTTTATACCATGATATAACTGTATTAAGCGGAAACATTAATACAGGTGTGGTAGATAAACAACCAGGTCCCTAGTTGCCTCTACTAAAACTAGTTTCATTGCACGATTGATGATCGACGTTTTCCGATCATAGGGCATGGCGCCGGTCGACAATGAAAGTCATATCGTTGGTGTAACGATGTGATGGACCTACCCATATTTGTAGGACGTAGTCATTACGCCTTAAGACCGTCAGACCAACTCTTATTGTTATTCATGGAAGATACTTTGATTGCACCAAACGCCGTATCTTATTTAGTATCACAATAACGGTGATACTTTTGGGTATCGGAAGGGGGTAGTTGAGACGAGGGGTCAACAACGGGATTTGTCAGTCCGTATAGCCGGATAAATACTCTAGGTCCCACTCGGTGAGATTATGTCAAATGAGTTTGCAAACATGTGACTAGGTCACCAGCTGACATAATATCATAGACGAGAAGAAGATAGCGATGTCGGTAACGAGGTCAGCTTGATATGGAGATATCTAAGAACGACGCTCGGACACGCTAAGTACCGCCATGACAAAAGGTTTAAAACTAGACGTACAGGTTTGATAGGTGAAAGTCATTCGTTATATCACAGGGATTAATTCATGGGGTCCAGGCCTACGATAGTCATTGATCGGAGAGGAGTCTCAATCATGTCTGTTATTATATCGAACCGCTAGGGTAACACAGTTAAGGGGTTTCGACAAGACAACCGAAAAGGAAAGAGATCACCGGGAACGTCCCGGGAATGGTCCGATGGATCGGGCAGCGACGAAATAGTTTTCGGAGCTAGAATAAATTATATATAATATGATTGATATTAATTAGTGTAATTAATGTTTAAATATGATTTTAAATGGGCCTTCTGGTCGAAAGAAGGCCCACAAGGGGAAAATTCCTCACGGGAATTCGGTGGGGGATGGATGACCGGCCTAGGTGGGCCAAATGGATGGCCGCACCTGTTGGAGCCGCACCAAGGCATGTGGGATAGTCCCACACTGCCTGGCTGGCGAGTTGGCTCCCCCCGGGAAGCCTATATAAGAAGGGGCACCCCTGGCCTTTTAATTCACCCAATTAATTCTTGATTTCTCCTCGATCTCATGATTCCCTTTGTCGGAGTTGCGCCGAGGAGGATGAGAGTTCTCTCTCCACCATAGCCCGATGTCGCGCTGCTGGTGTTCTGGTCCAAGTCTTTCGCTGCTCGTCCTGGACTGGAGCTTCGGAGGCCGTCGTCTCCACCGTATGTGTGTAACGCCCTGGGAGGTGCTGCGCTAGCGGTGCTCGGAGGCCTACTTCCTCCACCTGACCTCGAGGTCATCTTTATCGTCTTCGTCGCGCCAAGTTCTTCGCGACCTAGAGGTCGGCCACGTCGTCTCCGTCGTCAACACTTGTGCGGGAGCGTAATCCCCGTTATTCGGTCCACGAGGGTATGTATTCCGATCTCCGCCGTACTTCTATATCTGCATAGTGTATATCTTGGCTAGTTTGAGAATATCGTTGCTAGGAATTTTTTTTGTTTTCTGCCTGCTATCCCCTTCAGTGGTATCAGAGCCGATCTGTCGTATATATAGTTGTACGATGTTAGAACTCGTGTTCTACACGGGGGCACCGTTCCTCTTATTTACTACCCTCTAGCGTGCACTTGTGATTCCAGCGGCATGGAGTTGATGAAGCGGCCCGGACCGACTTTACGTGTACACTTCCGCGAGACTGGTTCCACTACTGACATACAGTTTGTACCGTATTCTGGCTGGCGGGTGTCTGTTTCTCTCTCTTTAGCTGGCTTTTGCATTTTCAATGGAGGGTTCGAAAGGGATGCTTAAACATGCAATTATTGGATCGTTGTTGTGGTCATAAGGTTCGTAGGTATGAAGCGGTTCTAGTTACGACAGCCCCAAGCCATGTAAAATATGCAAACGATAAAGTAGAAGCGTCTAACTTTATTTTGCAGGGGCAATGTGATATGGTCAAGGTAGGTTTATAAAATTGTTTATGAACTGCGGGGGCCAAGAAGACCATGGCACAATGGACTATATCCCATCGCATTACATTTGATGTTAGTGTGTGCATCTTATATTGTGTGATTATTTATATTAGTATATATATTAGCTACGCTGCGGTAGTTATATATAAGATGATCCCTTCAAAATACCACTAGTGTTCTTCCTCTAACGAGCACCACCAAGAAAGTTCTACGTTATGAGGCAGGCCGTTACGATCGGATGTCAGACATATCGTCGTTCACATACAGTGGGTGTAGGCCATGTTGCACAAGCGTTACGTGGAGGTTATTGTGGCGAGCCTAGCATATGCAGATATGGCCTCAGAACACAGAGGCCGAAAGGTCAAGCATGAGTCAGAGAGTTGCTGTGATTGTCAATTGTCTACCCTTGAAGTTGTGTTGCCGGCTCCGACGATGAGGGATTGTGCAATGGATGGGGGTCGTATAATCGCTTAAACGACCAGGAGGGATGTTCGTTTGAGTGGGAGTTCGGATAGTTATTTTCTAAAATACTAGAACTCAAAATATAATGAACAAAGTCTGTTTTGCAAAACCTTTGTAGATATTAACCAATGTGATAGCATCTTTTAAAATTAGGCGCATTCCTGCGATTGAGAAACTTAAAAGGTTGGGTCCAAACTTCATAGTTTTATACTTTAGCTTGAGGATACTCTTGTTTAAACTGTTAGCTCTTTGTGATACAATACCCACTAGGAGATAAACCCGGAGATTCCACTAACAAAAGGATAATTTAGATTATAAGGTTTTGTGCGGATGATATCATCATAGTCCAGTGTATGCTATGATCTCTGCCATAGAGAACCAACGGTGGGTACGGGTTATTAGATCGCGAACATATGAGATGGTCGCTAAACTCAGGGTACCCCTAAAGTTGGGTTCATGAAGTTTATCAGTACGCTGACTGGTTGTCTTCTCAACCAAGATGGAAGAGAATACACACATTGAAGGAGCATGTGGCAGACATACTTGATGACATTGGTCATACTTGATGACATATGGTCATACTAGATGAACATTGAGACGCCTCGCTCAGCTCGATCACTGGATGAAAGACGTCGTTGCCAGGTGCAAATGCTTTGTCATAGACTATGTCATGCAAAGGGGAATCGTTCACCTTTATGGTTCTTGATTACGTTGGAAGTATCAAGAAGATGAAACAGATCGTCGGGAAGTCATCAATGATGATGGTGTATATATGATATACATATGAATGTTTTACCTAACCAAGTACTCGCAGTAGTGACTAAGTTTTTGATACTAGTCATGTTTTATGAAAACTAGGTTTACTGCTTGAGTAGCTTGAAAGGATGAGGCGACATTGTGTGTTGATAATGGCAGACAAATTGTTGTTGTCGGGTTATGACTCCCTAAGAACAGGGTTAGTCACTTCCTGAAGTGTAGTTCGTGAAGGGGACTGAACGCGGAGGTCAAGACCCTCGAGGGGCACGGCGACGTTGCTCGCCGGACCTGAAGACGAAACACCCACGACAGAGATAGACACCGGCCCGTACCCAGGTTCATGGCCCTCGTGAGGAGGTAAGACCGCTACTCCTACTTGTCTGTATTGGATTATTGTGGTTACAGTACAGCAGAGCTTGCCGAGAGCCCCCTTGAGGCAGTTCTAGCCCGGGGAGGGAAGCGATGATCTTCTTCCTCCTCAAGCCAGAGGCTATCCTACTTGGTATTGCTAGGGTTTACAAGCGTGGTTGCAAGCAATTGGCCCACCCTTGCTATGATGGAGGTCTTGGTGCTTTTATAGGCGCCTCCGGCGCTCTCCTTCTCCTTAGCCTTCAAGGTGGTTCCCACATGGCAGAGACATGGTGGAGCAGGAGTCCACCGCGACCCCTTCGTCCATGGACGCGGTCCATCACTGATAAAGGTGGGTGCGGTGGCTGACAGGCGGCCGACCGCGCAGCACTGCTCACAGGGGAGGTAGTCTCTGAGGTGGAGCCCGCGATGACGTCCTCTTTGGAGGGTTGCGCCGTCCACCTGCTTTATCACCAGAGTGGAAGGTCCTGGCAGTTCTGCAGCAGGCGGCGCAACTTTATTGACTCCTTTATCATCAAAACGGAAACGGGGGTGCTTGCGTCACCACGTGGGCGTGGCAGAGGCCATGTGCGCCACGCCGTACTTCCTTGGCCGCGACGTTACCCCACAGGCCTAAGGAGGCCTGTGGAGAGATTCATGTTGACTTCCCCCGAGGCACGCTGGCGCCTCGGGAGGGTCTCCTGAAGCGAGAGACCCCTTGAGGCCCTCGTTTCCTCTTCAGACCCTCGAGGGGAATTGCCTCTCGAGGGTCCCGCCAGGCGGCAAGGCCTCGTCCTTAGTCGTTTTGTCTGACTAGCCAGCGTGCGAGGCCTGGGGGAGTGGGCTCTTCATACCCCAGTCCCCACTGGGCTGACAGTAGCCCTTGGGCCCACGATGGGCACGATTGAGCCCATGGGCTCAGGCGAAGCGTCGTGGGCCCTTAGTGCCTGGCTGGCCCGAGCCACGCGACATGCAGACGAGTAACGGTCTCGCACGATCCGGGGTGTGAGTCGTGGGGGGTCCCACCACGCCCCGGTAACTGCTCCTTGAGGGGATATATAGCGCGAGCGTCGCAGCAGGGAGCCATTACCGTTTCCACTCTTTCTCGCAAAAGTTTCCACCATCTCGAGCTCTTCGCCTCCGCTCTCTCCTGCGATTATTCTCCTTCCGTCTTCCTCAGCACCCCGAGCCCCCGACGATGAGTCCCCTCAAGAGCAAGGGCAAGGCCGCTGCGGGGTCTTCCTGCCAGACGGAGGCCCCTGAGGTAGTGCAGGGCGCGTTGCTGCTGGGCGTGCGCGTCAATGAGAAGGCGCTCGCCAAGGTTCGTTTCCTGGTCGCAGATCGTACGAACTAGCATGTCGCCACCGCCCTGAAGCCCGCGGCGCACGGGAAGCGCCCGCGAGGGTACTTTCCGATCTTCCAGCACTGCCTCGCCGCCGGGCTAGTGCCACCCTTCTCGTCGTTCCTGGAGGCAGTGCTGGCGTTCTATCAGGTACAGCTGCTACATCTGCACCCCAACTCCATTCTCATCCTCACCGTCTTCGCCTACCTCTGTGAGGCGTATGTTGGCTTGGAGCCCACAGTGGGGCTGTTCCGGTGCTTTTATGCACTCCGGAGCACGGCGAAGAATGAGCGCTCCGGGTGCGTCTCATTCCGCATCGTCGACTGCATAGGGAGCGTCTACATCCCCATGTCATGGAGTGAAGGCAAGGCCATCACGTCGGTGACTAAAAAGGTGGACGACTTCCGGCATAAGTGGTTCTTCGTCGGGGTGGAGCACCCTGCGCCTTCTTGAAGGTCCCCGACGAGCCGCCGTTGAAGAAATCCCATTGGGGCAAGGCGACCTTCGACGGCACGAGGAACACCAGCCTGATGGGGCGCCTGAGTTTCCTTCGCGAGAAGGGCCTCACGGGGCAGATCATCGTGGCGGACTTCGTGACGCGCCGCATCGCTCCCCTCCAGGCACACTCGGTGCCTATGTGGATGTACTCGGGGCCGAACGACAAGATGAGGCTTCACAGCAAGGAAAACGACAAGGACACCGTCGACAATGTCCTATCAGCGCTCTTTGTCAACCCGACAGTGCCTGCCATGGATCAGCTCCCCGTGAAGCTCCGGCCTCTCCATCAATACAACATGACGGAGCGCATGGCCATCTTGGAGGGGATGCCTCCATTTGCCTCGACAGGCTTGGCGGGAATGGAGGTGCCGGTGCCAGCCACGCAGGGAGCGGAGGGGCAGACTCCCCCTCGGCCTCAGGAGCTAGTCTAGGTGAGGAGGAGGCCACAGCAGGGGAGGTTTCTTCTTCGAGGGCCGGGCCACTCACTGACGAGGTCTGCGACGTCTCGTCAGGTGATGACGATGCCTTTGTGGTGGCTCCCTCGCGCCCTGTGGAGGAGGAGGCTGAGGAAGGGGAGGCTTCTGGCGCAGAGACCTCTCCGGGGAGGCACAGACCCCGCACCAAGGCCGCCGTGGACCGCTCGGGGGCGAGGCCATCCGACGTCCCTTCCAAGAGGAAAGATGTAGCGCCTCCGGAATGGTCAGGCGCCAAGGCCTTTCCCTCCTAGCGCTCACCAGGCCTGGCGTGGGTCGACGCCGGCGCTGCTCCACCGAGGTGATTATTCATGACGCCTGGTTGTTTTGGTTCTTGTTTTTTCCTTTGCTTTGCCCTCTCTTGAAGATCTTTCCTTGGGCTTTTTGCCAGCGATCTTGTGCATGCGAAGTGCCGCAGGCTTCGCAAGGCTGCTGATGTGAAGAGAGCCACGGCTGAGGCCGTGGCTGACGAGGCCACGAGGCCTGTGGAGACGCCTCCACATGCCCCGCTGAGGGGGCGCCTCAAGTGGAGGCGGCTGCGCCTCAAGCGGGGGAGGCAGAGCCTCGGGCAGAGGAGGAAGCGCCTCACCCCGAGGCACGTGTACCGCCCCCCGAGCCAATGGTGGTGGAAACCACGGAGGAGAGGGCCTCTACGCCACCTCGCGCTCCTTCTCCCCCTCGCGCGGTCACGCCTCCGCGCGAGGCAACTCCGTCACGCGAGCCAACGCCGCCGCGCGTGTCGACGCCATCGCGTGCGCCCACTGCGCCGTCTGCGCCCACGGCTCCCGTGCAACCTGCGACGGAAGCGCGCGAGGCGCGGGCGGGCGCGTCCGCAGGGGGAGATTCTTCCTCGCCTCCTCGTCCAGCTCGAGGCGATGAGCGCCCTGCTGCCGCGGGCCCCGAAGAAGACGCTGGCGCGGGCACGGGCGGAGCCCAGGCTAGCCCCCGAGCTCTCCACGAGGTCAGGCTCTCAGGGCTCGACGCCGGAGCCGGGCCCTCCTCAAGCCAGGAGTTGGTCCTTCGAGGCTAGGACTGGAGCGCATGGCGCCGTGAGGTCGCCTTCGGCCTCGTGAGGGAATCCTTAGAGGGCTTGGAGGCGCACCTCGCCGTCAGGAACATACGGCTCACCCAGCAGCGGGAGGAGCTCGCGAGGTCGTGGGCGTCCTTCCATGCGGCAGTCGAGGCGCGCCGGCAGGAGGACCTGGCGCTGCAGGCCGCACGCGAGGAGGCCACCCGCTTCGCCAAAGAGATCCGCGAGGGGGCCATCCGCGACGCTGCAGAACTCCTTGCGCCCCTCCAAGAGGAACGGGATGCCGCTGCCGAGCTCCTGCGCGAAGCCACAGCCGAGCGCGAGGCGATGGAGGGCTCGCTGGCGCAGAAACGCCGCGAGCTAGGCCTACTGGAGGCTCAGCTGCTCGCTGCCCATCAGGCTGCGCAGGCTACCCTGGAGGGGGGCCGCAAGGACCTCTCCGAGCGCGAACAACTGCTGGCCCTTAAGGAGAAAGAACTGCAGCAGCGCGACGAGCAACGCCTTCAGGCGGAGAAGGACCTGGTCACTCAGCGCGAGGCGCGCGAAGGAGACCTGGCCCAGGCGATCTCAAAGTACGACGAGAACGTCGCTGCCCGGAAGCTTGCTTATGAGCGCTTCGAGCGGTGTTTCGCCGAGAAGAAGAAGGAGGCAGAGGATGCCCTCGTGGAGCGCGAGAAGCAGTTCCGCCAGTCCAACTCTCAGAAGTACCGCGACCTGGCCCAGAAGTAGGAGGACCGCTTCAAGGCCAAGCACGCCGCGGACGCTCAGCGGATCGCTGAGCTCGAGAAGGCCAACTCCAAGCTGGAGACCCGCCTGAAACGCGCCAAGGAAGGCCGACGCCGAGCGGAGGAGGCCCGCGACGAGCCAGTTCACGGCCTCAACTCCTTGGCCAATGACGTGGAGGAGCAGGTGGCTCCTGCGATGGAGCGGGTGTAGCGTACCTGCACTTAAAATATGGCAGATACCTGTGTATAATGCAAATCCCTGGATCTATTCGTTTGCACACACAGTCTATGATGTAATATCACAACAAAGTATCAATTTTATTACATCGATGATCCAGACTTACAAAATATTCGACACAAGTTGCATAGCATAAAGCTAGCATTAAAAAAAAGTACACAGCGGAAATACGATAGCAGTGAGTCTCCATCTCTTTCATGTTGCCACAGGCGAAACATGTTGGTTGCAGACTCAAAACCTTTAAACGAAACCTCACTCGTCATCTTAACAATCTGCAATAAGAAAAATATTGCAACAACGTGGGTCAGATTCCATTAAAAATGGAGTCTGGCAAGTGACACTATGGTGGACAATTAATGGAATAACTCTATAGCCTATATGCATATTTGGCTGGTGGAGTTCAAGGCTATTGTGCATAAAGCCAATTTTTCCTATCTCTTTGGAAAACACTTTCTTCAAATCAAGACAAGTATGGCATGAAAACCATAAATCTCATCTTCCCTTGTTCACCCATCAAGTTTTATTTCTGAAGTTGGAATGGTGGAATCCTTCGTTGACGTCCGTGATCAGCTGCTCAAATTGTCCGTACCGGGGACACGGCTAAGTACTTAGTTTTACACTCTGCATAGGTTGTGCACGTTCACCATTGTACCCATTCAACCCAAACTATCCTTTACACGCTTGTAGTGATAAGGAAAGGAGAAGAATGAGACGAGATCTTTCAGAAGCATTTTCCCTCCCACTCTGGCTTGACCCGTTCCACCTAACATCCCCCTACATCTGCTTGTCAAGCCGGAGAGAGTCCACGCAACATAATTGATCAAGCCAGAGACCATATGGCAATGTCTGCACTGGAAGCAATCATCACTCGGAGTTCTTCAGATTACTCTGTTCCTGGGTGGCCATTCACAAGTGTACATACTCCAGGAACCATAGACATGGACCTGAGTAGCCACTCAACATAAACCATACAACCACTTACCACCCAGGTGTTTCATTTACTTAGTGGTTGTACTCTCAGGTGAAAATCACCATGCTCACGGCCCTAAGTAGAATAGACATTCATCGTAGGCGACGACAACCATGAGCACAGCCCTGAGTAGTCACTTAATATTTTGTAAAACTTTTCATCAATTGCATAGCATCAATATTTCTGCTAAGTATGATATAGGAACCTAGACACAGGATTAAGTGTTTCTACACAGGTTTTCCATAGCAATACTATCCTACACATGCTTATATAAAAAATACACTAAGTAATGCATATAGAAAAAAATAGGAAGTTTATGAGGTGTGCCACTTGCCTTTGAATGATGTCTTTGCTCACAAACTCTTTTCAACAACGAACGTTTGCTCTCCGTTCAATCTAAACAATATAAGCAAACAACCATACAACAATCAACAAACAACAATCTTCAAACATACATGTACACACATAGTGAACAAACAGGGTCCATAAAACTTCTAAGGAAATTATGTTTATGCATGAGGTGCAAAATATTGCTAAGGACTAGAGATGCGGGTCATGCCATGAAAATCTTTTAGGTTAATGCAAGGAAAATATGTGGGTCAAGAATGACTAAGGACTAAGATCTTAAGTTGGATAAAAATTACTTTGTTTTATATCATCTTGGAACAAGCACTCAAATGGCTTAGCCATGATGTGCAAAATACTTAGAGAAAATACTAACTCTATTCTTCGAGGTGATCAACAATTATTAACAATTCTTCGTAAATTGGATACTAGGATCCAACAAACTTCAAGATGGTAATATCATGATCAATATTGTTTAAGTCTAAAGTGAAAGACAAGATTAGGAAAGAGGGAAAATATTGAAAGAAAGTTGTAGTTGGTCTTCCAGACTTCATCTCCAGACATGTAATATCTTGATTAAATTATTGGTAGACCTGAATAATCTTCAGACTTGGTGATTTTTGTATCACCTGGGCTGGTCTTGGATTTATTTAATCTTCATGAAGTCTCAGAGAAGGAGGGAGAAAAGAAGAAAGAGGGAGCAAGACTTAGAAAATATTTTTGGTTGGTCTTCATGAACTTCTTCTTGATATTTCTTCTAAGTGCTTCTACCCCTTGGAGATACTTCTGAAGTCTTGTTTTGGCTAAGTCCTTCATTGGTCTTCTAGCTCCATGATGAAAATCCTAACTGTCTAGTGCATAACAGTTTTACCAAAATACTAAGTTTGGAAATATTCCTAACTCAGAGAAAATAATGAGGAGGAGTTTTCCTATGAGAAGTATACTATATAATAAAATAATTTATGCATGAAATGCACTTTTTTAATCACAAGAAAGTATCAATTAACTTTTGCGATTTATTAATAAATATGCAACAGGTTATAAATGCAATTTAATTAATTTCTATTTTTACAAAATACAAATAAAGGGATAAATATAAATTTAAAGTTTTATGTGATTAATATTTTTATAACAAAATTTTATAAATATTTTTAATAGAAAGGGGGCATTTAATTACAATTATAGCAATTTGATTTAATCAAAAATAATATTTCTATTAATAGTTATGTTGAAAATACTCAAACTATTCAAATTAAAATTATAACTATGAATTCATTCAAATATTACTCAAAAATATTTTATAGCAGTGGCATCAATTTACAAATATTTCAAAGTCTCTAAAACAATTTTATTTGCAATTTCTAAATTTACAGATTTAAAGTTATGACAAAAATACTCAAATTCACCATTTGAAATTTGAATAATTTAAACTAAGTCAAATTTGAAATCTAACAGGTCTTAAATAATCTACATGTCAAGGGCTTTCCAAATATATAAAAATATTTGAATTTGGATATGTGAGTAAAAAGTTATAACAATTTTAAGTTACAGGGGTGTTTCTGCAAAAGTGCCATTTAAACTAATTTAAAGAAATCAATTTCCACGCCAGCGCTGACTGGGCGCTGAGTGTACCTGACGTGGCAGCTGACGTGGATAAGTCATTGGATCTGGATCGTCAGATCTGAATCTGACGGTACAGATCCGTCCATACCCCTTCGATTAATTGATCTAATCTAAATCGTTGATTTCAGATCGGACGGCCACGAGAAAAGGAGCTCACCGGGCGGCGCGAATGGTCGCCGGAGACGGAGGCGACGGCGGTGCTGCGCTCGGCGAGGACGCTCCGGTCGCTACGGTGCCTCCCCGGATGAATGGAGGGCAGCTCCGGGCGCGGCGTGACGCGGGGAGGGCGATGGTGGCGTCAGGTTCTTCTCGCAACGTCGGGGAGGGGCGGCCGGAGTGGTGGTTGCGGCGGCGACTGTCGGTCGGGTTCGTCCCCGACGATCTGCTGCGAAAACGAAGTGTGGAAGGGGTTGAGAGGGTGCGCAAGAACAAGGGGAGGAGGACAGAGAAGGTCTCGGGCTCGGGGGTGGCTTACCTCGCCGGGAAAGGAAGAAATACAGCGGCGGACTCGAGCTTCTCTGGCGAGCGATAGTAGCAGCCCGGCGGCGTCAAATGAAGAGGGAGGAGAGGGGAAATGGAGGCGGGGGCGTGGGGTATTTGTAGGGGCAGGAGTGGGAACCAAAAAGCGTGATTTGTGCTCGGATTTTGGAAAGAATCGGGGGCGGGATTCGGGGGCGAAATCTCGGCCGGACGAAGAAGAAGGTGACGTCAGCATGACGTCATCGTTTTGTTTTTCTTTTTTGATTTTTCTTTTAATTCATATCTTTTGATTTAATTGTCCAAATGATGTCAAACAAATTTCTAAAACTTTGTAAAAGTATTATCTTTGTGTTAAACCAGTTGTGGGCATGTTTTGAATAATTTTGAAAAGTAATATTTTGAAATATTGCTTAAATACAAATTTGACACTTAAAGTCAAATTTGAAATTATAACTTAAATAAATTTTCTTATGGCTAAATAAAATTTGTAAAATACCCACATTCCAATATGTTTTAATTTTAAGTCATTTAAACTCTTTTCCAAAAAACTAAATTCATTTTAGGTTTTAGTATAATTACTAAATAACATAACACATACCATATGAAAAATAAAAAGGGAAAATAATGTATTCATTTTAATTCAAAATAATTTGTGCATCATTATATTTTATATTAAGATAATCCAATTGAAACTTCATAACAACAGGGAAAAGATTTTAGTTTTAGTTCATTTCTTATTTAGAATATATTAATCATTTCATGCTTTGAAAATAAATTAAATTCATTTAAGCAAATGAAATGTTTATTTGGATAATTCATTACGTTTTATTTATGAAGTTTTAAAGTAATGAATTATAAACTTATAATTTCCAAAGCTATAACTTGCATTTAGTTAGATGAATGAAAACCATTTGGCAATTATACCACTTTAAATAGTTTTGAATTTATGAAAAGATATGGCTAAGTGGTTGAAATTAGTTTCTCATAAGGAAACTATTTTATTGAAATGAAATGGTTTGAAGTATTTTACATATTAAGGTTTTTGAAATACAATAAGAAATGCAATGTTTAACTAGAAACAACTTTTGAACATTATGTTAAACTTAGATATTTGAAATATTAAATCCTTTCAATATGGTTGAAGTCTTTTATAGTTGGTTTTCTTATGCATTTAATGTTTTATTTTAATCAAAAACAAAAGTTTTAAATTTTAGTGATTTTCAAACATTATAAAATGTTGGGATGTTACAGCGGGCGGCGGAGGCGACGGACTCAGGCTAAGCGGCTCGCGCGCTCACGAAGCAGCGTGAGCGCATGTTCGAGGCGTTGGTCTCCCGGGGCAACGAGCTCGTTGCGCAGCTCGGCGCGGACGCGCCGCACACCGAGGTCCGAGGCCGTGGCGATGCTGCCATGTACCTGGTCTATTTTGACCAGCTCTTCGCGGCGCTCGAGGGCCTTGTCGCCGAGCTTCGCGAGATGATCGAGGACGAGAGCCGGCAGCTCCTGGGGGTGGTTGTTGATCGCATCTTCACCAACCTCAGGCTCCTCACGCCGGGCTTCGACCTCTCCAGCGTGACAGAGGCCGCCCAGGGCGAGGATGCGCTCAGGGTCTCCAATTCCCTCCGCGAGCAAGTTGACGCTTTCTGCAACCGCTTCAGGCGTGCGGAGGCTGCGGCAGAGGACGGCGAGGAGGAGGTCACCTCTGCCGAGACCGAGGAGGGTGCCGTGGAGGAGGTAGAAGACGACGACACCTCCGCCTGAGCTGCACGCTATTGCACCTGCGTGCGCTTGTATCTGAAACACTCTTATGTTTAGACATTTAAGACCTTCTGGCCTGTAATATACTCTTTATTGCTATTTGCTTTTAGCTTGCTTGCCCCTTGAGAGGTCTCTTTGGACTCATCTTCATGTCTATTTGTTCTCTGCGTCGGTAGGACCCATCTCTTTGTGCCATGACTCCGCCACTTCGGTATGCAGGAGCAATGACTCCGCAAGGCCGGGGGGAGTTTAGGCCTAGGAGAGGTAAGAGCCCTGAGTCGCGATGCTCAAGTGCCCCCCTTAGACGTATGAGTAGTACATGAAAAACGAAGTCGCTTGAGGGGCAAACGGGCGCTCAGAGGAGAAAAACGCTCTCAAAGCGTGGGTGCGAGTCTTAGCTTCTCGAGGTTTTCGCTCTGTGGAGGATTTTTGCCTGGCGAGGAGGTCCTCTTAAGGGATATTTCCCGGATGCCTCCTCAGGCTTGCGGGGGCATTTCTTCCCAGTAGATGTTAGAGGGGCGAACCCAAACGCTGGAACACGGTACAGGGGACTCGTGCGCGCTTATAGGTCCCCTCAGGCATTCCTCACGAGGAGAGTAACTACCAAGGTCCTCTGTAGAGATGGTGTTTTTGTGGGATCTTGTCCTCCAGCCAGAGCTCGGATCCTTGGGTTTTGCAGTGTTGCTGGTGTGTCATTTGAGGCACTGGCACCGTACTCAGGCCCCGCTCGTGAGGTACGCATGTGGAGAGATATAAGCGCACATTTCAACAAAGTAATGCGTAAATAAAACTCACCACCATATATATAGCGGCGCCGAGGCACTAAGTTCTTTTGGGAACGAAATTGTCTCATTATGCTTGGGGTTGCCAAGTTAATGTTTTGACCATGTCGAGGCATGGGGACCACCCATTAGTGGCAGAGACTCTCAACGGCCTGAGGTGGCTCGTTACAAGGAGAGCTCGGAGGGTTGACCCTCGAGGGAAGCCTTTGGAGCTTGGAGGTTTAAGCCGTGAGCTTTTAACCTCTAGAGACAACAAGTGCTTGGAGGTTGAGCCGTAAGCTGCCTCTTCCGCCAGATGTCTTGACGTGATAATGATCACGGGCGTGACGATGATCACGTTCTGCGGTTGTTCCTTATGGAGACAAAAAATTCTGTGAGGTTTAAGCCGTGAGCTTTTAACCTCTGGAGACAAAAATGCTTGGAGGTTGAGCCGTAAGCTGCCTCCGCTAGATGTCTTGACGTGACAATGATCACGGGCATGACGATGATCACGGGCGTGACGATGATCACGGGTAGAACTTGCGTAGGTGCATGATGTTCCATGGATTCTTGACGGGGATGCCGTCTTGGGTTTCGAGGCGAGCCGCGCCAGGCCTGGCGATGTGGGTGGCCCTGTAGGGGCCTTCCCACATCGGGGACAGCTTGTGGAGGCCTTCCCTGGAGAGGATTCGCCTGAGGACAAGATCGCCTGCCTCCAGGGTGCGCGAGCGCACGTTGCGGCTGTGGTAGCGTCTCAGGTCCTGCTGATATTTGGCTGCCAGGAGGGCGGCGCGGCGTCATAGTCCTTCAACGAGTAGCAGGTCGTCGTTGTGGAGGTCCTCTTGCTGGTCCTCGTTAAAGGCAAGGACCCGCATGGATCCATGCTTTATCTCTGTGGGGAGGACTGCTTCGGCTCCATAGACGAGGGCGAACGGTGTTTCCCCCGTAGGCTTGGGTGGCGTTGTGCGGATGGACCAGAGCACCGAAGGGAGCTCATTGATCTAGCCCTTGCCATGGCCTTTGAGGATGTCGAAGGTCCTGGTCTTTAGGCGCTTTAGGACGTCTGCGTTTGCGCGCCCAGCCTGTCCATTGCTTTGCGGATGAGCGACTGAGGCGAAGCAGAGCTTGATGCCCATTCTTTCGCAGTAGGCTCTGAAGATTCCACTGGTGAATTGTGAGCCGTTGTCGGTGATGATGCAGTTAGGCACTCCGAAGCGGCAGACCAGGCCTCTAATGAATTTCACCGCCGCGCCATCTATGATTGTGCGCGTCGCCTCCACTTCGGGCCACTTAGTGAACTTATCGATGGCCACGAAGATTTTGCTTGGCGGGCGATTCGCTCTACTTCAACATCTTCCTCAGAAAGGATCCCTTTGTCGAGGTAGCCTTTGATCTCGTCAATCCATTCTGTTTCTTGATGCACCGCTGTGAGCCCCGTTTGTAGGTGGTGGTGGGAGCGCTTCGTCTGTGCTTACGGGCATGGCCTCCTGAGGCTGCTTTTTGGATGCCTTGACGAGCCTTTCTTCAAAGACGCCTGGCGGCTGAGCTTGCCTCTTTGACGCGCGCTTGGCAATGTCATCAGCCTCTTGGTTCTCCTTTCTTGGGATGTGCATGAGCTCCATCCCCCTGAAGTGCTTCTCCAGCCTACAGATCTCTTCAAGGTATGCGACCATGTGGTTGTCCTTGGGCTTATAGCTTTTGTAAGAGAAGTTGACGAGCAGCTGGGAGTCGCCCTTGATGAGTAGATGCTTGATGCCTAGGGCGATTCCGGCACGTAGGCCAGCAAGTAGGCCTTCGTACTCAGCGATATTGTTGAAGATCTTGTCGATTCCGAAGCACAGCTGGACCGCATAATACAGCTTGTCGCCTTTTGGTGAGATCAGGACCACGCCAGCCCCACCGTGGCGACAAGCGAAAGCTCCGTCGAACTTCATGGTCCAGTGGTTGGGCATTTTAACTCCAAGGGGCTCTTGTTCTTCTCCCATAGGCTCTTCAAGGGGGGTCAGTCCATTCGGCGACGAAGTCTGCCAGCGCTCTTCCTTTGATTACCCGTGTGGTATCAAAGCGCAAATTGAATGGATGTAGCTCTATGTTCCATCCTGCGACACGATCTATGGCGTTTGGGTTGCGCGGGATTTGCTCCAGGGGGGAAAGAGGTGACCACCGTGATGGGGTGCTCCTGGAAGTAGTGTCGCAGCTTTCTTGAGGCGATGAGGAGTGCGAGGAGGAGCTTCTCCTGCATTGTATACCGCTCGTGAGCATCACGCAGTACTGTGCTGACGAAGTAGACTGGATGCTCGACGAGGGTAGTTTGTGTAGCCTTGGCGTATTTTGCCTGAAGGGGCTCAGCTAGGCCCTCAAGGGGGTTGGCCTCAGGGGGATTGTCATGGGCCTCGAGGGGGCTGGCCTCAAGGGGCTTGTCAGGCTCCCTGGCGGGATCTTCTTGCAGCGGTTGACTTGGGGCGGGCCTCTCTTGGGGCTTTGGGCCTCACGGTGGTTTTGTGAGGGCTGCCCTTTCGTCGAGCTGCTGATCAGGAGGCTTTGGCTTTGGAGTGGTTGCACTCTTCTTGTGGAGTACTGGCTCTTCCCTTTCTACCACAAGGACGACACTGGCTGTCTGTGGGGTGGCTGATAGGTACAGCTTCAGGTGCTCGTCTGACCTTGGGGCGACCATTACTGGTGGGCTGGCCAGGTACTTCTTCAAGTCCTCAAAGGCTTTTTCAGCTTCAGGGGTCCACTTGAAAGTGCCCGTTCTTTTCATGATCTTGAAGAACGGCAGGGCTCTTTCGCCGAACTTGGAGATGAATCTACCCAAGCTAGCCATGCAGCCTGCTAGGCGTTGCATGTCCTTGAGCCTGCATGGAGGTTGCATGCCCTCTATGGCCTTGATTTTGTCTGGGTTTGCCTCTATGCCTCGATGGGACACGAGGAACCCAAGCAATTTTCCTGAAGGTACTCCAAAGAGGCACTTGGCGGGGTTGAGCTTGATGTTCACCTTGCGCAGGTTGGCGAAAGTCTCTTCAAGGTCTCCGAGGAGAGTGTTTCCCTCTCGGGATTTTACGACGATGTCATCGACATATGCCTCGGCGTTCCTCCCCATTTGCTCGCCAAGTGCTATCCTCATTAGCCTCTGGAAGGTGGCTCCGGCATTTTTTAGGCCGAAGGGCATGCAGACATAGCAATACACACCGCAAGGGGTGAGGAAAGCCGTCTTCTCCTCATCCTCCTTAGCCATTTTTATCTGATGATAACCAGAGAAAGCATCGAGGAAACAAAGGAGGTCGCAGCCTGCCGTGGAGTCCACGATCTGGTCAATTCTTGGCATGGGATAAGGGTCCTTGGGGCAGGCCTTGTTTACATCAGTGTAGTCGATGCAGAGGCGGCCTCCTCCGGCAGGTTTTGGGACTACCACACCGTTGGAGAGTCAAGTAGGGTGCGTGACTTCGCTGACAACCTTTGCCGCTTTGAGCTTCTCGACCTCCTTGACGATGAATGTTTGCTTCTCGGGGGCTTGTTTTCTTGCTTTTTGCTTGACGGGGCGCGCGTTTGGACACACGGCTAAGTGGTGCTTGATCACCTCCCTCCGTACACCAGACATATCTGACGGTGTCCAAGCGAACATGTCAGAGTTTGCCTTGAGGAAGGCGACGAGCGTGCTTTCCTATTTGGGAGACAGCGCGGCGCCAATGGTGACGCTAGCCCCCGAGCCTTCAGCCCCCGAGCTGCTGGAGCTCAGAGAGATTTTCTTCGTAGCGGCATTCTCTTGGGAGAACAACTGCTACTTCTTCTTCTTGGGTCTCTCGAGAGGCTCCATGTCCTCGTCTATGGGGAATGCCATGGCGGCGGCCTTGTAGGCCGTCTCGACAGCGCACGTAGCATCCAGGACATGTCCACGGATGGTGATTGTGCCAGCGCTGCCGGGGATCTTGACCATGTTGTAGGCATGATGCGTGACGGCCATGAATTTCGCGAGCGCGGGGTAGCCGAGGATGGCATTGTACGGCAGGCCGATGTGCGCGACATCGAAGTCGATGTGCTCGGTGTGGTAATTTTCCTTGCTTCCGAAGGTGACATCAAGCCTGACCTGGCCCAGAGGCTCGATCGAACCGCTGGTGACTCCCGTGAAGGGACTAGAGGGCATGAGCCGCTCGTAGGGCACTTGAAGCGCTTCGAACGTATCTGTGGAGATAACATTCAGGCCTGCTCCACCATCTATGAGAGTCTTGGAGACAGCAACGTTGTCGATGGTGGGGCTGCAGACCAGCGGGAGGGTTCCAACAGTCTTGATGGACTTGGGGTGGTCCTGAGCGTCGAAGGCGATGGTGTACTGCGACCACTTGAGGGGCCTGGAGGTCTGAGTGCTTGGGAGGGCGGCGTTAAGCTCGCGGGCGAACTGCCTGAACTGATTTTCGACTTTGGCGCCTGCGCGCCACCAAGGATGCAGGCAAAGGTGCCTCTTGGGGCTTGGTAGCCACCATCTTCCTCGTCAGGGAGATTGCCATTCTTTTCCACGGCATTGTCCTAATTGCCAGATGGCTTCTGGTAGCCGCTCTTGCGTCCGCTCCCGCGGTAGCCACGGCCGCCACTGCCCTCTGCTTGCTCACGCTCCTTGCTGAACCTCTTGAGGTCGAAGCAAGATTCTGTAGAGTGACCGCGCCTGTTGTGGTAGATGCAGAATGGGCGGTGGTCATCTTTCCTCTCTCTAGGCTCAGGGGAGTCCCTGCGGGTGCCCTTCGCGTCAGGCTCTGCCGCGAGAACCGTGGTGGCCTTGCATTTGGGCTCATCCTTCTTTTCCTGACTCCTGGACCCCTCAGCGAGCTCGTCCCCTCTCGAGGACATCTTGACGAAGAGGAGTCCCTCTTCAGCCTTGGCGCACTTGTCCGCCAGGTCGAACAGCTTCACCACAGAAGTGAGCTTGTCGTGGATGCCCAGCTTCTCGAGCATCCTGCTGTTTGTGACGCCCTCGCGAAAGGTGGCGATGACTTGGGTGTTAGGGATGTTCGGGATCTTGTTGCGCACTTGGCTGAAGGGCTGGATGTACTTGCGGAGCGTCTCATCCTTCTTCTGCACCACAGCACGCAGGTCGTTGTGGGTGAGGGCGCGCTCGTACGTCCCCTTGAAGTTGGAGACGAACTGCTTGCAGAGCTCCTCCCAAGAGTTCACGGAGTCCTCGGGGAGGTTCAGGAGCCACGACAGCGCAGAATCGCGAAGCGCGTGGGAGAACCAGTTGGCCATGACCTTGTCGTCTCCACCTGCAACTTGGATGGAGGTGGTGTAGAGCTGCAGGAACTCTATGGGGTTGCTGGAGCCATCGTAGCCTTTAGGGAGAGCCGGCCTGAACTTCGGGGGCCAGACCATGCGACGCAGGGAGCGGGTGAACGCCATGCAGCATGTGGCGTACGTAGCGACCCCGTGCTGCAGCGCGCCGCGGTTCTGCTCGCCCGCCTGGCCGATCTCCTCCACGAGCCTGTTCTGGCGGTTGCGTTGGAGCTCCATCCCCACGCGAGTGTCGGGCGCGGTGCGCTGCATGATCAAGCAGTCGTGCGGCGAGGACGCGTGCGAGGCAGCCCTCTGCGTCGCAGCCGGTGCAGGCCCTGGTGGAGGCGGAGGCGCGTCTGTCGCAACCGTACCCGCGAGAGAGGGATGCATGTTGGACTGTGACGGAGCAGGGCGCGTCGTGGCGATGTCGACGAGGTGGTTGAGGCGCTGGAGCCACTGCTCATGGGCCTCAGCGGTGGGCTGGTAGCGGAGAAGCTCCTGCGCCATGAGCAGCGCGGTGTGAGGCGCGGGGTCCGTCCTGCCACGGCCGGAACCGCTCGGGCGCCGCGTCGGGTGCGACGACTGCGCGTCCTCCTGGTGCTCGGTGTTCAGTTCTGGCTCCTCCGCATGAGGGCCCGAGTGAAAGAGCATTTTCCCTCATGTGTGGTTTTGGTAATTATATGACAATCTCTATGGACTAATGTTTGCATTGAGATATCCTTATAGATCATGTTCATGGAAATAGTGGAGTTCATGTGTTGAACTCTTGAAGCTCATGGGATGAGTGAAGCTTATTGCAAGTATGTCTTGAGGATTCAAGACACCATCTTAGTGAAGAAAAGATGAGTGGTGCAAGTCCAAGAGAAGTTTTCTCGAAAAGATCCTATGCTTGGATCTTTCTATGGATACATGAAGATGGGGCCTAGCGAGACTCTCCCATTATTGGTATGGGGGGGGGGGGTATTTGGAGAAGCCTTCATCAAGCATGTGCTTGGACGCGCAATCAAGAAAGATGACCCACTTGAAGAGATCAAGATAGTCATCATCTAACTCAAGTGGAATGCTCAAGGCAAATGTATGATCTTGATAGGGCTATAGGATAGATAGGCGTACTATCAAGAGAGACTCTCAAGTGAGTACCTTGATCGCATCATTGTGGAGAGCTCAAACCTTTGCATATTTGGCATATCATATTTCTTGGTTCTTATTTGACTTTTATCCTTGTGAGGAATTAGAGCTTGGTTCATCTCCATGTCAAGCTCTAGTTCATCGAAAACGGTTTTACTTTGTAAAACTTGTTGCGTTTTTGATGTTTGAGGTTTTATCGGTTGTTCTTTTATCTAGAGATCTTTCATTTCCCCATTTGGTTTTAACCTCACTTGTTTAACTATGATGTTTCTCTGCATGATCTTATAGAGTTCTTGGTGGTGATTCCAACGAGCCAAAAATCATCGAAAACGGAGTTCGTATGGTCAAGATATCATCGTTTTCGTGTTGACGTTTCTGTCAGGGGCGGAAGTTCCGGCCCTAGGCCGGAAGTTCCGGCCAAACTTCCGCCCAAACTTCCGGGTTGACCAGAGAACACTTCCCGGGCGCGTTTTGGGGTGTTTGGGGGGTCCGGAAGTTCCGGGGTATGCCCGGAACTTCCGGCCCGAGTGGGAAAAACTGCCCCCAACGGGCAGATTTGTTGGGAACCTATTTAAGGTGTCATCTTCCCCAATGGTTCCCAAGTTTTGGTGCTCTCTCTCCTCCTCCATTGTTGACCTCTAAAGATTTGAGATCTCTCAATCCCTCCAATGATTCTTGCTATTTCTTGAGGGAAATGAGAGAGGAGATCTAGATCCACATTTCCACCAATCCATCTCTCCTCTAAGTGAGGGGAACCTAGTGGGTCTAGATCTTGGAGTTCCTTTGTGGTTCTTGTCCTTTGTTCTTCCTCTCTTCTCCCCCAATAAGCATTAGGTGTATTTGGTGGGATTTGGGAGTGAGAGATTTGACTCCTTTGTGGTTTCCTTTGTTCTTCCTCTCTTATTCCCCCATAAGCATTTGTTGCTTTGTTGGAATTTGAGAGTGAAGGACTTGAGCACTTTGTGTGCTCTTGCCATTGCATTTGCATCGGTTTGATCCCTCCACGAGGATTCGTGGTGGTGATACTTGTGAGCTTGTTACTCTTGGGTCCTTGGACCCTAGACGCCTTTTGTGGCCGGCCTTTTGTGGCCAAGACCTTTTGTGGTCAAGACCTTTTGTGGTCATCTTGAGAGCCCCCAATTAAGTTGTGCGTGTGTGCATCAAGACTTGGGAGCCCCCAATTAAGTTGTGGGTGTGTGCCTCAAGAGTGTTGTACGGGATTCGATCTCCGCCCCAAAGGAGATCAATAAGGGAAGGTGAACTCGCAACCTTTTGTGGTTGAGTTCATCAGGAGAAGAAGGTGAGCCTTTGTGGCGTTGCGGCTAACCTGTTGTGGTTGCGCACACCTCTCCAAACGAGACGTACACCCTTTGGGTGGAACTCGGGAATACATCCTCGTCTCCGCGTGCCTCGGTTATTTATATACCCGAGCTATTTACTTATGCACTTTATATTGTGATAGCCTTCGTGCTTGAAGTCATCTATCTTGCTATAACCTTGTTACTTGTATTGCTTATCATAAGTTGTTGGTGCACATAGGTGAGCCTAGTTTATTTATCTAGGTTGTATGCTTGTTAAAGTAAACATCTAGTTTTATTCCGCCTTTATCAAGCATACCGGAATATCCGGGTCTTTCTTGGACGGAATAATCCGGCTTCTCGAAAAAGTTTTAAATCGCCTATTCACCCCCCCCCCCCTCCCCTCTAGGCGACGTATATCCGCTCAATTGGTATCAGAGCCAGGTTATCTCATTATTAGGACTAACCGCCTAGAGATAAAGATGTCGTTTAGAGATCTAGTGCACAATCCCTCTTATAGATTCGATGGCACAAATTATGATGTTTGGAAAATTTGCATGCTTAATCTTTCTAGAGACCTGGGTTCAAATTTAGAGAGTATTGTAGATATGGGTTTTTCTCCTCCAAAGGATTCACAAGAATTATCTTTAGAGGATGAGAAAAACTCTTATCTCGATACTCTAGCATCTAATGGTCTTATATGTGCTTTGAGCGATGTAGTCCTTGCGTCAATCATGCCTTTTCGGAGCGCTCATGAATTATGGACAAAACTTCAAGATATATATGAGGTGTCCAACAATTCCAAGGATGATTGTCCTCCTTCCACTTCCGGTCGTGATGAGCTCACGTCTTCTCCCACTTCACCGACATGTGGTTTGCCACAAGGTAATGATATGGTGAGTGGTGATAGAAATTGCATTTTTGATGGTGAATCTATTGACTATACTTCACACACATCTTATTGCAATGCTCTATCTTTGGACTTAAACATCTCTAACACTCCAAAAGTCATACATGCTAGTGTTGATAGTCCTTGCATATCATGTAGTAGTTGCTTAACTAAATCTCATGATGATATGCTTTCCTTGTCTTGTTGCCATAATCAAAATGTGTCTATTTCCTCTAGTACTTGTTTGGATAACAATGTAGAGGAATCCCAACAATTGTTGGAACAAGACTTGTACCTCCAAGGTGCTTCAAGTGTCTCTTCATCGTCTTCATCCACTACTCACATTTGCCTAATGGCTAAGGAGTATAAGGTATCTCCTACCGTGCACTCCAATATATCTCATGATGATAATGATGATGATGATCTAATTAAGGAGAAGTTTGATATTGTCTCTCATGCTCTCTTAAATAATAAAAATGCTCATGATAACTTCTTAGAAATCATGACTACACTTTTTGAGCTTAAGGAGACCTTTGAGGCTATGGAGACCCGTTGTCATGAAGGGTGGGGTCTTGCTCGTGATTCCGCGGGTGAGGTCCACAATCTTGAGAATTCTCTTGAGGAAGAGCAAGAAACTCGGGTTGCTCTCGAGGAGAGATTGGAATCTAGTGAGGAGTTAACCAATGAAGTAATTGCTAAACTCACTAAAGAACATGACCATGTTATTGCTAAATGTAATGTGCTTAGTAAAGAAATTGCTAAGTTAAACAATGAGCTTGTCATGTTGTCTCCTTCCACTTCTAATGATAATGATGCTTGTGCTACTAACTCCACTTTGTGTGAAGCATCTATTTTGAAGGAGAATGTTGAGCTAAGAGCTCAACTTGATTTGCTAACTAGTAAGTATGGGAAGTTGGAAGAAACTCATGAAAATCTTTTTAGCTCCAATGAGGATCTCCTAGCATCCCATGCTAAGATAAAGTTAGCTCATGAGGCGGTCACTACGAAGGTAAAATCTTGTGAGCCTCTTGTGAACACTAGCACAAACTTTACTTCTAATGCATTATTGCCATGTGCTAGTTCTTGTAATTCATCCACTCATAAAATTGCTACATCTTGTGATGAATTACTTTCCTTGCCTTGTTGCTCTAACAATGTAGCTACTACTTCCTCTAGTATATGTGCTGAAACTAACCATGTAGAGGAACTCAAAGAGCTCAAGGCACAAGTCACTTCCTTGAAGAAAGACTTGAAGAAGTGTCATGAAGGGAAGTCCACCCTCGACAACATGTTGAGAGTGCAACAACTTCCTCATGACAAGAGTGGACTTGGATTCAACTCCAACAACAAGAACAAGCCCAAGAACAAGATGAAGCACAAGTTCGTCAAGAAGAAGGGCCAAGAACAAGTTATTGATTCGGCCAAGATTGTTTGCTTCAAGTGCAAGGTTGAAGGGCACCATGTGAGATATTGCCCTTTGAAGAAGAAGCCTCCTAGTAAGAAGCAACAAGGGAAGCAATCTCAAGTCCAAACTCAAGCTTCCCAAGTTGAAGAACCTTCCCTTCCCAAGAAGAAAGGTAAAAGCCGCCTTTGCTACAAATTTCGTGGTAAGGATCACTTTGCTTCTTCATGCACTCATGGTACCTTATCCAACCCTTCTACTATTGATAATGTTCATTCTCTTCGGAAGGATAAGGTTGGCAATGTGTTTGCCAAAGTTATTGGTACTCAAAGTGGTGTCAATAAAAGAACCATTTGGGTTGCCAAGCCTATTGTGACTAACCTCTTAGGACCCAACTTGGTTGGGGACCAACAAGCTAAAACTTGATCAATAGGTGTAAACGGAGGACATTGGAGACTTGACTACATCATGAAGAATTAAGGGCTCTTCATCATTCATATTCTCTCAAGTCAATTCAATTGGATTATATTGTCTTAACCTATATTCAATGCTCCTCCTTGCGGTAACTTGTATTTACTTCATATGTACTCATTGAAAGTTACTTGCACCCTTGCATGTGTTTGGTTTTGTGCCTTACTAGTGCTTCATATGTGTTGTGCACTCTACTTACTTATGTTGAGTAATCAAGCTTGTGTATGTTGGTTTGCACACCATGTATGTTTGAGCCTCTTGTTTTTTTTGACCATGTTACCGTAGGGGAATCCCCTACGGTGTCTTTTTATAAAATTATAAAGGGCAAAAGCCAAGCCTTACATGAGTGGTCTTTGGAGAGTCAATATAATTGACTCAGCCTGAAGAAGAAAAAATAGTAAAATACAAAACTTTTCAGGGAAACAGTAGAGCCACTAGAGAAAGAAAAGCTTGCACACTCGCAGCTTTAACTCTATACTGAAGCAAAAGAAGGTCCCTCCTTGTATGGTATTTCCAGCTGTCCAATGAAGGTGGAATGAGCCTGAAGATTAGATCATTCCTCATCTTCCAAATATTCCACGCCACATAAGCAAAAATCTCAATGAAGTTGGCGTGCGGGAAGGAGTCCAAAGCATCCATTAATCTGTCTCTGATCGGCAGAGAGCGATCCCAGTCCACTCCTACAAAATCCCAGCAAGAGCTAGCAAAGTCGCAGTCAAAGAAAAGATGATTGTTGTCCTCCATAATAGCCTTGTTACATAGCACACAATCTGAGCCGCCCTCCAATTGCCAATGTTTCCTTAGCATCATGTCTTTTGTGTTCAAACGATCATTGATGAGTAACCAGCAGAAAACTTTTATTTTCGGAACGCTTTTCGACTTCCAGAAACGCTTTAGTACCTTGTCCTTGGGGGTCTCCTGGAACATGAACTTATAGAAGTCGGAAGATGCATATTTTCCTTTTCCCCAGGTGAATGTTCTAGTATCAGGCTGTATGGACAGAGCTACCCCCTCAGCACAGAGTTGCCTGAGCTCCTGTAGTTCGTCATAAGCCTGTGGAGATAGCGGCAAACAGAGGATAACACTTGGGTCTTGTAGTAGGTTTAGGTTGCGCACCGACATGTCTTCCTTTTCCACAAATGAGAAGAGCCGGGGAAATTTATCCAGAAGCAGGTCCTCTGATAGCCAGAAGTCCTTCCAAAAAAGAATAGTGGAACCGTCTCCAACTTGGCAATTAGTGATGCTCCGATAAACCTCAGCAAAACTGAACACATCCCTCCACCAAAAAGAGCCTCGCTTGGATTGACTTTGTGGTGGCTCATCCGAGTATAGAGACCATACCAATTTAACCCATGGTATGTCTTCCTTGCTGAAGAATTTATGTAATTGTTTCAGGAGGAGAGCCATGTTCTGCAGTTCCAGGTTGATCACACCAAGTCCCCCATGGTTCTTTGGCTTACACACCATGTTCCATGCTGCTAGTCCTGCAAAAGAGGTTGAGTCTTCGCGTTTGTCCCAAAGACAATGACGTCTAGCTCTATCAGCCGATTTGATGAATGTTTTGTGAAGCTTCAGTGTGCACATCAGGAAAGTCGAGAGGCCCGACATGACAGAGTTTACAATTTGCAGCCTGCCCCCGATGGGCAAAAAACGCATGCAACCATTTAATCTCCTTTCGATTTGATCCGTGACGGGGGCTAGGTCTTTAACCATAGGTCTAGCAGTTCCTAAGGGCAGCCCCAGATATGTGAAAGGCAAGGACCCAATAGAACAATCGAAGACCGACGCCAACTACATCATCTTGTCCTCAGAGACATTTATTGGCAGGATACATGATTTGTTGTAGTTCACATGTAATCCAGTGGTCGCAGCAAATTCATGCAATAGACCCTTAAGAGCCACTAATTGGTTAGGACAAGCTTGCATCACAAGGAGCGTATCGTCGGCGTATTGGATGATAGGAAAGTCTGAGCCAGGGATTGGTAAGGGGGCAATGAGAGTACCTTCATTGAACAGAAAGTTTACCATCGATTGCAGAAGATCAGAGCCAGCCACAAAAAGCGTGGGAGATAGAGGATCTCCTTGGCGCACCCCTCTTTTGCAAGCAAATTTTTTCCCTGGTGTACCATTTAGGAGAATTGAGGAGGAGGCACTCTTAAGGATACAATCCATCCACCCCAACCATCTATCATCAAAACCTTTATGCTTTAGGATTTTCAGAATTGCTGAATGTTCAATAGTGTCAAACGCCTTAGCGAAATCTAGTTTCAGGATGATGCATTCCTTTTGTGTTTGTTTGCATTGATGAATATATTCGTAAGCCCAAGATACACAATCTTGGATTGTTCGTGACTTTATAAAACCATACTGATTTACATGAACAATCTCCTTAATCTTGGATTGCAATCTGTTAGCAAGGACCTTAGTCACGAATTTAAGGCAACAGTTCAACAAGGAAATTGGCCGGAAATCATTGGGTCCCTCCGGGGAAGTCACTTTTGGAATAAGAGTTATGAAAGAATGATTGATGCTTTGAAGGTTGATTTGTCCCAGCCAGAATTCTCGGCATAGGTCATAGAAATCCCATTTTACAATGTGCCAGCATTTCTTCAGAAAAAAACCTGTAAAACCATCTGGACCTGGAGCTTTTGCATTGGGTAAACTATTAACTACCTCTTCAACTTCCTTCATGGTGAACGGAGAGGAAAGAGCAGAAAGATCCGGATGCGGGGAAAGGTAGCTGTAACATCCCAACATTTTATAATGTTTGAAAATCACTAAAATTTTAAACTTTTGTTTTGATTAAAAATAAAAACATTATATGCAAACAAAACCAACTATAAAAGATTTCAAACATATTTAAAGGATTTAATATTTCAAATATCTCAGTTTATCATCTTTTTCAAAAGTTGTTTCAGGTTAAAACATTTTATTATCCATTGTAATTCTTAAAACCTCAATATCTAATTTGATAAATGTTATACAAACTTCAAACCATTTCCCTGTAATAAAAGGTCTTTGTAAGTATTTGATTTAAACCACATAGCCATAGCTAATCATAAATTAAGATAATATTTATAACAAATTTAAACATGGTCTAATTGCCTAATGAGTTTTCTTTATTGTAACTAAATTTAAATTATAGTTTTGGAAACTATAACTTTATAATTCATAACTTTAAAACTTCATAAATTAAAGTTAAGGAATTATCCAAATAAACATTTCATTTGCTTAAATGAATTTCATTTATTTTCAAAGCATGAAATGATTAATATATTCTAAATAAGAAATGAATTAAAACTAAAATCTTTTCCAAAGATGTTATGAAGTTTCAGTTGAATTATATTAATAAGAAATATAATGGTGCCCAAAATAATATTAAACATGGAATTTATTATGTCTCCCATTTCCTTAATTTTTTTTTGTATTTAGTTATTTTACTATTATACCAAAACAAAGAATAATGATGGTTATTAGAAATCAGATTTAAATAAACTTAATATCAAACTTATAAGATTGTGGAAATTCATAGATTTTTATTTAACCCCAAATGAAATTATTAAAACCCTAAATTTCAAAATTGACATTAGGTGTCCATTTTGCAAATAATCAATATTTCAAAAATATTATTTTTGAAAAGTCTTCCAAACATAACCATAAGTGTTTTAAATGATAGACATTGTTTTTACAAAATTAAAGAAACTAATTTGAGTTGATTTGGTTTCTTAATTTAAAAGTTATGTAAAAAAATCAGAAAACAGAAAAAGAAAAAGAAAAGCTAACTGGGCCGAAGCCCAGCATCTATCGCCCACGCGCGCAGCGGACAGCAGCGGCCCAGCGCAGCCCAGCCCGCGTCCCCTCCTTCTCTCACTGACGTGTGGGGCCCACACGTCAGGTTGTCTTCAACCTCCCGGAGACGACGCCCACGTCCACGGCTGAAAACGGCCGGCGTTACCTCGCTTCAACGCGGGCGTTTAAGACCCGGATTCAACGCCCCTGCCTGCCTATTTGTAGCCCTGACGCTCCTCTCCGTTTCCCCTCTCCTTCCCCTCAAAATCACGCCCCCAGGCTGCGGTACGAGCTCGCCGGAGTTCTCCGCCACCGCCACCGTTTCCTTCGAATTCCGGCGAGTGGGAGCCACCCCGACACCCAAAACCGCCTCCATCATCTCCCTCGTACTCGTGCGATCCCGTAGGACCCTCCCCCTTGTTCAAAGCATCACCGATATCAAGAGGGCACTCGCCCGAGGTGGCCGGAGCCGCCGCCGCGCTCGTCCACGCCACTCCGGCAAGAACTCGAGGACGCCGCGGTCACCATCTTCCCCGCAGCGACGAGCCGCACCCGAGGGTGTCATCCGCGCGTCCGGGGGAGCACCGTAGCGTCATCCTCGTCCTCGCCGAGCGCAGCGCCGCCGTCGGCCTCGTCTCCGGCGAACTCGCGCCGCCGCCCGGTGTTCAACGCACGGTGAGCCCTCCGATTCTTTTTCCACGGTCACGATTAGATCCATCCTCCGAACCGGTATCAGTAGATCTCAGCCGTCAGATCCAGATCCAACGATCCAGATCTAATGACTTAACCACGTCAGCAGCCCAGTCAGCGCACAGTCAGCGCCCAGTCAGCGCTGACGTGTAAAATCATTTTCACGATTTAATTAATTGGCAGTTTTGCAGAAAAGCCCCTGTCTATTCAAATTATCATATCTTTTTATATGTTTATCCAAATTCAAATATTTTTATATATTTGGAAAGCCCTTGACATGTAGAATATTTTGGATCTGCCCAAATTCAAATTTGACTTAGTTTAAAATATTCAAATTTCAAATGGTGAATTTGAGTATTTTTGTCATAACTTTAAATCTGTAAATTCAAAAATTGCAAATAAAATTGTTTTAGAAACTTTAGAATATTTGTAAATTGATGCCACTGCTATAAAATATTTTTGAGTAATATTGAATGAATTCATAGTTATATAGTTAATTTGAATAGTTTGAGTATTTTTCCACATAACAATTAATAGAAATATTATTTTTGATTAAATCAAATTGCTATAAATTTAATTAAATGCCCCATGTCTACTAACACTAATTACAAAATTTTGCTATAAAAATTTTAATTATAGAAAACTTTAATATTATAATTATTCCTTTTATTATATTTTCCAAAAATGGAAATTAATTAGATTGCATTTATAGCCAAATGCACACCTTATAAATATCATAAAAATTAGTATTATGTTTCTTGTGGTTTAAAATTGCATTAGATTCATAGCATATCTTATTCTCATAGGAAAACCCCTCTTCATTAGTTTTCTCTAAGTTAGGATCATTTCAACTTAGCATATTTGTGAAGTGCTATGCACTAGACACTTAGGATTTTCAACATGGAGCTGGAAGACCAATGAAGGACTTAGTCAAAAACAAGACTTCAGAAGTATCTTCAAGGAGAAGAAGCACTTAGAAGAAAATCAGGAAGAAGTTCATGAAGGACTTAGAAGAAAACAGACTCTGGAAGTATCCCAAAGATGTCAAGCACTTGGAAGAAAAGTGAGAAGAAGTTCAAGAAGGCCAACCCCCTTTTATTCTCTAAGTCTCTCTCTCTGTCTTTTCTCCCCTCTGAGACTTCATGAAGACTAAGTAAATCCAAGACCAGCCTCTAGGATACAAGAACCATCAAGTCTGAAGATTCAGCAAGACTACCAAGAACTCAATCAAGACATCATCCAGAAGAAAGTTATAAGTCTGGAGATGAAGCCTGGAGGACAACTACATCTTCTTTCTATCTTTTCCCTCTTTCCCTAATCTTGTCTTTTAGACTTAAACAAATTTTGATCATGATGTTATCATCTTGAAGTTGTTGGATCCTAGCGGCATAGTGGGATGAAGCGGCCTGGAAACAAACCTTACATGTCCACGTACATGAGACATGTTCCACAATTTAAGTGGCTGGCCGGGTGTCTGTCTCTCTCACTTTAGCGAATATCCAATTTACAAAGAGTTGATAGTAATTGTTGATCACCTTATAGACTTAGTATTTTCCTCTAAGTATTTTGCACATCATGCATAAACATATTTCCTTAGAAAGTTTTATAAAACTTATTTATTCATCTAGTGTGTGTTTGGTGTGTATTGTGGAGTTGTGCTTGCTGTTGATTGTTGTATTGTTGTTTGTCTCTACTGTTAGATTGAACGGAGAGTCCCGAGTATCGTTGAAAAGAGTTGTGAACAACGACAACATTCAAAGGCAAGTGGCACACCTCATAAACTTCCTAAGTATTTTCTATGCATTACTTAGTGTATTTTATATGCATGTGTAGGATAGTGTTGCTATGCTACACCTGCGTAGATTCCCTTACTCTTGTGTCTAGGTTCCTATATCTTACTTAGCAGAAATATTGATGCTATGCAATTGATGAAAAGTTTTACAAATTATTAAGTGGCTACTCAGGGTTATGCTCAGGGTTGTCGTCGCCTAGGAGGAATTTCTATTCTACTTAGGGCCGTGAGCATGGTGATTTTTACCTGAGAGTGCACATCCACTAAGTTAATGAAACTCCTGGGTGGATTGGTTGTTATGGTTTATGTTGAGTGGCTTTTGGGACTATGCTTGTGGTTGTCATCGCCTAGGATGAATGTCTATTCTACTTAGTGCCACGAGTATGGTGGTTGTTACCCAGAAGTACACTTGTGGATGGCCACCCAGGGAACAGAGGAATCTGAAGAACTCCGAGTGACGATTGCTTCCCGTGCAACCTTTCGACAATGGGCTCTGTCTAGAATAATTAAGTTGTGAGGGTGCAACCGGTCAGCTTGACAAGCAGATGTAGGGGGATGATAGGTGGAACGGGTCTCGCTAGTATGGTTGCATTCTTCTTCTGAAAGTTCTTGTCTCAATTCTCTCCTTTCCTTAATACACTCCGCGTGTATAGGATTTCTCGGACAAATTGAGTCTAAAGGTGAAAGTGCACAACCTCTGCAGAGTGTAAAACTAAGTACTTAGTCGTGTCCCCGGTACGGACAATTTGAGCAGCTGATCACGGACGTCAACGGAGGATTCCACCATTCCAACTTCAGAAATAAAACTTGATGGGTGAACAAGGGAAGATGAGATTTATGGTTTTCATGCCATACTCATCTGGATTTCAAGAAAAGTGTTTTCAAAAGAGTAGGAAAAATTGGCTTTATGCAAATTAGCCTTGAAACTCCACCAGCCAAATATGCATATAGGCTTTAGAGTTATTCCATAAGTGTCCACCATAGTGTCACTTGCCAGACTCCATTTTTAATGGAATCTGACCCACGTTGTTGCAATATTTTTCTTATTGCAGATTTGATCAGATGACGAGTGAGGTTTCGTTTAAAGGTTTCGAGTCTACAACCAACATGTTTTCGCCTGTGGCAGCATGAAAGTTATAGAGACTCACTGCTATTGTATTTCCGCTGTGTACTTTGTCAATGCTAGCTTTATGCTATGCAACTTGTATCAAATATATTTTGTAATTCTGGATCATCGATGTAATAAAATTGACGCCTTGTTTTGATATTACATCGTAAACTGTGTGTGCAAATGAATCGATCCAGGGATTTGCACTATACACAGGTATCTGCCTTATTTAAAGAGCAGGTACGCTACAGATGGTATCAGAGCACTGTGTTGCCTGTAGGTTCGAAACCCTAGGTTTGGATAGAAATAGGTTTGACCATAGGATTGAAAATCTATTTTTCTTCACTTTTCTAAAAACAAATCTTTTCACTAAGTCGTCCTCGTATTCTCATCTACTATCGACCTTCTGAAAATACCTTATCTTATTCTAGATGACCATGTTCTTATAGTCTAAGTCTGATTCTGCTGCTTCATATGGAAAAGCTACGATGCAACATAAAGTTCTACGTGCATGAAAGACCACTGAAGAACCAGGATACGACCAACACTTCGAAGATATCCATAAAGGTTGAACAAGAACTTGAAGCACTTGCGAAGGAAGTAGATGTGACCACCACCTAAATAGAATGACGATATCGTGTTAGTGTATTGATCATATCAACTCGGATATATGACAATACTAGATTGTTAGTTTGTTGTGAACCTTGTTGCTTGATGTTTGTTAGATGTTGATTGATTATGTTATAGATGGGTTGTCTTGTTTTGTTTTATTGAACTAGGATGCCTCCATAGTAAAATTCAACTCATTGCTTTCTAAACCAACCAGATGTCTCACCCAAATACCAACACCAATGTTTTGCATACAACTATGCAACTACTATTTGAGAACCGGAGTCAGCTGTGGAATTTGATCAATGATCAACTGCCAAAGATTGATCAAAACCATAGTGTTTTTGAAGAGGACCTTATGACCAAACCAAAGGTATGCAAAACTTGTGGAGAGATAGGACATACGTGCAAAGAATGTTCTGATGAGTGGCCCCATGGTCATACCAGACATCTAGTTAAAGGATGCCCACAAGTCAGGTTACTTGCTTCCCGTGTAAAGGAACAAATCATGTCCCAATACAGTGTCAACTTTATCCCTAGGTGCAACAAGTTATCCAGCAAACCAAGCAAGGAATGCAACAGTCTCTCATGAAGACCCTGGAGGAACAAGGACAAAAGCTTAAATCCAAGAAAGTTCTTAGCCACATAAGTTGCTACAAGTGCAAAGATAAGGGACATTACGCTTATAAGTGCCCTTAGTGGAAGAAGGATAAATCTCTCCAAGGACCGAGTGGAAAACGTAAAGTACTATAACTTGCCGTATCACCACATACCATTACATTTTAAATAGTAGTACACTCTAAATCAGAAAAATAAACAAGATTAAACAAAGTTCCTAGACTGACCACAAAAATTTCTTTTAAGGGTGGTAGCCACCCAGATAATTCTAACCAAGCTGCCTGAAACCCAGAGATCCCAAACCATCTTTCTTTCGAGCCTCCCCAATCAGAAAATTCATCCCCAGCTAGTTTCCAGTTTCCATGTCAGAAATTTCATTTCTCAAAACATCCCGAGTTATCAGAATCATTCAAGCATTTGCTTTTCTTTTTAGCTTCTCCGAATCTCGGGGACGAGATTCCTTTTAAGGGTGGTAGTCTGTAACATCCCAACATTTTATAATGTTTGAAAATCACTAAAATTTTAAACTTTTGTTTTGATTAAAAATAAAAACATTATATGCAAAGAAAACCAACTATAAAAGATTTCAAACATATTTACAGGATTTAATATTTCAAATATCTCAGTTTATCATCTTTTTCAAAAGTTGTTTCAGGTTAAAACATTTTATTATCCATTGTAATTCTTAAAACCTCAATATCTAATTTGATAAATGTTATACAAACTTCAAACCATTTCCCTGTAATAAAAGGTCTTTGTAAGTATTTGATTTAAACCACATAGCCATAGCTAATCATAAATTAAGATAATATTTATAACAAATTTAAACATGGTCTAATTGCCTAATGAGTTTTCTTTATTGTAACTAAATTTAAATTATAGTTTTGGAAACTATAACTTTATAGTTCATAACTTTAAAACTTCATAAATTAAAGTTAAGGAATTATCCAAATAAACATTTCATTTGCTTAAATGAATTTCATTTATTTTCAAAGCATGAAATGGTTAATATATTCTAAATAAGAAATGAATTAAAACTAAAATCTTTTCCAAAGATGTTATGAAGTTTCAGTTGAATTATATTAATATGAAATATAATGGTGCCCAAAATAATATTAAAAATGGAAATTATTATGTCTCCCATTTCCTTAATTTTTTTTTGTATTTAGTTATTTTACTATTATACCAAAACAAAGAATAATGATGGTTATTAGAAATCAGATTTAAATAACTTAATATCAAACTTATAAGATTGTGGAAATTCATAGATTTTTATTTAACCCCAAATGAAATTATTAAAACCCTAAATTTCAAAATTGACATTAGGTGTCCATTTTGCAAATAATCAATATTTCAAAAATATTATTTTTGAAAAGTCTTCCAAACATAACCATAAGTGTTTTAAATGATAGACATTGTTTTTACAAAATTAAAGAAACTAATTTGAGTTGATTTGGTTTCTTAATTTAAAAGTTATGTAAAAAAATCAGAAAACAGAAAAAGAAAAAGAAAAGCTAACTGGGCCGAAGCCCAGCATCTATCGCCCACGCGCGCAGCGGACATCAGCGGCCCAGCGCAGCCCAGCCCGCGTCCCCTCCTTCTCTCACTGACGTGTGGGGCCCACACGTCAGGTTGTCTTCAACCTCCCGGAGACGACGCCCACGTCCACGGCTGAAAACGGCCGGCGTTACCTCGCTTCAACGCGGGCGTTTAAGACCCGGATTCAACGCCCCTGCCTGCCTATTTGTAGCCCTGACGCTCCTCTCCGTTTCCCCTCTCCTTCCCCTCAAAATCACGCCCCCAGGCTGCGGTACGAGCTCGCCGGAGTTCTCCGCCACCGCCACCGTTTCCTTCGAATTCCGGCGAGTGGGAGCCACCCCGACACCCAAAACCGCCTCCATCATCTCCCTCGTACTCGTGCGATCCCGTAGGACCCTCCCCCTTGTCCAAAGCATCACCAATTTATCAAGCGGGCACTCGCCCGAGGTGGCCGGAGCCGCCACCGTGCTCGTCCACGCCACTCCGGCAAGAACTCGAGGACGCCGCGGTCACCATCTTCCCCGCAGCGACGAGCCGCACCCGAGGGCGTCATCCGCGCGTCCGGGGGAGCACCGTAGCGTCATCCTCGTCCTCGCCGAGCGCAGCGCCGCCGTCGGCCTCGTCTCCGGCGAACTCGCGCCGCCGCCCGGTGGTCAACGCACGGTGAGCCCTCCGATTCTTTTTCCACGGTCACGATTAGATCCATCCTCCGAACCGGTATCAGTAGATCTCAGCCGTCAGATCCAGATCCAACGATCCAGATCTGATGACTTAACCACGTCAGCAGCCCAGTCAGCGCACAGTCAGCGCCCAGTCAGCGCTGACGTGTAAAATCATTTTCACGATTTAATTAATTGGCAGTTTTGCAGAAAAGCCACTGTCTATTCAAATTATCATATCTTTTTATCTGTTTATCCAAATTCAAATATTTTTATATATTTGGAAAGCCCTTGACATGTAGAATATTTTGGATCTGCCCAAATTCAAATTTGACTTATTTTAAAATATTCAAATTTCAAATGGTGAATTTGAGTATTTTTGTCATAACTTTAAATCTGTAAATTCAAAAATTGCAAATAAAATTGTTTTAGAAACTTTAGAATATTTGTAAATTGATGCCACTGCTATAAAATATTTTTGAGTAATATTGAATGAATTCATAGTTATATAGTTAATTTGAATAGTTTGAGTATTTTTCCACATAACAATTAATAGAAATATTATTTTTGATTAAATCAAATTGCTATAAATTTAATTAAAGGCCCCCTGTCTACTAACACTAATTACAAAATTTTGCTATAAAAAATTTAATTATAGAAAACTTTACTATTATAATTATTCCTTTTATTATATTTTCCAAAAATGGAAATTAATTAGATTGCATTTATAGCCAAATGCACACCTTATAAATATCATAAAAATTAGTATTACGTTTCTTGTGGTTTAAAATTGCATTACATTAATAGCATATCTTATTCTAATAGGAAAACCCCTCTTCATTAGTTTTCTCTAAGTTAGGATCATTTCAACTTAGCATTTTTGTGAAGTGCTATGCACTAGACACTTAGGATTTTCAACATGGAGCTGGAAGACCAATGAAGGACTTAGTCAAAAACAAGACTTCAGAAGTATCTTCAAGGAGAAGAAGCACTTAGAAGAAAATCAGGAAGAAGTTCATGAAGGACTTAGAAGAAAACAGACTCTGGAAGTATCCCAAAGATGTCAAGCACTTGGAAGAAAAGTGAGAAGAAGTTCAAGAAGGCCAACCCCCTTTTATTCTCTAAGTCTCTCTCTCTGTCTTTTCTCCCCTCTGAGACTTCATGAAGACTAAGTAAATCCAAGACCAGCCTCTAGGATACAAGAACCATCAAGTCTGAAGATTCAGCAAGACTACCAAGAACTCAATCAAGACATCATCCAGAAGAAAGTTATAAGTCTGGAGATGAAGCCTGGAGGACAACTACATCTTCTTTCTATCTTTTCCCTCTTTCCCTAATCTTGTCTTTTAGACTTAAACAAATTTTGATCATGATGTTATCATCTTGAAGTTGTTGGATCCTAGCGGCATAGTGGGATGAAGCGGCCTGGAAACAAACCTTACATGTCCACGTACATGAGACATGTTCCACAATTTAAGTGGCTGGCCGGGTGTTTGTCTCTCTCACTTTAGCGAATATCCAATTTACAAAGAGTTGATAGTAATTGTTGATCACCTTATAGACTTAGTATTTTCCTCTAAGTATTTTGCACATCATGCATAAACATATTTCCTTAGAAAGTTTTATAAAACTTATTTATTCATCTAGTGTGTGTTTGGTGTGTATTGTGGAGTTGTGCTTGCTGTTGATTGTTGTATTGTTGTTTGTCTCTACTGTTAGATTGAACGGAGAGTCCCGAGTATCGTTGAAAAGAGTTGTGAACAACGACAACATTCAAAGGCAAGTGGCACACCTCATAAACTTCCTAAGTATTTTTTATGCATTACTTAGTGTATTTTATATGCATGTGTAGGATAGTGTTGCTATGCTACACCTGCGTAGATTCCCTTACTCCTGTGTCTAGGTTCCTATATCTTACTTAGCAGAAATATTGATGCTATGCAATTGATGAAAAGTTTTACAAATTATTAAGTGGCTACTCAGGGCTGTGCTCAGGGTTGTCGTCGCCTAGGAGGAATTTCTATTCTACTTAGGGCCGTGAGCATGGTGATTTTTACCTGAGAGTGCACATCCACTAAGTTAATGAAACTCCTGGGTGGATTGGTTGTTATGGTTTATGTTGAGTGGCTTTTGGGACTATGCTTGTGGTTGTCATCGCCTAGGATGAATGTCTATTCTACTTAGTGCCACGAGTATGGTGGTTGTTACCCAGAAGTACACTTGTGGATGGCCACCCAGGGAACAAAGGAATCTGAAGAACTCCGAGTGACGATTGCTTCCCGTGCAACCTTTCGACAATGGGCTCTGTCTAGAATAATTAAGTTGTGAGGGTGCAACCTGTCAGCTTGACAAGCAGATATAGGGGGATGATAGGTGGAACAGGTCTCGCTAGTATGGTTGCATTCTTCTTCTGAAAGTTCTTGTCTCAGTTCTCTCCTTTCCTTAATACACTCCGTGTGTATAGGATTTCTCGGACAAATTGAGTCTAAAGGTGAAAGTGCACAACCTCTGCAGAGTGTAAAACTAAGTACTTAGCCGTGTCCCCGGTATGGACAATTTGAGCAGCTGATCACGGACGTCAACGGAGGATTCCACCATTCCAACTTCAGAAATAAAACTTGATGGGTGAACAAGGGAAGATGAGATTTATGGTTTTCATGCCATACTCATCTGGATTTCAAGAAAAGTGTTTTCAAAAGAGTAGGAAAAGTTGGCTTTATGCAAATTAGCCTTGAAACTCCACCAGCCAAATATGCATATAGGCTTTAGAGTTATTCCATAAGTGTCCACCATAGTGTCACTTGCCAGACTCCATTTTTAATGGAATCTGACCCACGTTGTTGCAATATTTTTCTTATTGCAGATTTGATCAGATGACGAGTGAGGTTTCGTTTAAAGGTTTCGAGTCTACAACCAACATGTTTTCGCCTGTGGCAGCATGAAAGTTATAGAGACTCACTGCTATTGTATTTCCGTTGTGTACTTTGTCAATGCTAGCTTTATGCTATGCAACTTGTATCAAATATATTTTGTAATTCTGGATCATCGATGTAATAAAATTGACGCCTTGTTGTGATATTACATCGTAAACTGTGTGTGCAAATGAATCGATCCAGTGATTTGCACTATACACAGGTATCTGCCTTATTTAAAGAGCAGGTACGCTACAGTAGCGAGCGAAATTAAAATTGGCATCAATGTTACACGAAACCCCCAACCTTTCCTTCAACTTGCTTTCATCTTAATTGACTCTTTTAGGGATTTTAATGGACTATCCCATTTTGGGGGAGTGATGTGCTTTTTGGTAACTCACCACCCTAAAATGTGTATTCATGAGGAATACCACTTTGTAGTGATATTTAAATATTATCTACTCTCTTTGTGGTAAGTCTTACTCATGCGAAATTCAAATTCTAATGTCCATTAATTATCTCTTGTTGGATTTCTTTTGCCTATTGTTAAAAAGAATGGATTATCACATTATGGGGGAGTAATAAGCTATGTGCATATTACAAGCCTAGAAAATGTGATCATGTGAGGTAGTGTCACCTAGAGTTGATATTGTTGATTATCTTGTTCCTAGGTGGCATGGTACTCAAACAAGTTCCATATTTGCTTAAATTCTTTTTGATCACCCATCTTTCGGTATCTTGTTTGTGAGAGAGTTTCTTGATGCTTAGTATGATCATCGATTATTTGAAGCCATCAAGAATCTCTAGATAAGCATGGTTTTCAATTCTTTTATCTTGCCACATGCTTATGTTTTGTGAATATGATCTTGAATACATATATGTCATGTACCACCGAGAAATGTCTCCATACAATCATTGTCTTTTACAAGTGATAATTATATTTGTGGTAAATTTATTGATCATATTCACGTTGGCTATTGTTCTTAAGTTGCATTTTTCTATCGCCAAGTTTGTTTTGGTTTAACCATCCTTTTGTCTTCTTTGCTTCATTTGGATCTTTTTGTTGCTCTACTCATAATTTGTGTTGAACTTTGTTGAGTTAGGTGTAACATCCCAATTTTGCTAAAATTTAAAACTTTGCATTCATACATCATTCATCTTATAGGCTTAACTTTTAATCACATAAATACTAAATAAAAATTCAATTATGAGTTTAAATAATGTTTAATCCCATTTAAATGTTTATTTAAACTTACTCCATAAAATATAATTTTTTTTCAAATTATATAATGGGTAAGGTTATTATTAAAAATTGCTAATTTAAATAACCTTTCCAAAATATATTTTTATGAATTTTTCTGAAATGTTTTGAATAGGTTCAAAAATCATTTAGTAAATCAGATTTGAAAAACAATTTTATTTTATTTAAAGGACTATGTTACCGGGCCGGCCTAGACGTTATCCACCGCGCGCGCGGTCGATAACGGCCCATCGGCCCGCTCCATCGCGCGCGCCGCTCCCCTCTCGCTGACAGGTGGGCCCCACCTGTCAGCCGTCTTCCACCTCCGTCCGGAGATCGCGCCGGAGACGACGACCACGACCGAGCCGTTTCCGGGCCGGTTTCCACCGTGATTAGCTCCCGCGCCCCCTCCTATTTATACCCCGCGAGGCCGCCTCCGAAACCCTCCCCAAAACCCTACCTCTCCGCCGTCGGGCTGCTCGGAATCGAGCTCGCCGTCGCCGCCATTGCCGCCGGGCTTTTTCGCGAGTGCGGTAAGCTCCAAGCTCCTCGAGCTCCACCGAGCCCCCCCTCGCTTCCCCATCCTTTTGCGCACCCGTTGAGCCCCCTTGCTTGTCCCATTGCGCAGCCGAACGCCGAAAACGACCTCGACCGAGGTGCTCCGCCGCCGGCCACCATCTCCGACGAGGAAAGGAGAGGAGTCTCGACGCCGCCGCCGCGCCATCGACCTCGCCTCCTCCTCCGTGTCATTTTGGTAAGAACCGTTCGTCCTGGGGCGGTGTTTTCATGCGGGAAGCGTCGAGGCCGACGCGCCGCCGCCGCGGGCGCCGCCGCCGGCGAGCCTTCCGGCGACCCGCGCACCGCTCGGTTCGGCCCAGCGTCCCACGCCGTTGGATCTAGATCCAACGGATCTAGATCCAAACGATCCCGTGTCCGATCTCATTTAAATCGGATGGCTCTCGTCCACGATCCGCGCGAACCGTTTTCGTCCAATAGGATCGCGCCACGTAGCCCCCTTATTTTCTTTTTCGCAAGAATTTTATAAATAAAACAGAAAAATATGCAAAACTTAGAAAATTCATAACTTATGTTCTGTAAGTCCAAATTCAATGAAACTTTATATCCACGGATAGCCCTGCTAGAGTAGTTTAATTCTACATCATTTGTTTTTGCTTTTGTTAAATAATAATTCATAAGATCATCCGAGGAGTAATTCGGCTATTAAATTCATAACTTAAATAATAAAAATGTTTTACAAATAAACTCAATTGTTTTAGGTTTAGGTTAACAACCTCTGCCCAGGAATATTAATATATGTCTATTTGAAAACTTTCTTAGAACAATAAAAGTTGTAATATTATAATCTAAGTTTTGGTTATTTTGTTTTCAATTAATAAATTGTTAAGTGAATTGAGAAATTTCTAGAAATTGCATCTCATGCATTTAATACCACAGAATATAAATCATGGATAAGTGTGTCTAATTCTACACATGGCATATCATGCATGCATACATCTTTTATTTGGTGTGTGAGATTTTGTGTGGATATTTATTTGTATGTATTGCTTGTGCTAGATTGTGAAGGAGAGGGAGGACCTGCTTGTGATTGCTCTTCTTGTTGTGCCTGCCCCTCCTGCTGCCAAGGCAAGTGACTTCATAAAACACCTACTATTTTATTCTATTGCATATCTAGTGTTTTCAAACAGTATTTGCAAAAGTAGTATGCATGATAGGTTTTGGGAGATTGTAGTATGCTATGCAAACCTTTTAGGTTTCCCCTTAGAAATTCCAGATTAGAACCCTATTATAATTTAGTGGAAGCACCTGCTGCAAAAATGATTGTTTTATGGTTGTGGTGATAAATGAAAATTTCCACTAAATTAATGTAACGCCTGGGTGGATTGGGTCGATCGAGGAGGTTTCAAGTTGAGTGGCTTCTCAGGGCCAAGTGCCATGGTTGTCTTCGCCCAGGGTAGTTTCTACTTACCTGGGGCCATGATATGCGGTGTTAACCTGAGTTTCTCACTTGGTGTAGGCCACCCAGGGCTATGAGATTTAAGTTTACACTGAGTCTAGTTGCTTATCGTGCAACCATTGGTCAATATGGGCTCTGTCTTGATGGAGTAAGTTGATGTGGACCTGGGTCAAGAGATTGATGGTGGTAGAGGTGATTGGATGGTGGTAATCTCTTAGTATGATCATGGGAAAGCAACTTCTGAAAAGTCTCGTCTTGATATTCTCCTTTTCCTTCTCACTAAAGGAGTGTAGAGGATAGTTTGGGTTGATTAAGTCTAATGGTGAAAGTGCACACCCTCTCGAGAGTTAAAACCTAAGATCTTAGCCGTGTCCCCGACATCGGACAATTTGAGTAACTACACAAGGTTGTGTTCTGAAAATCTCCTCATCTCAAATTTCTTAATAAAACTTTGTTGGGTGAACATGGGTAGGAGACATGGACTTGTCTCGAGATTTGTCTCTGAAGGAAAAGATATTGATTTAAGAAAATTGTTTATCAAAAGTAGGAGAAAATTTGCTTTGCGCAATAGCCTTGAGCTCCACCAGCCAAAATAAGCATATAGTTATAGTTTAATAGAACATTAGGAATTAAAGTAACTTGCCACCACAATTCAATTGTGCTGGCCCTTTATAGCTGGGCTGCAACTAAACCTTGCAGAATGTCCGAATGAGGAGTAAGGGGGTCGTCTTCGAGCTACAACCAACATGATTTGCCAGTGGCTTCATGGAGAAGATGTAGCTCCATGCTACCTTTAGTATTGCGTTTGAACTCTGAAATAAAGTGTGAACTATTTATTCAGCTAGCATTTCCGCTATGCTAAGTTGTAAGGATATTTGTTTTTGGATCATTCGTCTCGTTCTGTAATAAATTTTGACATTGTACTGTGATATTACATCTTATTGGAGAATGTGAGACTTATGTGATCCAAGTCTTTGCATTATTCATATGTGCCATTGCTTTCGTAAGCAAGGGCACTACATTAGGAAAAGCAAGGATCCCATTGTTGTGCATTTACATTCGAAGACTTAATTCTAAGTAACGCACTATTCTTGGGGGAGCTATCCTACATTGAGTAGAACATCATCCTTTTAATTGTTATCGGGTCTTATTGATTTTCTTAAACTTTGCATTCAAAAAGATATATGGAGGGTAATGATCCCACTTGTGTGCATTTTGTATTTACATACAAGATCTTAAAAATGCACTAATCATGGGGAAGCTACTCCATACTCTTTAGAGCACTATTCTTTAAAATTGGTTTGGTATCTTATTGTTCTTCTTGAACATGACTAATGCTTTAACAATGTATATGGTGAGTGATGATCTCATTTGTGTGCATTTTGTATTCATATACAAGATCATAAGTAATGCACTAATATTGGGGGAGCAACCATATATGTTATTGAACATTAGTTGTCTTCAATTGGTTTTTGATCCCGATGACATGTCTCCTTGAAAGACAAACATTTTTCGTCTTTGGTACTTTGTGCCATCATAAAAAGTGTAAAGGGATTGGTTTATTTGTTGAAACCTTACTCTTCTTTGTGGAGTTGGCTATCTCATCCCATGGTTCCTAAACTACCTTTTGGATGAGATAAACCTTCGAGCATGCTTGTTTGATTTATTTCTTATGCTCATTGGTTTAGCCATGACTTTGTTTTCATTTGACATCTTTTCAAATTGGTTTCTCCAACCAAGTGTTGGTTTGAGTATTTGATACAATGAGGACAAATCCTTCTCTTGCCACACTTTTGTGTAGTTTCTTGATTTAATTGGCGTTTTGTCCAAATTGTATCTCGTTTGGTTACTGAAAGTTTTGTGCATTCATATTTACTATATGTATATCTTATGACATGCTTACTTTCATTGATCCAATATATAGGATAAACTCCATCAAATCCTAAATGGCTAAGATGTGCATGAAATTCTATTTCATATCAATATGCACATATTTATGTGGAGTTTGTCCTATGTATTGTAGTTGGTCTAACTACTTTGGACCCAATTAGTTTGGGTGCCATAGTGTACTTGATTTTTTTTAGGTACATGGGAGATGCATTGGAAGCTTGCCTCTTTTCAAAGAAGATGTCTTCACCATGGGCTTCTTGGAGCCAAGCTTGGATGATTGTGAACTCTCATCTTCTACACCGTCAATGCTATCTCGGTAACAAGTATCTAACTCATGCATATACTTCTAGCTCTCAACCTTGTGTAGGTTGTTCTTTGGCATGAGTTTCTCTAAGTTGCATTTGATATGGTTTTTGCAAAGTTTTTTTTTTTAATATCTTCATTGCTAATGTGAGTAAGCCGGGATGATTACACATCAAGGGGATTTATATAATCATCTTCGTGATTCACCGATCTCCAATATGTTAATCTAGCAAATTCATTTCAAAGTCTCTCATGTGCAATATTGATGAATTCTCATAAATCATTTGCCTTATGTGATATTTGCTTTGTGTCTCGAAGTATCCCAACTATCACTTATCTTATGTGGGTATTTGTGATGCTTTGAGAATTTGGTGTTGGAAGTTCATCTATACCCTCTAAGAATAATTTGAGCTATGTGTTTTGCTTTTAAGCAAAAATCTTATCGGTGTATTTATAACTTCCTCTTGGATACCATGTGATTTACCGTGTATCTACATTGTGTGTGCATGTTTCTTTGTGGACTTAGTGTCTATACTTAGAAACTTATACACACGAATGTAGTTACATAGTTAATTGGTATTCAAAATATTTAGTGATCACATATTATTTCTTTCTTGATCATTTGGTGATCTCTAAAAGGCACAAGCTTTGTTTTTCTATTGGTATAACATTGCCTCTTAATAAGCTTGTGGTCCTATTTGATGTATCCTCTTTGGTGTGATTGTATGCGAAATACATGATATGCACTATGTGCCTCATAATTTGAAAGACTATGGTGTTGCTTAGGCTCATCCTTGTTTAGTCTCTAAATTGTATTTCCATATCACACCCATCCTTTCCCGGTTGAGCAAGTCTTTGTTTTCCCTATCTTTTACTTGTTGCTCAACATTTGTTTGTGTTCAAAATTATCTAGGAGGAAGTGAGGATTCCATGTTATGCACACCATATTGAAATACAAATCTTTTCATTGTGCATGTACCTTGGGGACTTCCCTCTTAATTTTTAGAACACTTGGTTGATCTTATCATAACATCTTCTTGTGCTCAATTGGTGTTTGGATCCCTTGATTGCTTGCTTCTTTGTGAATGCTTTCCCCCTTTGCAATTGGTATCCTTCAAGTGGATTTCAATTGATATCTTTCTTGTGCAATTTTTGGATCCTCAATATAGTTTGATCCCCTTCATCTATTCGTCATTGGATAAGTGCATTTCATTTCACTCATATCATGAGAAATGCATAAATCATGAAGGAGGTCTTATTATGTTACCTTTCCAAAGCTTTTCGCCCATTTCGGCAATCGTTGCCAATGGGGGAGAAGTTTTGGAGGGTTGTATGGAATTGGCTTTGTACTTTGGTTTATTCTTAAGTATTTGTTTTTCTTGCCTTTGCATTTGTTGCTTGGTTTTATATATAGTGGAAACTCCACAATCGGTAATGGTTGACAATATATGCAATGAATTCATGTTCATACACACGTGCATAAATTATGGGGGAGTTTGCTCTATATATGTGGATGAAATAACATCACATACCTTTATAGTATTTGATGTTAGTACAACCACTTTTGTTCGTTAAATTCCATATTATTAACCCTCTCAAAATAGATTGTCATCAATTACCAAAATGGGGGAGATTGAAAGAGCATTTTCCCTCATGTGTGGTTTTGGTAATTATATGACAATCTCTATGAACTAATGTTTGCATTGAGATGTCCTTATAGATCATGTTCATGGAAATAGTGGAGTTCATGTGTTGAACTCTTGAAGCTCATGGGTTGAGTGAATCTTATTGCAAGTATGTCTTGAGGATTCAAGACACCATCTTAGTGAAGAAAAGATGAGTGGTGCAAGTCCAAGAGAAGCTTTCTCGAAAAGATCCTATGCATGGAGCTTGCTATGGATACATGAAGATGGAGCCTAGCGAGACTCTCCCATTATTGGTATGGGGGGGTATTTGGAGAAGCCTTCATCAAGCATGTGCTTGGACGCGCAATCAAGAAAGATGACTCACTTGAAGAGATCAAGATAGTCATCATCTAACTCAAGTGGAATGCTCAAGGCAAAGGTATGATCTTGATAGGGCTATAGGATAGATAGGCGTACTATCAAGAGAGGCTCTCAAGTGAGTACCTTGATCGCATCGTTGTGGAGAGCTCAAACCTTTGCATATTTGGCATATCATATTTCTTGGTTCTTATTTGACTTTTATCCTTGTGAGGAATTAGAGCTTGGTTCATCTCCATGTCAAGCTCTAGTTCATCGAAAACGGTTTTACTTTGTAAAACTTGTTGCGTTTTTTATGTTTGAGGTTTTATCAGTTGTTCTTTTATCTAGAGATCTTTCATTTCCCCATTTGGTTTTAACCTCACTTGTTTGACTATGATGTTTCTCTGCATGATCTTATAGAGCTCTTGGTGGTGATTCCAATGAGCCAAAAATCATCGAAAACGGAGTTCGTATGGTCAAGATATCATCGTTTTCGTATTGACGTTTCTGTCAGGGGCGGAAGTTCCGGCCAAACTTCCACCCAAACTTCCGGTTTGACCAGAGAACACTTCCCGGTCGCGTTTTGGGGTGTTTGGGGGGGGTCCGGAAGTTCCGAGGTAAGCCCAGAACTTCCGGCCCGAGTGGGAAAAACTGCCCCCAACGGGCAGATTTGTTGGGAACCTATTTAAGGGGTCATCTTCCCCAATGGTTCCCAAGTTTTGGTGCTCTCTCTCCTCCTCCATTGTTGACCTCCAAAGATTTGAGATCTCTCAATCCCTCCAATGATTCTTGCTATTTCTTGAGGGAAAAGAGAGAGGAGATCTAGATCCACATTTCCACCAATCCATCTCTCCTCTAAGTGAGGGGAACCTAGTGGGTATAGATCTTGGAGTTCCTTTGTGGTTCTTGTCCTTTGTTCTTCCTCTCTTCTCCCCCCATAAGCATTAGTTGCTTTTGGTGGGATTTGGGAGTGAGAGATTTGACTCCTTTGTGGTTTCCTTTGTTCTTCCTCTCTTATTCCCCCATAAGCATTTGTTGCTTTGTTGGAATTTGAGAGTGAAGGACTTGAACACTTTGTGTGCTCTTGCCATTGCATTTGCATCGGTTTGAGCCCTCCACGAGGATTCTTGGTGGTGATACTTGTGAGCTTGTTACTCTTGGGTCCTTGGACCCTAGACGCCTTTTGTGGCCGGCCTTTTGTGGCCAAGACCTTTTGTGGTCAAGACCTTTTGTGGTCATCTTGAGAGCCCCCAATTAAGTTGTGGGTGTGTGCCTCAAGACTTGGGAGCCCCCAATTAAGTTGTGGGTGTGTGCCTCAAGAGTGTTGTACGGGATTCGATCTCCGCCCCAAAGGAGATCAATAGTGGAAGGTGAACTCGCAACCTTTTGTGGTTGAGTTCATCAGGAGAAGAAGGTGAGCCTTTGTGGCGTTGCGGCTAACCTGTTGTGGTTGCGCACACCTCTCCAAATGATATGTACACCCTTTGGGTGGAACTCGGGAATACATCCTCGTCTCCACGTGGCTCGGTTATTTCTATACCCGAGCTATTTACTTATGCACATTATATTGTGATAGCCTTCGTGCTTGAAGTCATCTATCTTGCTATAACCTTGTTACTTGTATTGCTTAGCATAAATTGTTGGTGCACATAGGTGAGCCTAGTTTATTTATCTAGGTTGTATGCTTGTTAAAGTAAACCTCTAGTTTTATTCCGCCTTTATCAAGCATACCGGAATATCCGGGTCTTTCTTGGACCGAATAATCCGGCTTCTCGAAAAAGTTTTAAATCGCCTATTCACCCCCCCCCCCCCCCCCTCTAGGCGACGTCTATCCGTTCACCGAGGGGGCGTGCTGTTTATGGTGGGATTGGCCCCGTCGTGCGCGAGTGACTGTGGCGCCTGGCGGGGCGCGCGCTCCTTCAGGCGCGCGTCGGCTGACGCGGGCGGCGCGGGCAGCGCGGGTGTTCGCCATGGCGCGGAGGCGGCTCGAAGGTCGTTGACGCGCCTCAATCCCCTACCTGGCGCGCCAAATGTCGCGTTATGACTTCGTTTGAACAGGGGTAGTTTGTGAAGGGGACTGAACGTGGAGGTCAAGACCCTCGAGGGGCACGGCGACGTTGCTCGCCGGACCTGAAGACGAAACACCCACGACAGAGATAGACACCGGCCCGTACCCAGGTTCACGGCCCTCGTGAGGAGGTAAGACCGCTACTCCTGCTTGTCTGTATTGGATTATGGTGGTTAAAGTACAGCAGAGCTTCCCGAGGGCCCCCTTGAGGCAGTTCTAGCCTAGGGAGGGAAGCGATGATCTTCTTCCTCCTCAAGCCATAGGTTATCCTATTTGGTATTTCTAGGGTTTACAAGCGTGGTTGCAAGCAATTGGCCCACCCTTGCTACGATGGAGGTCTTGGTGCTTTTATAGGCGCCTCCGGTGCTCTCCTTCTCCTTAGCCTTCAAGGTGGTTCCCACATGGCAGAGACATGGTGGAGCAGGAGTCCACCGTGGCCCCTTCGTCCATGGACGCGGTCCATCACTGATAAAGGTGGGCGCGGTGGCCGACAGGCGGCCGACCGCGAAGTACTGCTCGCAGGGGAGGTACTCTCTGAGGTGGAGCACGTGATGACGTCCTCTTTGGAGGGTTGCGCCGTCCACCTGCTTTATCACCAGAGTGGAAGGTCCTGTCAGTTCTGCAGCAGGCGGCGCAACTTTATTGACTCCTTTATCATCAAAACGGCAACGGGGGTGCTTGCGTCACCACGTGGGCGTGGCAGAGGCCATGTGCGCCACGCCGTACTTCCTTGGCCGCGACGTTTCCCCTCAGGCCTGAGGAGGCCTGTGGAGAGATTCCTGTTGACTTCCCCCGAGGCACGCTGGCGCCTCGGGAGGGTCTCCTGAAGCGAGAGACCCCTTGAGGCCCTCGTTTCCTCTTCAGGCCCTCGAGGGGAATTGCCTCTTGAGGGTCCCGCCAGGCGGCGAGGCCTGGTCCTTAGTCGTTTTGTCTGACTAGCCAGCGTGCGAGGCCTGGGGCGAGTGGGCTCTTCATACCCCAGTCCCCACTGGGCCGACAGTTGTGATGGCCATAGACACTCTCCCTCTAGATCTACCATTTGAATAAATTCTTTTATAATCGCCTGTTAGTATGATCGTTATAAGTGTGTCTCCTCTAGCGAGACAATTGTTCATATATATTAGTGACAAATTCGTTGTCCTATATTTATGAAGTAATGATCATATGCCGATTTGAATTTAGATGGTAGAAGCTCCTACATTCATAATATTAATGCCAAAGGATACAAACTTAATAAAGACACCACATATGTGTGGCAATACCGTTTAATTCATGTCAATGTTATAGTCAATGAATTAGCTCCATACCGGATGGATCTACAAGTCCTTAGATTTGATCTATTGAACCTTGCAAAATAACTAAGACACCGTTTTCGGAAAACGGGCATATAACTTATTGATAGTCATGCATATAGATGTATGTGGTTCAATGAAGTAATTGACGGGTAGTGGAGACCTTTATTTCGTGAACTTCACTGAACGTTTTGAGTATAACTTGTTGAGAATCGTGCATATGGGTGTATGTGAATCAATGAAGTACTTTAACGTGTAGTGGAAGTCTTTATTTCATAAACTTCATGAATATTCCGAGTAGATATATGGATATCCACTCAGGGAATGTTAGTTTGGAATTTTGATTCGATCAAACAAGTTCAGAATGAAGTAGGAAATAAATTTAACAAGAAAATCAAATTCCCGCGATACAGATCGAGGAAATGAAAATTTGAGTTATAATTTTGGCATATCATTGGAAGACTTGTGAGAAAAGTTCCACAAATTACATCGCATGGATCACCATAATGTTATGGTATGTTAGGACGTCGTAATTGCACCCTATCGCATAGTGTGTGGTAAATAAATCTCTTACCGAATTACTGTGATCGTTAGAGCTATATGGTAGAAACGTAACATTCACGTTAGATACTAGGGAACCCATTTAATCCATGGAGACAATACCATATGAGTAATGGCGTGGCTTTTAGCCTGGATTGTCGTTTCAGCAATTTAGTGTTTCGATGTGATCAAACCTAAAATGGATTAATCTTTGTAGTGTACCGTACCTAAAGAGTCAGTTGGGTACATGTCTCACGACATAGGCAAAATTATTGCCGGGATATACCTTACGAAAGAAATAGTTTCTTATCCAAGGGTATAAGTGAGAAAGAAAGTAGAGCAAGATGAAGTTGATGAACTTTCTCTTCAGACATCAGAGTGGCGCAACCGAAAGTGTTTTCGATGTCATGCTCCACAGCTTGAAAAATCTGATGATACAAGATCATGATGCTCTGAGCTCATACTAAGAACGTAGGCGTACGAGGTTGTGTTCCACACTGTGTGTTACGACAATCTTGTTATGAAGGTCATATTAATGGAATATGACAGACCTACGAACGAAGAAGAGATGGTGGATCTATGTCCGAGAAATGGCTATGAGTCATGTATGATCCGAATTAAAAATCCATGTACGATTACCAGGTAATGACTTGGGAGATCTTCTTGATGGCATCTAGGATGCTAATAGAATATGATATTTTATGAGAGAGGAGACATTGAAAAGGATCGATTTGTCATGAAACAGTTCCGACAGATTCAAAAGTTGACCACAATGAGAGTTTGTCTCAAATGGCGAAGCCTAAATCTATTTTGGGTCGTTTAGCAATTACTATAAGTTCGAATGAGAAATTAATAGATGGATAAGAAAACCGTGTTTCTTAATAGTGTCATTAAGAAAGAGTTGTAATCAGTACAATAATGGTTTGAAATCCTGAGGATGCTAAACATGTATGTAAACTTCAGTTTTCCATTCATGGGCGGAAGCAAGCATGTCGGAGCTGGAATCTTCACTTTGATAATGTGATCATAGGATTTTGGAGTTGTCCAAAATAATTGAAGAAACTTGCATTCGCAAAGAAGTGAGTGGGAGCAAAGTAGCTTTTCTTGATCTTATATGCGGAAGGCATATTTGAGTGGGAGCTAAGTAGCTTTCCTTGATATTATATGCGGAAGGCATATTTGAGTGGGAGCTAGTTGTCATTTGTGATTTTGTATGTAACGACATATTGAATGACACAGATCCTCTAGTAGAGTGTAAAGGATTATTTAAGTGATTAAATTTTCTATGAAATGAAGTTAGGAGTATTAGGCATCCGATTTATAATTGTATAGATCGTAAGGGGCTTAATAACATTAGGTCGGAATATTTCCTAAGTTAAGATTCTGAAGTGTTTCAGAATAGAACAAGTGAAGAAGATTGTTCTTGCTTGTATGACTAGGTAAAATATTAAGTTTATCTTGGCATTTTCAGTAATAGAAGATGATGTTCGACATTCTCTATGTATCAGACATAGATTCTATCACACTAACAGCTCGACTTGGTGTGACCCGAGTTCTTGGTTGAAGAACAGGTTCTAGAGTGATCCTTGTGTGGATCAATGAACAAATGTTAAGTGTATCCTTCAGTGTCTGTGAGAACTGAAGATATGTTTTCTAGTAAAGGCTAAGAGTGGAAAGACAACTTGTCGTGAACGGTTACGATGATGCAAGTTATTACACTGGCCCATACAACTAGAAATCTCATATAGGAGATGTTCTTTATTTCGGAGAAATACATAGTTAACTAGCGAAGTCGCATATGAATGCACTGTCGCATAATCTACATAGGTATGGAAATATATGGCAACTTCAGAAGTAGCAAGTGTGATTGGACTGAGCAGTTTTCCGATCGTATGTGGTCCCCCTAGTAGATCTCTTAGACTTTTAAGTCACATGCTACGCGAATGTTCGAGTCTCACTCCATCCATTAGGATATATTTCACCGTCATCGTAAGATACGGGATGATGTCAAACTAAGTGACATAGAAGTGTTGCAAAGCACATATAGGTCTCAATGTGTGAGACCTATTGACTGTATTCCTCTTCCACGAGACGAGCAGGCACCAAGCTGCTATGGGTGTTGAGCTTTTACCAAGTTGTAAATTAGATTAAGTTTAACTCTAGTGCAAGTGGGAGACTGAAGGGAATATGCACTAGAGGCACTTAATAAAAATAGTTTTTTGGTAATATCCCAATTGTTCATTATATGTTTTATACCATGCTATAACTGTATTAAGCGGAAACATTAATACAGGTGTGGAAGATAAACAACCATATCCCTAGTTGCCTCTACTAAGACTAGTTTCATTGCGCGATTAATGATCGAGGTTTTCCGATCATAGGGCATGGCGCCGGTCAGCAATGAAAGTCATATCGTTTGTGTAACGATGTGATGGACATACCCATATTTGTAGGACGTAGTCATTACGCCTTAAGACCTTGAGACCAACTCTTATTGTTATTCCTGGAAAATACTTTGATTGCACCAAACATCGTATCTTATTTAGTATGACAATAACGGTGATACTTTTGGGTATCGGAAGGGGGTAGTTGAGACGAGGGGTCAACAGCGGAATTTGTCAGTCCGTATAGCCGGATAGATACTCTAAGGCCCACTCGGTGATATTACGTCAAATGAGTTTGCAAACATGTGACTAGGTCACCAGCTGACATAATATCATAGACGAGTAGAAGATAGCGATGTCGGTAACGAGGTCAGCTAGATATGGAGATATCTAAGAACGACGCTCTGACACGCTAAGTATCGCCATGACAAAAGGTGTAAGACTAGACGTCCAGGTTTGATAGATGAAAGTCATTCGTTATATCACAGGGAGTAATTCATGGGGTACAGGCCTACGAGTTACTCATTGATCGGATAGGAGTCTCGATCATGTATGTTATTATATCGAACCTCTAGGGTAACACACTTAAGGGGTTTCGACAAGACAACCAGAAAGGAAAGAGATCACCGGGAACGTCGTGGGAATGGTCCGATGGAGATCGGGCAGCGACGAAATAGTTTTCGGAGCTAGTATAAATTATATATAATATGTTTGATATTAATTAGTGTAATTAATGTTTAAATAAGATTTTATATAGTTATTTTCGAATTTATTTATGCTGATATCGCTAAATGGGCCTTCTTGTCGAAAGAAGGACCAGAAGGGGAAAATTCCTCAAGGGAATTCGGTGGGGGATGGATGGCCGGCCTAGGTGGGCCAAATGGGGCCCACCTAGGGCCGGCACACCTGTTGGAGCCGCACCAAGGCATGTGGGATAGTCCCCCCGGGGAGCCTATATAAGAAGGGGCACCCCTGGCCTTTTAATTCACCCAATTAATTCTCGATTTCTTCTCGATCTCGTGATTCCCTTTGTCGGAGTTGTGCCGAGGAGGATGAGAGTTCTCTCTCCACCATAGCCCGCTGCCTCGTTGCTGGTGTTCCGGTCCAAGTCTTCCGCTGCTTGTCCTAGACTGGAGCTTCGGAGGCTGTCGTCTCCATCGTATGTGTGTAACGCCCTGCGAGGTGATGCGCTAGCGGTGCTCGGAGGCCTACTTCCTCCACCCGACCTCGAGGTCATCTTTGTCATCTTTGTCGCGCCAAGTTCTTCGTGAACTAGAAGTCTTCTTCTTCGTCAACGCTTGTGTGGGAGCGTAATCCCCGCTATTCGTCTACGAGGGTATGTATTCCGATCTCCGTCGTACTTCTATATCTGCATAGTGTAGATCTTGGCTAGTTTAAGGATATCGTTGCTAGGAATTTTTGTTTTCTGCCTGCGATCCCCTTCAATACCAATTCGGGGTATCTCTGACATGGATCAATCCGGCTAGTGCATGGTGGCCCAAGGGTGGTAAGGCTGATGCCTGCCGGGCGGCCCAGATAGCTGACGTACAAGGAAGTAGGCGGACGGTCGAAGGCAGGCGGAAGGCCGAAGCCCATCAAGCCACCAAGCCCAAGATGGAAGGCGGAAACTAAGCCGGCTAGGTCTAGGACTCTGTTTACTTGTCGGGCAAGTATTTACCTTGTAACCCGGGGCTTGGCCGCCTATATAAGCCGGCCACCGGGAAGACTTTAGGGCACGCTCCAATACGCAACATACACATTGTAACCTGTTCACGGCTATTGCCTTATAGTGAATTATAGCAGCACGTAGGGTCTCTCCACCGCTAGGAGATCTGAAGCTGGGTAATCTCGCTGTGTTCAGTCCCGACCTCGACGACTACATCCTTCTTCCCCACAATCCATCCATAGGCTAGAGGACCCCCGTCTACTATCAACTATGTCGATACTCTGAAACGTTGGCGCCCACCGTGGGGCATAAGGTTTCTGGCGTCACGTTCCAGGCGGGAACACTTGGCGGCGTGGGCAAGGAGATCACCGTCGGCCGCGTCTCAAGATACGGCGGCCACAGCTACGTCAACTCAGATGAGTCCTGGGTCCGGCGGATGACTACCTCATCGGGTGCGCAATCGTGCCGATCGGAGGGATTGGTGTCTTCATCGGGTACACGCCAGAGGCGTACTGTTTACCGCGTTTTTACAACCCCACCCACCAACCCTTCGACCAAGCAGTCGACTGACAAGATGGATCTGCATCCGCCTTCTCTGAAGAGTCAGTTGGACCTGACTTCCACTTCGTCGGAGTTGTCGGACTGGGATCCAACTCCCTGCCGGAAAACAACGATCCTGGATCAATTCTTCCGGCTCTCCAGGAGGATGCGATGTCAGATGCCGGATCCAGATCTACCGTTCAAGTCAACGTAGATTCTGATTCTGATGATGATCCTAGTCTCTTCGAAGAGAGAATCAAAATCCGTTTTCCCAGTGATAATTTGGTTCTTTTAGAGAACACAGCGGATACAGACATGCCTGACAAGATGGCTATGATGGTGGTTATCGGCAACGAGACAACCCCAAGTACTTCTAATCTGCAAGATAAGCCGGAGGAACCTGCTGTCAACACCAACGTCGGTCAAATCATTGATGGTTCCGACAAGGCAAAGGCGAAAAAGAAGACTGGTCTCAAAAAAGACGGCATCAACAAGCCAACAAATTTGCTCTCCGTCATCAAGGAAGTTGACGAAATCATGAACACTCTGGTGACTAAAGATACCCAACTCGACGAAGTACAAGAGCTAAGGCGAACATGCTTTTGCAATCTGGTTTCCTGCGCCAAAGGGAGGAGCACGTTGAGAACCTTGTGAAGAAGATCGAGAAAGAGCAGAAAAAAATGTCGGGAAAGACCAACAAGAAGCTCTTTGAAGATAAGAAAAGGTCAACAAAAAACCGCCGCGACAAAGAGACGCCAATCTATGCGGCCACAACAGCCCAACATCTAGGTTTCGATTGGCGCACAACACCACAGCGAATGGACAGAAGGGGGGATGTTGTCTTCTGCACCCCGGTCCTTAACGTTGTTGCTGCGCTCGATACCCTCGATAACAAGGCTTACACAGCGGAAGGAAAGGTGGCCAATGCAAGACACTTCATGAACAAGGCCCTAGAACAACAAGCTCGCGCCGACTCCTATGGCCATATGGCGGACGCCCGCAGGGGAGCTCGGAAATCCATGTCGGAGAAATGCAGAATAACACCCGGTGCTGACCACGAAGGCCCGTCCGGCTCCAGTAGCCATGGCGACAAAAGGAGGGCGACGCCACCTCCAAAGAAAACACCTCCGCCAAAACCTAGGCGGGACGAACATTCACGGACAGGAAGCAGAGGAGACCTGCCACCTCCAGCATAGCCCAGGCGCGGCAAAGGCGGAAGCTGGAACAATGGTCAGCCACCTAAAAAAGATGACGGTAATGACCCTCCCAGGAGAGGACGAAGCCGATCCCCGCCACGCAGCACTGGAAACAAGAGGAAGGAGGCGGCAGATGGGCCAATGCGCATCACAAGCCGGGAAGCGCAGGACGAGCCAAACGCCAACAGAGGCGGACAACAGCTCGCTCCAGAAGACGCACGACACCGCCTACAAGACATAGCAAGAGGAAGGAAGCCGCTATACTCTAGTCGAAAGTGCTTTGGCGATGCCATCCGCAGAGAACCATTTCCTAAGTACATGACATCAGTGTCTAAAAATTGTCCTAAGTACAACGGCCTCGTTAAGCCGGACTCATGGCTAGCCGACTATGCCATGGCCATAGAAATTGCCGGTGGAAGCAATACAATTGCCGTCTGCTACCTACCTCTCATGTTGGAAAGCACGGCAAGGGCTTGGATCGTCAACCTTCCAGAAAAGTCTATCCACAACTGGAACGACATGGAAAAGGTGTTCTCCCAGCACTTGCAAGGACAATACAAGCGTCCAAACACCTACACGGATTTGCAACGCTGTGTTCAGAAGCCGGACGAAACCATGACATATTTTTCAGCCGTTGGATCTCAGAGAAGGCCAACTATCATGGTGTTTCGGACGCTCAGGCTATCCATGCTTTTTACACAGGCCTACAGAAAAAGTCCTTACTCCGTCACAGACTCGTCCGCGAGCAAGTCACGGATCATGGCGAGATGCTCAACCTTGCCGCCCAATGCGCGGCAGTAGACGATGACGCCCGTGACGATGATCCGGATGTCAGCATCGTGCCAAGACGGAACAACAAGCGTAAACAAGCCAAAAAGAAGTAGAAAAAAAAGAAAGATAACCGTGACGCTGGCTCAGGCCCTAAGGCGGCACGCATCACTCAGGAGCAGGCAAAAATTCTGCCATGTCCCATCCACGCCTCACTTAGCAAGGTCAACCACATGCATAGCAAGTGTCGTTTCATGGACGACTTCAAAAAGGACCCTACTGTTGGCTGGAAGTCAAAAAAGTCAAAGAAGTACGACAAGAAAAGACAGGAAGGACGACGACGACATGTCAATCTCAAGCGATGACGATGCCTCCGCCAAGAAAAAGAAGCCATACCCGAAGGTCAAAGAGTCACTCGTCTGCTTTGTCGGCACACCTTCGGTCAAGACAAACAAGGCGGAGATGCGCGAACTCAACGCGACAATGCCAGACGTCACTTAGTAATTGGACTGGTACGAGGCGGCAATCACTTGGGATCGGTCCGATCACCCAGATTATGTCCCCACCCAGGAAAATACGCCCGTGTTGTCGACTCCATTGTCAACAACTTCAGGCTCACAAAAGTACTCATGGATGGCGGCATCAGGCTCAACATCATGTACTATGATACACTAAGTTGTATGAACTTGTCTGAGGATCAGCCTGACCATAGCAACCTCAGTTTTCATGGCATAGTGCCCGGCAGGCAAGCAAACTCAATGGGAAGCATCAGGCTGAAGGTAACTTTTGGACCAAAAGATAACTATCGCTCGGAGTTCCTCCGACTTGAGGTTGTCCCCTTCAAAAGTGCCTAGCATGCCTATCTTCGGACGACCGGCTTTCGCCAAGTTCATGGCAAGGCCGTGCTATATCTATAGCGAGCTTAAAATGCCAGGGGAACATGGAACCATCACAGTTTCGGCAACTTCAAGAAAGCCAAGGAGTGTGAGCGTGGCATGGCCGCCTTCGCAGAAGCCATCATCCACAAAGAAGAGCTCGCACTACTTAAAGCGGACCCAGACAACTCCATGCCCAAGCCAAAAGTTGATGTCAAGAAAACCTTTGAAGCTTCAGAAGACACCAAAAAGGCGGACCTCACACCAGGCGAAAAGTCCAAGCAAGTCGTCATCGGATCCAACTTGGAAAACAAATAGGAAGGCGCGCTCGTCGATTTCCTTCGTGAGAATCGTGACATCTTTGCATGGTCGCCATCCGACATGCCTGGTGTACCGAGGGAACTTGCCGAGCACTCGCTAAATATTATCAAGGGATCCAAGCCGGTGAAGCAAGCAACAAGGCGCTTTGGTGATGAGAGACCCAAGGCTATAGAGAAGGAGATAAATAGGCTGAGGGACGCTAATTTCATAAAAGAAGTTGTACACACCGATTGGGTGGCAAATCATGTACTTGTTCCAAAGAAGAATAAAGAGCTGAGGATGTGTATCGACTATACCGGTGTTAACAAGTGCTTCCTAAAAGATCCCTTTGCGCTGCCTAGAATCGATCAAGCCGTAGACTCCACAACGGGCTCCGAGCTACTTTGTTTCCTGGACACCTACTCAGGATACCACCAAATCAAGATGAGGGAGTCAGATCAACTGAAGACATCTTTCACCACTCCCTATGGGACTTTCTGCTACGTCATGATACCTTTTGGCCTGAAGACTGCAGGGGCAACATACCAGCGTTGTATGCAAAATTGCCTGCACGAACAGATTGGCCGCAATGTTCACGTCTACGTTGACGATCATTGCGGTGATATCGAAAAAGAAGGCGGATCTCCTAGCGGACTTGGAAGAAACTTTTCAGAATCTCCAGAAATACCAAATGAAGCTCAATCCCGCCAAATGCGTTTTCGGTGTTCCAGCCGGCAAACTCCTTGGCTTTATCATCTCTGAACGAGGGATCAAAGTCAATCCGGAGAAGATCAAGGCTATCCAAAACATATCTAGACCAACCTCTGAAGGACGTGCAGCGCTTAGTCGGATCGGCGGCAGCCGTCAGGCGCTTCATAAGCCGCTTTGGAGAAAAGGCCATGCCTCTCTACCGGCTATTGAAGAAATCCGACAACTTCGAGTGAACAACAGAAGCAGATGTCGCCTTACATCAACTAAAGGAGGCACTCATGTCCGCTCCCATATTGGCAGCACCTCGATTGCAGGAACCAATGCTGCTCTACATCACGGCAACTGGTGCAGTTGTGAGCGTTGTCCTGGCTGTGGAAAGAAAGGAAATCGAAGCCGCGACGTCTGAGCAACATCTGGTCTACTTCATCAGTGAAGTCTTCTCGCCTCCAAGCAGAGGTATCCACATTACCAGAAGTTGGCTTATGGCGTATTCTTCGCAGCCAGAAAGCTTAGGCATTATTTCCAGGAGCACACACTGACAGTAGTCAGTAGGGCACCGTTGGGGGACATAATCAACAACGCAGAGGCAACATGCTGAGTCGCCAAGTAGGGCATTGAGCTTGCCGCCTTTGATATAGTCTACAAACCACAGACAACCATCAAGACGCAAGCACTTGTTGATTTTGTTGCCGACTAGACAGAGGTCATGGAGGAAATAGTACTCCCCGAGTCAGAATATTGGGTCATGCACTTTGACGGATAAAAGATGCTCAAAGGCTCGGGAGCTGGGGTTGTCTTGCGCACACCAAAAGGATATAAGCTCAGCTACGTGTTGCAGATCCACTTCACGGCAACCAACAACGTAGCGTAGTACGAAGCTTTGCTTCACGGACTACATGTGGCAAACGACCTTGGTGTCAAAAGAATCCTCTGTTATGGTGACTCCGACTTAGTCGCACAACAAGTGAGCGGCACATGGGATGCGAAAAGTGCAACAATGTTGGCATATAGAGTCAAGGTTGACGAAATCGTCAAAAAATTTGTAGGCTACGAAGTCCGGCATGTTCCAAGAGCTGAAAACGAGACGGCAGACACCCTCGTCAGACTCGGGTCAGAACACAAAAAAGTGCCAAAGGATATTTTCCTGAAACATTTGCACAAGCCGTCCGTTAAGGGCGCCGACTTGTTGGACCCCGATGCATAAGAAACAATAGAAGTGGCAAGCCTTGCCGTCTACCTGGTCCAGCTAGATTGGACTGTCCCCTATCTCGACTTTCTAGTCGAACAAAAGTTGCCGGGAGACAACAAGGTATTGAAAAGGCAGAACATAAGGCGTGCCAAAGCATTCACAATTATCAAAGGCGAGCTATACAAGCGAAGCACGTGCGTTATCTATCAGCGGTGCATATTGCCAGAAGAAGGCCGGGAAATCCTGAAGGATATACACATTGGCACCTGCGGGCATCACGCCTCCGCCAGGTCCATTGTATCCAAAGCTTTCCACCAAGGTTTCTACTACCTAACCACCAAAGAAGACGCCGAGCACATCGTGAAAACATGCAAAGGCTGCAACTATACACCCGCCAACCTCACTTGCCGGCACAAGAGCTCAGGACAATCCCAATCACCTGGTCGTTTGTGGTCTGAGTCTTAGACATGGTTGGTCCCTTCAAGAAAGCACGAGGTGGATACACTCACCTGTTGGTTGTTGTCGACAAGTTCACTAAATGGGTCGAAACCAGACCGATTAGCAAACTTGACGCACGAACAGCCACCAATATCCTCTGAGGAATTATCTCTCGGTTTGGAGTTCCACACAACTTTATCACAGATAATGGAAGCGGCTTATCTCAAGGCGACATCAAAGAATACTGCAATGATCTCGGCATCCGGCTTTTTTTGGCACCATGTCACACCCTTAATCAAATGGGCAAGTAGAGCGTACAAACGGCCTCGTCCTCTCAGGACTTAAGCCTCGTCTCAAAGCTCCATTACATGGCGCAGCCAGCGCCTGGGCTGATGAGTTACAATCTGTGCTCTGGAGTTTGCGTACAACGCCAAACAGATCTATCGGCTACACTCCCTTCTTCTTAGTATATGGCGCAAAGGCGGTGCTACCCACCGACATGAAATACGATTCCCCACGAGTTCAAGCCTACATCGAGCAAGACGTAGAAGATGCAAGACATGATAGCCTAGACTTGTTGGATGAAGAAAGAGACGTTGCTCTCCATCGCTCTGCCTTGTATCAGCAGCAACTCCGTCGCTATCATAGCGGGAGAGTGAGAAAGCGAAGCTTCAGAACAGGTGACTTGGTTCTCCACCTAAATCAAGACATAAAAGGCTTGCATAAGTTATCCCCGCCTTGGGAACGACCGTTTATAGTCACAAAGGCGCTGCTCAATGGTTCCTACTACCTGTCTGACATCCGAGACGCAGAAGAAAAGAAAAGGCGCAAGAAGCAGACAGGAAGGAGAGGAACCAAGTGATGCACACAGTGAGTGTGTTGTTTGGAGACCCCAAGTGGAAGGTGTGAATTAGTGCATCAGCAAGTTTCTCTCATTATGAAACCAAGGTTATCGAACCAGTAGGAGATGAATGTCCACTCGAGATTGTTGGCGGCGCCGTTTACGGTTACCAACGTGGAACCTGCACACAACACAATCAAAGTATTTTGCCCCAACTCAACGGTGAGGGTGTCAATCCCACCGGCTTGCTGTAACAAAGGATTAAACGTATGTGTGGAAGAAAGATTTATATTTGCAAAATGTGGAGCGGCCATAGTGTTGTCGCGAAAAATATGATTTTTGACATAAAAATTTAATTTTTTGAGAAACTTTATTATTCACATTTTTTGTTATTTTGTATTACTAAATTCAATATTGAAAAATTATTTTCTAACACCAAATACAACAAAACTTTCCAAACCAAATAACATTATCGTAGGTAAAACAAGAATGAGAGAAAGAAAATTGTTTAGCCTCTTTATGCATTTAAAATGCATTTGTTAACAAGGTTGATCAAGTCTTGCCACCAAATGAAATTTATATGTCATTAAAAATTTAAACCATATGAGACACTCATGTTACCTTATATTGAATTGGTATGGATCCAATCACGAGAGTTTTGTATTCTTTTTTATATGGGCAATCAATACTTCTCACTCTAATAGACCTCAAATTGGTAATTGTATTAACTCTAGGCATTTTATCAATTTTCTTGGGGAAATAGACAATATGCTCCTTGTTATGAATATTAAAAGTAACTTTTCCTTTATTGCAATCAATAACAGTCCCTATAGTATTTCGAAAAGGTCTTCCAATAATAATAGACATATTATCATCTTCATGCATTTTAAGAACAACAAAGTCAGTTATAATTAAGAAATTGGTAGTTATTTGAACAGGAACATCCTCACAAATTACAACAGGAAGATCAGTAGATTTATCAGCAATTTGCAAAGATATATCACATAATTTATTATAATTTTCTTCTTCTTTTGTTTTAAGTTTCTTAGCAGGAAAAGGCATTGGTTTTTGGACCCAAGGTTCTCTTTCATTACCATGTTTCTTAGCAATAAAATCTTGTTTAGTGTACTTTTTATTTTTAGCATGCTTTTCAGGTTCCTCCTCTAATTCTTCTTTATCCAAATTAGCATTTTTTATCATTATCATTGTTATGTTCATTACCACTTTTAGTTTCAGCATCAGAAACATATATACTATTAGGATCATTAACATGTTATGAGGATTCTACAACAGTTTATATTTCCTTTTCTTTTTCCTAGAAGGAGTACTAGGTTCATTAACTCGTTGAGAATCTTGTTCAATTCTTTTATAATGCCCCTCAGGATATAAAGTATCTTGAGTAGATTGACCACCTCTAGTTGTTACTTGACAAATAAGTTTTTCTTTAGCTATAGAGGCATTCGCTCGCAATTATTTTTGCACTTTAGTAAGTTGATCTATTTGAGTTTTAATCATCTGAAAGTTTTTAATGAGTACTTTAACATCGTTATAAGTTATAGCAACAATATCATGCAAATCACTAATAGCACGAGAATATTCCATTAAATGATTCTCTATTCTCATATTAAAATTGCATGGCTTAGTAATTAAAGTATCAAATTCATCTAAGCATTGAGCAAGAGGTTTAGAGTAAGGGATATATCCATCATCAAACCTTTGGAGAGAGTGTACATCAATTACGGTTGAAGGAAGAATTGTCTTACATAATTCTTCAATAGAAACTAAATACTTCACATTTTCAGATTTAATACCACTCTCCTTAAGAGATCTTTTAGCTTCCTTCATCATTTCTTTATTTAATTCAAGCATACCCCTCTTATTCGGTGTTGGTAGTGGTGTTGCAGTAGGTTCAGGAATATCCAATCATCATTATTCTTGCATATCATGGCTAATAATTTCTCAGCTTTTTCGGGAGTCCTTTTATTGAAAACACTAGCAAAACTATTCAGATATATCCTAAATTCAGTAATTAGTCCACTATTAAATATATCAAGTAGATCATTTTTCTACAAATCATGATTCGGCTGGCTCTCAATATGGAACAAAAGCGTGTTCAAGACTTAGGCAATTTCTTATCTTCATCTTGATTAAAATTATAGATTCTTAACAAAGCATCATGTTGAGCACTAGCAGGAAAATATTTTTGAAAGAAAGCATCAAGCAAACCCTTGGGACTAGTGATGAAACCAGGAGACAAATTATTGTACCAAGTTTTAGCTTCTCCTTTTAATGAGAAAGGAATATTTAGCAACAAATTAAGTGCCCCTTTTTTATATCCTCAGCAAATATTCCACTCAAATCAGAGAGTACATTCATGTGTTTTGCAGTACTTTCATTTTCAGTTCCACAGAAAGATTCTCTTTCAACAATAGCTATGTGAGTCAAATCAAGAGAGAAATCATAAGCTCTATCTTTAATGTTTATGGGAGATGTAGCAAACGTAACATCGAGAGATAATTCATATCTAACTGCACGTTTTTCAAGAAGGTTTTTATAGCACTAGCATCTTTAGTAGCATTAGTTTCTTCAACAAAATCATCATCAAGCTCCACATACATTTCATCACGATCATCATAAGCATTACGTGTAATATTAGATGAATTAACAGGTGTTTCAGTATTTTCATCAGAAATTTCAGCATTTTCAATTTGTTTAGATTCAGCAATAGTACATCTAAAAAGTGACCTAATGAACCAGTTTCATCAAGAACGGTAGAAGCATCATCATAAGTAGTTTCAGATTCAGCAATAGTAATAGAACGCGCAGGTTGTGGTGGTGTAACAAACTTACTTAATACCGACGGAGAATAAAGAGCAGCAACAGAGTTCAGAGGTGTATCTTTTCTTCTAGTAGATGGCACGATGGGAAACTTCTTAGCAGCATTTCTTCCCATGATGAATAAATTCCAGAGAACAATATCACACTCAGGTGGACTTATAAATAAAGTTATGCTCCCGGCAACGGCGGCAGAAAATAGTCTTGATGACCCAGGGGATCGCAACAGTCTTCGAGGGATGTAAAAGCCAAATTTATTGATTCAACACAAGGGGAGACAAAAATATTTAAAAGCCTTAACAGATGATTTGTCAGATCAGCTACACCTGTGAATAGACTTGTTCGAGACAGATTATCAGTAGCAACAGTTTTATAGCAGAGACAGTAGTGAAATAATACTAGCAGTAGAAATAAGACATCAACGATTGTGATTACGGTAGACAGCATGATTAAAACACTGTAGGCATAGCGATGGATGTACGGGCGTTGCATGGATAAGATAATTTATGTAATATCAAATTATACCATTTGCAGATAAATAAGATAAAGCATCCAAGCATTAACTAACCATAAGCATGTGTTCTAATTTAGTTGTGTGTGCTCGCAATGAGAAACTTGCACAATATCTTTTGTCCTGACAACCCGTTTGTAGTGGGGCCTCTAGTGAAACTACTGGCAATTAAGATACTCATTTTAATAAAGTAGTAGAGCAAAGCATTAACATTCCATGCACATATGATCCTCACATCACAACCATTCCCTCCGGTTATCTCAATTATTATCACTTTGGGGCCATCGTTTCCGGACAATAATATGGGTATACAACTCATAAATATGATCTAAAACAATAATTATCCTTATTATACAATAATATGTTCAGATCTGAAATCATGCCACTCGAGTCTAGTGTCAAGCATAAAGCATAACAAGTTGCAACAATGACGTAAAACACTGATAACATATACTTGGCACCGTATTGATATATCAGCTATTACATGAGTGATCTCATCCAATCCCTAACATCACCTCAAGCCTACGCGGTGGATTACTCACACATGGATGGGGGAAACATGGATGGTCGATAGAGAGACGTTGGCGATGACGATGATCCGCTTTGATTTCCCGTCCCGGCAGGATACCGAAACAGAGACTTCTGGTTGGTCGATGGAGAGGCGTTGGCGATGACGATGATCCGCTTCGATTCCCCGTCCTAGCAGGATACGAAAACAGAGACTTCTGGTCCCCAAAATAGGGTTCGAGGTGGCGGCGGCGTACGGAGATGTTTCTGAAAAAAGTGTCTAGCCCCCGGTCGTTTTTAGGTTAGGAGGGTCTTATAGCCGAGAGGGGGGCTCAGGGGTGTGGCCGAGTCGGCCACACCACCTTCTCGCGCGGCCAAGGACACTCGCGCGAGTCCGTGGTGTGGGCGCCTCGCAGCCCGCCTCCGTCTCGTCTTCTGGCTCCGGAACTCTTCGAGTAAAATATTGACTTCTACGTGTTTTCTGGTGATTTTCCATAAAGTTGATTTTCTGCACAAAAACGAGACACCAGGGCAATTCTGCTGAAAACAGCATTAGTCCGTGTTGGTTGCATCCAAAACACACAAATTAGAGGTAAACACTAGGAAAAGCGTTCGGGAAAGTAGATACGTTTTGGCCGTATCACTGCACTCATCATACCCTCCTCTTGGGGTTCCCCAACAACACCACCGTGTGCAACATGGGCAGGCGGGCTCGGAATGGATCATCGGCCCACTTCTCAATAGCGATCCCAATGTCTCGTATGTCTCATGAATGCGCACGAACGAAGCCAACGTCCTACTAATTCGTATACTCCAAACATACATACACTGTACATGAACTGGTTCGGAAACAGATTGGAAACAATAGAATCAACTTAAGACACAAAGAAAGGAAATAATAGATATCCGAAAGCTCTCACTGAGCAAAATATAGCGAATAGGCACAAGTAAAGGACACATGTCCCAACATTACATCATTCAGCGAAAGCATGACAAGTCTGGGTATAGACAAGAACCAAATAGGCACAAGGCGGAAACGAAAGAGAAAGAGCCCATCCACGCGGTCCACCAGGAAGCACCTAGGAGAACTCTATCTACTCGTCGTAGCTCTCGTCGTCAAACTCCACGAATTAGCCACCCACCTGGTTGTACGGAGACTCCTTGAATGCAGAGAAAGAACCACTGCCTGCAAACGGGTCAATACACCAGAGCGTATCGAACAAGATAGAGCTAACAAGGTACATAATTGAAAGACTCCCAAAGTATGGGGAAGGTGTACTTAGCTGCAGCAGCACTAACAACCTAATAGAGACACACAACAAATTCTGTCTAGTTTAGAGAGGGATAAGAGAGCGTAAAGTAACTAACTACAACTATCACCAATCGTACCCAATCTCGGATTAACCCCCTCAACCAAGTATGAGGAAGAAATCAAGAAAACTCACACTGTAGGCAGTTTTAATTACCAGTTATTGTGAAAGTAGTTCTATATTACTAGTCAAATTAATTAACATTAATTAGGTGTAAGTTGACTATGATCTTGTTATCCGACATCTACACCAAGTTGTCCATAACCGCGGACGCGGCTCATCGATAAGATTGTACCCTGCAGGGATGCACTACCCATACACGTTCGATCAACCCAATCAAAAACATTAGGACTTCTCAACACAACTCGTTCCTTCACTACAGCAAGTTCAAGGTGCCACCTATATGAGTTGTTACCCGCGTCAAGAGTCTGACCGATAACTCAGTGGCGGACTCAGTAGTTTGCGACTATGCCACTAGGTGGATCAAATCACAGTACGAACTGTCCGCTTCGCATCGTACCGCCCATGTATGACCCCCCATATCACATAACCTCTCATCATCATCATCGTGCACATGCATATGAGCAAATGAAAAGCGCGAACTACTTGCGGTACTTGGACAAGATGAAGATACGTTCAAAGTCAAGGGGGCTCCATGAGACCTCCCACAAGTGGTTAGTGCGCTCGGATTTGGATTCGAGGACGAGAACTGAGTTCCTAGGTCGACACTTAGCAGAACTAAGCACCTTGAAAGGTCTTCCGTCGGTGCCTTATCATTTAGTTATAGTACCCAACATAAGATAGCATTTTATTAAGGTGGAACGATCTATCATACTAAGCATATGAAACATAAGACATGCAGAACCAACCATAAGCATGCACTACGATTTACAAAGGCTGACAAGTAAACATACAACATGCAATATGTAGTGGAGGTAAAGTTGTATATGGCTACAGGATAAACATGTGGTGCGTCCGTGACACATGAATCGATTACTAGGCTAGTAGGGATCAACGACAGGAATGAAAATCAATCAGTCTGTAACAACTTAGCAGTAGCTTGGCTGACAGCTCGTGTCTCGGCACAATAGCTGGGACCTCAGTAACGTAGATACCGTCAACTGTCATGTCGTCTACCTAGCGAAGAGCAACAAAAAGATAAAAAGAAGCATAATCAATACATGAAAAGTGCACAAACAATTGATAATACATGACATGATAGGTGCTAATTAGACCATATTAAAGCGGGAATGAAATCCCGACAATTTAATTAGAAGGTACAAATTATTTATCTAATCATCAATTTAAATGTGTATCAACATGGCATATCATGACATAGGTGGGCTACATAAATTAAATGGAATTTGAGAATGATATATGTATTTCTCATAAGTTCCACATTTAATTATTTAGGTGCATTTGATAATTTATTCTAAGCAAGGAAATGAAAAGAAGCAAAATGATGAATGGATGTTCTCATTTAATTATTTAAGTAGTGTTGACAAGATTAATTAATTTAAAGTTATAAACTAAAAGTTATTAGCATATTAGTTTTAGGTGTGTTCCGGTTGGTACGATAACAGTGTCGGTGAGGGTTCTGTGGTGAAAAACAAAGAGCACAGGGGCTCAGATGCAAGTATCCCATTGCAGCTCTCTGCTCTAGCTTTTCTCACCTAGCGCTAAGCCACCCGAGAGGCTGCTAGGCGAGACCCAGCGCCACGCAACATGTTGTTTACTCATGAAAAGATAGTAATCAGTTATTTCAATCGTAGCTACCAGCTTATTTGCTTTTAATTAAGTTAGTTCAATATTGGTAAAAAAAATATGAGCTTACTGCTAATTACCAAATTTACACCACAAGTAATTCCCAACTGGAGGTCTTGCAAGAAGAGTCTCTCATCATGCTTCAGCTCCGTGAGCAATATTAAATGAAACTCCCCATGAGTGCAGTCAAAGAGGAAAAACATTAAGCTAGTGTGGCAAACTGTCAACACTACTTATCTAGCACGAACTAGCTCACATGCGCTTCGGATGGACGGCCACAACAGTTTATCAGGTTACCAAATTATCTCAGTACCAGTTATCAGATAGTATTTGTTAGAAACAATTAACAGAAGTTTCCATGTTAATTTGTTAGACATAATTATCAGATTCTTTATACAGAATTATGAGATTATTTACACACAATTACCTGATAGTTTTCAGGTTAATTAGTTAGACACATTTACCAGATTATTTGGACACAACTATCAGATTATTTACACACAACCATCAGATGTTTTCTATGCAAAACTATCAGGGTATACATAACCAACTTGCTTACGAATAACTATCAGGTTTCAACAACATAATTACCATGTATTTCCACCGGACTATGAGAAACAAATTACACCTCTAGAAATCATGCATCTAATCGAAACACTAAAAAATAGTAAAGCGGTAGCAGCAAGTAATTCCAGGTACAGTGTCAGACATGAAGCATCCTAGGTTCGACTGTACGATATGGCGCATGGATGTTCGATTCGATTCACTCCAGTGAGCTGCACATGTGGAGAACTAGGGAGGGGTAGAGGGCAGGGATCATACCGGCGCATTCGAAGTGGTGGTACTTATCACAGAGGGCATAGTGGATGATGCCACGGATGGCAGGGGATCTCATCCGCCAGACGCCGAGCCCCACCGCCGGCACCTCGTGCCACTGCTCAACGCCAGAGTCGCCGCCGCATCGCTCTATTGCCTGCTGCTGACCACTGCTTCCGGTGAGTTTTAGGCTCCCCGGAGTCGAAGATAACACGAGGACGACGACTTCACGCTCAACAGACGCAGGCACGCAGCCTCCTCCTCAAGCCCTACGACCGAGGTGATCTCCCAATGGTCTGCTCCACGGCGGCCAGCAGCGTTGTCCCCCGCTAGGAACGGACACGCCCACCTCGCTCTCGTCGGTGGCGGCGTTGTCCCCGCGCTAGGAACAGACGCCTCCTCCTCGTCCTCATCGACGGTGGACAGCCCTTCATGTGCCGCGGATCCTCCTCGAGCTTGCCGACGGTGGCCTGCGTTGCGGTTCCTCCTCCTCCCTGCTTCACGCCTCCACGGCTCCTCCTCATGCTCGCTCACGGCGGGGCACTGCCCTCCCGCGGGGATTTGGGAAAGGGAATGTGTGGATAGAAGGAGCTGTGAGGGGATAAAGAGAAGGGACAAGAAAGAAAAATAAAGTAAAAAATAAGCGATGCCCTTTCGCGAATCGTGATGCACCGCCACACGCGCGAGCGGACCGTGCGGCGCCTACGCTTAGATCTCCCCATTGCGCACAACGAACTACTCCCTCCGTTCCACGATATAAAGGAACGATATAAGATGTTTTAACTATAACATAAACAAGGCATTCTAAAACTTAAGTAATTATAGTCATTAGGATTTCAGTTCATGTTATATTGTCTAGATTCACACTAAAATGAGTATACATGTATACTAAAACATGTCTAGATACATGTGTGTAAATATGAATGTAGCAAATAGCTTAAACATCTTATATTGTGGAACGGTGGGAGCATCAATTAACTAATAGAATTCAGAAAGAAGAAAAAGGTAGGTAATTATGTATGCAAACAATAATAAATTATTGCTCTTTAAAATAAATAAATAAATAAATAAATAAACAAATGAAGAAAACTACCGTTACATCACTTATTGAAAATAAAAACTTATGACTCGGCCAACATTCATACCTTGCAGTAATATGCCTAAACTAATTCAACCAGACCATGTTATAACTCAGTCTTAACAAGAAACTGTCCTTGTAACGAATGACACAGCGTCCAGTGATGCGCCCCGCACCGGAGGGGTTTCCCACATATGAGGGCTAAACATAACAAAGCAAAATTATGACCCAACGAGCGTAACGACAAGTGTCTTTATGAAGAGAAATAGTTACACTTCTTGCACAATCTACAATGGCCAATGGGCCACCAGGAGAAGACTTTGATACTCACTCTGTTTTTGTTTTAGCATTTGTCCACATTCACATGTATACAAATGTACCTAGACACATTTTAGTATTTATATTAACTCATTTTATATGCATCTAAACAATATGTAGAACACCTAAAACATCTTATATTAAAAAACGGAGAGTAACAGATTGACAAAGGCTCTTCGCCACCTTCGCGCTCTCGCAAAGAAAAAACAATTGCGAGCCTAATGTTGGCTTGCCTCGAAGGGACATGACTAAGGCTCCAAAACTCAGATGATACTGACTCGCCACTTGTACACAATCACAGCATGGCAACCTACGAAAAACAAACGACATTCATGACTCGTCACTATGCAGTTGCCTTCTCCAGTTTCTCTTTCTCGATCTCAACTCTTCTTTCTTCAGCATGTTGAGCTATGCCATTAGCAAGAGCCTGGTACCGAAAATCAAGAGTTTGCATGAGGTTTTGGAACCTGGACGGATCAGATGCTTGCAAACCTGTTGCAAAATTAGAAAAATCAGTCGAGAATTCTAGGTACAAAAAATAAGCATTTTATAGCAAGATGTCCACTCTACCTTTGACACTTTCAACAAATAAAATGAACGGGTCCACCTCATCAATTGGCGACTGCAGCTCCTCGTCATCACTGAAATCATCATCTGAGTCATCATCCTCATCAGCTGGCTGAAAACCTCTAGCCTGCATCATTAAAAGGATATGAAGACTTGTAACTTATCAGTTAATATATCAGAAAAAATATTATAATCCTACAATTGTATAAAAACCAAGAATCTGAAAACTATATGGACTATTCACACAAATGTTTGAAGCGCCCTCTGGCTTTAGAAACGACATGGCCAGGGCAGTAACTCAGTTTTACCAACCAGGCCTGCTGGTTGGTCCGTCGAACCAGCAACTCCATAAACATATAACAAATAACAGTTGCTTGTTGTATGGGTAGAGAAAATCAAGATTTAAGTACACATATCTCCCATCCGAAGCAGCAAACACAATCTTGTCAAGTTGAGTTAGCCATGAGGCTGTGGGAACCTCCCTTTCCTGCCGACATACTGCACATCTCCGCGAGGGTATCTTCGTGCCCAGGGAGTGCGAACGATCCACTGCTGGTATAGCAGATAAGCAGGCGGTTCATTTTGCAAGAGAATGCATTGCTCATAACCTTACTAGACCAGTCAATGGTTCCAGTTTTTCACTTTTTTGGCATCTAATTACCAGTCTGGTCAAGTATTTTTCACGATAGATGCCAAGCGTACATTAATAATCAAAGATTGCGCAACAGACCTCTGCAGCTAGTTTCTGAAGATGAAGACTGTTTACGTCATCAACATCTTCATCATCAAGACCCATCTCCTTATCAGACTCAACAACTTCATCGTCATCGTCATCGTCATCGTCATCGTCATCGTCATCAGCATCAAAGCCGTCCATATCATAACCAGCATCATCATTTTGCTTTTTTGATTCTGTTTATGGACGAAAACATCAATAATTACAAAAATAAACCAGCGAAGTTAAAGATGACAGAATCAGCAGAAAATGCAACAGAAAAGATGTAGGAATCTCAGGACAGCGATCAGAATAAAGGATATTAGACAAAAAAAAACTCAATATAACAGAACTCAATGTTTAAGCCTACACATATTACATGTAAGGTACTACAACCTAGAGGTCAACTGTGAAGTACTACTCAAGAACAATATCTTCAAAATCAATCACCCAGACAAACAAGATGTAGTAAAAGGGATGCTGACTCCACCTGCAACTTGATCTTTGTAGGAAGCAAGCAGCTCAAGTGTTGCTTTTAAAATGCGATCTAGAGCTTCTGCTGGAATATGATCTGCTGGAAGGCCAATGAGTGAAGTCAGCCCCAGGCAGCAAACCTTCTTATCATGCTCTCTGCAAATACAGCAAACCACTGTTTCACTTTACCTTAAGGCCAACAACTTAGCAATAATACCTTGCAAAAACTAGGGAAAATGATACCTCCTGAAATTGGCTCGCATACCACTCTTTTTTACTTGTTGTAACATACCAAACCAAAGGTTAAAAATTTCTGTTGCAACTCCAAGTTTGTGTAAAATCGCAAGTGTCAATGCAGGGTTATAGTAGAGCGCATTAGCAATCTGCAAGTAGCATGTGAAGGTTCTTAGACACATGCACATCACAAATACAGCACACAAGGATCAGACCCAGGTGCATAAACCATATCCTGCATGTACACCATACTAATGTGAACATACATGCAAAAATAAATGATCATCTCAGGAAAAAACACAGAATAAGGCCCCTGGCCTAAGACGAATATTGGTAAAGAGATAACTATCTACTCAAGGAAGAGCATAACTCGTGGACAACATGGAATATACATTATTTCACGCTATAAGAAATTTTTAAAAATAATTGCTGATTTATATATTTCGAACTTCATTATTAATACTCCCTCCGTTTACTTTTACATTGCGGTTTAGCTTTTTCAAAAAATTCTCAATTACTTTGCGTTCTGCACTTGATTCTCCATTTTGCCCCCACTTTGGTCTTCCATCGCATTAATATCTCACCACAAAGCGATGCCAGGGGAAGACAGACGAGTAGCTGGCCATGCATGCATGCTTTCAATTTGCAGAAGAGGCAGGGCGACCAGAACTTATGCATGCAAGGATCGCACGAAGGCAGTACATGCATGTACTTAATGACAGCATGCGGATGTGGGACTGCTCCAGGACAAATTAGTCCATTCCATCCCTAGTTTAGCTCATTCGATGCTTTCCCTGGTATCTGTGATTTGCTCAAAACGCAAAGCAAAACTAAACGGAGAGAGTATTACAGAAACAAGAATTAAATTGTTCTGATCTGTAGACAATATCATATAAAAAATTAGACAAATATTTATTTTGCTGGGGCTTCCCTCAGACTTTACGTCAAAAACAGGTTTAGCTGAGTACAGCAACGGTTGCTGTGGTAGGTATTACTGAACCTTGATACAGACAAATCTTTAAGAAAACGCACACAAGACCTACACAACGGTCCAGTCAAGTTACACCTTACAAGTTATAAGCATGATTTCTGCATTGTGCCCTAAAAACTGGTACGGAGAGAGTACATTAACCAGTTGTACGGTGAAGGTTAAAAACATCAACATTAATAACATGGCTAATAATAAATGAGAACCATTGTCAACAATAATCAATTCAGAAGTTCTAAAAATAAATACATGATAACTTCAAGGCATATAATGATCGGTTAATAAAAGGCTTTGACCAACAATTACTCCACTAGTACACAATCAATGAGACACAAAATTGATGTCATTAGATTCATATTGAAAATACTCACGATTGTGAATTTGTATCACATAACCTATAACTAGAAACATACCCCGCGCATTGCGGCGGCAATCTCTTTAAAAATATGTAATGAAAATGAAGTGATACAAAACCCATGAAATATGAATTTGTTTACACAAAATATGGAACATGTCACAACTGTTGAAAAGCTAAATTTAATTGACTTAGGTTTTTTATATGGTGATTAAAAGCGGTTGACATGGAAAATTGTATGGATGAAAAGTAGATGATGTGGGTAGTTGGATGCAACAAAAATATTTTCATTAGTGGGATGACATGGGCAATTGGTTGGCTATAGTAGTGGATGATGTGGATAGCTTGCATGTTGAGATAGAAAATCATAAATGAACTTAGTTGGGTTTTGCTTTATAGGGTATAGATAACGGAGTAATTAATGGTCAAATCCTTGCCTTAACCAATCAAAATGTGCCCTACATCTTACAATGGGAGTGGGTGGCATGTGTTTTTGTAGTGTCTTACCACTTGTACAAGGAGACATCTCAAATATGGTTTATGTGCTCGACGCAGCCGATCGATTGTAAGTTTAAGGTAAGGCTCAACCCATTGATCAACATGGCCTTTGCAATTCTGAAAAAGGACTTCTATGAGCTTGGGAGCAGGCTCAATATCAGAATCTTCCATGTTTGGCTCCATCATGATCTACAAGCATCAACAATCATAATCAAAAATAGTACAATGCACCTGAATATTCATTTCACAATAAGGTCTGCATATTCATTTCACAATCAGCTTTTAGCCACTCACAGATGATAGTGCATTCCACAAGCTTTGCTGGTAATCAGGGTCTTTGCATGCAAGAAAATGACTGCTGCCTCGTGAAACATAGTTATCCAGTGGAACAAGAATATCTGTTGGGAAAGATAAAAAAACAATAAGTCTAATAAAGTGCTGCAAATAATTTCTACTAGAATTTAAATAAACACTTGTTTTAAATTTTGATTTGAAGATAGCAGAACGGTAGAACCTTTAGACAACTCAAGTGTATAGAAGAAATATATTGAGGTGGAAGATATTTTCGGCTCCAAGAAGTGAAAGAAACCTCAATCAATACTACAGCCAAGCATCGATTCAATACATATTACTAGGGAATTGGGATGAGAGCATGTGTAAGGGCCCGCCTTAACAGACCATACTGATGCAAATGAGAACTTTCGACCATGTTATATAGGGTATGAACAAACAACATATGTAAGTGCAAAAACAATGGTTTTTAAGGCGCCCGTAAGGTGTCGCTTAGGCGCTAAAGGTGACCCCCTCCGCCTTAGGCGCCCCCACCTTCGCCTTACCGCCTTACAGACCATGCAGTATACTGTTGCAAGCACAGATCTGTGGTTTTCCTCTAATGTAGTTGCTAAGACGATGAATGTAATGCTGAAAAGTGGGCCATGGGCAGCAACTCGTTGAGATGATAGGACAATACAATGCAATTGTTTGTAGTGCCTCATAGAGATTTCCCTCCCATGTCGTTTAATATACTTGCAGCTTTCTTTAAGTAACAAGCGAAGAAAGAAAAGGGAACTACAAAACTTAACAAGTACTTCCTACTAATTTTGGGTCTTTCAAACAGTACTATTAGGCGTACAAACAGATGGGTCTTGCGCACCAAAAATTTGGGGCCATTCAAACCTGGTGTCTTGCGTGGCGATGTTAATATTAGCTACACTCCCTACTACTAGGAGTGGCCACTTTTAACCAAAAACCAACTACTTGAACTGAAAGGTTTTGTGTTTCTGGGTATATTTTACCCCACACTACTGGAACAATTGGAGATTCATAGTAGAAGGTAGGAAGGCCATCAAGACTAATGTTGGATTACTTTGCTCCTAAACCAACGTATCCAGAGCGATACTCTGGATGATGGTTCAGGATGCCCATTGATTTGTTCATTCACATTGCACCAGTTGTTCACGGGGACATTCTTACTTTGTGCAGAAAAGGAATTGCGTTGAGACTACAGCGCTTAACAGAAGATTACTGCGGCATTGCACATGATCTGTTATGTATACCTGCAGATTTGATTGATGATCACCTGGCAATGTGGGAGAGTACAGCCATGAGTAGATTGAGGCTTTGGCGAGCGTGCTTGAGAGCACCCAATGCTTAGGACACTGCAAGGATGTTGGCAGCAAACAGAGAGAGAGGTTGCCATGCGTGCTAGAATCAATCTAGGTGTAATGGAGGTGGAAGAATTGTTGGGAGGCCTCGTATGGGTAGTGCACTGTCATGCCTGTGGTCCAACTACTATCCTTGAACTCACTGCAGATCATAAGACATGGTCTCGTTATGCATACTTGGGAATGCCTGAAGCTTCAAATGACATCAATGTGCTGCACCCATCACCACTCTTTGCGAGGTTAATGAATGGAGATGCACCACCAGTAGAGTTTGAGGCCAATGATCATAATTACAACATTGGCGACTACCCAATCCAAATGCACACCGCCAAGGTAACAAACAAGTTCAGTTTCATAATGCTAGGAAGGGTATGTAGCAGCCATCCAGGTGTTCCAATCCCAATTTACGTGCAAGAACCGACTCAATTTGGGATTGAAGACGCTTTAGAGCATCTCTCACAGAACCCGCAGAGCTGCATAATGCAATGTTGTGGTCCGGCATGGACGTCGTCATCTACTTCGTTCCAGGTGGTACTTCATTCCGACGATCGTATTATCTTGTTGTCACTTATGCGGATGATGAAAGGTATGCTTTATTTTCCCCTATTGTAGATGTAACTTATGCTTTATTTTCCCAATTCTATATGTAACTTATGTTGTATTTCCCAAATACTTAAAGTTACTTTATGGAATTTGGATGTGATTTTGTTTTTTCTACAATAAATACATCTTGTTCATATGGTTGTAGTGTTCTTCTAACACAGAGAAAGAGAGCTCTACCATTGAGCTAGACAACTCTTATGATGATACCAGCATATATTGTGCGACGTATTCAGGAGATTGAAGGTCAGAGAAGCTTTGAAGAGGATGAAAGGAGGAAAGGCAATGGGCCCTGATGGTATCCCCGTTGAGGTGTGAACAAGCCTTGGAGACATGGTGATAGTATGGCTAGCTAAGCTTTTCAACCTCATTTTTACGGGTCAAACAAGATGCCCAAAGAATGGCGGCGGAGTACATTACTGCCAATTTTTAATAATAAGGGGGATATTCAAAGTTGCAATAATTGCCGTGGAATCAAGTTGACGAGCCATACAATGAAGCTATGGAAGAGAGTCATTGAGCACCGCTTAGAAAGGTTGATAAGTGTGACCAAAAATCAATTTGGTTTCCTGCCAGGGAGGTTCATAAAGAAGCCATCTTCATGATAGGACAACTTATGGAGAGATACAGGGAGCAAAAGAAGGAACTTCATATGGTGTTCATTGACTTGGAGAAGGCATATGATAAGATACTACGGAATGTCATGTGGTGGGCCTTAGAGAAACATGAAGTCCCAACAAAGTAAAGGATACGTATGACAACATGGTCACAAGTGTTCAAACAAGTGATGGCGAGACCGATGACTTTCTATTTAAAATAGGACTGCACCAGGGCTCAGCTTTGAGCCCTTATCTTTTTACTTCGGTGATGGATGAGGTCACACGCGATATACAAGGAGATATCCCATGCAGTGCTAGTCCACAATAGTCGTGCGGGAGTTAATAGATGTGGAGGCGGACTCTAGAATCGAAAAAAATTAGGCGTAGCAGAACTAAAACTGAGTACATGAGGTGAAGTTTCAGAACTAATAGGCACAAGGAAGAGATTGGCCTTGATGGACAGGTGGTACTTGAGAAAGACACATACAGTATTTGGGATCTATGCTCCAGAAGGATGGTGATATCGATGAAGGTGTGATTCATTGAATCAAAGTTGGTTGGATGAAGTGGCGCAAGACTTCTGGTGTCCTCTGAGAGTGCCACAAAAGCTAGACGGCGATGGTGTATGGTGTTGATTGTTGCCCAGCCAAGAGGCGACCAATAGTGGTCATGTGCAGCAGAGATGTGCATATTGAGATGGACATGTGGCCACACAAGAAAGGACCGAGTCTGGAATGATGATATATACGGTGGAACTTGAGAAAGACACTTGCAGTATTTAGGGTCTATGCTCCAGAAGGACGGTGATATCGATGAAGGTGTGATTCATTGAATCAAAGTTGGTTGGATGACGCAAGGCTTCTGGTGTCCTCTGAGAGTGCCACAAAAGCCTTGATGGATAGGTGGTACTTGAGAAAGACACTTACAGTATTTGGGATCTATGCTCCAGAAGGATGGTGATATCGATGAAGGTGTGATTCATTGAATCAAAGTTGGTTGGATGAAGTGGCGCAAGGCTTCTGGTGTCCTCTGAGAGTGCCACAAAAGCTAGACGGCGATGTTGTATGGTGTTGATTGTTGCCCAACCAAGAGGCGACCAATAGTGGGCATGTGCAGCAGAGATGCGCATATTGAGATGGACATGTGGCCACACAAGAAAGGACCGAGTCTGGAATGATGATATATACTGTGGAACTTGAGAAAGACACTTGCAGTATTTAGGGTCTATGCTCCAGAAGGACGGTGATATCGATGAAGGTGTGATTCATTGAATCAAAGTTGGTTGGATGACGCAAGGCTTCTGGTGTCCTCTGAGAGTGCCACAAAAGCCTTGATGGATAGGTGGTACTTGAGAAAGACACTTACAGTATTTGGGATCTATGCTCCAGAAGGATGGTGATATCGATGAAGGTGTGATTCATTGAATCAAAGTTGGTTGGATGAAGTGGCGCAAGGCTTCTGGTGTCCTCTGAGAGTGCCACAAAAGCTAGACGGCGATGTTGTATGGTGTTGATTGTTGCCCAACCAAGAGGCGACCAATAGTGGGCATGTGCAGCAGAGATGCGCATATTGAGATGGACATGTGGCCACACAAGAAAGGACCGAGTCTGGAATGATGATATATACTGTGGAACTTGAGAAAGACACTTGCAGTATTTAGGGTCTATGCTCCAGAAGGATGGTGATATCGATGAAGGTGTGATTCATTGAATCAAAGTTGGTTGGATGACGCAAGGCTTCTGGTGTCATCTGAGAGTGCCACAAAAGCCTTGATGGATAAGTGGTACTTGAGAAAGACACTTACAGTATTTGGGATCTATGCTCCAGAAGGATGGTGATATCGATGAAGGTGTGATTCATTGAATCAAAGTTGGTTGGATGAAGTGGCGCAAGGCTTCTGGTGTCCTCTGAGAGTGCCACAAAAGCTAGACGGCGATGTTGTATGGTGTTGATTGTTGGCCAACCAAGAGGCGACCAATAGTGGTCATGTGCAGCAGAGATGCGCATATTGAGATGGACATGTGGCCACACAAGAAAGGACCGAGTCTGGAATGATGATATATACGGTGGAACTTGAGAAAGACACTTGCAGTATTTGGGGTCTATGCTCCAGAAGGATGGTGATATCAATGAAGGTGTGATTCATTGAATCAAAGTTGGTTGGATGACGCAAGGCTTCTGGTGTCCTCTGAGAGTGCCACAAAAGCTAGATGGCGATGTTGTATGGTGCTGATTGTTGGCCAACCAAGAGGCGACACACAGTGGTCATGTGCAGCAGAGATGCGCATATTGAGATGGACATGTGGCCACACAAGAAAGGACCGAGTCGGGAATGATGATGGAACAGTGGTAGCACCGATTGAAGCGAAGATTGACCAACGTCGTCTAAGATGGTTTGGGCATATACAACGTAGGCCTCCGGAAGCGCTAACGCACAGAAGACGAACAAAGTGTGCTGAGAAAGTTAAGAGGGGTGTGGCAGACCAAACTTGACATGGAAGGAGTCAGATCTAATGGATTGGAATATCACCAAAGAACTAGCCATGGAGAGGGTTACGTGGAAGTTAGCTATCCATGTGCCAGAACCATGACTTAGTTCTGAGATCTTATGGATTTCAACTTTAGGCTACCTCAACTTGTCCGGGTATAAAATACTCTTGTTATTTCATGTTTCCTATTATCTGTACCTACGGTTATAGGATGAAGTTTGTGTTGTGATTGATGCACTTCTTGCGACGCTTGCACTTTCATTTTGGCATTGAATTTTGAAATCAAAGATTTGAAATGATGCATTATTTGTGTTGGCATTTATTTTACAACTTTTAATATCCTTAAGTTATTAAAGAGTTCAATTTGGATAACATTTGCACAATGAGGCATGAAAAGATAAGTATAAGCACAAATTTATGGGGATCTTCTCCCTCATGTGCCCAAACTGGTTTTGGGTATCCAAATATGGGTAGGCTTTTGGAGATGTTCTAAGTCTTGTTTGGACATTGCACTTAGCCACATACCATGACTCACCTTATTAAAGTTTAGGAACCTATATAATACGGTTCAAGGACGCTAGTGGCACACCCTGTTTACTCAAGCAAGTAAGGGCCAAAATGCATGAGCAACAAAACATGTTCAAGGACGCTAGTGGCACACCCGACTACTCAAGCAAATAAGGGCCAAAATGCATGAGCAACAAAACATGTTCAGGAGAAAACCTCATGCATTAAAAAAGTACATGTAAAATATACCATAAACTATGTTCACAACTCACACATCAAAATAGGCTAGATCCTACTATTTGCCCTTGCTATCAACCATACACAACAGGAAAATACTCCACGTAATAAAGGCTCAATAGTTATTACGAAACAAATATAATCAAATAGCAAAATAAAAATTGATTGTTTAGCTAAACCAATTTATCTAATTTTTCTTGTGACAAACATACGCGGCTGCTCTGGAGGAACATTTTGGTCACACAAAGATAATTAATAAACATGACAGTGATGCTAAGGATGGCATCTAGTAATTTAGAAAAATGGATTCTTGTAAAGGGTAACACTAACAATAAGATTGAATACTTGCATGATAAGTTAAGACATACTCTCAAAGAAATCTATTGCCCAGTCATTAAGTGCTTCCATCATCAACGGCCACAAGTTCCACATGTCCAACGATATCGTTGGTGAAAAAAATGTCATATAAGAGACAATTTCCAAGACTTCTTCGTAAACATCTGTCAAAGAATGGGGGATAGTAAGTGTACAGCAAAAAATGTATCTTGGTTTGAAACTGCCTAAACTAGGCGAAGTAGCGGAATCTTCCTACAACACGTTTCTAAGTTTCTAAAACAGACAAAAGGTATATTTAGAAATATGTATGACGGAAATTGATAGTATTTGCTAAGCAGTGTTTAGTCGATTATTTGAGTTCTCTTTGCAATATTACATATACTATAAGTATTAAGTATACATAAACAGATAATCATTTGTCCCCCTCCAAAGCTGTCATAGTTTCCCTAGACAGAAAATTGTCACATGGCCGATTACTTATTTCCAGGCAGGCAATGATGGACTGGTTGTTGACCAAGGTTCATAAAAGCGGTAAGCGAGCGGTGAGGTTCCGATCAGAATTACTGCTTAAGCAAGCTTAAGCGTCTTGGACGGATATGTACGAACAGAAAAATAGGAAGCAATTCTAGAGAGAGAAAAAAAACTGGGCCAACCACCAACCGGCCCAGCCAGGCCGAACAAAGCAATTGCACCGCAGCACGCACATCAGAGACACATCACTGCCCTAGCTAGCACTAGCCACTTTGCAATTCTACCCCCGCCCCCATTCCAGCTTCACAAACCACCCCAACCAACCCTTCGTGTTCCTCCAGCACCAACACGATGGGGAGATCCGGCGGGCAGCACAAGGGGGAGCCGAGAGGAGAGGGGTGAGGAAGAGCGGAGGAGGGAGATCCGTTGCACGGCACAAGGGCAGTGCCGTCTCTCTAATCTGTCCCACGAGAGTTGACTGGTGTGGACAAACGGGTACACGCTGGAGCCCCAACCCTATTTCGCCCGTTTGCGCCATTTTCTCAACAAAATTGGGCTGCTCAACGACTAATTGTGCGCTCAGGCCTAATCCTCGGCGGTAGCTGGGCCGATGCGCTCACGTTCATGCTTAAGCGTGCCGAAGCGCATGTCTTTTTGAACGTTGTGTTTAACTAACACGAGAACTCTGCAATGGAATATGGGAAAATATGTTCTTCTCATGTAGAGCAAGCACCATAGGAGGGGCTACAAGGGACAAGAATTAAAGGGTCCTACAGCCGCTACCTTTGATGTTACTCAAGACCTACATATGCCTTTATTGGCTTTTAGTTAACTACAACGACGCCCAGCGAGTTGCGGCGGGTATTTCTTAAGAATTCTAATAAAACACATGAAACCTGAAGTTGACTAAAGAAATATGCAAAATTATTAATCATGATAGTCAAGAGGCTAATTTTTGCAGACATGGGATGTATTTGTATTGTATACTACAATTTAAAGATTGTTATGTTTTAAGAGTGTGTCTGATTGATATAGATAAGATTAAATCAATGGGGTGAAGAAACGGATGTTTTGAATGGCTTGCATGAAGATGACATGCACATTGCTGCATAATATTTCCAGAAACATTTTGAGTGGATACATATAGGAGAGCCCATATTTTAGAATAACTATATGATTTTCATCATTAAAAATAATTGGCCCGGACAAAAAAATGCTAAAACATCTTACATTTTGATACGGAGGGAGTAGTAAAAAGTTCACTAGCAAAACTAATTTAGTGGTCTATACATGATTTACTTGTGTAACTACATAGTGACATGGTGTGATCTTATCATTCGAAAGGCAAAAAATATGTTGTGGACAATTTGATGGGCTTAAAAGAAGATGTGGATGCTTGCATGTAGAGATAAAAATTAATTGATTAATATTAGTGAGATGACATGCACAAATGATTGGCTAAAATAGCAAGTGATGTGGATAGCTTGCATATGAAGATAGAAAAATAGGAATTACATTTAGTCGGGTTTTGCTTTATAAGAAGTATAGATTTGGTGGCTTCATATCAAAATCTTTTTTAGTTTATTGGAATATGGATTTCAGTACCTACATAAATAAGGGCTTGGTAATCTATTTTCAGTTACCCATCTGACATAGTGACATAGCACCAAGCCACCAGTGCAACAAGCATAGGTCTCCATGTGAGAATAGTTACCAAGGTTCAGGCTAGTTCTCTATTAACACTAATCAGCATAACTAATTTTAGTGATCATCAATTATAATCATAATCTATACCTAATAATAAAGGGAGAAGTCTTTCTTGCGGTACGTAATCCAAATTACCCTTTAAGTTAGAAAAAAATTACCCACTATGCCATCCATAAGTTGTACCGGTTCGTTTATTATTTCTTTTGCATGTCATCCTCTAGGCTGTCCTTAGCGATCAGCGATTCCCTTACACGATCTCCCGGACGGATGTAAACGAACCCGCGAAGGAAGTCGCAGGTCTTCTCCCACGCATCTGGAGCCGCATTGGAGGCCCTCACAACCGTCGGAGCTGGACACGTTTCTCCACAACACGAAGATTCGGGCCGACACCGAGAGAACCGAGAAGCACCCGCTCGCCGCCTTCATCTTCGTGTTCTCCTTCGGTCTTCCGTGCCGTTGGAGCTGACCCAATAGCAGCCGCATACGGAATATGGCAGTGGAGCTTCACCGGTGCAGTGCATCTTCCCAGACGACGTGCCGACGTACTTAGGATGTGAGGACCACGACAGCGGCAGCGGCGGCCACGCGGAGGTGGACTTGTTCTTGTGGCCAGACGTTGCCACCACCGTCAGTCAAGCGTATGTCTCTGCGAAGGCGGACACTGTGCCGCCATGCCCTGTGTCTTCGCGAGCTAGCGCGCGGTGAGAACAACACTAAACTGAAACCGTTCATGGCGTTCCCGCAGGCGCACAGCTGCTCGGGCGTTGCCTTATCCTTCATCACCACTACACGACGACAGGAACAACGTCGATCTCTCCCTTTTTAGGGGTTCTCCAGCCCAGCGCGTCCGCCCATTCGACACTTTGGCGCCGCTGCACGGTGCTCAAATCATCCACTCAGAGTCAGACAGACGCCGAGCTCGTCCAGCTGCTCCGGCCTCCATGTGTTCGTCGCTCGTCCCCACGACCCAAGCTCCTAGCGCCGTTCCAGCGCAGAGCTCGGCAGCGCGCAGCTGTTGCAGGCCGTGCTCTCCGTCACCGGCCATCCTCACGCGTCTCAGCAGGCCATTCTCTTTGTCTCCCACCATCCTCACGCCCCTTGGTCGGGACTCGGGACATGTGGTGTACTGGTGTCCTCATCACGCGACGGCCGTCAAGAGTCAAGACCCACTGCGCCTCCCCTCCTCGAGCGCCGCCCGTCTGGCCGTCCCACAGCAGTTTCCCCACGACCTGTACCGTTCAGAGCACTTGGAACATTGATATTTCAATAAGAAATTAGCTACAGTTTGGGTACGCGATCCCTCATGTTTGAGTCTGATTTCAATGTGACCAGCTATCAATTGTGTTGGTTATTTTTTGATGAGTAGGTGTGTGTGGACGGACAATGTGGCCTGAAAGACCTTTCATAAATTAAAACAAAATTCATATCATATGCAGGGCACTAACTTACATTCATGGCCGTATTGCAGTCTGCCATGGTGATACGTTAGTAAAACTTTATCAGTATTTTTTCACAACAAAGAAAAGAGCTAGAAGTCCAGAACATCTGCTGCAAATCTGGAATATGAAGAAATTAGTAGGATTTTGCTTAACATTAAAATAGCGGCCCTTTGACGCCCGTGAACAACTACCACAGCCCATGGCGACTCACTTCTCCTATTCTGAGCCAACACCCCAGCTCATATGACAACCGAATGTCATTCTCTTGATAGGTTGTATTTGGTAGAATGTCTATTTTTGAAATTGTACATGGTGTAGAACGAAATTATTGGAAAAGGGTTGAAAATTTAATCTTTGTGTGGCTGATATGGCAAGGGTGAACAAAAGTAGATTCCTAATTTCTTATTGGTAACCATTTTCGAAATATTGGCACAAAGAGTTGGAATAGAATTATAGAAGAACCTAAGAGAATTTAATTTGTGCGCCTCCATTATCTAGATTTGTCTATCCCGGGCATGTTTACTATAAATAATAAAAGTCAATTGTAATCATAAGTCTGCCTAAAAAAGTATGTACCACAACAACGTTTTGCCACAAACATTACCTAGAAAAGCATATATATATATATATATATATATATATATATATATATATATATATATATATATATATATATATATACGCGGATTTGGTGGCATGGGGGGTAGCGGTGCATGCACTAAAAGCCCTCGGATGCTACCATGTGATCTGTGCTACCGTTTGATACCGTTAAGTCCGCGAACAAAAAAGACACCCATGCATGGTCCAAAAAGCAGGAGGTGCCCGGCTGACAACGAAAAAAGACCCCATGCGCAGATCGTTGGAATTCGGGAGGCCCACCGCCTGCCTACGTTGCACGGATACGGCCCAAATCTCACGTATCGGGGGTTGGATACGTTCGGATACGGGGATACTCGGATACGTTGCCGGATACAAATCCCAGCCATCAGACGATCAAGACTCCTCCGCCGCCTGCCGCTGGACTGTGTCGAACTGTACTGTAGGTCAGTTTCCCCTCCTCTTATGATGCCATCTCCACAGTTCTCTGATTCTTCTTGGTCCAGATGTCTTGCTGGCTTGCTGCGCTACATAGGCGTTGATGTCTTACCTAGCTACTTTCTCTTCTTGTAGGTCAGCAATGGCCAACTTAAACGCCGGAGTCCAGATACTGGATGACGTTCAGTGATTCCTCCAAATGATGATCCTATATACCCAGATAACAACTCTAATTTTGTGTAAAAATTAGAAATGAGTAAATTTTATATACTAGTATTAATTGTATTATACATATGTAAACGTATCCCCGTATCCATGTTTCTGAAAAATCGCCGTATCACCGTATCTGTATCCGTATCCTCGTATCCGGGCATCCTACCCGCCTGCGCACCCGAGCTTCACCTAGTTAGGGCTCATTTGATTCATGAGATTAAAAAAATACCGGAACAGGAAATATGAAGGATTGGTATGGCATGTCCACTTTGAATCCAACGGGAATGGAAAACATGGGAATTGGCACAAGTGTGTATTTGATGGCACCTTAGGAAAACTACAGGAATTTTGGAGCTAGCGGTTGCAATTAAATCTTCACTGGTATAGAAAAATTAATTACCAAGTTCCCATCTATTGATATTTGGAATTGATTCTGCCCAGACTAAAATTATAGAAAAAATTACTACAGGGATTACAGACCACCACTAATTCAAAGTAAATCAAATATGTCGAAAGTTGCTAGAAATTTGTCCGCACGGCTGCAAAAGGAAAGAAAAATAATTATTCACTAGCTAGTATAGGGAACATGAAAATCAAGGACATAGTCTGCAACACGTGGAAAAGGGGTTGTAGAAAATATGAATGGAAAAAAGGGTTGTGGCAGATGTGATTTTCCGCTAATCGCTATCCTACTCAAAGCTGTTAGCTTTGACGCGAGAACAAGATGTGTGGGTGAGCGAGTGGCACAGTGTTTTGACTAGGGAAAGTCTCACATGAAAAGATCCTACGGGATTGAATCCTTCAAATCAAACACCTCCCAAAGGAAAAAAAATCTGTAGGATCAGAATCCTGTACAAATCCTACGATTCAAACGAGCCCTTATGGTTCTTCAGTTCCATACACGATTCATTCTTCCAAGCGGAAATTCACACATCCATTCATCCATTCAAGATTAAAATACAAAAATAAGGAGATTCATACACTTTTGTTCTGTGTAATTACGGAAAATGGATCAAAATAAAAAGGTAAAACAAAAAAGTGAATGAAAAGGCAAATTAGAACGGGGAGGCAACAAAAATTCCCTCAAAACAGTGAAAAAAAATTCAGATCGAAATGAAGACGTCAATCAAATCAGATAACAAAAAAGCAAAACGGGCCGTTAGGAGGCACGGATTGCCCATGCGACCCCAAATATTCCTCCGCTTGCTGTGCCGAGGAAGGAGGCAGTTGGCACGGTCAAATCCCAGCACACACGCGCCGGCCGCCGCCCTACGGCACATGGAGGATGAACTTGACGCAGGAAGCGGCCTTTGCGCCGAGCTGCTGCAATCCGAGCAGGCGGCCGTGGGGATCCACGGCCTGGCCTGCGGCGGAGGGGATCCTGGAAGCGCGGGCCCGGCCAGCCCAGGGATGCACCGAATATGGTGGGGGACGTCGTATCCGCGAAGGGAAGTGCTACCGTAGGGCCAGAAGATTGGGACACAGCGGCCGGGGCGGTGACGGGAGTGCCAGCGATGGTGGATGGTGGGGGAGCGGGGTTTTTTTCTTCTCGAGATTTCAGAAAAGGAGGCACCATGCAGGGACGGGTGGGGTGACGTTTTCATCAGGTGAAAAAAAAATGGGGTTGGAGAGAGAGAGGACAGTGGTAAAATCTCCTATAGAGCTGATCTGATGGTTGGCAGAGGGTGCACTGTTCTGTTACCCATCATGGCACCCCACTATTTATATTTGTTTATGCAGAAACGTCTGGTATCAAGTAGGTCACGGTTGGATGTAATAAATATATAAAAGCTAAAATGGTAAGAATGATTGCAACAGTACCATACCTTGACCATCGGAAGTCAGCATCCTGCGCATTATAGGCAACAAAGTTGGCTCCATTTGGGTAAAAAGATGTGGGAGACTGCTGATTGACTCAAGAATTGTGCTTATTGCACGCAAACAGCCAACAGCTGCCAAAGCACCAGAATCATCAGCTTCATCATCAGCTTCTGAACTAGCCATGCATTTCCAGAAGGCCGAAGCCTATCAAAGTAGAAAAAAGGGTTTTGTTAATGAAACACACGGCAATATAAAGCTAAAACTACAGAAAGATGAACATACTAAATTCTGGCACAATCCTAGTGCATACGGTGCCATCTCTTCACCAAATTTATCAACAATGGTTTCAAGTGTGAACACAAGGTCCTCATTCTCCACTTCATTCATCAATTTGAAAAACTCTGCAGGATACATGAGAAGCCACAAGAGTAAGCTATGATCAGATTACAACTTACAAGGTTAAACAAAGTAAAAAAAATTGGATACCATCAAGGAGTTGAGGAAGTATAGGTCGAATTTCATTCAAATCTGAATACGAAAAATTTAGACAATTGTCAGCAGTAAACCCACAAACTAGAAAGGAGGTTTAAGGCATACAACTGATACAAAAGTTAACCTTTGCATGCTTCAACAAAAGAACGAAGTGCAAACACTGAATCAACCCGGACAGGAAGATCTGGATCACGCATTCCAGCAACAATGCAATGCATAGCTCTCTGAAAATTCTCCTGGTCTGAGAAGTTAATATGGGCATACTGCCCAGCAACCCATGCTGCCTATTAGATAGAATTAGGTCAGATTAATGCCACAAAGGACAGACAAAAAAGTGGGATAGAAATCCACCAGCACACAAAGAACCACTTAAAGCATCCAGATATTCCACATAGAGAAAATAAAAGTTGTCTACATCTTAGTTGATGTTCCGAGAGAGACTCAAAACTTCATCTATTTTTATTTATGTACCACTGTTCGAATATTTCATATTTAGCATCATGGAAAAAGAAACAACAAAATTGTGTATATCATAGTCTAAACTGAATAAGTGAGTTTAATCTTTTGTAGTAACCACTCAGTCCCAAGATGTAAGGTGTGTTTTATTGAGAATGTATAAATGGTATCGTTGCATTTGACTTGCAAAATTGCACTGACAGTAATAAGCAAGCAAAATTAACTTTCAAGGCACGCTACCTTTGCACGTAAGTGCCCAACACAGCTACTAAACTCAGGAAAGACATGTTGGACAAGCATACGCTCCAGCTCAGCTTTATATGGATCAGTTTGCTTCAGCTTATCACATAATGTCCCAATAGCAAGAAGCGCCCCATCTTTTTGGCGATATGGCTTGACTTCAGCCGAGGCCTCGTCATATCTGTGTTGAGTGTTTCCTCAATCAGAAAGTGTATGGAGTGGACGAACACAATACATGACAGGTTACACTGACCTCCTGAATATATCCACAACGAAATGGATAAACTTTTGGAGGTTGCTTTTTCCTCGTTTTCTTACCAATTCACTCACAAAATCCATAGCAGCTGTACGGGGACTGTACAAATCTTCAATAATATCTGCATACATGATAAAAACAATATTATTATAACAGACGAACAGCCAATCGTCCAGTGAGGAAGAACCTACGAGCATAGGGCCCAGCCTGCAGTAGCCACACCAAGTCTTGAATGGTTATCTATTAATCTAAGGAGGCTTGACTTGAATTGATCTCTTGGTATTAGAAGTTTCCTTGATCCTCGAATTAGTTGGTGTTAAGCCAGCTAAATAATGCATGGCCATTTCATTCAATAGGCATAGTAGAATTATCGATCTCTATCCGGGACATGCCATTTTGGTGCCAAGGCACGGCTGCTGGAGTTAAGTTATCTTGTTCGTTGTTCGACATGTAGATCTGTGACATTCGCTGTCCGTCATGACCTTTTTGGGTGTCACAACACAGTTATTTGGACCGATTTGTATGGGCTTGGGTACATACAGTGGAACATCCCACAGGCTTTTGAGTGAAGCTGCCAAAAACGGTGACGGCAGAAATCACATGTGATTCTAGACTACTAGGACATGACACAGGACAAGGGAACATGGATGTTTGTGACCGAAGATTGAACTAGACCTGCCACACTCGGCTATGCGTGCTGTGTTGGATCCTGCGGTACGCCAACCTGTGGGTGCTGGAGATCTTGACCAGGATCAATGGATTGCTGCTTCTGCAGCACAGCCATGTATGCATCCTGCCACTCAAATGAACAGCAAAGGCCAGTCTATACAAATGGGAGCAAATTATGGAGAAAAGGGAGCAAGTATGAGATTAGCACGCTGCACGCAAAAAGAAGAGGAAATGGATTGCATGAGTATTTGGTCAAGAAAATTAAACGGTGACTGCCCGCAGTAGAATTGTGTGCCCGGTTTCTTTTCGTCATGGCCACAGATGAGATGATCTGCTGTCTGCAGCGTGGGCACGGGATCAGGGCGCCGGATCGGGTTCATCTTGGGAAGATGACGATGAGGACGCCATGGGAGGGAGGATGAGGAAGGAGGGTGGAGAATAGGAAAGAGTGATGAGTGGCATGGGGTTCAGAAATGAGGTACGAGTAGCTTTTTTTAGCTGAAAAATGGATGATGTAGCTGGGCGGTAGCAGCTGGTTGCCAGCAGGACATTCAACGGTCCAGGATGGCACAGTTAATAGTTCACCTTCTGTACTGGACCATGGTACGCTATAAAAGCAGTCCCAGTTGTAGGACAGTCGCAGAATGATTTTCAGTGGAAAATGCTATATGGAAGGGAATAAGACGCCAGAGCAAGAATCTTCCCATAAAAGAACAGTGTGGATAACGATAGCATCTGTGGCTGGGCACACAAACAAATTTTCACTCACGCTCTACCCCTTCTCTCCACCCCAATTGCTGACCTACCCTCATGGCAGGAAGTTGACGAGGTCCAGACCTCACAGTCCTTTTGAAAACCCAAACATCCAATTCAAGGCTGTTAAGCTCCATAGGACATGACAACTATACTAGCAATAAGAGACCCAATACAAAATTAGGAGTAAATAGCCAACTCTAGTTGATACAGTAATAAAGAGCTCATGTAAGCTTACCATAGCCCTTTCTAACATATTCATGAGGATCTTCCTCCCATAGTTTCTGGTCATTATCATTGAAGCACATAAGTGGAAAAATTATCTCAAAAAGAATGATGTTGATCTGAGGCTGCATCATCTGGTACATACTGTTTTTTGTGATACTGCAAAAAAAAACTATATAGTTCAATAGGCCTTTAAATAAAATAAATATCATTCAAGTAGCTAAAGGTCAAAAGCAGGATTATACAACAATAGACAGGCTTGTGCAAGCTTCACAGTTATCCAGCAGAATAATGGTGAGACATCAACTGCCCTAGAAAACCACAAAACCACAACTGCCCTCAGAATATCTTCCAATGCAGGCATGAACAGACCAGCAAAATAGGCCATCTCAGTAAAACTGCCCTAGAAAACCACAAAACCACAACTGCCCTCAGAATATCTTCCAATGCAGGCATGAACAGACCAGCAAAATAGGCCATCTCAGTAAAGCTGTGCCTCCAAGGTTAGTTCTTAGGACGGTAGCTTTTAAGATTAAGGCAGAATTGACTCTTCCAGGTTTCCTTTGCAAGAGTTTGCCCTTGTACTAAAATGTGACTAACTTGCGTAACAAGTTCCATTAATCTGTATGGAAAATTACTGCTCGCTATATGGGAAAAACTTGCACAATATGGGGAAAGGCTTAAAATTGTGCAAGCTTTTAATGCTTTTGTCACTAGCCTCTCCGGCAAAGTAAGCTTGATTACTATCTTTTATAGACATTTTCTTGGCAATGCCAAACAAAGTTGGGTCATCACCGTCTAGTCAAATCAACCAAACTGGTCAAAAACTACATGTGTCATCCAAATTATAATCAAGTCAAAATGCAGTACATGAGATATCAACAAAAAGGGTAAAAAGTCACAACAATGAAAGGGCAAACTGTCAGGGGCACCTATGGAGCACTGCAAACAACTATTTGGCATTGTCTGCAAACATGCAGACAAACATGTGCAAAGATAACTGAGCATCGAGCACAGGAAGCATACGAAGTGAGACGCTACCTACTCAGATGATTACATTACAAGACAAAACGCTGCTTACAAAAACTTTTCATAATCGCCAAAACACAAACCTGTTGGTGAGGTACTGAAGAATAAGATTGGTAACCCTATCTGGCAAGTAATCGCCAGTACGAATTGCATTCAGAAGCTGCAAGTAACAACCCAAAATTTGTCCGGCATAATTCTTTTGAAACATTTGAGCAAAAGCTTTACTCTCAGATTTCTGAAGCTTCAGATCACCAAATCTGTAATCAGTGAATGGAAAGGTAAATGAATAGAATGATTGCTAAGGTAAACTGAGCTTCGTTGGAAACTGACCGGGTGTACAAACGGTTCAAGATATGGATTGTCCATTTCTTAACTTTCCACCAACCCCAGGATTTCCTGATATCAGGATCTACTGGTTGCCCTTCGACTGGAATTTGCCTTTCTAATAAAGTTATAAACAATATCATCCATGCATTGAATAAATTTGGATCAAAGAGTTGCTTTGGAATCTCCAACTACAAAAAAAATTAACCATAAAAACAGCAAAACAAGTACAGAGAACAGCAACTGATAAGAAATGTTTGATAGCATACATAAATTGAAGACCAAAATATTTTGCATATCAGCTTGATCAGGTCAGCTACTTCAATTGGAGGATTGACAATCTGAACAAGTTTGCTAAATATGCTCAACAAGCGAGGAAATGTTTCCTCTACAATGTGGTGTAAAGGTATCCGGTCTTCCTCAGATTTGAACCTTCAACATAACATGAAGATTGGATGCATCAGTAAAGAATGCATGAGAATGAGCTTCAGAGTCAAACCATAGGAGTAACAAATTTTCCGGTAGATGTGGCACACTGAGAAAATACAAACAAAAAACGTAAATACAAAGCAATGTGCATAATTAGTCACTTACTCATATTTCCTGGTTAGAACCCTTAGCACATATAAAGCTCCAAATATTTGACTTTGTGATTCTAGATTGTGTGTAACCCAATGAAGGAGACTTGGCCACTGCTCAGGATAGTCTGCATGTATTATTGTTTTGATACTTTCTCCAAGTTGTGCTCTACAAAATAATCGATGAAAAAGTGCCTCAGCATGTCAATGAAGTGCATATAAGAATACAAATTAGAGTACTCCGACCACAGAGCGCACAGAATTCCAACATTTGAGCTCCATTAAGAGAGATGTGCAAGTAGGTAACAGAATGTCCAAGTTCAAGAATGCTTGCATGACACTCCTAGTCTCCTACTATGCAGCAAACCTAAATTTCCTAGAGAAATAAAATCAAACATTACACTGATCCATTCCTAAGTGAATTCCATATTCCTTCTATTCTATGATGTACGACAACGGCGCATTAGTTAAACATGCATCATAATCCTGTTTGGCACTGGCTGTAACATTAAGAGCATTGTTTATCCATAACAGTGAAACATTGACCAAACTAGCACGTGTTCTTGTAACCTAACTAGATTCTGTATACACCACAGCAATAGGAAAGTGATCCTAACTACACCATCGTTGTGGATTATAATTGAATGGATAGCAGCTTAATTCTATAAATACTTGTGGCAACTATCATCCAGGCCGTTCACAGAGGGTGCCGCCACCAATCAGTGCTCCTGGAGAGGAAATTGTATCTGGGACCACCACCTTTGTCCTTCAGCACCAGCCTCGCCAACCACAAAATAGTAGAACCACTGGCAGGGTGGTAAAGGGAGAGAAAAATGATGGCTAGGATCGAGAAAGTGGAACAAGATGGGATTTCAAGATGTTTCGTTGGAGGGGTATTGTCATGTTGGGATACCACCATTCATTTCTTTATTTATTTTCTTGCCCATTTAAATTTTCCCGTCTTCCCAATTCTTAACTTTTTAGGGGTCAGGCGGTGAGCAGATGCCTCACATTGACTGTGCACTATGGGTAACCATGGGCACAAAACTCTCATTATATAGTGATGAATGATGATACAGGTTTATCCTGTTAATTAGAAAAACTTGCAAGACTCAAAAAGGAAACTGAAAACAAGATGTCTATGAAACATAGATAAAAAGTGATAGTTATGTACTGGAGATGTTAACACCTGCAAGTTTGTAACTACTAAACAGCAAAACCCTTTGAGTCCATTGCCAAAATAAAAGTCAGATGATACACAGTTAATTACCTTAGGAGAGGGGGTACTTGAACAATAAATCCTAGTATGTTCTCACGGACCATAGACTTGTCGCTTTCGCAAACTTTTTGGGACTCATCTATCGAACAAGTAACAACATAGTCAATTTTTTAGAAGGGATAAGCAAGTCAATGGTCAACGACCAACTTCTACATACCAGGATCATTAGGGGACCAGTTTTTGGCAACAAAATTCTTGAAATGGATGCTTGCAACCTGTCGTACAGCCATATCACAACTTCCATCCACAATGATCTGTAACAATCTAACTAGATGTTGTGGCGTAAACTGGAACTGCGTGAATTGCAGAACTATCAGCATAAGTGATCAAAACAAATGATAAATGGAGTAAACGGAATAGTGCACTATTGACTATACTAACTACGGCAAGCACTACCTAGCATGTGCTGGTACCCATGGCTCCAGCTTAGTTCTAATTTGTACTGGAAGTAATAAAATTAAGAGGTGAGAGTAGTGAGATAGAGTGCTCCTTTATAATAGGTAGTGAAAGGACATAAACAAGAGAGCCTTCATGTGGATATCAAACACTACTCTCTCATCTCATTAAAAAACACTACTCTCTCCAACAGATGCACTAAATCAATTTCGCCCTTTCAGTTCCAACAAGCATTCTGCAAAGTCTACATACAAAAGTACAAGGTGAGGAAGGCTTTCGTTTTTGGTGGTAGCAGGGAGTGGTTCTATGGCAAAGATTCACATGGGGACCTCAGAATCGGATAGTCGGGTGGTGGCAAGTCGTTCTGGGAACTATGGCTATATGGCCATGACGCCTTGCCATCCGGCTCACACTCTGTAAGCCACCTAGGTAACAGCTTTGAAAACCTAGGCACTGAATTTAATCCTAAATCTAGATCACGCCTATCTGGGGCAAAACCACAACAGCTACTGCCCCTAGGCCCTAGGGTGCCAGTCACCTTCTAAACAACTGATAATCGGTTATAAGATTACTATTGCATAACAAATTTGACTAGTGTGGATAAAATTTATGTTAATGTACATGAGCCGATTAATGCATATGAATCCAGTGACTAGTTTTAATTTACTTTATTAAACAGAATTAAGAAAACTTTTAGGCGTTGAGCCATAATAAACAGAACATTGCGGTTTCTATTCATTTCAAAAGGTAGGAAATAGTAGAAGAGCGACAGGTATATCCCATATTGCATATTATGCATTTAGCTTGTATAATACTGCTTAAGAGTATATGGTTGGAAGTGGGAACTGTATTGAACTGTATTCATAGATAATATAAGATGGTTACCGAATTTAGACTTAAGTTGAGAGAGAAATTTGTATACTCGGACACAACATTGATAGAGTAATTTTAAACATTTAGAGATACCTTATGGTTAATATTTTGGCGACTAACTTCACATGTAATTTGGCAAGTGATTTTCTACGTGACGATTTTATTACTTTTGGATATCTTTGATATGAATGGGATCCTAAAGCAAGTGGTGAGGGTTTTTTTACTTTTGTGAGGGTTTATAACAATGCGACATAAGAGAATTAAATTTTGGGTTAAGCTAAGTACAAGTCCAATGGCATACCAGTATACAAGGAAAACCATGATATATTTTAAACCTAAGATCATAGTGTACTTCAACCCAAAGATGTTTGGTTTAATTGTAATTGGTTGTTTAGTGTGGCTTGCAAGGACAGTACTCACATGCATGTTTCATGATTTCACCTCTTTCAGCTGAACCGAATAAGCATGGTATATCTAGGTGTTGCAAACAAGACTTGTGAAGATTATATTCTCAGTTGAAATTAGCTAAAAATGCCATACTTGAAGATGTATAAATTGGGCATCCTGTATTTTCTTGTTTGTTGGTTGCTTGCCTGTCTGCTTCAGCTCGTAGAGTGAGAAACACTTCTCTATAAACTGGTGCATGTGCATGTTTGTCTGTGAGTTCTAGGTATGGCATAATCAGATTCAAATTATTCAGTTACTTGGGTTTTATAAGATCCAGGAGAAGAGACGTTTCTATCCCCGCCCACTTTAAACATGGTTGAGAGATGAGTCAATCAGAAATCAAGTTTGAAGTTTCCTCACAAAATAGAATACTTCGATATTCCTAGCAACGCACGGACATTCAGCTAGTGACCCTAATGATCCAACCAGCTCCAAGAGTATTACTATGATACGAATTTACCATCACCGCAGATAGAAGGACATGCACGAGCATACGTCACACACTGTACCAATTTAGAATAAACAAAACCTCTCTGCACACTCCAAAAAAAACGTAGGATAAAACTAAGTAGACCAGGCTCGAGCAACCGCTGCAGCTCTCACACGGAGGCAGATCATTGCCCAGCAAACCGGTGCCAATTCAAGCGCGACTGAGTTCCCCTACCGGTGAATTTCGATCAACTGCCCTCGTGTCGTCCACCTCGGGCAGCTCGAGGGAAACCTACTGCTTCGGCCGCCGGCCACCCCACATCAACCATCCAGCCCCGTCGCCGTCGGAGGAGGTCATGACGGCGCTCGGCGGCGGCGGGGCGCCCTTCCTTTCTTCCTTTGAATTAGCCCTAGTAGTTTATTTGCTTCTCCATTGTTCCCGATCCGATCTGGATTCTCCGGCCGGCCGTCCACGGATCATGTACTTGCGCCCGTTCCTAGTACGTGCATGAGTGAATCCTCAGATGCATGTTGATGGCTGATTGCTGCCCTCCGGCCGGCTGTCCATGGATTCTTTGTGGTTCAGATCGCCAGATCGGAAGGCCGGCGTTAGAAGGAAGTGTCAGATCATGAGGCCGGCAACAAAGGCCAGTGAAGACTGGATTGTAAGGCCGGTGACACATGATGGCGGCAATCTGACCTATGTGGAGGGCAGGTTCGTGTGGCGTAGGCAAGAAGACTTAGCTCGCTGGCCGGCGATGTTGTGCGGAGGATACGAGCGTGGATCGGCCAGGATGATCTGCGCGTGTTCCGGCCGGCCACCGTGCATGGCCATGACGCATGGTGCGGATACGATCTGGATGATGATCAATTTGGACTTAGCGGATGTTCCGGTCAGCCACCATCCACCGGCAGTGCTTGATTCTTATTCGCGCTAAGATGAAGATCTATCGGATGTTGTTCCCCATCGAACTTGTTGAACGGTCATGTTCCGGAAGGCTCCGTCGGCGAACTTCATTGGACGATTCATGCCTGGAGATTGTTGGATCGGGTGGTATTCGGTCGGACGCGCCCATGTTTTTATCTGACCGTTTGGTTTCAGAGGGAGCGTTTTGAAGTTCTGCTGGCTATTAATACTATGGAGCACGCTTTCTCGTTCCATGGTGCTGGCGGAGAATGTCGTAGAAGGCAGGATCTGGAGACTAACAATGGTGGTTTGTGTCTTTGTGACGATGAAGAATTGCTGGGTGATTCGTGACTTTGAGCAGCGGTTTGTAAGTGGGGGCGACTACACAGGAGAAGGTCAAAGTTTTATGCCTCAGGGTGAAGATCCAAGGTCTAGCATTAATTGGTTGTGCCTGACAATGACCTTGTTGGAGACATTGTTTTGAGTGCGAGGACTTTCTTCAAGGTGCAAACCTATGAAGAAACTGGAATTCTGGTGTTTTCTTGGTGGTGTTAGTGTTGTTGTCTCAAGGAGTAGATCGATGCAGCGGGAATTTTTTTGTATTTCCTCTTTATTTTTTTGGTTGTGTGCATCCGTAAAGCCGTTAGGGCACGTTGTTGCAGAGGCTGGGTCTATTTATATTTTCTTGATATCAATAAATTCCCTTTATTAAAAAATTCAAGCGCGACTAGCGATCAAACAGTAACGGAATTGGAGATTGGACTTCCCAAGAAGGGGCGGTGGCATTAATGGGGGAGTAGGCGGGGTAATGCCGCTCACCTGGTTGAGGCTCTCCTCCGCGGCCTTGCGCTCCTCGGGGACGTGGCTAAGCGCGGCGCGCAGCACGATGGCGAGGTTAGGCAGATCCATGTCGCCAGCGGCGGCTGAGCAGCAGGCCACTGGCGAGGGGCGCGGGATAACAGTACCAAACCCTACCCGGAGTTAGTGGCGGCGCGAGAGCTCCGAGTGGAGAGCGCGAGCTCGGGTGGCAATGCTTTTGGCGCCGCGAGGTCTTCGGGAGGGGGGTGGGGCTGTCCGGGAGGGAGAGAGCAGGGATCAAAACGTGGCTGCGGTATTTAACCCTAGGGTTTGGTCAGGGCCTCAGACTAGTCATAGTGGGAGTAACAATGCTAGTAACATAAGTGCCACATAACTAAAAATGGTGATGTGTCAAGTTTTTTATGAAGAGAGAGGTGATGGTGGTATCATAGGTAGATACCGTAACATAGCGGATTTCGAGACAAGATGAGTCTATAGGCTAATAAATGCATGATTATATGATACTAATCCTATGATACTCCCCACTATTTAGATAGTAACATAGACTAGTATCATATGCATGATACCACTTTATGATACTCTCCACTATGATTAGCCTCAGGGCGAATGGGCGACCGGGGTGGATTGTTGACGGTTCCGCTGGTGAGTTGGGTCTACATGGGGAGGAACAGGCAGCTGGTTAAGGAAAATAATTGTATCGAACCTGGTCTACAGGCTCCTTTGCGTGGACCTTGTCCAATCAATGACCCGTGGCGTTTGGAAAAAAAAACACGAACCAGTATACCTATACCGGCCACCGTTTTGATGATATACACTCCGATACGTATAGCTCTTTGTTCTTCTCGGCCGGCCAGTTTCCTTTTCTACATCGAACCTTTCGAATGGCGAGGCGGCGCGGCACGTCGATTTCAGCTCCGACGACTCCGGCGGCGCGGTGGTTTTTCTCCATCTCCGACGACTCCTTGACAGTTTTGTCTCCCTCGTCCCGTCTCGAGCGGCACGGCGGCAAGATGGAAGGCTGGAACAATGAGACGATGCATGGGCACACAACCATGTCAACAGATCGCCAACTCTTGGTACCAGGAACCACAACGGGCGACTTCTTTTGGGCTCCTGCTTATGCATAAGCCGGCTTATGGATCTCGGTGGAGAGAAACTGTGGTGGGTAGAAGCTATTAGAAACTGTATGGGAGACTTCTTTTGGGTTTTGAAAATTTTAGCTTACTGCTGTGTTGAGTTGTGAGATGTCTATTTCACCCCTGAATTTGATATATGCACATTATATATCTTACTAGCAAAATACCCGTGCGTTGCTACAGGCAAACAAAATTGACTGAATACGTGTAAGCAAATCAACAAATTTATAATGGGTTCTTATCCTTTTTCCCAAATTTAGGCCATCATACGCTACATCTTTAGCATTCTGTGCAAAATACAGTTATGCACATATCACCTAACCCGAGTCTATGGAATACAACTCATGAGAGTTACTATTCTTGCTTAGAAATCCCTGCTCTACTCTCATTTTTTGGCGACCAAAGTTGATCAATCCAAACAGATCTTACTGAGATGAGCATTATGAAACATAAGCAATCCAATTCAATAAATATATTCAAAGTTTAACCATAACAGAACAGAAGAGGAAAATATCACATTGCTACACCAGACTGTAGAACATTATAAATCGACAATGCTAGCATAACGCCAAGCATTAACTTATTTTCAGCCAACTATGAGAGCAAACGACATATACTCATGCCTTGCTACGTCTTATTTATTAGTAAATGTTAGCTTATGAAAAGTGAAAACTTATTATTCATGTAACTATATCCTTTCGCTGAAATTTTTTTTTATACTGGCTAGATTCACGCATGCAGTCATGTCAAGAACAAAATCTGACACATTGTCAAGTAACAATCTGAATATTGAATAGCACATCTAATGGCAACATGAGGAATTGGAGACTCGAGTTCAATAGTTTTCACCAAAGAAAGTACAAAGTGGCAAAGAACTGTATCTTCTTGTTGCATCAGGCGCCACACTTAGTTAAGCAATTGACTACTCCCCGATCTAACACTTGACACATAAAAGTAATTGAACAATGATTACTTCCGATCTAACAAATAACAGTAAAAGAAATTCAGTAGGGAATCGCATGTCCAGCAATTGTGTGTAATTGACGCGCCCTGGCATTGGCATGTCAGCTGGGGATGCTAGCTAGTAGCTGCTGACGCAGCACAACAACCAGCACCCAGAAAGAAGCGAGCCCGAGCCTGCAATCCTGCACGGCTACACCCAGCACCAAGGGCGAGAGGGCTCGAAGTGCATTGCGTTTGCGACAACATCAACACGCGCGTGATCGACAATGCACAGGACCATGTCGAGTATGCAGGAAAGCTCGTTTACCGGTGGGAGGAAGCCCAGAGCAGCCATGGCTGCCCTGCAGCACCGGCAGGACAGCGCCATAACATAAACCAACAGATCGAAGCCTAACTCGTCAGATCGGGAGTACAAAACAGCTCCCGTCGTCTCTGAGTTGTGATACGGGGAGTCAGGAACGATCTGGGCGTTGACCAACCCCTGTGCGGAGGCTGCCTCGGTGTGCTCCTGCGCGGCGGCGGGTAGCGGCGACGCCGGCGAGGGGGATTGAAGATGGCTCGACGAAGGGACTTGAGCAGAGGCTGCCCTGATTACTCCAATCGAAACCGGCCGACAAGTCTACACGAGGTAGCGGCAACGGTGGGGGCCTAGACGGGAAGTGCAGCGGCGACAGATCGACGACGAGCTTCCATCGAAGGGAGTGGACCGGGGAAACAGAGGATAAGAGGAAGGGAGCTCAGCTTGCCCAAGGAAGCCGGTGTCGGGAGGTTGTCCTGCTGGAAGGGTACGGTGGAGGAGACCTCCAGGTAGGCTGGGCCGGTGGCTGGCGGGGGTGGATAGTTCCGAGCGGCCACCGGCGACGTCGAAGGATTCATCAGACGGGTGGCCGGAAGACGACTTCGAAGGATTCGCTACAAAGGACTGCAGGTTGATTTTGTAATTTCAGAGGGGCTAAATTGTAAAATGACCGCGACGTACCGGACACCTTAAGCCATATTATATAGTAGAGATTTTGTGTACAAATGAGAAATAAATACATTACAAATATTTTGAAAAGAAAAAAACGTAGTGTCGTCGTTAGACTATGTGCCAAAACAAAAGTAATATCACCATTCGATGCATGCGCAAAACAATTCTGGTATATCAACACGGCATGTATAGTAACTACCTTGTCTTTCTCTTGTGAATTGGAGCACAGCTAGTACATGAGGTGATTGGTCAGCCATGCTCGTGATATACATGTGCGACCAAGGGTCCAAGACCAAGCAAGCGACGTGATATCCAGGAAAAAACAAGGCGAGTGAACGCGAACGCGATGCGCTGAGGCGAGGCAAAGCGGCGCGCGGTGGCATTCCTATGTAAATAGAAATCACACAAGGGTAAACCAATATACCGCTTCGGTTGTCTACTGATGAAGCTCGGGAAGCCGGCAGAAACTGGTCCGAGGCAGCTTCCGAAATTACACTACGCGCTGGCTTCGCGGTGGGGATAAGCTGGGCTGAAGCCGGGCACTTCTTTTGAGTTTCAGCGGTCCACGGCCTCGAAGCCCAGTTAGAAGCTGAAAAGAAGTCAGCCAACATACACCTTAGCATATTATTTATGGACTGAATTAAGCCATATTTCCCTTACGGTATGGTGTGTTGATTACTTGATAGATTGAGAACGAGTCTGCACGGATAGAGTGCACAGATGTCGTGGCTAAGGAGACAACGGCCAGCCAGATGTTTGGCAACATAACTCCGGCTAGGGAGACAACGTATCAGACCAGTCGCTTGGCAATGACCCCAGTGAATACTGTGGATGCGAGCAACAATCTGATGAATGATCCTAATATGGAGTCGTTGTATGGTGATCAAGTAAATATTACTATTTCATATCTCGTGTTCCACAATCTGATGAATGATCCTAATATGGAGTCGCTATATGGTGATCAAGTAAATATTACTTCTCGTGCCTTTTGTGCAATATCAATACATTCATGACTAAAACTAGTTAATCTTGTTTGTTGTAGGCTGATAATGAGAATGCATCATGTCAAGAGATTGTTCCAAAAGTTGTTGGGAGACCCCAAGTTGAAGGTTTGAAGTAGTGCAGCAGCAAGTTTCTCTCAGTATGAAACCAAGGTTATTAAACCAGTAGCAGATGAATGATTCCTTCGAGGTTGTTGGTGGAGACGTTGGCACGGCGCAATACCAGCGTCAGCAACGAACGTGGAGCCTGCACACAAACAATCAAGATACTTTGCCCCAACTTAACGGTGAGGTTGTCAATCCCACCGGCTTGCTGTAACAAAGGATTAAACGTATGTGTGGAAGAAAGGGTGATGTTTGCAAAAAGTAACAGGTTTGCAGTTGTAGTTTTATCAAATTAATGAGAAGGACCGGGGTCCACAGTTCACTAGTGGTGTCTCTCCATAAATAATAATAACATTCATCCATGTGTGGTAAACAAATTACAGCTAGTCAATTGACAGAATAATGATAAGAAAACTAATGCATATACTAATGATATGGTGTCTAGTGTGAGATCCATTCGGCCATTACAACAATATACATAGACCATTTCAACCGCATATATGACTAATAATCCACCTTCCGGTTAGCGTCCGCACCCCTTTCAGTATTAAGTTGCATGCAACAGATTATCGCCTTAAGCACTATGTGTAAAGTAAGTAAGTAAGTAAGTAAGTAAGTAAGTAAGTAACATCATCCTTAGATAAAGCACTACTGTTTTATCCCTAGTAGCAACAACACATCTACAACCTTAGAGCTTTCTTTCACTACCCCGTATTAAATAGAGACATGAATCTACTATTGAGCATAAATACCCCCTCTTGGAGTTACGAGCATCTACTTGGCCAGAGCATACACAAGTAACGGAGAGCATGCAAGATCATTAAATAGCTCACACATGATATATTATGAAGCAATAACTTTAGTACTCAATATTCATCAGATCCCAGCAAACACAACATGAAGTATTACATAAAGATGATCTTGATCATGATAGGCAGCTCACAAGATCTAAACATGATAGCACAAGAGGAGAAGACAACCATCTAGCTACTGCTATGGACCCGTAGTCCAAGGTAGACTACTCACGCATCAGTCTGGAGGCGGTCATGACGACGTAGAAGCCTCTGGGGACGATTTCCCCTCCCGGCAGGGTGCCGGGGAGAAGTTCTGATCTCTCCTGAAGTGGTGGCGGCGACGGCGGCGGCTCCGGACCCGTGGAGGAAAAAGTGATTAACTGTATGAAGTTTTTAGGTCATGGGGGTTTATATGGGCGAAAGACCTAGGTCGGTGGGCGCCCGAGGGCGCCACACCCCCTCCCGGCGTGGCAGGCATCTGAGCCGCGCCACGGGGCGATGTGGGCCCCTCGGGGTCTGTCTTCGCCTCGTCTTTGGTTCCCCTGATCGCAAATATTCCAAAAATAAATACTGGTTGGCTCGTTTCCAATTTGGCGAATTTTTCCTTAAGAGCTTTTCTGAAATCGAAAACAACAGAAAACAGGGAACTGGCACTGTGGCATCTTGTTAATAGGTTAGTCCCAGAAAATGCATAAAACTATATAAAATACATATAAAACATGTAATAACATGATATAACATAGCATGGAACACAAAAAATTATGTATACGTTGGAGACGTATCAACATCCCCAAGGTTATTTCTACTCGTCCCGAGTAGGCAAGAACGATAAAAGAAGAATAATTTCTGAAAAGTAGATATTAAAGATGATTTAAGCTTCAAGCACAACAATATAATCATCTAATGCTTCCAACAAACATGACAACTTTATGAAAAGATCAAGTCAAGTAATAGCAATATGCACGTAGAAGATCAATATATTATTTGTTCAAAAGAAACAGGCAAGCGTTCAACGTTGGTTCCTGGCACCAGGATGTTATGGCTAAGAGTATGTTAACGGAGGTTTGGAAGGCCAACGGAACAAAGACTCACAAAGCTATAGATGATAATTAGACAAGAGAAAGTCATACAATCGAAGCTATGCAAGGAGTAGTGATTGCCATACAATAGATGCACAATGAGCTATAAGTATATGAAAGCTCTCCAATAAAACTACTGGAGTGCATCCAACTTGCTTGCTCACGAAGACCTGGAGCACGTTTGAGGAGGCTCATCATTGGAATATACAAGCCAAGTTCAATAGTGTAAAGTTCCCTACATAGTTATGCAACTAAGACATGAAAACTCTCTCATATGGAGTAAAGGTGCTAAACATGAGCACAAATGATGATCATAAATGATATGATGCTATAACATGAGCACAAGTGATGACTATAAATGATATGGTGCTGTAACATAAGTATAAGAGTGTGATAAAGAATAGTAATGTTGCCCCCTTTTTTATTTCTTTCTTCTTCTTCTTTTTTAATCTTTTTTCTATTTTTTTTCTTTTTTCTGTTTCTCTTTTCAATGGCCTCCATGGCTCTTTTCACTTTTAGGGGCAAGCATCCTAATATGATACATGATATATGACAACACACTAATAATGATAAAACAACATACTGATGATATGAGTAACTAATATGAATGTAACATAAAAATACATATGACAACGTTGCCTCTGCCAGTGTAGCAGGTTATGCAGTGCTCTAGCGTAACATGGATAAAACCACACATTAGCTTTATAGAACAATGCAAAGAAATAAACAAGTAATGAATGACAACAAGTCATGTAATGTAAGATGGATGTTGCATGGTAATATATCTCGGAACAGCTATGAAAATGTTGTAGTAGGTAGGTATGGTGCCTGTTTTGAGGAAGATGTTTGGCTTATGTGTAGGAGAACAAGATGAAGATCTCCCACGAGTTTGGATGTACCCGTGAAAAATGCACCAACTCTCAATGTGAGAAAGGGCAAAGGAAAGTACCGAAGAGGCTAGCAATATGGTGGCGGAAGTGCCATGAAAACCGTAGTTTTAGAACTCACAAGTAAAAAGATTCCAAATAAAAATATGATCGTGCAAGGCATAATGAAAATTACTCCTAGGGGTGCTGTGGAAAATGAACAAGTTCACTGTTGGGGACCCGACCGTAGCGCATAACATAAAGCCATTACGACTGCCTTAGGCAAAAAGAAGTCATATAACATTATGCAATCAACTAGAAATTTAAGTGTGGCACATTTTTCAAGTTTCTCTAGACCAACCATTTAATCGTTCCACTTTACTAGACCATCATGTTTACCATTAAGCAAATTAATTTCTCAAAACAACATCAATGATTCAAGTGACACAATTTAATGATCTACAAGATTAATGTATCATTTAATTATACCATCTACCACATTTAGCATTTTTTGTTCTCAACCAAACACCAATCAACTTGTTTAAAAGATGAAATCTCCAAGTAATTAAATAATGAGATATGAGAGTATGATATAGCAAAGCTAACAGTTCTACAAGAGATGCATGAAAAACAAGAGCTAGAGAGCAAACGATAACAAAAGACGAATACTCAACGAATATAAGTGAAGAATACGAGTATTCATATGAAAAAGCGGAGCGTGTCTCTCTACCACACAAAAAAATGCTATGATCCATATTTATTCAGATAATGAAAATAACAAAAATAAAAACAAAAACAAACAGACGCTTCAAGAAAAGCACATAAAATGTGACGGAATTAAAATATAGTTTCACTAGAAAGGACCTGATAGTTTGTCGATGAAGAAGGGGATGCCTTGGGCATCCCCAAGCTTTGACTCTTGAGTTTTCTTAAATTATATTGAGGTGTACCACCGGGGCATCCCCAAGCTTTGGCTTTACTATCCTCTTGATCACATTGTATCATCCTCTTCTCTTGATCCTTGAAAACTTCCTCTACACCAAAACTTAGAGTAACTTCATTAGAGGGTTAGTGCACAAAAAATTATGATATTCTATAGGAACACAGTTGCTACCATTACTACTGGAAATTAGCTACAGCCAATGATACTTAAAAGGATAAAAAGATCCAATCAAAATAGCAAAAGAGGCATTGCAAAAGAAAATGGCAGAATCTGTCAAAAACAGAACATTCCGTAAATACGAATTTTGTTGAGACACTTAACTTGCTCAGATAAGAAAACTCAAATGTAATTAAAGTTGCGTATACATCTGAGGATTATGCGCAAAAAAGGGAAGATATTTCTGACGTTCCAGTGAATTGATATAATTTTTAGAGTTGACAACAGAAATCTGTTTCAGCACAGGAATTGAATTTTAACATCAAATTTTTACTAGAGGCTTAACTTGACACAACACTGCAATAAAAATAAGATACAAAGGAATTGCTACATAGGTAGGCATTTCCTTGAAAAAATCAAAACAAATTAAAATAACATAAAATAAAAGTGGGTTGTCTACCATAAGCGCTTTTGTTTAACGCCTTTGAGCTAGTCACAAAGTGAAACTCAAGTATTATCAAGAGATGAAGCATCAACACCATAATTTGAACGAACAATAGAATCAAAAGGTAGCTTCATTATTTTCCTAGGGAAGTGTTTCATACCTTTCTTGAGTGGGAATTGGTACTTGATGGTACTTTCTTTCATATCAATAATAGCACCCACAATTCTCAGAAAGGGTCTTCCCAACACAATTGGACAAGATGGATTGCATTCAATGTCCAAGAAAATAAAATCAACAGGGACCAGGTTATTATTAACCATAATAAGGATATCATTGATCCTCCCCAAAGGTTTCTTCAAAGCACTATCAGCAAGAAAAACATCCAAATAACAATTTTCCAATGGTGGCAAGTCAAACATATCATAGAGCTTTTTAGGCATAACAGAAATACTTGCACAAAGGTCACACAAAGCATTGCAATAAAATTTATCTAATTTAATCTTAATGATGGGCTCCTGTAACATCCCAACATTTTATAATGTTCAAAAATCACAAAAATTTAAAACTTTTCTTTTTATTAAAATACAATATTAAATGTATGAGAAAACCAACTATAAAAGACTTCAAAGTTTAATATTTCCAATGTCACAGTGTAAAACATTTTATTATTCCATGTAATTCAAAACCTTAAAATATAATTTGACAAAAATGTTACAAACTACAATTCTTTTTATTTTAAGTAAATAGTTGTAATTGAATTAAATCACTTAGCCATATCTATTCATAAATATAAGATTATTCAAAATAGAATATAATTACTAAATGGTTTTCATTCCTTTAACTAAGTTCAAAATATAGTTTGGAAATTATAAGCCTATAGTGTATAACTTTAAAACTTCATAGCTTTTAAATTAATGAATTAACCAAATAAACATTTCTTTTGCTCAAATGAATTTCATATATGTTCAAAGCATGAAATGATTAATATATTCTAAATAAGAATAGAATTAAAACAAAAACCTTTTCCAAAGTTGTTATGAAGTTTTCAAATGAATTATCAAAAAAATAAGATATAATGTTACCCAAAATAAAATTTAATTAGAATCCATTATATTTCCTATTACTTTAAAAATTATTTATATTTAGCTTCTATTAAACCAAAATAAAGATGCATGTTTAAGAAAAATAAGTTTAATAACTTAAATCCAAACATATTGAAATGTGGGTATTTTTACAAATTTATTTTAGCCAAAGGAAAATTTAAATGAGATAGAAATTCAAATTTGACTTTAAGTGTCAAATTTGTAATTAAGCAATATTTCGAAATACTAATTTTCAAAAATATTCAAAACATACCCACAACTGGTTTAACAGCAAGATATTATTTTTACAAATTTTTAGAAATTAATTTGACATCATTTGAACATTTAAATCAAAAGATATGAATTAAAGAAATAAAATCAGAAAAGAAAATATCGGCTGACGTCATGCTGACGTCAGCAGATCTTCTTCTTCCTCTAACCGAACGAAGCGCAGAATATGGAAATCGAATCGGAGTCCAAATCCTCTCCGATTCGTGCGGGATACGATCTCCGAAGCCCCCTATATAATCCCCGGACCCCGCCGCGTCTTTTCCCCCTCGAAACCCTAACTAAATCACGCCGCCAGGCCGCTGGAAAGCTCGCCGGAGTTCGCCTCCTCCGCCGCCGTCCTCTGCAGTTTCCGGTGAGCCCCGAGCCTCCGAAGCCCTCTCATCCCCCCCTCGCTTCCCCATCGTCGTGCGCACCTCCTAAGCCTCGTGTTCGGTGGTTTCGTGCAGCGAGTCGAGCGCCCCGTGCTCGACCGGATCGCCCGGAGCGCCGCCGCACTCCATCCGCCGCAGCCGGCCGCGCCAGGAAGAGAGAGACGACACCGCCACCTCCATCGTCCTCCCCGCGACGCGCCGCGCTCGGGGCTGCTCTCCTCGCATCCGGGGAGGCACGGCAACGACCGGAGCGTCCACGCCGGAGCCCGCGCCGCCGTCAGCTCCTAACTCCGGTGAGAAGCGCCGCCATCTTCTGGACGAGCACGGTGAGCCATCCGATCTACATCGTACGGTTGTAAATAGATCCTTTAAAACGAAGCGGTACGATCTGATCTGGACCGTCAGATCCAGATCTGACGGCCCAGATCTATAACTTATCCACGTAGACAGCCACGTCACTGCCCAGTCAGCTGCCACGTGGAAAACAATTTCCTTAATTAAATTTAACTGGCAATTTTACAGAAACACCCCTGTCACTTAGATATGTCACAACTTTTTAACCATAACTCCAAATTTAATAATTTTTATATATTTGGAAAGATCTTGACATGTAGAATATTTTGGATCTGACAAAATTCAAATTTGACTTAGTATAAAATATTCAAATTTCAAATGGTGAATTTGAGTATTTTTGTAATAACTTTAAATCTATAAATCCAAAAATTGCAAATAAATATGTTTTAGAAACTTTAGAATATTTGTAAATTGATGCCACTGATATAAAATATTTTTGAGTAATTTTTGAATGATTTCATAGATGTGAGTTTAATTTGAATAGTTTGATTAATTTTGAAATAACTTTTAATAGAAATATTATTTTTGATTAAATCAAATGGCATTAAATATAATTAAACCACCTCTGGCTATTAACACCATCTATAAAGAAAATTGTGTTATAAAATATAAAACACATAAAACTTTAATCTAAATGTTTCCTGTTATTATGTTTGCAAATTAGAAACTAATTAAATTTCAAACTATAACTTTATGCATATGTTATAAAATTTACAAAAATTAGTGTTATGCTGTTTGTGATTTAAAATTGCATTTCATGCATAGCATATTTTATAGATATATTTTCCATAAGGAAAACTCCTCCCCATTTTCTCTAAGTTAGGATTATTTTCAAACTTAGTATTTTGGGGAAAAGTGCTATGCACTAGACACTTAGTAATTTTCAACATGGAGCTGGAAGACCAATGAAGGACTTAGCCAAAAACAAGACTCCAGAAGTATCTTCAAGGAGAAGAAACACTTAGAAGAAAATCAAGAAGAAGTTCATGAAGACCAACCAGCAAATATTTTTCCAAGTCTTGCTCTCTCTCTCTCTTTCTTTTCTTTGAGATTTCATGAAGGACTTAGAAGAAAACAAACTCTGGAAGCATCCTCAAGATGTCAAGCACTTAGAAGAAAAGTGAGCAGAAGTTCAAGAAGACCAATCTCTTTTTATTCTCTAAGTCTTTCTCTCTGTCTTTTCTTCCCCTCTGAGATGTCATGAAGACTAAGTAAATCCAAAACCAGCATCGAGGACACAATAATCATCAAGTCTGAAGATTTATCGAGTCTACAAAAAGTCATCCAAGAACATCACCAAAGGGAAAGCTACAAGTCTGGAGATGAAGCTGGAGGACAACTACATTTTTCTTTCTATCTTTCCCTCTTTCCTAATCTTGTCTTTAGACTTAAACAAATTTTGATCATGATGTTATCATCTTGAAGTTGTTGGATCCTAGCAGCATAGTGGGATGAAGCGGCCTGGAAACAAACCTTACATGTCCACGTACATGAGACTTGTTCCACAATTTAAGTGGCTAGCCGGGTGTCTGTCTCTCTCACTATAGTGAATGTCCAATTTACAAAGAGTTGATAATAATTGTTGATCATCTGGAACAAATGACTTAGTATTTTTCTCTAAGAATTTTACACATCAAGACTAAGCCATTAGAGTGCTTATTCAAGATGATGTAAAACAAAATATTGTATTCAACTTATGACCTGAGCCCTTAGTCCTTAGTCATTCTTGACCCACCTATTTTCCCTGCATTAACTTAAGAGATTTTCATAGCATGACATGCATCTCTAGCCCTTAGAAATAATTTGCATATCATACATGACATGTTTCCTTAGGAGTTTTACAAAACTTGTTGTTCATTTGATATGAGCATGTATGTTGATGTTTGTTGTTTGTTGATTGTTGTATTGTTGTTTGCTATTAATGTTTAGATTAAACGGAGAGCAAACGTTCATTGTTGAAAAGAGTTGTGCACAACGACAACATTCAAAGGCAAGTGGCACACCTCATAAACTTCCTATTTTTATATGCATTACTTAGTGTATTTTTATATGCATGTGTTGCCGTGCTAAACCTGTGTAGAATCCCTTATTCCTGTGTCTAGGTTCCTATATCATACTTAGCAGAAATATTAATGCTATGCAATTGATGAAAGATTTTATAAAAGGTTAAGTGACTACTCAGGGCTGTGCTCATGGCTGTCTTCGCCTAGGATGAATTTCTATTCTACTTAGGGCTGTGAGCATGGTGATTTTTACCTGAGAGTGCACGTCCACTAAGTTAATGAAACACCTGGGTGGTAATTGGTCGGATGGTTTATGCTGAGTGGCTACTCAGGTCCATTTCTATGGTTCCTAGAGTATGTACACTTGAGAACGGCCACCCAGGAACAGAGGAATCTGAAGAACTCCGAGTGACGATTGCTTCCAGTGCAGCCATTGCCATATGGGCTCTGGCTTGATCAATTATGTTGCGTGGACTCTCTCCGGCTTGACAAGCAGATGTAGGGGGAATGTTAGGTGGAACGGGTCAAGCCAGAATGGGGAGGGAAAATGCTTCTGAAAGATCTCGTCTCATTCTCTCCTTTCCTTATCACAAATGGTGTGTAAAGGATACCTTGGGTTGAATGGGTACAATGGTGAAAGTGCACAACCTCTGCAGAGTGTAAAACTAAGTACTTAGCCGTGTCCCCGGTTACGGACAATTTTGAGCAGCTGATCAAGGACGTCAACGGAGGATTCCACCATTCCAACTTCAGAAATAAAACTTGATGGGTGAACAAGGGAAGATGAGATTTATGGTTTTCATGCCATACTCGTCGATTTCAAGAAAAGTGTTTTCAAAAGAGTAGGAAAAATTGGCTTTATGCAAATTAGCCTTGAGCTCCACCAGCCAAATATTCATATAGGCTTTAGAGCTATTCGATAAGTGTCCACCATAGTGTCACTTGCCAGACTCCATTTTTAATGGAATCTGACCCACGTTGTTGCAATATTTTTCTTATAGCAAATGTGATCAGATGACGAGTGAGGTTTCGTTAAAGGTTTCGAGTCTACAACCAACATGTTTTCGCCTGTGGCAGCATGAAAGTTATAGAGACTCACTGCTATTGTATTTCCGCTGTGTACTTTTTCAATGCTAGCTTTACGCTATGCAACTTGTATAAATATTTTGTAATTCTGGATCATCGATGTAATATAATTGATGCTTTGTTGTGATATTACATCGTAAACTGTGTGTGCAAATGAATCGATCCAGGGATTTGCACTATACACAGGTATCTGCCTTATTTAAAGTGCAGGTACGCTACAGCTCCCAACCATCTTCTAACTTCCTAGGGATAGAAGCTTCAAGTTTTAATTTATCCTCCCTAACTTTTATGAGAGCATTTGTAATATGAGAAGTAAAAGCCAAATTAAGAGAGCTAGCATTAGGACTTGTGGCTAATTTTTGAAAGAACTTAATAACTTCAGAGATATTACAATTATCAAAATCAAAATTATTATCATCAAAACAAACAGAACCACTTTCTCTCACGTTCTTAAAACTTTCAGCACTTTTATCAACACTAGTTTCAGCAGTTTTAGGCAATTTTAAATTTTTAGGTGAAGTAGAGGAGACATTTCCAACACAAACTATGTTACCATGGATAGTAGGAGGCTTACTAACATGTGAAACACCATTATTTTCAGAGGTAGTAATAGTAAAAACTTTAACAATATTAGACTCTTTCTCTAATTCTCTCTCTATTTCCCATCTAGCACGTAATTCAGCCATTAATCTAACATTTTCATCAATTTGAACTTGTATGACATTGATTTTAGCAAAGGTATTATTCTCTTTAGTTTCAGTAGGCATGATTTTAGATTTTAAACGAAGTTTGTGTAGCGATAAAATCTTTTAGCATGGTTTCAAGTTCAGAGGTGGTAGTCATATTGTTGTTATAAGAATTACCATACGAGTTGCCATTATTAGGAGGATAGGGCTTATAGTTGTTACTACCATAGTTGTTCCTATAGGCATTGCTGTTAAAATTGTTGCTTTTAATAAAGTTTACATCAACATGCTCTAATTGTGCAACTAAAGAAGCTAAATGAACATTATTGGGATCAATATGGGATTTAGCACTAGCAAGCATAGACATAATAATATCAATCTTTTCACTCAAAGAGGAGGTTTCTTCAACAGAATTTACCTTCTTACCTTGAGGTGTCCTCTCCGTATGCCATTCAGAATAATTCACCATCATATCATCCAAGAGTTTTGTTGCAGCACCCAAAGTGATGGACATAAAGGTACCTCCCACAGCTGAATCCAATAAGTTTCTTGAAGAAAAATTCAGTCCTGCATAAAAGGTTTGGATGATCATCGAAGCAGTCAGTCCATGGGTTGGGCAATTCTTTATCATAGATTTCATTCTTTCCCAAGCTTGAGCAACATGTTCATTAGCAAGTTGTTTGAAATTCATGATGCTACTTCTTAGAGAAATAGTCTTAGCAGGAGGATAGTATTTTCCAATGAAAGAATCGTTGCATTTAATCCATGAATCAATACTATTCCTATGCAATGAAATCAACCATTCTTTAGCTCTTCCTCTCAAAGAGAAAGGACATAATTTCAGTTTTATAATATCACCATCTATATCTTTATATTTTTGCATTTCACATAATTCAACAAAGTTATTTAGATGGGCAACAACATCATCAGAACAAACACCAGAGAATTGCTCTCTCATAACAAGATTCAGTAAAGCAGGTTTAATTTCAAAGAACTCACCTTTAGATGCAGGTGGAGCAATAGGTGTGCATATAAAATCATTATTGTTGGTGCTTGTGAAGTCACACAACTTAGTGTTTTCAGCGGAACTCATTTTAGCAAATTACTTAACAAACCAAAATAACAATATTAAAGAAAATAATGACAAACCGAAATAAACAAAGCAACAAAACTAAAAATAAATGACTAAACCGAAATATAAAAAAGTAATGCAAGTAACTATTTTTTTGTATTTTTGATATTAAGCAAACAAGACAGTAATAAAAATAAACTAAGCAAGACAATAACAAAATAAAAAGATTGGAAGTGCGAAAACTCACCTCGCAGTGAATCTTCAAATCCCCGACAACAGCGCCAGAAAAATGCTTGATGCACACGGTGGGTGTGTTGTTGGGAGACCCCAAGAGGAAGGTTTGAAGTAGTACAACAACAAGTTTCCCTCAGTATGAAACCAAGGTTATCGAACCAAGAGGAGATGAATGATTCCTTCGAGGTTGTTAGTGGAGACGTTGGCACGGCGCAATACCAGCGTCAGGAACGACAGTGGAGCCTGCACACAAACAATCAAGATACTTTGCCCGACCTTAACGGTGAGGTTGTCAATCCCACCGACTTGCTGTAACAAAGGATTAAACGTATGTGTGGAAGAAAGAGTGATGTTTGCAGAAAGTAACAGGTTTGCAGTTGTGGTTTTATCAGATTAACGAGTAGGACTGGGGTCCACAGTTCACTAGTGGTGTCTCTACATAAATAATAATAACATTCATCCATGCGTGGTACACAAATTACAACTAGACAATTGACAGAATAATGATAAGTAACCCAATGCATATACTAATGATATGGTGTCTAGTGTGAGATTCATTCGGGCATTACAACAATATACATAGACTGTTCCAACCACATCTATGACTAATAATCCACCTTCCGGTTAGCGTCCGCACCCTTTTCAGTATTAAGTTACATGCAACAGATTGTCGCCTTAATCACTATGTGTAAAGTAAGTAAGTAACATCATCCTTAGATAAAGCACTACTATTTTATCCCTAGTAGCAACAACACATCTACAACCTTAGAGCTTTCTATCACTGACCTAGATTAAATAGAGACATGAACCTACTATCGAGCATAAATACCCACGCTTGGAGTTACGAGCATCTACTTGGCCAGAGCATACATAACGGAGAGCATGCAAGATCATTAAATAGCACACACATGATATATTATGAAGCAATAACTTTAGTACTCAATATTCATCAGATCCCAGCAAACACAAGATGGAGAATTACATAAAGATGATCTTGATTATGATAGGCAACTCACAAGATCTAAACATGATAGCACAAGAGGAGAAGACAAGCATCTAACTACTGCTATGGACCCATAGTCCAAGGTAGACTATTCACGCATCAGTCCGAAGGCGGTCATGGCGATGTAGAAGCCTCCGGAGACGATTCCCCCTCCCGGCAGGGTGCCGGGGAGCAGTTCTGATCTCCTCCGAAGTTGTGGCGGCGACGGCGGCGGCGACGGACCCGTGGAGGAAAGAGTGATTAACCGTCTGGAGTTTTTAGGTCATGGGGGTTTATATGGGCGAAAGACCTAGGTCGGTGGGCGCCCGAGGGCGCCACACCCCCTCCCGACGCGGTAGACATCTGAGCCGCGTCATGGGGCGATGTGGGCCCCTCGGGGTCCGTCTTCGTCGCGTCTTCGGTTCCCCTGGTAGCAAATATTCCAAAAATAAATACTGGTTGGCTCGTTTCCAATTTGGCGGATATTTCCTTAAGAGCTTTTCTGAAATAAAAAACAACAGAAACCAGGGAACTGGCACTGTGACATCTTGTTAATAGGTTAGTCCCAGAAAATGCATAAAACTATATAAAATGCATATAAAACATCTAATAACATGATATAACATAGCATGGAACACATGAAATTATGGATACGTTGGAGACATACCAATGACTCATGTAATAGTTGTAAGATTGTTAGGGCATGGTGCCTAGTATCCGTTATCGGTGTTTTACGTCATTGTTGCAACTTGTTATTCTTAATGCTTGACACTAGGGCCCGAGTGCCATGATTTCAGATCTGAACTTGTTATTGTATCATGATAATAATCATTGTTTTGGATCATATGTATGAGTTGTATACACATATTTTTGTCCGGAACCGATGGCCCCAAAGTGATATCAATTGGGATAACCGGAGGGAATGGCTATGATGTGAGGATCACATGTATTCACAGAGTGTTAATGTTTTGCTCCGGTACTTTATTAAAAGGAGTACCTTAATTGCTAGTAGATTCTCTAGAGGCCGCGCTGCAAATCGCTGGTAGGACAAAAGATGATGTGCAAGTTTCTCATTGCGAGCACGCACAACTAAATTGGAATACATGCTTATGATTAGTTAATACTTGGATGCTTTATATTATTTATCTACAAATGCCTATGCTATGTTATTACATGAATTATCTTATCCATGCAACACCCGTACATTCGTCTCTGTGCCTACAATATTTTAATCCTGTTGTCTACATCAATCACAATCGCTGTCTCAATTCTCCTGCTACTGTTATTTCTCTACTGTCTCTGCTATAAAACTGTTGCTACTGATAATCTTCCTCGAGAAAGTCTATTCCTAGGTGCAGTTGATCTGACAAATCATTTGTTAAAGCTTATAAATATTCTTAGGCTCCCCTTGTGTCGAATCAATAAATTTGGGTTTTACTTCCCTCGAAGACTGTTGCGATCCCCTATACTTGTGGGTCATCAAGACTATTTTGTGGCACCGTTGCCGGGGAGCATAACTTTATTTGTAAGCCCACCTGAGTGTGATATTTTTTGCTGGAATTTATTCATCATGGGAAGAAATATTGATAAGAAGTTTCCCATCGTGTCATCCACTACAAGTAAAGGTACAACTCTGAACTCCGCTGTTGCACTTGATTCTCCGTCTGTGTAAGCTTGTCACACCACCACAACCTGCACGCTCTGTTACTATTGCTGAAACTGAAGTTACTTATGATGATGCTTCTACTGTTCTTGATGAATCTGGTTGATTAGGTTCCTTTTTAGATGCTATTATTGCTAAATATAAACAAATTGAAAATGCTGAAATTCCTAATGAAACACCTATTAATTCACCTGAATTTACTTGTGATACTTATGATGAGCGTGATGATATGTATGTGGATCTTGATGATGCTCTTGTTGAAGAAACTAATGCTATGAAAGATGTTAGTGCTATTAAAAAACTTGTTGAAAAACGTGCTGTTAGATATAATTTATCTCCTGATGCTAAGTTTGCTACATCTCCTATAAACATAAAAGATAAAGCTTATGATTTCTCTCTTGATTTGGCTCATATAGCTATTGTTGAAAGAGAACCTTTCTGTGGAACTGAAAGTCAAAGTGCTGTAGAACACATGAATGTATTGTCTGATTTAAGTGGAATATTTGCCGAGGACATTAAAAGACGCACTTAATTTGTTGCTAAAATATTTCCTTTCTCATTAAAAGGAGAAGCTAAAGCTTGGTATAATAATTTGTCTCCTGGTTCCATCACTACTCCTAAGGGTTTGCTTGATGCTTTCTTTCAAAAATATTTTCCTGCTAGTGCTCAACATGATTTTTTGTTAAAAATCTATAATTTTAATCAAGATGAAGGTGAGAAATTGCCTAAGGCTTGGACACGCTTTTGTTACATATTAAGAGGCCAGCCGAATCATGATTTGGATAAAAATGATCAACTTGATATATTTTATAGTGGACTAATTGCTGAATCTAGGACATACCTGGATTGTTTTGCTAGTTGTGTTCTTAGGAAAAGGCCTCCCGAAGAAGCTGAGGAATTATTGGCTATAATATGCAAGAATAATGATGATTGGGATATTCCTGAACCTACTCCAACACCTCCACCAACAGCGAAGAAGAGAGGTATGATTGAATTAAATGAAGAAACGATGAGGGAAGCTAAAAGATCTCTTCAGGAAAGTGGTATTAAATCTAAAGATGTGAAGTATTTACCTCCTATTGAAAAATTATGTAAGTTTATTACTCCTCCAACCATAATTGAGGTACACACTCTCCAAAGGTTTGATGATAGAGATATCCCTTACTCTAAACCTCCTGCTCAGTGTTTAGATGAATTTGATGATTTTAATTTTAAGCAATGCAATTTTAATACGAGAATAGAGCATCATTTAATGGAAAATTCTCGTGCTATTAGTGATTCACATGATATTGTTGATAGAACTGCTAATGATGTTAAAGTGCTCATTAAACATTTTCATATGGTTCAAACTCAAATGGTATACTCACTAAAGTGCAAAAAGAATTGCTAGTACACAACTATATTGCTAAAGAAAAACTTGTTTGTGAAGTAACAACTAGAGGTGGTAAATCTACTCAAGACCCTTTGTATCCTGAAGGACGTTATAAAAGAATTGAATAAGATTCTCAACGAGTCAATGAACCTAGTACTCCTTCTAGGAAAAGAAGAAGAAACACAAAACTGTTGTCGAATCCCCTGAACCTGCTAATAATCCTAATAGTATATCTGTTTCTGATGCTGAAACTGAAAGTGGTAATGAACACAACAATGATAATGCTAATAACAATGATAAAGATAAAAATGCCAATTCGGATCAGGAAGAAATAGAAGAAGAACCTGAAAAACATGCTAAAAATAAAAAGTACACTAAAGAAGATTTTCTTGCTAAGAAACATGGTAATGAAAGAGAACCTTGGGTCCAAAAACCAATGCCTTTTCCTGCTAGGCAACTTAAATCTAAAGAGGAAGATCATTATAATAGATTCGGTGATTGGATGAAACCATTGTTCTTGCAATTTCCTTTGACTGATGTTATTAAGTTGCCTCCTTATTCTAAATATATGAAAGATATTATGACTAACAAAAGGAAAATTACTAATGAGGAAATATCTACTATGCTTGCTAATTACTCTTTCAATGGTAAGGTTCCAAAGAAGCTTGGTGATCTAGGTATACCAACTATTCCTTACTCTATCAAAAATAATTATGTTAAAACTACTCTATGTGATTTGGGAGCTGGAGTTAGTGTTATGCCTTTTTCTCTTTACAAGAGACTTTACCTTTATAAATTGATACCTATTGATATATCTTTGCAAATGGCTGATAAATCTACTCTTGTCCATGTAGGAATTTGTGAGGATGTTCCTGCCAAATAACTACCAATTGCTTAATTATGACTGACTTTGTTGTTCTTGAAATGCCTGAAGATTATAATATGTCTATTATTCTTGGAAGACCTTTTCTAAATACTGCAGGGGCTGTTATTGATTGCAATAAAGGAAAGGTTACTTTTCATGTTCATGACAAGGAGCATACTGTTTTTTCCCAAGAAAGTTGATAGAATGCCTGGAGTTAATACAATTACCAATTTTAGGTCTATTAGAGTGGGAAGTATTGATTGCCCATATAAAGAAGAATACAAAACTCTCATGGTTGGATCCATAACAATTCATTATAAGGTAACATGAGTGTCTCATATGGTTTAAAATCTTCATGTCATATAAAATTCATTTGGTGGCAAGACTTGATCAACCTTGCTAACAAGTGCATTTTAAATGCATAAAGAGGCTAAACAATTTTATTTCTCTCATCCTTGTTATACCTACTGTAATGTTATTTATTTGCAATGTTTTGTTGAATTAGTTGTTAGAAAATATTTTTTCAGTATTGAATTTAATAATGCAAAATACCAGAAAATGAAAAAATAAAGTTTCTCAGAAAATTAAAATTTTCATATGAAAAATCATATTTTTCGAGGAGGCTCCTAGAAGTGCCAGAGAGCCACCATGGGACCCCCTGGGCCACCTCACCACCTGGTGGCGCGGCAGCCCTTTGGCCGCGCCAGCACATGGTTTGGGGCCCACATGCCCCCCACTTGCTCTCTCTCCTTCCCCTACCTTCCTCTTGCCCGAAAAACCAATCTTGGATATCTCAAACTCGTGTTCTTGCTGCTCATCTCCTGGGATTTCGATCTCCACATTTAGCCAATTTCCGTTGCTGAAATTTGGTGCATCTCCTCTTCGGTATGTGACTCCTCCGAATATCCAAGTAGAATTTTGTTTAATGGTGTATATATGAAGTATTTTTCTGTTGTAGATATCTTGTTTAGTGAGTTTGAATGCTTGTTCTAAGTTGATATAACTAGTTTTGATGCATGCTTAAGCCTCTAGCAAGTCACTATAGTAGTTTCCCTTCATTTAGTTGGCTAAAAATCGATTTTTATGATGTGTGTTGAAAATTTCAGAAAAGGAAGATGCATAACCATGACTTTGATGAGGTGTTTGAGGGAGATTATAGGAGGAGGACAAGGCCTCCAAGGGCTGCCACTCGTGTTAGGCAGTCCTACAACGAGGAGATCCTAGCACCGACGTTTGGAGATGAGGGAGATGCGAGAGTTCCACACGCCGCATCTCACCGTTGTTATAATTTCCTTCGTGCTGCAGGTTTACTCGAGGATTTCCAAACTCTTGTTGGGAATATAGGCTTGAACTTCTACATGATGGATGAGAGGCCACAATACTATTGGCTTACCAAGACTTTTTCGGAGACCTTCACTTTTAACACCAAGTCTTATGCGAAGGCTATTTCTTTCAAGATATATGATTTGCCTTGTAGCTTAACTTTGCAGGAGTTTTGTGGGATAATAGGTACATCCAACATTGGCACAACTGTGAGAATTGTTGCGAATCCCCCGGAGTTAGCACAAACCTACCAAGAGGTGACCGACAATGACACCCGCTTCGCACAACGCGGCAAGATAAGGAACATCCAATTTCCTGCTATCAAATATTGTGTCTACTATCTTACCACTAGTGTACTTGGTAGGGAAAACACTAGCAATATTTCTAACTTGCAGCTTGCATTTCTTGCGGGTGCCCTTAAGGGGTGAATTCCCGTATAACCTTGGTTCTATGATTGCTTGCCGTTTGGCAGCTAGAGGCCCCATCTTGGAGGCATTATTGCCTTACGTATTGCTGAATATTTGGGGCTGCCTATTGATCCTAATGATGTACAACTTGATACGTATTATCTTGGCCTTGCTGCAATGAAAGGTCATAAATTTGTCACTACTAGCTCCACTTTGGAGAACATTGTGTTTAGTGTCGTTTTTGCTGACGATCGTGAAAAGGAGGTCTCCTTGCCACAACCTTCTTTGTTCAGTCTTGACTGGAGACCGTGGTCATACTCGCTGGTAGAGTTGGAGGAGCAGTCGAGCGCACTTGGTTTTCACCAGTCGCATCGCAGGCAGGAGCCACCACCGGAGGATTACACCGGATACCACGCTGACGCATCCTCGAGCTCATATTACGGGGAGAGCTCTTCGACATACCCCCGTGGCACCGACGGATGGGCACATTGGCCTTGATCTCCACTTAGGCCAAAAGCCTAACCTTGGGGGGAGGTATACCGATAGCACACTAATCTATATATCATTATCATTCGGTACTTTGTATATCCATGTTTTGTTTTAGTTTTCTTTATTTGTTCATTTGTTCATGCTTTGTTTGCTTTCTATAAACTCAAAAATACCAAAAAGATTTTTGTTATTTCTCTTGCTGGTTTGTTTTAGTATCTAATATTAATATGCTTACTATTTATTTCAGTTCAATATGCAAAAACACAAAAAAAATGTTGCTTTGTTGTGTGCTGTTTCACGCAGGGACAAATTTCTACTGTCCACCGTTAAATTCATAACTTTTCACAGAAATAACGGAATGACCTGACATTTGGTGTGCATATTCCTGTGATGTGTACGTAACTTTCATTAATTTTGAGTTTTCTGATCTGGGCATGTTAAGGCCCTAAAAAAATTCAACTTTGCTGTATGTTCTGTTTTCCGTTTCTAAATCCGAAAACCCAAAAATATTTGTTGTTTCTCTTTGCTTTTGTCTAGTTTGTTTCAGAAGTCATTATCTTCAGTTACTCCATGGAGCTTGGTTATTATTTCATATATTTCAAGCACACAAGTGATAAGACAATTATGATGATCTATGACAATTTTGAGTTGGGTAAGAGGCTGGTAATGAATAGAGTTTCTCATTTTTGCACATATACTCATTCATGTGAGCATGCTTAGATGGTTCGCATAAGGTATATGTCTATTGGTGGATGCTTAGTAGTTCGTGTTCTCTTATGATCGTTTCCAATTTATTTATGATGGATGTCATGTCTCTTTGGATATTTGCTCGCATTGTTTTACTCATAATAGAATATGACATTGTGGTATCCTCTTCTGAATAATTCATTTGAATTGACTTGGCACATGCTTACACATGTTATGACTGAAAACAAAAAGTCAATTAAGCCTTGATGACATATTTTGCCTTAGAGTTCTTGTATCTTTATTATGCCTCCGTTAATTCTATTTCGTCGCAAGCATGATGTAGCACCCTTGCATAGGAAAGCAATGGTGCGTATGAATCATGCAGGAGACTTGGATCATATAAGTCTCGCATTTTCCAATAAGATGTAATATCATAGTACAATGTCAAATTTATTACAACCGAGAACGAATGATCCAAAAACTATATTCCTTACAACTTTGCATAGCTGAAGCGCTAGCTAAATAAATAGATAGTTCACAAATTATTTCAGAGTTCATACGCAAATTTCAATGATAACATGGAGCTACATCATCTCCATGAAGCCACTGGCAATCATGTTGGTTGTAGCTTGATTACGACCCCCTTACTCCTCATTCGAACAATCTGCAAGGTTTAGTTGCAGCCCAGCTATAAAGGGTCAGCACAATTGAATTGTGGTGGCAAGTGACTTTTAAATGCTAATGTTCTACTAAGCTATATCTATATGCTTATTTGGTTGGTGGAGCTCAAGGCTATTGCGCAAAGCAAGTTTTCTCCTACTTTTGGTAAACAACGTTTTGAAACAATATCTTCTCTTTATGAGACATCTCGAGACAAATCCATGTCTCCTACCCATGTTCACCCATCAAAGTTTTATTAAGAAATTGGGATGAAGAGATTTTCAGAAGACAGCCTTGTGTAGTCACTCAATTGTCCGATGCCGGGGACACGGCTAAGATCTTAGGTTTTAACTCTCGAGAGTGGGTGCACTTTCACCATTAGACTCAGTCAACCCAAACTATCCTCTACACTCATTTAGTGAGAAGGAAAAGGAGAAGACAGAGACGAGATTTTTCAGAAGTTGCCTTCCCAAGTCGACGGAGTCCACTGCCCAACCTATCCTAGCTACCACCCTTGGAACATCCGACTCAGGTCAACATCAACATACTCCATCAAGTTGGACAGAGCCCATAATGACTAATGGTTGCACTATAGGCGACTAAACGCAGTGCAACATCAGATCTCATAGCCCTGGGTGGCCTTCCACAAGTGAGCAAACTCAGGCTGCCGCAGACCCGACCCCTGAGTAGCCACTCAACTTGAAACCTCCTCGATCGAACCAATCCACCTAGGCGGTAAATTAATTTAGTGGAATTTTCACTTATCACATGTATCATAAAACAATCATTTTTGCAGCATGTATTTCCACTAAATTATAATAGGTGTCTAACTGGAATTTCTAAAGGGGTAACCTAACAGGTTTGCATAGCATACTACTATTCTCACAAAAACCTATCATGCATACTATTTGCAAATACTGCTTAAAAATACTAGTAATGCAATAGAATATAAATAGTAGGTATTTTATGAAGTCACTTGCCTGATGAATGTTGTCGTTTCTCACACACTCTTTGTCGACAACGAACGTTGCACTTCGTTCAATCTATAAAGTAAAAAGACATACAATAAACAAGCAATTCAACAGGCACAAAACAATTAAAACAAACAAGCGTAAAAGGCTTAGCACAGGGTTTGGTCAAGGGTATCACATAATTCGATATGCAAAAGGAATTAATGTGATTGAGTTAAGGGTTTGCCAATTCATTCACGGGATTGGCTTGAAAAAGATTTACATAAATGCAGGGTCAAGATGTTTTGAAAACAAATTAAAACAAGGTTTGCAACTTTAAGGTATTTAGCATATCTAAAATATTTACACAAGTCTATGTTTCAAAAATTATTTTAATCATATTTGGTTTTGGCATTGTTCACAAGATTAGACATCAATTTGGAAAAAAAGATTTTAAAACAAATTAATATTCAAGAATTTCTTAATTTATCATATCTAAACATTTTTAATTCCCAACATAAAAGTTCATAGTAATTTATAATAACCTAGTTATTTGCAATGACATAAAGTTTTAAATCACATTTTTATTAGCATCTAAATAAATAATAACATTTATATACTCCTATAAATGTACTAACATCATTTAAAAGGTTTTTAAAACACCACTTACATATTAATGTTATGTAATAATTTGATAAACATGGATTTGAGTTTCTCTGAACAAGGACAATTATTTATGACCTTTGTGCAAAGGAAATAATTTAAATATATTAATAAATATTTACACTATGCCAAAATTGACCAAATAAGTTTCTGATTTTTAAATTCATTTTAAATTATTCAAACTTTAATTAAAATAGTGGATCATTATTCTTCTAATCTTAAGCTTTCCAAAATATTTTATTTGTAAATTTTGGACTTATGAATTTAAAACTAAGTAAAAAATGCTCAAACTCCTAATTTGAAAACTGAATCTATTTAGACTAGTCAAATTTGAAGTTTAAAAGTTCCAGCAGATTCTACTTGTCAAGAGCTTTAATTTGATATAAAATTTATCAAATTTGGATGAGGGGTTAAAAAGATATGATAAATCTAAGTGGTAGGGTTTTTTCTGCAAAAATCCAGATCTGTTGACTGTGCCGCTGACTCGGCGCTGACTGGACCTGACGTGGCTGCTGACGAGGCGCTGACTGGGCCGCTGACGTGGATAAGTGAAACGATCTGGATCGTCAGATCCAGATCTGACGGTCCAGATCTGATCGTACCCCTTCGCTTCTACGTTCTAATCCCGACCGTTGGAGATAGATCGGACGATCCTGCAGTGTTGACCTAAAACAGACGGCGGGACTCACCGGAGTTGGAGGCGAAGACGGCGCTGGCGGCTCGGTTTGGACCGCGGCGACGCTGCGGAGCTCCCCCGGCCTCGGGGAGACGACGGAGACGCTCGGCACCATGTTCCGGAGGCGATGGCGAAGCCGGTTTCGTGCGGTTCGTCTCGGAGTTGCGACCTCGGGCGATTGAAGAAGCACGAATGCCGGCGAGCTTTGGCTCCTATTCGTCCTCGACGTTCTGGTAGCCACGGAAATCAGAGGAGGGGTCAGGAGGATGCGCACGAAGATGTCGGAGGGTGAGGAGAGAACCAGGGGCTCGGGGGAGGTCTCACCGTGACGGATTCGTGAGGGACGTGACGACGGTGTAGAGGAACTCCGGCGAGCACGTTTGCCGGCCTGGCGGCATTCTACGCTAGGGTTCTTTGGGGAAAAGGGAGAGGACTGCGTGGGGATTTATAGGACCGAACGAGGGAAAACAAATCGCGAAGAATGCGCCGGATTTTGGAAAGGAATCGGGGGCGGAAATTTCGGACGGAGGAGGAAGATGAGGTGACGTCGGTGATGACGTCAGCATATATTTTCTTTTTCAATTTTTTTTCTATTTAATTCATATCTTTTTTATTTGTCCAAATGAGGTCAAACAAATTTCTATAAATTTATAAAATTCATATCTATGCTTTAGAACATTAGTGGGCATGTTTTGAACATTTTTGAAAAATATTATTTTAAATTATTCAAACATGCAAAATTGCCCATTTAGGTCAACTTTGAAATTAGTAATTTAAATAAATTTATTTTGGGTTAATCAAATTTATGAAATTACCCACATTCAAATATGTTTGAATTCAAGTTATTTAAACTCATTTTCAAATGCTAAATTCATTTTAGGCTTTAGTATATTATGGAATAGTATAACACAACTAAATGAAAAATAAAAGGGAAATATAATGTATTCACTTTTTGATTCAAAATAATTTGTGCACCATTATATTTTATATTAAGATAATTCATTTGAAAGCTTCATAACAACTTTGGAAAAGATTTTAGATTTAATTCATTTCTTATATAGAAAATACATTCATGAAAATCATTTTATGTTTTGAAAATAAATGAAAATCATTATTTGGATAACTCATTATGAAATATATGAAGTTATTAAAGTTATAAACTATAGGGTTGTAATTTCAACACTATGTTTTGGACTTAGTTGAAAGAATGGAAACCATTTGGCAGATAGATTCATGTTATAAAGGGTTTAAAAGAACACTTGTAAATATTATTTTAACTTATGAATAGCTATGGCTAAGTGGTTGAAATCAAATAATTATATAGAACCTTTTTATTACAAGGAAATGGTTTGAAATTTTGTAAAACATTTGTCCGATTACATATTGAGGTTTTATGAAATACAATGGATAATAGATTGTTTAACTTGAAACAACTTTTGAAAATATTGATAAACTGAGATATTTGAAATATTAAATCTTCTCAATATGTTTGAAGTCTTTTATAGTTGGTTTTCTTATGCATTTAATGTTTTATTTTAATCAAAACAAAAGTTTGAAATTTTAGTGATTTTTGAATATTATGAAATGTTGGGATGTTACACATGATTATGACGGTTATTGCTCTCTTGAATTGTCGCTTTCTCATCCATTGCTAGCCTCCACTTGTACTAAGCTGAGATAATGCTTGTGCTTCCAAATCCCTGAAAAGCAAGTTATCCCAAAGAGTCCACCATAAATACCTATACATGGCAATTTTAAACCATTCAAGTAAATTCGCATGTGCTACCTTTAAAACCTTCAAACACTTCTCAATTTGTGCCACTGTTTTGAGCTCATGAGGAAGTGGTAGTTGGTCTTGATATCTTCCATACTAATTAAGTAATTGACTTGCATGCTACATCTGTTCGTCACTAATTTTACAAAGGGCTTGTCAGACCATTATAATATCAAAAAAGATTTGAGAAAAGAAAAATAGACACTCCTCCATGGTTTGAGATTGTTTGGTGGGCACCCGAGGATTCGGTTAGCCATGGTTTGTTAGCAAGGTGGGGAGGAGTGTCAAGCTATCAAAATGAATATAAAGATGCATATTATAAGTGCTTTGTTTAAAAAATAATCGGAACCTCTCTCAACTTGCTTAATATGGAAGATAACAAGAACTCTATTGCCATTCGTTGACCTAACAACCACCGCTCAAAAACAATTTTACCTCTGTTTTCAAAATGATAAGAAACTCTAGCACATGTTGAATCCCTACTCGCTCAATGAAGGGCATATCTTTTACTTTGCTATTGAGTCACCATCCTTCGTTGAGCACCTTCTTGAGAGCATAATAGTCATTCTTAGTGTAATGTGCTTGTCCCTTAATATGTTAACCCTGGTGTAATCTAGATGCTTTATCTTTGATATCTTTATCTCTAGTCTTCCCTTGAAACTCAGAGGTGCCTGGGTATTTATGTTTTGCTGTTACATTTGGGCAAGCGAGATACCACTTTATCATACTTTCTTATGATCTTTGCAATCCTGTGAATTGATATGTTTCAGGTTATTTATCATCGGTATAATTGGCATCTTTTCATGATTTACATAACTATTGGGCGACACCGATATATGTCTTATTATGAATAGTCTAAGCATTTGTCCTCATAATGAGAATATTTACATCACATGAGCAAATAAGTTCGTGAAAGTTTTTTTATCGCACTCAGTTGTTAACTGAATTTCTTGAGGACAAGCAATAAACTAAGATTGGGGGGAGTTGATACATCCAAAATTGGACGTATCTACTTTCCTGAACACTTTTGCTATTGTTTTACCTCTAATTGTGTGTTTTGGATGCAACTAACACGGACTAACGCTGTTTTCAGCAAAATTACCCTGGTGTATCCTTTTTTGCAGACATATCAACTTCAGAGACAAAGCCCAAAAGACATCCAGGAAATATTTTTCATCCGAGGGGAACCCAGAACCACGAAGACCAAACAGAGAAGAGGCTCGAGGGGCCCACACCACCCCGTGGCGCGGGGCCCATCTGGCTGCGCCTGCAGGTGGTGTGGCCGCCTCAGCCACCTCCTCACGCCCCCCTCGCGGCTATAAGACCCTCTTGACCTAAAAACGCTCGGGGGTATCCATCTTTCCAGAGAACACCACCATACGCCGCCGCCATCGCGAACCATAGTTCGGGGACTAGAAGTCTCTGTTCCGGCACCCTGCCGGGACGGGGAATCGAAGGAGATCGTCGCCATCGCCATCACCAACGCCTTTCCCTCAACCATCCATGTTTCCCCCATCCATGAGTGAGTAATTCACCACTATAGGCTTGAGGGGATGGTAGGGATTGGATGAGATCACTCATGTAATAGCTGTAAGATTGTTAGGGCATGGTGCCTAGTATCCGTTATCAGTGTTTTACGTCTTTGTTGCAACTTGTTATTCTTAATGCTTGACACTAGGGACCGAGTGCCATGATTTCAGATTTGAACTTGTTATTGTATCATGATAATAATCATTATTTTGGATCATATCTATGAGTTGTATAAACTTATTATTGTCCAGAACCGATGACCCCAAAGTGACAACAACTGGGATAACCGGAGGGAATGACTATGATGTGAGGATCACATGTATTCACGAAGTGTTAATGCTTTGGTCCGGTACTTTATTAAAAAGGAGTAACTTAATTGCCAGTAGATTACCTAAAGGCCCAGCTGCAAACGGGCTGACAGGACAAAAGATGATGTGCAAGTTTCTCATCGCGAGCACGCACAACTAAATTGGAATACATGCTTATGATTAGTTAATACTTGGATGTTTTATATTATTTATCTGCAAATGCCTATGCTATGTTAATACATGAATCATATTATCCATGCAACGTCCGTACATCCGTCCCTGTGCCTACAATATTTAAATCCTGCTGTCTGCATCAATCACAATCGCAGTCTAAGTTCTCCTGCTACTGTTAGTTCACTACTGTCTCTGCTATAAATTTGTTGCTACTGATAATCTTCCTCGAGCAAGTCTATTCACTGGTGCAGCTGATCTGACAAATCCTCTGTTAAAACTTACAAATATTCTTTGGCTCCCGTTGTGTCGAATCAATAAATTTGGGTTTACTTCCCTAAAAGACTGTTGCGATCCCCTATACTTTTGGGTCATCACCCATCATGATCAAGATCACTGTTATGTAATACTTCATGTTGTGTTTGTTGGGATCCGATGAATATTGATTATTAAAGTTATTGCTTCATAATATATCATGTGTGTGCTATTTAATGATCTTGCATGCTCTCCGTTACTTATAGATGCTTGTGTCTCCAAGATGGGGTATTTATGCTTGATAGTAGGTTCATGTCTCTAATTAATCTGGGGTGGTGACAGCTAGCTCTTAGGTTGTAGATGTACTGTTTCTACTAGGGATAAAACAATAGTACTTTGTCTAAGGATGATGTTACTTACTTACTTACTTACTTACTTACTTTACACACAGTGCTTAAGGCGATAATCTATTGCATGCAACTTAATACTGAAATGGGTGCAGACGCTAACCGGAAGGTGGATTATTAGTCATAGATGATGTTGGAACGGTATATGTATATTGTTGTAATGCCCAAATGAATCTCACACTAGAAATCACAACATTGGTATATGCATTATTATGCACTTTATTATTCTATCAATTGCCCAACTATAATTTGTTTACCCCCATGAATATTATTATTATTTATGGAGATACACCACTTGTGAACTCTGGACCCCGGTTCTTTTCTTTAATCTGATAAATCACCAACTACGAACCTGTTACTTTCATTCTCTGCAAACAAACATCTTTCTTCCACACATACGTTTAATCCTTTGTTGCAGCAAGTCAGTGAGATTGACAACGTCACTGTTAAGTTGGGGCAAAGTATCTTGATTGTGTTGTGTGCAAGTTCCACGTCACAGCTCTTTTCTGGCGCCGTTGACTCGGGTGAATTATCAAAGCCTACTGGTTCGATAACCTTGGTTTCATAACTGAGATAAATTTGCTGCTGCACTACTTCATACCTTCCTCTTGGGGTTTCCCAACAACACACACCGTGTGCATCAAGGATACAATGGATACAGATATGCCTGACAAGTTAGCTATGATGGTTGTTGTTGGCAACGAGACAACCCCAGTCTCTTCTGATCCGCAAGACAAGCCGGCGGAGGTAGCCGGCAACACCGATGTCGGTCAAATCACTGATGATTCCGACAAGGCGCACGTGAAAAATAAGACTGGTCTCGAAAAAGGCGGAAGCAGCAAACCTGGCAAGGATTTGCTCATTGTCATCAAGGAGGTTGACGAAATCATGATGACTCCGGTCACCAAGGATACCCCACTCGAAGAAGTGGAGGAACTTAGGCGGAACATGCTTTTGCACTTTGATTTCCTGCGCAAAGAGAGGAACATGTGGAGGGCCTTGCAAAGTAGATCGAGAAGGAGCAGGAAAAAATGTCGGCAAAGACAAACAAGAAGCTCTTTGAAGATAAGAAAAGTCAGCTAAAAACCGCCGTGATAAGGAGCCGCAATCTACGAGCTCATAGCAGCCCAACATTTGGTTTTCAACTGGCGCACATCACCACAACATACGGACATAAGGGGCGATGCTATTTTTTGCACCCCGATCCTTAACACTGCTTCTGCGCTCGATACCCTCGATGACAAGGCTTACACAGCGGAAGAGAAGGTGGCCAACGCAAGCCACTTCATGAACAAGGCCCTGGAACAACAAGCGCGCACCGACTCCTACGGCCACATGGCGGATGCCCGCGGGGGAAATCAGGTTTCCAAGTCGGAAAAGTGCATAGCTGCACCCGGTGCCGACCCCAAAGGCCCGTACGGCTCCAGCAGCCATGGCGACAAAAGGAAGGCAACACCACCTCCAAAGAATACGCCGCCGCCAAAACGAAGGCGGGATGAACACTCGCGCACAGGAAACATAGACGACCTGCCACCCCCAGCTTAACACATGCGCGTTGATGACGGTAGCCGGAACAATGGCTAGCCGCCTAGGGAAGATGACGACAACGACCCTACCAGGAGAGGTCGTGATCGAAGTCGGTCACCACCACGGAGCACCGACAACAAGGGAAGGGAGGCGGCAGACGAACCCAGGCACAATAGAAGCCGGGCAGCGCAGGACGAGCCGAACGCCAACAGAGGCGGACAACAACTCTCTCCGGAAGACGCACGACACCGCCTAAAAGACATTCCAATAGGAAAGGAGCCGCTGTACTCTGGTCCAAAGTTCTTTGGCGACACCATCCACAGAGAGCCGTTTCCCAAGGACATGACATCAGTGTCTAAAAATTGTCCTAGGTACAACGACCTCGTTAAGCCGGATTCATGGTTAACCGACTATGCCATGGCCATAGAGATTGCTGCGGAAGCAATCATAGTGTCGTCCGCTACCTACCTCTCATGTTGGAAGGCACGGCAAGAGCTTGGATCGACAACCTTCCAGAAAAGTCTATCCACAGTTGGTACGACATGGAAAAGGTGTTCTCCTAGCACTACCAAGGAACATGCAAGCGTCCAAATACCTACACGGATTCGCAACGCTGTGTTTAGAAGGCGGACGAAACCATGACAGACTTTGTCGGCCGATGGATCTCAGAGAAGGCCAACTGCCATGGTGTTTCGGATGCTCAGGCTATCCATGCCTTCTACACGGGCCTGCAGAAGAAGTCCTTACTCCGTCATAGACTTGTCCACGAGCAAGTTACGGATCTTGGCGAAATGCTCAAACTTGCCGCCTAGTACGCGGCAGCAGACGATGACGCCCGCGACGATGACCCGGATGTCAGCATCGTGCCAAGGCGGAGCAACAAGCGCAAGTAAGCGACAGAAAAAAAACCGGACGTCTAACGAGGTTGCCGTCGCGTTCGCAGGAAACGCCGGCAAATAGAAGTGGAGAAAAAAGAACCATGACGCTGGCTCAGGCCCTAAGCCGGCACGCATAACTTACGAGCAGGCAAAAATCTTGCCATGCCCCATCCACGCCTCACTCAGAAAGTTTAACCATATGCTCAGCGAGTGCCACTTCATGGACGACTTGAAAAAGGACCCCATTGTTGGCTGAAGTCAAAGAAGTTCGACAAGAAAGACAACAAGGACGAAGAGGACGACGACTCAATGTCAATATCAAGCGATGACGACGCCTCCACCAAGGAAAAGAAGCCCTACCCGAAGGTCAAAGAGTCACTCGTGTGCTTTGTGGGCACGCTTTCGACCAAGGCAGAAAAGGAGGAGATGCGTGAACTCAGCGCAACAATGCCAAACGTCCCTCAATATTTGAACTGGTCCGAGGCGGCAATCACTTGGGATCGGTCCGATCATGTAGTGTACCTGCACTTAAAATATGGCAATGTACCTGTGTATAGTGTAAATCCCTGGATCGATTCGTTTGCACACACAGTTTACGATGTAATATCACAATAAAGTATCAATTTTATCAATCGATGATCCAGACTTAGAAAATATTCGATACAACTTGCATAGCATAGAGCTAGCACTAAAAGAGTAAACAGCGGAAATACAACAATAGTGAGTCTCCATCATCTTCATGTTGCCACAGGCGAAAACATGTTGGTTGCAGTCTCGAAACCTTTAAACGAAACCTCACTCGTCATCCGAACAATCTGCAATAAGAAAAATATTGCAACAACGTCGGTCATATTCTATTAAAAATGGAGTCTGGCAAGTGACACTATGGTGGAGACTTAAAGGAATAACTCTATAACCTATATTCTTATTTGGCTGGTGGAGTTCAAGGCTATTTTGCGGAAAGCAAGTTTTTCCCTAACACTTTGAAACAATTTTACCTAGTTGAGACAAATATGGTATGAAAGCCATAGTGTAAAACTACCCGTGTTCACCCATCAAGTTATAACTTAGAAGTTGGAATGGTAGAATCCTCCGTTGACGTCTTCGTTCAGCTGCTCAAATTTTCCGTAGCGGGGACACGACTAAGTACTTAGATTTTTAACTCTGCAGAGGTTGTGCACGTTCACCATTATTCCCATTCAACCCAAACTATCCTATACACTCTGGAAGTGTTAAGTAAAAGGAGAGGAATGAGATGAGATCTTTCAGAAGCATATTCCCTCCCCATAACGGCCTGACGCGCTCCACCTACAATTCCTCTACCACCACCTGTCAGGCCGGGGCGAGTCCACGCAACTTAGTTGATCAAGCCAGAGCCCATAATTGCAATGGCTGCATGGGAAGCAATCGTCACTCGGAGTTCTTCAGATTCCTCTATTCCTTGGTGGCCGCCCACAAGTGTAATTCCACAGGTAAACCCTTGGGAACCCACTCAATATAAACCATACAAAACCACTTTCCAACCAGGTATTTCATTCTTAACTTAGTAGAGTTAACATTTCATCAAAAAATAGTTTTGCATAGCATCAAAATTCTACTAAGTGTTGCATAGGAACCTAGACACAGGAATAAGGAAGTCTAAACATGGCTTGCATAGCAATACTATCCTTCATATGCTTATAGAAAAATAATCTACTCATGCATAGTAAAATACTAGGAAGTTTATGCGTATGCCACTTGCCTTTGAATGATGTCTTTGCTCACAAACTCTTTTCAACGTAACTTGGGGCTCTCCGTTCAATCTAACAATATAGACAAACAAAAATACAAAAATCAACACAAAACAAAACATTACAACGCATACCAACACTTTCATAATGAACAATTTTTTTTCATAAATTTCTAAGGAAAATATGTTTATGCATGACGTGCGAAATATTTCTAAGGACTAGAGATGCATATCATGCCATGAAAATATTCCAAGTTATGTGCAAGTCAAGAGATTGGTCAAAATGATTAAGTACCAAGGTCATAAGTTGGATAGAATACTTTGCTATAAATAATCTTGAATAAGCACTCTAATGGATTAGCCATGATGTGCATAAATACATAGAGAAAATACTAAGTCTATTCTTCAAGGTGATCAACAATTATTAACTACTCCTTGTAAATTGGATATTCTATAGTGAGAGAGACAGACACCCGGCCAACCACTTAAGTTGTGGAAAAGGTCTCATGTACGTGGGCATGTAAGATTAGTCTCCAGGCTGCTTCATCTCACTATGCCGGAAGGATCCAACATACTTCAAAGATGGTAATAACATGATCAAAAATTGTTTATGTCTAAAGTGAAAGACAAGATTAGGAAAGGGGGAAAAGATAGAAAGAAGGATGTAGTTGGTCTTCCAGACTTCATCTCCAGACTTGTAACTTTCTCTTTGGTGATGTCTTTATTGAATTTTTGGTAGACTTTATGAATCTTTAGACTTGATGATTCTTGTATCACAGAGGCTGGTCTTGGATTTAATTTAGTTATCATGAAGTCTCAGAGAAGAAGAAAAGAAAGAGAGAAAGACTTAGAGAATAAAGGGGGTTGGTCTTCTTGGACTTCCTCTTCATTTTTCTTCTAAGTCCTTCATTGGCCTTCTAGCTCCATGTTGAAAATCCCAAGTGTAGAACACTTTACCAAAACAACTATGTTGAAAATAATCTTACTTAGAGAAAATAAGGAAGAGGTTTTCCTATGAGGAGTATAACTACAAAATAAAATATGCTATGCATGAAATGCAATTTTAATAAAAAGCATCATAACAACTTTTGTGATTTTTATACATATGCATGAAGTTATAAATGCAATTTAATTAATTTCTATTATAGCAAGATATAATAAAAGGGTTAATTACAATATTAAAGTTTTCTGTGATTAAACTTTTATAACAAAAATTTATAAACAGTCCTAATGGACAGAGAGGATTTAAACAAAGTTATAGCAATTGGATTTATTCAAAAATGATTTTTCTAGCAAGAGTTCTGTCAAAATTACTCAAATTATTCAAATTAATCATATAACTATTAAATCATCAAAATACTACTCAAAAATATTTTATAACAGAGGCATCATATTACAAATATTCCAAAGTATCTAAACAGTTTTATTTGCAATTTTTGGATTTATAGATTTAAAGTTATGACAAATATACTCAAATCATCCATTTGAAATTTGAATATTTTAAACTTAATAAAATCTGAATTATAACAAATCTAAAATATTCTACAAGTCAAGGGCTATCCAAAAGTATAAGGTTTGTTAAATTTGTCCAAAACAATAAAAAGTTATAATACGTCTAAGATGTGGGGGCTTTTCTGTAAAACTGCCATTTAATTTTATTCGGGAAATAAAACAGAAAAGCCAGGGACACGTGGTGCGATCGGATTGTATGGCTCGGGCTCGGCTCGGGCTTGGCTTAGCCGAAACGTGGCTCGGCTCGGCTTATTTAAATCTGGATCGTCAGATCCAGATCTAGCGGTCCAGATCCAAGCGTACCCATTCGCAGGCTAGATCTAATTTAGGCCGTAGGATTTCGATCGGAGGGCTTACACGCGTTGACCGGAGGCTGGCGGTGCTCTTCGCCGGAGAAGAAGGAGACGGCGGCGCCGGAGCTCGGTGTGGATGCTCCGGTGGCCGCGGTGCATCCACGACATCGGGAGGAAGACGGAAGGGTGCGGCGAGCCACGGTGGAGACCATGGACGCCACGTCTTTGCTTCACACGTCCTGTAACGACAGGTAGGGTCGCGCGGAGCTCCGGTTGCTCCGGCGATCTCGTTTTCCACGGTCCCCTCGGTTTGGCTGTAACAAAAATGGAATCGAGGGATTAGGAAGGTGCGCACAGGGATGAGGAAGAGGTAGAACCGGGAAGGGGAGGCGGAGGATCTAATTCGCGAGCCTCGAGGCGTTTAGGAGAGGGCTTTCGGGGGGGGGGGGGGATGAAGTAGGAGCCCGAGGGCTACTAATAGCAACAAACGGCGCTAAATTTGGTCGTGTAAATCACCCGAAATCAATGGATTAATAACTACAGTTTTCGAGCTGTTTACGCGTGCGTTGCTGGTTCTGGAGATTGAAGACGAGCTGACGTCAGCAATTTTTCTTATTTATTTCATATCTTTTGTTTTAAGTGTCCAAATGGAGTCAAATAAATTTCTAAAAATTTGTAAAAACAATATATTTGTGCTAAACTAGTTGTGGGCATGTTTTGAACACTTTTCAAAAATAAAAAAATTGAAATATTGATTAAATACAAATTTGACACTTTATGTTAAATTTGAAAATATTGTTTAAATAATTTCATTTTTGGCTAAATAAAATTTATAAAAATACAACACATATATAGGTTTGAAATTAAGTTAGTTAAACTCATTTTCCAATATTAAAACATTTTTGGCTTTAGTACAATATTAAATAACATCACACATTTATTTGAAATGAAAAGCGAAATATAATGTATGCATTTTTAATTCAAAATATTTTATGCACCATTAAGTGTTATTATGATCAATCATTTGAAATCTCCATAAAATACCTTTGGAAAAGATTCTAGATTTATTTCATTTCTTATATTGAATATATTCATGAAAATCATTTTAGCAAATAGACTATGTTTTAAGTGGGTTCAAAACATTTTGTAATGTGTCATCTTTTAGATAATTAGACACTTTGCAAATATTGTTTTAGGGTTGTAAAAGTACGGCTAGATGCTTATAATAAAATTGTTAGAAAGAAACTTTTTATTACTTGAAAATGGTTTCGCTAGTTTGTAAATCATTAGTCAAATTACATATTGAGATTTTAAGAAATACAACGGATGATAAAATGTTTAACTAGAAACAACTTTTGAAAATAATGATTAATTGAGAAATTTGAAATATTAAACTTTTTGAAGATGCTTGATGTCTTTTATAGTTGGTTTTCTTATGCATTTTAATGTTTTATTTTAATCAAAACAAAATTTTAAATTTTTAGTGATTAAACATTCCAAAATATTGAAGTTACAGACTACCACCCTTAAAAGGAATCTCGTCCCCAAGATTTGGAGAGGCTAGACAGAAAGATGGTTTGGGATCTCTGGGTTTAAGCAGCTGGGTTTGAATTATCTAGGTAGCTACCACCCTTAAAAGAAGAGTTTTGTTGATAGTCAAACATTCTAACTTATACAAGAAGATCAAGACAATTAATTACAAACAACATCTAACAAACATCAAGCAACAAGGTTCAACACAAACAAACAATCTAGTATTGTCACAGAACCTAAGTTGGCATGGCCAATACACTAACACGATATCGTCGTTCTATTTAAGTGGTGGTCAAATCTACCTCCTTCGTGAGTGCTTCAAGTTCTTGTTCAACTTTCTTGGATATCTTCGAAGTGTTGGCCGAATCCTGGTCCTTAAGTGGTGTTCCATGCATGTAGAACTTCATGATGAATTGTAGCTTTTCCATATGAGGCAGCAGAATCAGACTTAGACTATAAGAACATGGTCGTCCTGAGTAAGATAAGGTATTTTCAGAAGGTTGATTGTAGATGAGAGTACGAGGAAGATAAAATGAAAAGTTTTGTTTCTAGAAAAGTGAATAAAATAGATTTTCAATCCTATGGTCAAATCCTATTTCTATCCAAACCTAGGTTTTCGAACCTACAAGCAACACAGCGCTTTGTCGGGGGGGGGGGGGGGGGCTGCCCCTGGGGTAGGGCAGAACCCGGTCCAGATCAGCATTGCAGAGAGTTCCTCTAAGAAATAGTTTCTTGAAGATGTCTTTGGTGAGAACCTAAGACATCTTCGAGGAACTAGGCCTAGAGATACTTCTCTTAAGTGGTACCCGGGTTCTAGGTGGAACTCGGTACTGACCGGGAGGATCGTCTGGCTTCGCAGTAGGTCGGGATCCTCCGGCATGATCTCGGATACAAGAGAACCCGGTTGCCCGGGTAGGCATCCCGGTATGAGCTTAACCGACTAACCTACCTTAGCTCTGCTTGGTTGTATCTGATGCGCAAGACGGTTCTCTGGAGGTACCGGAGTGAGAAACCGACATCGGACATGTCGGGCAGGTGTCAAGGAGCAGGTATGAGTTTTCCGCCTGGCGCGGTGGGAAGTCATGTCCTTCCTGGTACAGAAGTATTGTCACCTCCCGCCTGACACAGGAGCGTGTCAGCCGGTACGATGACGCTACGACAAGATCGGACATGCCTAGCCCAGCAATCCGGAAAAGGCTACTAGGCATGGGCAAAGACATGTCTTGTCTCTGACAAGGGGACAATGATGACCCAGGACGGCGCCTGCGGTCCTTGCCGGGATGATGACGGCAGGGCTATGCCGAATAGCTCGGCGGCTAGGTCGCACTAGCCAGTGTCGACATAACCATTAGCCTGGCCGGTGGGCCCAAGCCGGATTAGAGTTTTCGGCCCGCCCGGCAGAAACCCGATAAAAGGCGCCATAACTCCTCCTGTGGAGGTACGACCAAATTGGGTGCCAAAACTATAGTCTCATTTACTCCTAGTGCATTTACTTCCTCCTCCTCTCTAGTTCATCCGGTTCATTTCCAAAACAGCTCAAGGAGCAAGTTGTAGATCTTGAGACATATATATATATATATTGAGAGTAAAGGCAGGAGTAAGGGTCTTACCTCCTCACAAGGGCCCCGAACCTGGGTATATCGTGTGTGTGGACTTGCCTTCGTGCATTTGTTTGGGTTTTATAGATCTTTGAGTGTGTTCTTCGGTGTTCTTGAGTGTCTCGGCATCTCCTGTCGTGTGAGCTTCTTAGGTCACTAGCCCTGCCCGGATCCACCAGCGTCCATCGACCCCACACATTAGCCATCCCATGGCATCTGCCGTGATACCACCACGACAGTTGGCGCCCACCGTGGGGCAGGTAGAGGCGCTGGCTGGTGTACACATCCGGACGGGTTCCATCGTTCATTCCAGCATTCGAGTTCTCTCCAGCCTCGTCGTTATGCTGAGCGAGATGGACTTCGTCAGCGACAACGCCGACTGCTTCCGGAACAGACCCTTCCCGGCGAACGGCTGCCTCAACGACTTTGGTGTCTTCACCACCTACGTCGCCACCGAGATCGTCTGCGACTACCCGTACATTATTCTGGAGGCTGAGGATCCCCCCATGATCTGCGCTGCCCGGGATCAGCGTATCGATCGCCCCGCTGGCTGCGTCGCAGTCATGATGGTTGGCGTGACCGAAGAGGTGTTCGAGGATAATCCCGACGGCGACGCCGGCGGTGGCCGAACTCGGTTGGCAAAGCCTCCTCAGGAGCAAGGTGCTGCCCGGGATGGTGATCCCCAGCCTTCCTAGCTTCGTCGCAGGCCGGATCCCCTCTCGGGTCTGGTCGCCAAGTTGGCTGTCCCTCGGGCAGCTGATGCTGATGCCCAAGTCACTTATGCTGATTTGGAAGAGCATCGTAGGTTGCTGCATGCTGAGGCGCAAGAGATCGCTGAGATCAGGCGCGAGCTTAGTGCTAGTCTCCGTGAGTACAATGCAGCTCACGGGTTCCCTAGGATAGATTCTCGGGACAAGCGCATCGCCGATCTGCGCAAGAAGAGCACGGATGGAGATAATGCGAGCAGAGGCATGTCCAAGGAAATCTCTTCACTAGCCAACTACAACAACAACTACGTGTTACCCACTAGGCAAGATCGGTCAAGCAATCACGCGATGAACTCGTGGTTATTCGAGAAGAACTATCAATGAACACGAACCGTCACGGCAATGGAGAGATCTACTGGAGGAAATCAAGAAACTCACCGCAGGTGACGGAGGAACGGAGGGGCGTGAGAGGCGCGGACCGATGGCGACGGTGGCAAGATCGCTCGACGACGTTCGGCGTTCTAGTGCGGCACGACGACGGCGGCGGAGCGCTCGGGGCAAGTGCGGGAAGAGGAGGAGAAGCTGGGAAGAAGAGGAGGCGACCCCTCCGTTCCCCTATTTATGGGGAGCACCAGGAGCGATTTCCGAATCTCCCGCACACGATCTCCCGAATCATGGATGGGATCAGGCTGCACCGTCGCAGGCACGTGGAAGCACCCAGGGGTGCCCCCAGGGCCACACCGAAGGCCAGACGGCGCCAACGGCTGGCGTGCGGATCCGATGTGGATCCCGGCGCGTGAACCCGATCGACGTGCTCTTAAGTCAAGGGCACTCGAGTGCCTCGCTGACTTGACAAGACCCCAGGTGGGACCACATGGGAGATATGGCTTGTCCGGCATGAAGGGCAGGATACCTGCTGTCGTTCTGACTTCCGGGTACAAGCCCAGAAATGCTAAGTCTTGTTCTCCGGGACAAGTCTTCTCGGTGGATAGATCTCGGGAAGCAGATGTCGGAAAGGGACACCCCGGTCACCGAAACAAAGGTTGATTCGGAGTTCTCGGTTGATCTTCTTCTTGAATCTGATGCCGCACTTTGTCTTATGTCGCTGCACAGCACCAGCTTCGGGGACTAGTGTCGGGGGGCTGCCCCCGGGGTAGGGCAGAACCCGGTCCAGATCAGCATTACGGCTACAAGAGTTGACCTTTGGAAGTGACCAAGAGTTGTCCTTTGGTGTGCCGAAGGGGCAGCTTGGCCTCTGGCTGTTTGTTAGGGGCAAAGTGCCTCCTGAGGGTCGCAGGGTTCATCGGTGGAGACTATAAATAGACCCCCAGAGCCCCAGAGCCGTACAAGTACCAGCAGAGAGTTCCTCTAAGAACTAGTTTCTCAAATATGTCTTTGGTGAGAACCTAAGACATCTTTGAGGAACTAGGCCTAGAGATACTTCTCTTAAGTGGTACCCGGATTCTAGGTGGAACTCGGTACTGACCGGGAGGATCGTCCGGCTTCACAGAAGGTCGGGATCCTCCGACATGATCTTGGATACAGGAGAACCCGGATGCCCGGGTAGGCATCCCTGTATGAGCTTAACCGACTAACCTACCTTAGCTCTGCTTGGTTGTATCTGATGCGCATGACGGTTCTCTGGAGGTACCGGAGTGAGAAACCGACATGGGACATGTCGGGCATGAGTCAAGGAGCAGGTACGAGTTTTCCGCCTGGCGCGGGGGAAAGTCATGTCCTTCCTGGCACAGAAGTGTTGTCACCTCCCGCCTGACACGGGAGCGTGTCCGCCGGTACGATGACGCTACGACAAGATCGGACATGCCTAGCCCGGCAATCCGGAAAAGGCTACTAGGCATGGGCAAAGACATGTCTTGTCTCTGACAAGGGGACAATGATGGCCCAGAACGGCGCATGCGGTCCTTGCCGGGATGATGAAGGCAGGGCTATGCCGGATAGCTCGACGGCTAGGTCGCACTAGCCGGTGTTGACATAACCATTAGCCTAGCCAATGGGCCCCAGCCGGATTAGGATTTTCGGCCCGCCCGACAGGAACCCTATAAAAGGCGCCATAACTCCTCCTGTGGAGGGACGACCAACTTGGGTGCCAAAACTATAGTCTCATTTACTCCTAGTGCATTTACTTCCTCCTCCTCTCTAGTTCATCCGGTTCATCTCCAAAACAGCTCAAGGAGCAAGTTGTAGATCTTGAGACATACATATATTGAGAGGAAAGGCAGGAGTAGGGGTCTTACCTCCTCACGAGGGCCCCGAACCTGGGTATATCGTGTGTGTGGACTTGCCTTCGTGCATTTGTTTGGGTTTTATAGACGTTTGAGTGTATTCTTCGGTGTTCTTGAGTGTCTCGGCATCTCCTGTCGTGTGAGCTTCTTAGCTCACTAGCCCTCCCCGGATCCACCAGCGTCCATTGGCCCCACACATTAGCCATCCCATGGCATCTGCCGAGAAGGGCAAGATGGTGAACGATGAGTTGGCTGGTGCGGCAGCACCTAGCCATAGCAGAACGGCTAGCCTGATCTCGGCAGAAAAGCCGGTATACAGCTCACCCGCCAAAACTCTCAGGGCTGCTGAGGCAGCTATGGCCGAGTTGGCTGGATTATCCGGGGAAGCTCTGCGCAAGCAGCAAGATCGGGTCAACGAGTTAGTCACTGAGGCTAATCGGCAAAACAAGGCCTTTAAGAAGAAGAACCCGGGAGCAGGATCCTAGGTGTACAAATCGGGAGGAGAGGCTTCCTCTCCCCATCCGAGTAAGAGCAAGAGCCGAAGCCGTGGCTCCGGGAAAAAAAGCAGTTGTAGACATACGACCCGGCGTTTGCCGGAATCCAGCAAGATCCCAGCCAGGCTCAAAGCAGCCATGGTGGTTGTAACACCCCGGCCCACCCCTGGACCGAGCCTATCACGCATAGCAGCTCTCTAGGATCTCTAGACTAGCCCGGTAGATCAACACTAGTCTTTTCTGCACACTTTGTCCTCACTCGTGAGTACCCGGGAAGGACTTCCCGGTCGGTCACCCATCCTTGGAGTACTCCAGGCCAAACACGCTTAACCTCGGAGTTCTTTCCAGATGAGCTTCCAGAAATGAAGTTGCAACTTGTTGATATGAGTATTCTATCAATCCTATTAAGCCCTGAGCCAGGATCTCACATCCTTCCCCCCTTAGAAGGACGCCCTCGTCGGTCAGCCCCCAGTCCAAGAATTCCCCCCCTTGGCACCCGTCCAGTGCCGGCACATATCACAAGTCCGCCCACTGACCCGCACACGCCCGAGTAACCGCGAGGGTCGGCTCTGATACCAATTGTAACACCCCGGCCCACCCCTGGACCGAGCCTATCACGCCTGGAAGCTCTCTAGGATCTCTAGACTGGCCCCGTAGATCAACACTAGTCTTTTCTGCGCACTTTGTCCTCACTCGTGCGCACCCGGGAAGGACTTCCCGGTCGGTCACCCATCCTTGGAGTACTCCAGGCCAAGCATGCTTAACCTCGGAGTTCTTTCCAGATGAGCTTCCGGAAATGAAGTTGCAACTTGTTGATATGAGTATTCTATCAATCCTATTAAGCCCTGAGCCAGGATCTCACATCTGAGCCAGGATCTCACAGTGGTGGTAACCGGGGTGTAGGAAATAACGGCCCGACTAGCCGTGGTAATCCACCTCGGAATCCACCGCAAAATCAGGGAAACTGGCAGAGGGATGCCGCCTCAGTCCCACAACAAGCTGCAGTTCCTGTGGTTAACAAGAACGACGATGGCAACTCGAGGTTGCAGCAACTCGGATATCAACCTAACGAGAATCCTTTGGTATCTCGGATAGGAACTCGGCAGCTAGATCCAGCTGATGCCAGGTTCAGGCTCGACCGGATTCACCAGTCCGAGTTGGTAGAAGAGCAAGGCCCTCCGGGACCTGCTTGCTTCGGACCTCGGATCATGCAGGAGCCGGCCGTGCGAAATTTTCAGCTCAACCGGGGTGCCAAGACTTATGACGGAAGCTCGAAGCCGGAGGATTGGCTGACCGACTATGCAACTGCTGTAAGCATAGCCGGTGGAAACAGACGCTGGGCAGTACGGTATGTGCCGCAAATGTTGGAAGGACCTGCCAGGATCTGGATGAATAACTTGAGAACTGACAGCCTAGACTGTTGGTTAGATATCGAGGAGGCCTTCATCAGCAACTTTACCAGCACATACAAGAGGCCCAACCAACCTGAACAGCTTGCTATTTGCAAGCATAGGGACAATGAGACTGACCGAGAGTACCTTACTCGGTGGAGCAACATTCGCAATTCTTGCGAAGGAGTTGTCGAGGCGCAGGCCATATCATGGTTTGCGCAAGGATGCCGACATGGTTCCATGCTTTGGCAGAAGTTGCAAAGGAAGATGCCGGCTACCTTGGCCGAGACCATGCGCATCGCCGACACCTACACACTCGGAGACCCCATGCAACCCCTGGTGGACGTCGGAGACTCCAACAGGAGGAATTCGGAAGTCAGCGCTCAGGGCCGAGCAGGAACCATGACCGCCAGGATTTCGGGCAGAAGAGAAACCAGCCCGACTTCCACTATGCCTCGCAGCATGTTGCAGCTGTAGGCCGAGATCAGGGAGATACCGGCAGTAATCAGCGGCAGAAAGTGGCTGGCCCGGCTTGGGGTCAGAGTCAAGAGGTACATAAGACCTGGGTGGACCATAAGAAGCCATTCACGTATGAAGAGATGCTGAACAAGCCATGCTGCTATTATACTCTGGAATCCACTTCCCGAGATGCAGTATGAACCTCCACTTCCCGACTTCAATTTTTGGAAGATGCATTTCGATGGTTCCAAGGCCAAGATCGGATTGGGTGCCGGGGTTGTCCTCACCTCGCCAAAGCAAGATGTGCTAAAATATGTGATGCAAATTCACTTCCGGGCATCTAACAATGTGGCCGAGTACGAAGCATTGGTGCATGGACTCAATGTCGCCAAGGAGATCGGTATCCGCCGAATAGAGTGCTTTGGTGATTCCGACCTGGTGGTGCAGCAGGTGTCGGGAAACTGGGATGCAATTGACGCCAACATGGCCTCATATCGGTTCCATGTACAAAAAATATCCGGATTTTTTGAAGTCTGTGAATTCAAGCACATACCAAGAGGGGAAAATGAGGCAGCGGATGTGTTATCCAAGCTGGGGTCATCTCGGGATGCCATTCCACCCGGCATCGCTCTGGAGCATCTCAGGAAGCCGTCTATTCAGCCCTCACCCGAGTCGGAATCCATCTTTATCCCCAAGGAACCTTGATCGGAAGCCATACCTATGGAGGTAGAAGTCGGGAGTACTGCACTGAACCCGAGGACTGCACCCCAGAGCTCGGAGACGACACATGGCATGTATGCTGAGGTGATGTCGGCTGAGCCAATGTACATAGATGTTCCCGTTTTCCCGATACGGCCTGTCCCGGGTTGGGCACAACCCATCATGGCCTACATATCGGATGACACCCTTCCGGAAAACGAGGTAGAAGCCCGGCAAGTACTACGAAGATCCAAAGCCTACACCATCATCAATCAAAAGCTGTACAAGAGAAGTGTCACCGAGGTGCTTCAGAGGTGCGTGGAGCCAGAGGAAGGCCAAGAAATGCTGTTGTAGATACATCAGGGAGAGTGTGGATAACATGCCTCATCTCGGGCACTGGTGGAAAAAGTATTCCGGCATGGGTTCTATTGGCTAACAGCCTTGCAACAAGCAGAGGACATTGTCCGAAAGTGTGGAGGGTGCTAGAGGTTTGCCCACAAGATACATATGCCGACGTCAGCACTGAAAACCATCCCTATCACTTGGCCATTTGCCGTGTGGTGCTTGGACATGGTGGGACAATTTAAAACGGCAAGTGGCAATATGACACACATGCTGGTGATGGTGGACAAGTTCACCAAATGGATAGAAGTCAAGCCGATCCGGAAGTGCGACGGGCACACCTCGGTTCATTTTTTGAAAGATATCATTCTGAGATATGGCTACCCGCACAACATCATCACGGATAATGGCACTAACTTTGCTGTGGGGGAATTTGCTCGATTCTGTGCAGAGAAAAGAATCCGGTTGGACGTGGCCTCGGTAGACCACCCGGAAGAAAATGGGCAAGTCGAGAGAGCAAATGCCTTGGTGTTAGACGGCATCAAGGCTCGCCTAATCGAGCCGCTGTTGAGAACTCCGGGATGTTGGATAGAGGAGATACCGGCAGGACTGTGGGGTCTCCGGACTACACCCAATAGATCTACCGGGTATACACCATTCTTCATGGTGTATGGTGCCGAGGCAGTGCTGCCTACCGACATCCAGTATGATGCACCAAGAGTAACAATGTTCACCGAGACCGAGGCAAAAGAAGCCCGGGAGAACGATGTTGACTTGCTCGAGGAAGCAAGAGAATTGGCATTGTCTCGGTCAGCAATTTATCAGCAGAACCTCCGTCGCCATCATAGTCGGAAGGTGCATCCCCGAGTATTCCGGGAAGGGGACCTCGTGCTAAGACTGATACAGCGCACCGCCGGGATGCATAAGCTTTCACCTCCTTGGGAGGGGCCTTTTGTTGTAAGCAAAGTATTACACAACGACTCTTATTACCTTGTAGATGCACAAGAAGCTAGGAAAGGGGTGATGGTAAAAGCCGGTGAGGAGACCAAATGGCCATGGAATGTAGCCTTACTCCGTCCCTTTTACACATAAAGGGCGCATTGTATGTATCTCGGTCTCTATCAATGAAATGTCGGCACCCCGAGAAGTTAATCGGGGACTGCCTTGTGCAATTTGTTGGTTGTTTATCCAAAATTGCATGTCGGCATCCTCGGGGGAACCCGGGGACTGCCTATTTTCGTTTCACTTGTATCTTGTCATTTACTTGTTATATGCATGTAACCCAAAGAGAAACTCGGGGGCTGTCTTGTATTTATTTGTGTTTGGTATATTCCGGGAACATTCTGAACTCGGTTTCAAAGTTAAAGTTATGTATGCCATGTGAAATAATCTTGTGAATCGAATGACGAACGCCGAAATGGTAGTCAAGAGCAAAGTACGTCAAATATGGTGAACACGAAAACGAACTCGGGGACTTGGGATAGGAATTGTTCCGGCATATGCGTCTTACTAACCCAGTTTTTTGGTTTGTGCTTCTTATGTCAGAGATTTTGCAACTAGAACTCGAGCATTTGTAAGCAATGTATACCGCCAATGGGGTTTCGTGACTCGACTGTCGAACACCGATATGGTAGACAAGAGCAGAAATCGCCTAACTACGGTAAACATGAAAATGAACCCGGGGACTCGTGGCAGAATAAACCAACATAACTTGTAATTCGTTAAAAGCAAAAGTTAACTGGCATAGCATACGACTTAAAAGTATATTACATCTGCACCCGACATCCCGGGGATTTAATGTTTAAACAACAGTGTTTTCAGACAAAGCCTAAGAAGTATGTCGAGGTAGACTCGAGGCATTCAAGGCACAACCAGAGAAGTCGGCTTCTCAGTTTGATCGGCAGCAGGCGGCTCGGTGCTAACTTCCTCAGTAACAGCAGTGGTACTCGGCATGGACACACACGTCCCGGGCGGTTGAAGATCGACAACATCTCGGTCAGCGGTGATCTCGGTGGCCGTAGTTGCCTCGGCATCTCCAGCGTCCGGCGTCTCGCCATCCGCATCCCCGGCATCCTCCGCTTCGCCATCATCTTCGTAGTCTGACTCGGAGTCAGACGGAATGAGACTCGTGATGAACGAGTCGGGATCCGCCTAACTCGCAAGGCGGTGTGCAGTCTCTTGGCGTAGCCGGATCTTTGCCGGGTCGGTGTACGACTCCGAGATGGTCCGCAAGCTCTTGATCACCTCGAGGTCGAGCTTCTCGTACCAGCTCAGCACATGTTGCAGTACTTGGTCGGCACCAGCGAGGGCGGCAGACCGTTTCCAGGCATGAAGCCGGTTACCACCATCCTGAAGTGCGGTGGCCAACTCGGTAATCGAGAGCTTGCCGGTAGCGCCAGGCCACAGCGCACCATGCGCGTGAACCGCCGCGCTCAGGAGTCCGGTACCAATAGTACGGAGGGGAACTATCCAGGCCTTTAGGGCGATGAGGTGGTCATCGATATCCCATGCGTCTGAGACGGGACCCTTCCCGACCCTCTTCTCCTGGGCTGCGGTGATCGCGAGGTGCGCGGCTTCTCGGGAGTGCTCAAAGTGCCCTTGAGAAAGAAGAACTGTCACACGAACAAGCTATGAGGCAATGTCGGAAATATAGGAAAACGGAGGAAGAGAGCTCGGATTACTCACTGTTCATATCCCGGTTGAGACCGGTGAGCTCGGAAAGCCAAGCGTCCTGCTTCGACCGAAGAAGGGCCAACTCGGTCTCGGCAGCATGCGCACGCTCCTCGGATTGGTCCAAGGTCTCCTTCTATTTCTTGGTAGCATCCAAGAAACGCGTCTTCAAGTCCGTTACAGAAGACCTGGCCTTCTCCAGCTCGGCACCCAGCCGCACGATCTCGGACTGCGCGTCGGTCAGCGCAGACTTTTGCTCCACCGAAACCGTGCGCGCGATATCTCGCTCGTCCCGGAGTCGCTCCTCCGACTTCTTGGCTTGACCGAAGTCGGTAAGAAGCCTGTGGAAGATGCTGCTACGCTTTTTGCTGCAGTTCTGTAGCAGTGTTTATCCGATATCAGTCGTGGGGACTTCGATGGAACAAGGGATAATAGGAAAATTTCTTCAAGATCCACACTTGCGAACCGGCTACTCGGAAGAGTTTTGGTACACAAGAGAGGGTCTCGGGGAGTGGGAATTGATAGTTTTTTTTTCAAGAGTGCGCCTTGTGATCTGCTACTTGGTGGAGTCTAGATCGCTAAGCACCAATCTTGGGGACTACGGGTGATAGAAGATAGAAGACTTACATACATAACTCGGGTAACATCCAAGAGGGCCACCTGGAGGGCGTGCAGGGCTTGCGCGCTGCGGCTTGGGCCAGCATCATGTAAGTCTCCCGCGACCTCGGAGGCGTCATCAGCGATCCATGCCAAGTTGTATTCGTCAACCGCGCGTAAGCCGGTGACGGTGGGCGCGCTCACTGCTTCAGCCTCCCGGGATCCTAAGGACACAACTGCGCTTACGGATGCTTACAGGGCTTGCAAAGCAGCTGTGGGGATGTTGCCAGGAGGTGGTGGTAGCCCAGAGTACTTACCCGAAGCGGAGGAACCCTTGGTCAAGACCAAGTCTTGGGGAGAGGATCTCGGCGGAGCGTTGGGCTTGACAGGAGCATTCTTCTGGCCAGAGGCCTGGCTACGCTGTTTGCCGGCTTGAGGATCCGGTTGCCGGGTAGGCGTGGGAGTGGGCTGCTTCGGCGGTGGTGTTTTCCGCGGATCTAGCCGAGTAGGAGCTCGCGGCACAACCTGCTGCGGGGGACTCGGTACGTCCGCGTCAAGATTCGGAGACGCTACCCGGCGCGGCGTATCCGGAAGAACGACGCTCTCGGTGGCTGCGGCTTGCCTGGCCGGGATCTCGGTCACCACAGGCTGACCACCCGAGGTCCCCATGCCAGTAGCAGCGCGGGGAGTGGAGACATCGGCCATGTCGGGGCCAGAGTCCGGGTGACCGACATCCTCCACTCGGCGCCGTGGTGGCGAAGGGGCAACCCGAGTTGGACTAGGGGACCTGGAAACCGTGAGGCGGGAACCACCGGACTGCGGGACGTCAAGCGCCGCCCTGCAATCAGAAGGCAGGTTAGTAAGGATCTCGGGCAGGGCCCGGATAGTACAACTTGGTGGGAGAATAGTGTACCCGGTGTGAAAGTGCAATCTATGCACTCGCAGATTTTGGTGACTAATGACAACACAAAAAGTATTCTAATGTTTGTGATGAAGCATGCAGGCTCTTTTACAGGTAGACTGATAAAGAGGAACACTTAGTTTGCCTAAGTTTCAATTCAACTACACTTGGTCCTTCCTTAGAATTTTAGTCAGGAAATTTCCGGGGCTCGGAGATTTCCGGTCCCCAGACCGGAGATTTCCGAGCCGTCCTTATTTTTCACTAAGTCTGAATTGAAATGCGTACTGACTCCAACTCAAGCTGAGCCGGAAATCCTCCCGGAGATTTCCGGCGCTCGGAGATTTCCGAGCCCCAGTCCGGAGATCTCCGAGTGACAGAGGGATTTCGACCAAGTCCAGAACTCAAATTGCGTACAGACTCCAAAACAGTTTTAGCCGGAAATGCTCTCGGAGATTTCCGGCGCTCGGAGATTTCCGGGCCCCAATCCGGAGATCTCCGAGTGACAGCGGATTTTCGACCAAGTCAAGAAGCCCAACCAGTACTGATCCAGTTTCATGCTCAGCCGGAAATTGCACCGGAAATTTCCGGGGTCCGGAAATCTCCGGTCCTCAACCCGGAGATTTCCGGGCTGGCAGCTGTGCAACGGGAAGATTTTGAGGAGGGGTATAAATACCCCTCCACCTACCTCCAGCATTCTAAGCTTCCAGATTTTCTCTCTCCTCCATTGGTGCTGAAGCTCGTTTCTCCCAGATCTCCCAATCTAGCCACTCAAATCCGTTGATACTTGGGGATCTGAGGGAGAAGCCACCGATCTACATCTCCACCGAAGCGATTTGACTTTCCCCCTCTATTTCTCGAGGGGCAACGAATCTAGGGTTCCTCTGTGGATAGCTAGGTTCAACCTTGTATGTTTTGATCCTTTGTGGATTCCTTTGTGGAAGTGACCTGTTGTGGTCGTTGTGAGAGCCCCCAATTCAGTTGTGGGTGTGTGCCTCACGAATTTGTACGGGACTTTATCCGCCCTTAAAGGAGTCCTTAGTGGAAGTGTGGATTCGCACCTTTGTGGTCGAATTCACAGGAGAATAGGGTGAGGCCTTTGTGGCGTTGAGCCAACCTTTGTGGTAGCTCACACCTCTCCAACGAGACGTACACCTATGTGGTGGAATTCGGGATAAAATCTTGGTCTTCGAGTTCCTACGGTTGTTTCGTTCCACTCGCCTTTACCGCATCTTTGTTTCCTGTACTTGCTTAGCTTCCTTGTTGTTTATCACTTGTGTCACCTAGTTGCACATCTAGACAACTTACTTTCCGCTACCCTAAAACTGAAAAAGACATAAAAATTGGTCACCACCTATTCACCCCCCCTCTAGGTGGTCAACTGCCGTTCAATTGGTATCAGAGCCAGGTTGTCTCTTAAAAGCTTCACCGCTTGAGACCAACCTTGGACAATGCAAGTTGACCCAAAAGAGGGTTCCGAAACGGACGCCGCGACTTTGGCGGCAATGCAAGAGAAAGGTGCCACTATGGCCGATATCAACTCTTTGGAAACAAAGTTGACATCGTCCATGCAAACCGAGTTCAAGAAGTTTCATGATATGCTTGAGTCTCTCAAGACATCTAAGGAAACCTCTCTTGCATTGCCCTCAAAGCCTCGGGTGCTTCCGGGCATTACTCTTGATGTGGACCCCGAATTGATAAAGGGAAAGCAATTGCCTTTGGATGGGAAGGGTGATGCTAGTAGTTCCTCAACCCATCAAAACACTTCATCATCCAATGATGAAGTGCCTAAAGGCTACAACGCCACTCCTCCCCCATCCCAATACCATACCCCGATCCCATTATTCCTCACCCGCAAGTTTCTCATAGGGGTGATCCCCCGTTGCTTAAAGACTATACCTTTTCTCAATGGCAATACATGATGAAGTCTCATGTTTGCAGCTCTTCAATCGAGTTGTGGCGCATCATTCAAGTTGGATACAAGCCGCATGATCCGACCAACCTAACAAGACGAGAAGTGGTGGAGGCTCAACTTGATGCCACCGCTCTCTACATGATCCAAAAGGCGGTTGGGAACAAGGACATGCCTCACATCCAAAATCTCACCACCGCCAAGGAGACATGGGATGGTCTATCCGAGTTGTTCGTTGGAAATGATAGCATGAGAAGAAACCGCTATGCCTCTTTGAGAAATGAAGCCGAGGGCTTTTTCAAGCTTGATGGTGAAGACCATGAGATGATGTATCAAAGATTGGTGACCATAGCCACAAGCTTTCGAGAAGTGGGTGCCTCGCATATTGATGATGCTTGGATCAAGAGGAAGTATGTTAGCTCTATGATGGCTTGTGAGCCTACCGACGTCAAGAGTCTTCAAGGAAGACACAACTATCATCTCATGACGTCTAATGAGGTTATGCAAGAGATGGCCGCATACAAGGTGGCCACTAAGAATGCTCAAGATGCAAGGGCAAGGGCTCTTGGAATGCAAAGAGGCACAACCAACCTCGCTTTGAAGGCTACCGTTGAAGAAGACAACGATGATGATGATCTTGGAAGCTTTGCCGCCATGTCCGAGGAAGCACTCAAGATTGCTTACAATGACCATCTCGCTCTTCCGGCTCGCACCTTTTGGAACAATCCCTCAAGAGGCAAGATGCGTTTTGACAAGAATGCACCTCAAGCCGATAGGGTCTCACCCTCCAAGTCAAGGACATGTTACAATTGTCAAGACAAGTTCCATTTCGTTGCCGAGTGCCCTTATGAGAAAAGAGAAGAGCATGGTGGACGTCTAGTGCTCAAGGACAAAACCAAGATGCCTCCCAAGAAGGCTTATGGAAAGAAGAGGCCTTTTAACAAGAAGCCTCGCATCATGTTGTTGACTCAAGAGGAGTACCCCACCGATGATGAAGAGTCGGAGGAAGAAACGCCAAATGAAGTGGCGGCCCTTGCCACCACCTCGACAACTCCCATCTCTCCATCAACGACAAGAACTCCTTCAACTACGACTAGCTCTTCATCGTCTCTATTCACATCGCCTAATGAGAACTCCATCACCAAGGGCTCAAAGTGTCTTATGGCAAAGGCATCGGAGGTACCTTCATCACCTTCCTCTCTCATGAATGAAATGAATGAGCTCGATGATGCCTCTAGCTTTCAAATCAAGCAAGAGCTTGTGGCATTCGACTCCTTTATCACTAACTTGCAAGGTGATAGCAAGAAACATGTTGGTGCCCTCATGGTTCGAATTGGTGAGCTAGAGCATCTCAATGAAGAGAAGGGTAAGATAGAAAGAGAAGACGCTATTTCTCTATCTTATTTGAAGTCCTCTCTTGAGGAGATTGAAGAGTCTCATGCTCGTCTTGAGGAGGAACTTGAAACTATTGAGGAAACTCATAACTCCTCACATGCTAAGCTCATTAAGGATCGTGATATGTACTTTGCTAAATTCAAGATGGCTCAACAAGATAAAGCTGAATTTGCGGTTGGGCATGTTCGACTCATTGAGGACATGGAGAAGCTCGTCATAGCTCACAAGGCTTTGGAGAGTGAACATGCTCTTCTAAAAGAGTCGTATGCCCAACTCCAAACTCGGCTAACTAACGTTGATTCTCTTAGCATCTCTACCTCTAAGTGTTCTTGTGATAATGCTAATCTTGTGAAGGAGAATGCTAGGTTGAAGAGTGAGATGACTAAGGCCGCCACATCCAAGATCATCCTTCTTAAAGGTAAACAAGTTGTTGAGACTCCCATCGTGGAGCCTCACACTCGACAAGGAAAGGAAGGTCTTGGATATGTGCCTCCCAGCAAGATGAATGCCAAGAAGGGCATTCCCAAGAGCATTAACCCCATCCAAGCCAAGAAGGCCGACTCCATTCAATCCAAGGAAGGTCTTGCGAGTAGGAATGTCACAAGGGGCAAGCCTACTCGTAAAGATCACGCCGGGGACAACAACCCTAACTATGCTTTATATGTCGATTATTATGGGAATGTTTGTGCTCGTTACATTGGACCCTACTATGGTTTTATTTCATATGCTATTTGGGTTCCTAAATCTCTTGTCGCTAACCATAAAGCACCCATTGTGAAGCAATGGGTTGCTAAATGCTAGAATTAATCTCTTGTAGGATCTTGCTCCCGGTGGTTCAAAATGGATAATTGACAGTGGATGTACAAGTCATATGACCGGGAGCAAAGAACTCGTTACGGAGTTGAAACCTAATGAAGATCAAGTAACCGTAACTTTTGGTGACTTATCAAGGTCTAAGGTAACCGGGTTTGGCAAAGTGGTAGTTGCCCCCGACATTTCTCTAGTCAATGTCATGCTTGTTGAGTCTCTTGGCTATAATTTGTTATCGGTTCGTGCCTTAACAAAGATGGGGATCTCTCCCTTCTTTGATAAGGACATTGTGGTCCTCTTGTGGAGCAAGTCGCTAAGAGTGGCTTTCGTGGGACACGTGGAGCATGAGTTCTATGTGATGGACTTCTCCGGAGCCACCACTTCTCAAGCCATGTGTCTCTTCGGAAAAGCCGACGTGGGTTAGCTTTGGCATCGCCGACTAGCTCACGTAAACATGCGTACTTTTCAAAGTCTCCACAAGGGTGGCCACATCCTTGGACTAAAAGATCATGTTTCCTTTTCAAGGGATCGAATTTGTAGAGCTTGTGTGGAAGGCAAGATGCATGATATTCCTCATCCAAGCAAGACCATCATATCGACGTCCCGGATTTTGGAGCTCCTTCATGTTGATCTATTTGGACCAATTCCGGAGATAAGTCTTGGTGGCAAGAAATATTGCCTCGTGATTGTTGATGACTATTCAAGGTATACTTGGGTCTATTTCTTCAAGACCAAGGATGAAACTCAACAAGTCTTCATCGATTTCTCAAAGGAAGTTCAACGCCAACATGACCTTCCCATTTTGGTTATTCGGAGTGACAATGGGTCGGAATTCAAGAACTACACTCTAAACGACTTTCTTAGTGAAGAAGGCATTCGTCATCAATATTCCGCAGCTTACACTCCTCAACAAAATGGCGTTGCCGAAAGAAAGAACCGGACTCTCATCGACATGGCGAGATCTATGTTGGCGGAGTTCAAGTCTCCCATAAACTTTTGGGCGGAGGCTATTTCCACCGCATGTCACTCATCAAATCGCCTCTACTTCCGCAAGGGATTGAAGAAGACTCCATATGAGATCCTCACCGGCAATAAACCCAACATTGGCTACTTCCGAGTGTTTGGATGTAAGTGCTATTATCTCGTCAAGGGTGTCCGGTTGGGTAACTTTCACTCTAAGTCTCTTGAGGGGATTTTTGTCGGTTATGGTAGCGAGTCCCACACTTATAGAGTCTTTGATAAATCCTCCCGGATTATCATAGAGTCTTGTAGTGTGGAATTCGATGAAAATGATGGCTCCCAAGTGGAGCAAGTTGGTGTTTGTGATGTAGGTGATGAACAACCTTTTGATGCTATTAAGAAGATGTGAGTGGGCTTTCTACGCCCAATTGAAGTCCATCAAGAAGTTGTTCAAGATGATTCAAGTTCTCCCATCAAGGAAACCTCACCATCACAAGAACCACAAGGTGGCTCACTCATAGAAAATGATGATTCCCTTCAAGATCAATCTCAAGATCCTCCTCAACAAGGGGATGTTATTTCTTCTCAAGATGAAGCTCTTGATGAATTTCAACAAGATCTTCATCAACAAAAATATCATGCCTCCTCCACCAAGATTATCGAAGCCAACTCCACTTCTCCAAGTTCTACTCAAGGGCAAGATCATCCTTCTCCACCTCATGAAGAGACTTCTCATGATGATCAAGGCCCTCAAGAAGGTCAAGACGAGGATCCAAAGGATCAAGATGGTCAAGAAATTGTCCCCACCACAAGGGCGGCAATTGAAACTCGTCGTCAAGCTCGCTTTGCAAAGTCTTTGGAACTTAGAGCATTATCTCTCGACAAGGTCATTGGTGATATTCGAGCAAGGGTCTCCACACGAAGTCAATTAGCTCACTTTAGTGAGCATCAAGCACACATTTCCATGGTCGAGCCCAAGAAAGTCTTTGATGCTCTTGAAGATCCCGATTGGCTAGGGGCTATGCATGAAGAACTTAACAACTTCGAGCGCAACAAAGTGTGGCGTCTAGTTGAGAAGCCTAAAGATTGCCGCAACGTTATTGGCACTAAGTGGATCTTCAAGAACAAGCAAGATGAACATGGTATCGTTGTGAGGAACAAGGCGCGGTTGGTGGCTCAAGGTTTTTCTCAAGTCGAAGGCATCGATTTTGGAGAAACTTTCGCGCCGATCGCAAGACTCGAATCGATAGGTATTCTCATCACTTTTGCTTCTCACCATGGTTTCAAATTGCAACAAATGGATGTAAAATCGGCTTTTCTTAATGGTCCATTGCAAGAACTTGTTTATGTTAAACAACCCCCGGGTTTTGAAAACCCCAACCATCCTCACCACGTCTATGTCTTGGACAAAGCTCTCTATGGCCTTAAACAAGCCCCCCGTGATGGTACGAGCACTTGAGAGAGTTCTTGGTAGATCGTGGATTTGAGGTTGGGGTAATCGATCCCACTCTTTTCACTAAAAAGGTTAATGGTGAACTCTTCATTTGTCAATTATATGTCGATGACATTATCTTCGGTTCTACTAACCGTGTGTTCAATGATGAGTTTTCCAAGCTAATGACCGACAAGTTCGAGATGTCCATGATGGGTGAACTCAAGTTCTTTCTTGGCTTTGAGATAAATCAATTGAGGGAAGGGACTTTCATTTGTCAAGCCAAGTATATTAAAGAGATGATCAAGAAATTCAAATTGCTTGGACTTAACGGTGTGACGACTCCTATGCAAACCAAGTGTCACCTCCAACTCAACCCCGACGGTAAAAAGGTAGACCAAAAGGAGTATCGTTCTATGATTGGGTCTCTTCTTTATTTTTGTGCCTCTAGGACCGATATCGTTTTAAGCGTGGGAGTGTGTGCCCGTTATCAAGCCGCGCCTAAGGAAAGTCATTTGATGGCCGTGAAGAGAATCTTCAGATATTTGGTTCATACCCCTTGCTTTGGGTTGTGGTATCCCAAAGATGGCACCTTGTCTCTTTGTGGATATACTGACTCCGATTGGGCGGGCGACATTAATGATAGGAAGTCCACATCCGGAACGTGTCAATTTCTTGGAAGATCTTTGGTAAGTTGGTCCTCGAAGAAACAAAATTGCATCTCATTATCCACGGCGGAGGCCGAGTATGTCGCTGCCGCAAGCGGATGTACTCAACTTCTTTGGATGCGGCAAACTTTAAAGGATTACGGTGTCCTCTTGGACAAAGTGCCGCTTTTATGTGACAATGAGAGTGCCATCAAAATTTCATACAATCCGGTGCAACATTCAAGGACCAAGCACATTGAGATTCGTCATCACTTCATCCGCGATCACGTGGCACAAGGAGATATTGATCTATCATATGTTGGTACAAGGGATCAATTGGCGGATATCTTCACGAAGCCCCTTGATGAAGCCCGCTTTTGCTACTTGAGGAATGAGCTCAATATCATAGATTCTCGGGCCTTGGCTTGAACTCCGTACACACACTCCAACGTTTAAGGCTTTATAAGACCTAGAGGTACGCATGGACTTAGGGGGAGTGTTTTCCTAATACATTGGACTCTTCCTCCCCCTATTATGCATATAGTGACATATCATTGCTAAAACTTCAAATTAAATCTAATTTGTGAGCTTCAATGTTGAGATGTAGTTATGGACCCAAGATATATCTTCGCGGTACCATGCTACAACTCATACACGGTGGCCTCGGCCACCAACACTCCTTTTCTTTGGATTCTATTTGGTTTTATTTTTTGATTCTCACTTGCATTGTCTTTGGTTCTTTTGGGAAAACACACTCTTGTTGGTCTTCTCTTGTGTTGTATGGTTCTTGCAACTTGAGTGTGTCTTCTTTATTCAGTTTGAGTGTCTATCCTAAGCCTTTCACTATCCTGTAAACATGCTTTTCCCCACTCATGTCCCCTTTTGGTTTCTTGTTCCTGGAGTTTTTGGGTTGGAACGGAAATCTCCGAGCCTTACTCGGAAATCTCCGGGCCACCAGAGAATTTCGAGACTAAGTCCATTCAAAAATCAGCACAGACCTGTGATGATTTTTGACCAGAAATAGTCCCGGAAATTTCCGGTGTCCGGACATTTCCAGACTGAGACTCGGAAATCTCCGGCCCCTGCGATTTTCAGCACCTAAGTCCTTTTTCAATTTCGGCAATGACCTCAGGCGAAGCTGAATCGGAATTAGAGCCGGAAATCTCCGGGGTCCGGAAATCTCCGGTCCGATGTCCGGAAATCTCCGAGTGTGCCAAAAGTTTTCCAGGGCTAAGTCCTATCCGGAAATAGCCCCGAAAATCTCCGGCACCCGGAAATCTCCGAGCCTCAGTCCGGAAATTTTCGGTTCAAATTTTTCCTCCCTATATAAGGGCACGGGTGGACCGGCCGGTTCGGCCAGTTCTTCCACCCCGTGCCCTAACTCTCTCTCTCTCCTCCGAAAATCTCCAGTTTTTCCTTTCCTCGCCGCGGGTGGATCGTTCAAGGGTTTCTTGCGTGCTTCGGGGATCTGCTTCTCCTCGTCAAGGGCTTCGTTTCCATCCGCACGCTTTTCGCAATGTCTTCCGGTAACTCCTCTTATTTCAAATCTAGGACGAAACTTGTTTTCGTTTAACCTAGCCGATTTAGGAGGTTGTTGTTTGTTTCCTTTGGTAGAATTGCTCCCCTTGGCATGTTCTACCTTCCACATGCACAGATCTTGTAGCACCCCAACTTTTATTAAAGTTGGAACACCTGTGTTATGTGCTAGTCCCTGTATCACTGCCAGCACCACAGTACAAAATATAAAGTACCATTGCATAAGTATTAAAATTGCTACAACGAGATCCAAAAATAATAGCCAAATATGGCTTTATTACAATTTGCATAACCATGAAGGCTAGCTAAAGTTCAAAGTTCACAGCGAAAGCGAAATAACATTGAGCCTCATCTTCAAGCATGCGCCACAGGCAGTCATGTTGGGTGTAGACTCGAGCCAAATCATTCAGCATCAGAATTTCCTGCACATTGGAATATGCAGCCCCCGAAGGAGGTCAATACAATGATGTATTGGCAAGTGACTATGGTGGATATATACTGGCAAGTCTAACATCAATATGCAATTTGGCTTGGTGGGGTTGAAGGCTATTTGCAGAAAGCAAGTTTTCTCCTATCATTTTATAAAACACTTTTATTTCTCGAAGACTTGGCACCGAGGGATAAAGCCCAAGTGAACCAACAATTCTTTCCTTAGTCAAATTTTACTTTATGAAAACAGTGTTGAGATTCTTCTGCCCATCCTTGTCCAGTTGCTCAAGTAGTCCATTTCCGGGGACACGGCTGAGAACTCAGATTGTCGACTCTGCAGAGGTTGTGCACTTTCACCTTTAGACTCAATTTGTCCGAGAAATCCTATACAAGCGGAGTGTATTATGGAAAGGAGAGAATTGAGACAAGAACTTTCAGAAGAAGAATGCAACCATACTAGCAAGACCCGTTCCACCTATCATTTCTACATCTGCTTGTCAAGCTGACAGGTTGCACTCCCACAACTTAATCATTCTAGACAGAGCCCATTGTCAAAAGGTTGCACGGGAAGCTTCTAAACTTGGAGGCACTTGGTAATCTCTTCGTTCCTGGGTGGCCATCCACAAGTGTACTTCTGGGTAACAACCACCATACTCATGGCCCTAAGTAGAATAGACATTCATCCTAGGCGATGACAACAACAAGCATAGTCCCAAAAGCCACTCAACATAAATCATATCAACCAATTCCACCCAAATGTGTATTTTAGATTTTTAACACTTAGAAACATTTCCATAACATGGTAAACATTTTTATAGCATGGCTAAGCAACTAATAAAATCTTTTCATGGCTGCTTAGGAAAAGGGTGGCTACACACTACTAGGATATTTGTAAAACACAAACTAACTTAGCATTATAAAATAAATAAAAAATCCCTATCATGCACACTACTCAAAATATACTACTTATGCATATAGAAATTATGGGATATTGTATGAATGTCACTTGCCTTGGTAACAGGAGGAACACGCACAGCAAGAATAACAATCACAAGCAATTCCTTCCTCTTCTTCACAATCTAGCACAATCAATGAATAAAATAAATACCAACACAATAACATCACAACACTAAACATAATCATGTATGCATGAATGATATGCTATGATAATAGGACACACTTATTAATACTTCTTATTTTCTGTCATTAATAAATGAATTATAATTTTTAGGTATTTCTTATTTTATTTATCAATAAAATAATTTTAAAATAATATAGTAAAACTTTGATTTCTATAATTACAACTTTTATTGTTTTTATGACATCTTCAATTTGGACATTTATTAATATTGCTGGACAGAGGGAAATAATACAATCCTAAAACAATTACATTTATTTCTAAATCATTTTTATTATTTAAGTTATTATTTTAATGGCCGAAATACTCCTCTGATAATTATACAAATTATAATTTGTCAAAGGGCAAAACACTTGATGTAGAAATAAACTACATGAGCAGAGCTATCCGTGGATATAAAGTTTATCAAATTTGAACTTGTAGATCAAAAGTTATGAATTTTCTAAGTTTTGCATATTTTCTGTTTTATTTATAAAAATTCCTGCGAAAAAGAATTAACAGGGGCTACGTGGCCCGATCCTATTGGTCGGTACCGCTTCGACGCGGATCGGCTGCGAGAGCCGTCCGATCTAATTAAAAATGGACGCGCGAGATCTAATCGATCTAGATTCATTGGATCTAGATCTAACGGTCCACGATCCGTTGACCAAAAACGGGCGGCGCGGTCGCCGGAGACGCGCGGGGCGCGGCGGAGCCATGGCCGGCGTTTGCGCCCGAGGCGTTCTACGGTGCTAGGAGGAAACGGAGCTCACCAGGGGATGCGCGACGTCGAGGGGAGGGCGATGGCGCGGTGGCGATGACCGGAGCGTCCTCGTCTCCCCGGAAGAGCTCGCCGGAGTTGCGCACGACGACGGTTCCTCTCGGTCGTGGACGGAGGCGGGGTTTCGCTGCAAAAACATACGCCCCACCGTGTCAAAGCGATGCGCACGGCTCACAGGGAGCGAAGGGAGGTGGAAAGGAGGTCCGAGGTGGCCGGAGTTGCTCGGGCGGCGGAGTTCTTACCGACGGCGACGGCGGGATTGCGTGAGCTCGAGCGGGCAGCCTATGGGCTCTCGGGAGGTGTGGTTTGGGGCAATCGGACGAGAGCGAGGAGGGCTATTAGTAGGGAGAGGAGACGAGATAAATGGAGCAGTAAATCGTCCATAATCGTGCGAATCAAATCGGCGTTTTCGGTCGGGGTCGGGGGCGTGATTTGGGGACGAACGTTTCGGCGGGGGTGATGACAGGTGGGTCCCACCTGTCAGCGACTGCGAGCGAGAGCGCGGGGCGCTGGGCCGCTGGCGGGCTGATAGGCTACGCGCGCGCGGCAGATAGCCAACGGGCCGGCCCGATTTCCTTTTCTTTTTAAAAGAATTATTTCCTGTTTTTAAACACTGATTTCAAATATGTTTTTTAAACCTATTCAAAACATTTCAGAAAAATTCATAAAAATATGTTTTGGAAAGGTTATTAAAAATGGGACTTTTTGACATTATACTTACCCCTAAATAAATTGATAATATTTTATTTATGTAAGGAGTTTTAAGTGAACACTTTATGGAATTATAGTTTATTCAAATTTATAATTTGGAGTTTTATTTAATATTTTTGTGATGTAGTTTTATGCCTAATGATGAATGATGCTTGAATGCAAAGTTTTAAATTTTTGCAAAATTTGGGATGTTAGAGACTAACCCCCTTAAGAGGAAGCTCGCCCTCGAGCTTCAGAAAGATCAGCAAATAGGTGTGGATGGTCTTCTCGGAGGTCATCCTCTCGTTCCCAGGTGGCTTCTTCCTCGGTGTGATGGTTCCATTGGACTTTACAAAACTTGATGGTTTTGGTACGGGTGACTCTTTCTGCGGTATGCAATATCTTGATGGGTTTCTCCTCGTAGGTCAGGTCACTCTCCAATTGTACTTCTTCGAGGGGTACAGTATCCTTTAAAGGAACTCCCATCATTTTGGGGTGACATTTCTTCAGCTGACTGACATGGAACACATTATGAACCGCAGACAGAGCTTCTGGTAGTTCTAACTCATATGCCACCTCACCCTTACGAGACAGAATTTTAAAAGGTCCAATAAACCGAGGTGCTAATTTTCCTTTAATTCCAAACCTCTTTACACCCCTGAGTGGCGACACTCTAAGATAGGTTCTATCGCCCACCTCGTAGGCGACTTCTCTACGTTTAGAATCCGCGTAGCTTTTCTGGCGTGACTGTGCTACCTTCAATCTATCTTTAATTAATCTGACTTTCTCTTCAGCTTCTTGGATTATATCAGGTCCAAAGAAACTTCGTTCTCCTACACCACTCCACAACAATGGGGTTGTGCATTTCTTCCCATATAAAGCCTCAAATGGTGTCATCTCAATGCTAGCTTGGTAACTGTTATTGTAGGAGAACTCGGCATAGGGTAGATTGTCATCCCAACTAGACCCATAATCAAGCGCACAAGCTCTTAACATATCTTCTAAAATCTGGTTTACTCTTTCAGTCTGACCATCCGTTTGCGGGTGAAATGCCGTACTGAATTCCAATCTAGTCCCCAGTGATTCATGCAACTGCTTCCAAAAATGGGATGTGAACCGGGTCCCTCTATCGGACACGATACTCTTGGGGACGCCGTGTAAGCACACAATCCTCTTCATGTAAATATCAGCTAGCTTTGCCCTGGTATAGGTGGTCTTCACGGGTATAAAGTGAGCTATTTTGGTTAAGCGACAAACAATAACCCAAATAGAATCATACCCTGATCTGGTTCTTGGTAACCCGGTGATGAAATCCATCCCAATAGAATCCCACTTCCAGTCCGGTACCTTCAAAGGTTGCAAAAGTCCTGCTGGTTTCTGATGCTCAACCTTTACTCGACTGCATACATCACACTTAGCTATATATTCTGCTATTTCTCTTTTCAGATTGTTCCACCAAAATCTCTCCTTCACATCCATATACATTTTGGTATTTCCTGGATGAATGGAGTAAGGTGTTTCATGGGCTTCTTGCAAAATTAACTTCCTGAGACCAGGATCATTTGCCACACAAACACGTTTTTCAAACCACAAGGTTCCTTGCTCATCTTCATGAAATCCCTTGGCTTTTCCTGCTCTCAAATTGGCTTTGATTTCTTCAATATCTTTGTCTCCCTTCTGAGCTTCACGTATATTATCCATCAAATTTGGTTGTACTACCATCGAGGCTACAAAACCATCTGGTACCACTTCCAATCGGAGGTCCTTGAATGCCTTGCATAAATCCTCAGGTATTTCTCCTGCCGTGAGGCCATTCAAATAAACCTTACGACTCAGGGCATCAGCTACTACATTAGCCTTTCCAGGATGGTATTGAAGACTTAGGTCATAATCCTTGATAAGTTCTAACCATCTTCTCTGCCTCATGTTCAATTCTTTCTGAGTGAAAATATACTTCAAACTTTTGTGGTCAGTGAACACTTCACATCTTTTTCCGATTAGGTAGGGTCTCCAAGTTTTTAGGGCATGTACTACTGAGGCTAACTCGAGATCATGAGTGGGATAATTTGTTTCATGCTTCTTGAGCTGTCTAGAGGCATAAGATGCCACTCTGCCTTCTTGCATCAGCACACTTCCCAGGCCTTGGCGTGAAGCATCATAGTATACTTGGAATTCTTTCTCTAAATCAGGTAAGCATAGAACTGGGGCTGAAACTAGTCGTTTCTTTAACTCCTAAAAACTGGCTTCGCATGCGTCAGTCCACTCAAATTTCTTCTCCTTCTTTAATAATTCCGTCAGTGCCTTGGCGATTTTGGAAAAGTTTTCTATAAATCTTCGGTAGTATCCTGCTAGACCAAGAAAACTTCGTAATTCTCCAACATTCTTTGGTGGTTCCCAATTGGTTACAGCTGAGACCTTTTCAGGATCCACTGCTATACCCTCCTTGGATTCTATGTGTCCTAGGAATGTGACTTGTTCCAACCAAAATTCACACTTGCTGAATTTGGCATATAACTTATGTTCACGCAGTCTCTGCAATACTAGGCGCAAATGCTCTTCATGTTCTTTGTGACTCTCGGAGTAGATCAGAATGTCATCTATGAACACTACCACAAACTTGTCCAGAAAATCCATGAACACTTTATTCATCATATTCATGAAATAAGCTGGAGCATTGGTTAATCCAAATGGCATTACTGTATACTCATAAGAGCCATATCTTGTAACAAACGCTGTTTTTGGTATATCCATCTCTCTAACCTTCATTTGGAGATATCCTGATCGAAGATCAATCTTGGAGAACACACATGCACCTTTCAATTGATCAAATAATTCATTTATCTTGGGTAACGGATACTTGTTCTTGATGGTGTGTTCATTTATATCTCTGTAGTCCGTGACTAGTCTCTGGGTTTGATCTTTCTTTTTGACAAAAAGAACTGGCGCTCCCCAGGGCGAAGAACTTGGACGGATAAATCCTTTCAGAAGGTGTTCCTCTAGTTGCTTCTTGAGTTCTTTCAGTTCATCGACGGCCATTGGGTAAGGTCTCTTGGCTATTGGTCCGGTACCCGGTTTTAGTTCAATGAGAAATTCCACATCTCTATCAGGTGGCATTCCCGGTAATTCTTTTGGGAATACATCTGGGTACTCTTGGACAATCAGCACATCACCAAGGCTACCCCCCTTAAGAGAATTTAGCCAAACTTTCTTAAGTTCGAAAGTTGATCTGAATTTAATCTTTTGTTTTTTTGGGGTGGTGAGGGTGATAGCTCTGTTTGCACAGTCTATGATTCCTTCAAAATGTGTCATCCAATCCATTCCGATGATAACATCCAAACCTTGGGTTTCTAGGATGACTAAGTCTGCTGGAAAAAGATATTTTCCAATCCTTAATTCTAACTGCCTACAGCCTGAGTTTACTATCATCTCACCCCCAGGTGAACTCACTCTAATAGGTTTTCCTAAGCTTTCCCCGGCTAGCCCATGTTTGTTTACAAAAGCTCTTGATATGAATGAATGCGATGCTCCAGTATCAAATAAGACCAATGCTGGAAAAGAATTGAGCAGGAACTTACCAATCACAGCATCAGATTCATCATGAACTTCTTCCACGTTGAGGTGATTTACTTGTCCCTTCTGGAAATGATTGGGCTTGGAATTTTCATCGGCCTTTCTCTCTGGGCAATCAGTAGCATAGTGTCCTGTCTTCTTGCACTTGAAGCAAGTCACATTAGACAAGTCTTTCTTCCCTTCAGTGTTAGGACGGGGATTACCATTTCCATGATTATGGCCATGGTGATGGTTTCCCTTGAACCCACCATTATTTCCTTTGTACCCTCCATTGTGGTTATGACCATTGTTGGAATAGTTCCAGGGTTTATGGCCACTGACTTCTGAGGTGTGTGGTTTCTTGTGAGCCCCTTCAGTGTTACCTTTACTTGCACCAAACTTCCTCTTCCTATTCTCTTCCTTTCTGATGTTATTGTCCAGGGTGATTGCCTGATCCAGCAGAATCTGATAGTTAGGAGCATATGCCACAGACAAAGGTATCTTTAGTTCTCCCCGAAGTCCATTAAGAAATTTGTCCTTCCTCTTAGCATCAGTGTCGAGGTCTTCTGGTGCGTACCTTGATAGCGTACATAAGTCATCTATATACTCCTTCAGAGTTCTACCTCCCTGCCTCAAGCTACGAAACTCCTCCTTCTTCAGATTCATTATGCCAGAGGAGATGTGAGCATTGCGGAAACCATCCTTGAACGCATCCCAAGTCATGCCATCCAAGGGATGGGTCACTTGATAGGTCTCCCACCACATGGCAGCAGGTCCTTCCAATAGGTGAGCAGTGAACCTCACCTTTTCTGCCTCAGAACACTCACAGGTTACTAAGTCCTTGTTGACTAAACGGAGCCAGTCATCCGCAACTATGGGTTCAGTAGCAGAGGAGAACTTATTAGGTCTAAGTCTGAGAATTCTTGCAAGTCTGTCCACTGGAGGCGGTGGTGGTGGTGGTGGGTGGTTGTTATTGTTGTTGTTGGTTGCTGCAATGAACTGGGTCATCATAGTCATCAGTTGGGCTTGAGCTGCCATCAGCTGTTGCATAGCTTCGTTGTTGTCGGTATCACGACGCGGAGGCATCTGTGGGGTTTTAGCATGGATGAGTAAAAGATAGATAGAACTATAAGGAGGAATCCTACCCATGCACAAAACAATCAAGTCAAGCACACCATCAACAACACACCACTTATAAAACAATCAACAAACAAAACAAAACCTTTGGCATAAGGAAAGCGATATAAAAGTTTGGAAAATAAACTCACAAGGTTCCGCGGATACAAGGGAAGTACTGCCTTACCACATGTTGGTAGGTCAATACGAAGCTAATATAACGATGAGATGTATGATCAATGGTGGTCTCACTAACTAACTACTCGACCATGACATCTTCTTCCTCTTCAATTTCCTGAATCTCGATCCCTTCATTGGCGAGTACATCCTTGAGTTCCTTTACTTCTTTCTCCAGGGCAGAGTTCTTTTCTTGCAGCTCCCTCTTCTCAGTACAAAGCCTTTTGATCAAGTCACTATCAGCCTCGAACTCGACTTTATTGCTCTCGAGTTCTGCCTTTTGTTCCCTGATAGTCTTGTTCCACTCTTGAAATCTTTTCTCCTGCCTCCTGTACTTCTCCTCTTGTGCAGCGACCCTCTCTTCTTGTGCCTTAGTCACTTCCTCGTGAGCCTTCACCTTCTCTCCGTTCTCTTTAAGTAAGGCACATAGCTCATCGTTCTTCAGGAGCTCGGTGCGTCGATCTTCATACAGTTCAGTGACAAGGATTTCCAGCTCCTGGAAATAAAGACTAAGGGGTTTTGCCTTGCCTCTTTCTCCGACATCATACAAGTAAGGTTCTCCATCCTCGTTTCTCCTTCCAAAGAAAATGGAGTTGTGGCCCCTCAACTCTGTGCTGTAGCATCCGCAGAGGCGCCCAATCAAATCTTGCATGACTAGATTGAGTCATTTATCTTTGGAGTCGCTAACCATTTTGATCTCCAGTGGGGGCTCTTCTCCACGTCCTGGCTGAGTTGCTTTTATTCCCCAGCAACCCTCTTTGTTAAACTTCTTCAGGATGAAGCCCTTGACTTGGGGTAGTGGTAACCCTATCTTCTCGCCGATGTCGAGAAGATAACAGCCAAAACGGGTGTTCTCGAAGTCCTCCGCGGTGGTGAAGTGGAAGCTCGTCATCCTTTAGGTAGAAAGAAAGGAATTTAAAACAATAATTGCACCCCAACTTTTATTAAAGTTGGAACACCTGTGTTATGTGCTATTCCCTGGATCACTGCCAGCACCACAGTACAAAATATAAAGTACCATTGCATAAGTATTAAAATTGCTACAACGAGATCCAAAAATAATAGCCAAATATGGCTTTATTACAATTTGCATAGCCATGAAGGCTAGCTAAAGTTCAAAGTTCACAGCGAAAGCGAAATAACATTGAGCCTCATCTTCAAGCATGCGCCACATGCAGTCATGTTGGGTGTAGACTCGAGCCAAATCATTCAGCATCAGAATTTCCTGCACATTGGAATATGCAGCCCCCGAAGGAGGTCAATACAATGATGTATTGGCAAGTGACTATGGTGGATATATACTGGCAAGTCTAACATCTATATGCATATTTGGCTTGGTGGGGTTGAAGGCTATTTGCAGAAAGCAAGTTTTCTCCTATCATTTTGTAAAACACTTTTATTTCTCGAAGACTTGGCACCGAGGGATAAAGCCCAAGTGCACCAACAATTCTTTCCTTAGTCAAATTTTACTTTATGAAAACAGTGTTGAGATTCTTCTGCCCATCCTTGTCCAGTTGCTCAAGTAGTCCATTTCCGGGGACACGGCTGAGAACTCAGATTGTCGACTCTGCAGAGGTTGTGCACTTTCACCTTTAGACTCAATTTGTCCGAGAAATCCTATACACGCGGAGTGTATTACGGAAAGGAGAGAATTGAGACAAGAACTTTCAGAAGAAGAATGCAACCATACTAGCAAGACCCGTTCCACCTATCATCTCTACATCTGCTTGTCAAGTTGACAGGTTGCACTCCCACAACTTAATCATTCTAGACAGAGCCCATTGTCAAAAGGTTGCACGGGAAGCTTCTAAACTTGGAGGCACTTGGTAATCTCTTCGTTCCTGGGTGGCCATCCACAAGTGTACTTCTGGGTAACAACCACCATACTCATGGCCCTAAGTAGAATAGACATTCATCCTAGGCGATGAAAACCACAAGCATAGTCCCAAAAGCCACTCAACATAAACCATATCAACCAATTCCACCTAGATGTGTATTTTAGATTTTTTACACTTAGAAACATTTCCATAACATGGTAAACATTTTTATAGCATGGCTAAGCAACTAATAAAATCTTTTCATGGCTGCTTAGGAAAAGGGTGGCTACACACTACTAGGATATTTGTAAAACACAAACTAACTTAGCATTATAAAATAAATCAAAAATCCCTATCATGCACACTACTCAAAATATACTACTTATGCATATAGAAATTATGGGATATTGTATGAATGTCAGTTGCCTTGGTAACAGGAGGAACAAGCACATCAAGAATAACAATCACAAGCAATTCCTTCCTCTTCTTCACAATCTAGCACAATCAATGAATAAAATAAATACCAACACAATAACATCACAACACTAAACATAATCATGTATGCATGAATGATATGCTATGATAATAGGACACACTTATTAATACTTCTTATTTTCTGTCATTAATAAATGTATTATAATTTTTAGGTATTTCTTATTTTATTTATCAATAAAATAATTTTAAAATAATATAGTAAAACTTTGATTTCTATAATTACAACTTTTATTGTTTTTATGACATCTTCAATTTGGACATTTATTAATATTGCTGGACAGAGGGAAATAATACAATCCTAAAACAATTACATTTATTTCTAAATCATTTTTATTATTTTAATGGCCGAAATACTGCTCTGATAATTATACAAATTATAATTTGTCAAAGGGCAAAACAATTGATGTAGAAATAAACTACATGAGCAGAGCTATCCGTGGATATAAAGTTTATCAAATTTGAACTTGTAGATCAAAAGTTATGAATTTTCTAAGTTTTGCATATTTTCTGTTTTATTTATAAAAATTCCTGCGAAAAAGAATTAACAGGAGCTACGTGGCGCGATCCTATTGGTCGGTACCGCTTCGACGCGGATCGGCTGCGAGAGCCGTCCGATCTAATTAAAAATGGACGCGCGAGATCTAATCGATCTAGATCCATTGGATCTAGATCTAACGGTCCACGATCCGTTGACCAAAAACGGGCGGCGCGGTCGCCGGAGACGCGCGGTGCCCGGCGGAGCCATGGCCGGTGTTTGCGCCCGAGGCGTTCTACGGTGCTAGGAGGAAACAGAGCTCACCAGGGGATGCGCGACGTCGAGGGGAGGGCGATGGCGCGGTGGCGATGACCGGAGCGTCCTCGTCTCCCCGGAAGAGCTCGCCGGAGTTGCGCACGACGACGGTTCCTCTCGGTCGTGGACGGAGGCGGGGTTTCGCTGCAAAAACACACGCCCCACCGTGTTAAATCGATGCGCACGGCTCACAGGGAGCGAAGGGAGGTGGAAAGGAGGTCTGAGGTGGCCGGAGTTGCTCGGGCGGCGGAGTTCTTACCGACGGCGACGGCGGGATTGCGTGAGCTCGAGCGGGCAGCCTATGGGCTCTCGGGAGGTGTGGTTTGGGGCAATCGGACGAGAGCGAGGAGGGCTATTAGTAGGGAGAGGAGGCGAGATAAATGGAGCAGTAAATCGTCCATAATCGTGCGAATCAAATCGACGTTTTGGGTCGGGGTCGGGGGCGTGATTTGGGGACGAACGTTTCCGCGGGGGTGATGACAGGTGGGTCCCACCTGTCAGCGACTGCGAGCGAGAGCGCGGGGCGCTGGGCCGCTGGCGGGCTGATAGGCTACGCGCGCGCGGCAGATAGCCAACAGGCCGGCCTGATTTCCTTTTCTTTTTAAAAGAATTATTTCCTGGTTTTAAACACGGATTTCAAATATGATTTTTAAACCTATTCAAAACATTTCAGAAAAATTCATAAAAATATGTTTTGGAAAGGTTATTAAAAATGAGACTTTTTGACATTATACTTACCCCTAAATAAATTGATAATATTTTATTTATTTAAGGAGTTTTAAGTGAACACTTTATGGAATTATAGTTTATTCAAATTTATAATTTGGAGTTTTATTTAATATTTTTGTGATGTAGTTTTATGCCTAATGATGAATGATGCTTGAATGCACAGTTTTAAATTTTTGCAAAATTTGGGATGTTACAGATCTGTTTTTCATCCATAGATTTTGTTCAAATCTGCCAAAATTTCGTGCAGACCGGAAATCTCCGAGTCTGACCCAGAAATCTCCGGACCCCGGAGATCTCCGAGTCAGACCCGGAAATCTCCGGCCTGCTCAGTATCAAAACAGCTAAGTCCAGAAACTGTGTTTGTCAAAACTTTTCTAGTATGTTCCATTTTCAATCTCGGACATGAGTGCTTACCCCATATGCTTTCCATCCCCTCTCTGCTGTGTATTTGCAGGTTCCAACCCTCGTGGCCGCTTCAAGCAAATGGCTAATCGCGGAAGAGCCAAACCAGTTCACTCACGCCCTCCCATTGGGTCCTCAAGTGAAGACAACTCACAAACTGAGACCTCAGCCATCCTCAGGAAACCTATTGGTGCTAACAAGAAGAAGAAGACCGAGCTCCATCTTGAAGACTTCAACAAAGGCAGTTTTCGCAAGTGGCGAAGTGACCTCTCCTATAATGTGGAGTCTGATGATCCCACATACTTTTGCACTGAGATGGCATGGATCTACAGGGAAGTATATCGGAAGTTCTCTGTTGACAAGCCAATCTGCCCCATGAAGTGGATTGACTTTGACAAATTAATGAAGAAGGCCGATTATTTTGGTGGTGCTGTGAAGGTTTGTGGACTTCTGGGTTTGGAGCCATTGATGAGAACTGAGTGCAACTACATCGTCTCTCTTATCCATCAGTTCTATGCCACTGTGGTGTTTGACTCCTCAGAGGATATTGGGATGACTTGGATGTCTGGCAGGCAGCGCTTGACTTCCTCTTTCAGAGAGTTTGCTCAGATTCTTGGATGTCCCTTCCGTGGTCTTTCTACTGCAGCTGGTGCCCGCATGCATGTCCATGGCGTGTCTTACAACAAACACGTCATGACTGATCTTTACCAGCCTGGAGGGAAGATTGGCTCTCAGAATGGCCTCCTCCCCACTTTTGATATCCTGCTTCGCATGTTCCGTTGGACCATTGCTCCCATTGCCGGCAATGCAGATAATATTGCCGGGGCTCTAGTAAACTTGATGGCCAAAGCTCATGATGCCTATCTTGGGGAGTATGCGGTTGAGCAGGAGGTCTATAAGGTGGATGTCATGGACTTTATTTTCCAGGAGATGTCACTAGCAGTCTTTGAGAGGAAAGTTCCTCCATATGCTCCTTATATAATGTTGCTCATCAAGAGCCTCTACAAGCTTTCTGAGCAAGACGGTGATGACTTTGATGCAGCCTTTGCCACTCAGCCTCACAAGCCAGCCCTGCTAGTCCAGAAATCTGCTCACTTGGTTCAACAACAAGCCACCATGCATGAGATCAATGAGTATGACATTTTTGGTGGTCCATCTCGGGTTCCCTCCAATCCCAACATCAAGAAAGCTGCCAAGAAAAGTCGCCCCTGGGTAGTTCGAGCAATTGAGAAAATCATGAACATGAACTGTTGCATTCACAGTGAGAACTACTCCATCTACTCTTAGAACCATCGCATTATGCAGCGCCAAGAAGCAATGATGGCTCACTTGAAGATGCCTGCTCCGAAGCACCCTTTGAAGCTTCGGGTTCCTTTCAAGGATTGGAATGCAGATGGTCTCACATTTGATTGGGATGATGCTGTGCCAGAGGACATCGATCTTGAGAATGCTGACACTTAGGAGGAGGAGGAAGATGATCAGGACGATGGTTCCGACTCTTGAGTCATGGGACGTTAGTGGAACCTCCTCCCTTTTTGGTATCTTGATGCCAAAGGGGGAGAAGTATCTCAAGGACTCTCGGGATTTGCATGGGCTAGGAGCACTTCTTTCTTTTCGTTTTGTTTCCTTCAGTGCTCCTTTATTTCGTGACTGTTTTTGTTCGTCATGTGTGTGAGACATGAGTACTGTTAAATTCTCTATTATAATAACTCTTTATCTAAGTTTGTTGCTTCTATTGTGTTTGTGTGTGTTTTGTAAAATCTAGGGGGAGTGTTGATCCTAAGGAATGTGCACTTTGTATTCCAAAGACATTCTTAAATAGTGCACTCACTTAGGGGGAGCTCCGTCTATATTTTGCAAATCCATTCCTTTTTTTGTGTTGTCATCATTCGCCAAAAAGGGGGAGATTGAAAGTGCATTCTATGCACTCCCAGATTTTGGTGACTAATGACAACACAAAAAGTATTCTAATGTTTGTGATGAAGCATGCAGGCTCTTTTACAGGTAGACTGATAAAGAGGAACACTTAGTTTGCCTAAGTTTCAATTCAACTACACTTGGTCCTTCCTCAGAATTTCAGTCAGGAAATTTCCGGGGCTCGGAGATTTCCGAGCCGTCCTTATTTTTCACTAAGTCTGAATTGAAATGCGTACTGACTCCAACTCAAGCTGAGCCGGAAATCCTCCCGGAGATTTCCGGCGCTCGGAGATTTCCGAGCCCCAGTCCGGAGATCTCCGAGTGACAGAGGGATTTCGACCAAGTCTAGAACTCAAATTGCGTACTGACTCCAAAACAGTTTTAGCCGGAAATGCTCCCGGAGATTTCCGAGCCCCAATCCGGAGATCTCCGAGTGACAGCGGATATTCGACCAAGTCAAGAAGCCCAACCAGTACTGATGCAGTTTCATGCTCAGCCGGAAATAGCACCGGAAATTTCCGGGGTCCGGAAATCTCCGGTCCTCAACCCGGAGATTTCCGGGCTGGCGGCTGTGCAACGGGCAGATTTTGAGGAGGGGTATAAATACCCCTCCACCTACCTCCAGCATTCTAAGCTTCCAGATTTTCTCTCTCCTCCATTGGTGCTGAAGCTCGTTTCTCCCGGATCTCCCAATCTAGCCACTCAAATCCGTCGATACTTGGGGATCTGAGGGAGAAGCCACCGATCTACATCTCCACCGAAGCGATTTGACTTTCCCCCTCTATTTCTTGAGGGGCAACGAATCTAGGGTTCCTCTGTGAATAGCTAGGTTCAACCTTGTATGTTTTGATCCTTTGTGGATTCCTTTGTGGAAGTGACCTGTTGTGGTCGTTGTGAGAGCCCCCAATTCAATTGTGGGTGTGTGCCTCACGAATTTGTACGGGACTTTCTCCGCCCTTAAAGGAGTCCTTAGTGGAAGTGTGGATTCGCACCTTTGTGGTCGAATTCACATGAGAATAGGGTGAGGCCTTTGTGGCGTTGAGCAAACCTTTGTGGGCTCACACCTCTACAACGAGACGTACACCTATGTGATGGAACTCGGGATAAAATCTTGGTCTTCGAGTTCCTACGGTTGTTTCGTTCCACTCTCCTTTACCGCATCTTTGTTTCCTGTACTTGCTTAGCTTCCTTGTTGTTTATCACTTGTGTCACCTAGTTGCACATCTAGACAACTTACTTTCCGCTAGCCTAAAACTGAAAAAGACATAAAAATTGGTAACCACCTATTCACCCCCCCCTCTAGGTGGTCAACTGCCGTTCACGGTGGACACGGTAGGAGGACCTCTCCTCCGCCGGGGAGACTTGTCGCCTGCACGCTTGGTGGTTTTGGTCCCTTGGTGGCCGCGCCCGAGCTACCGGCATGCACGCCCTCGGACACGGAGCGCTTGCGGCTCTCAGCGCGCTTTGTTGCAGCAGAAGGTCCCGGAACCACTGGCATCACGTATTTGAGAGGACGGGCGTCAATTACATCGAGTATTTGACAATCATCATCATCATCTTCGTCAGATTCGACTTGGATAGCGTCTTGAGTTGAAGGCTTACCTGGAGCGGCAGCACGGGCAAGGGGTATCGAGAGGTGGTCCTCGCCATCAGGATCCTCCTCCGGCATCCTTTCGGGCACCGAGAAATCGGCGGCGAACTTGTCCCCGGAATGCATCACGTCCTCCTCTATCTGCCGCTCGAACAACTACAATAAGAAAAGGAGATCAGTGCATGTCAGGGATGTCGGTATTGTCAGACCCTGAATTCAAGCTACACAAACGAAACGTATCGGTTGGGCCACATAACCAAGAACATACTAGGGTTACCAATCCCAGGAAACAATCAGGCCATGCTCGGAATGGATCATCGGCCGACAGCTCTTGGCGACCCCAACGTCACATACGTTTCCAGATTGTGCACGCAAGAACCCAAAAAGTCTTCCAACTCGTATTCTTCAACCATACACACATGGTATACGAGTCGGATTTTTAACAAGTTGAAACCACAGAATAAACCTAAGACACAAAGAAAGGAAATAATATCCAAAAGCTCTCGCTGAGCAAAAATAGCGAATGGCACCAATCAGAGGACACATGTCCCAACATTACATCATGCAGCGGAAACAAACCGGTCTGAGTACAGACAAGAAGCAAAGGGCTCAAAGCCGAAACGAAAAAGAAGGCCCATCCACGCAGTCCACCAGGAAGTAGCCCAGGGGAACTCTAACTACTCGTCGTAGATCTCGTCGTCGAACTCCACGTAGTATCCACCAACCTGGTCGAGCGAAGGATCCTCAACTGCAGAAAAAAAACCACAGCCCGCGAACGGGTCAATACACCGAAGCGTATCGAACAAGCTTAAGCTAACAGGTTACAAAACTGTAAGATTCCCAAAGTATGGGGGGTAGGTGTACTTAGCGGCAGCAGCACTAGCAACCTAAAGAGACGCGCTAAAACTTCCGTCTAGTTAGAGAGAGATAAGAGAGCGTTTGAGTAGCCATCTACAACTAACACCAGACATAACCCATTCTCGAATTAACCCCCTCAACCAAGTATGAGGAAGCAATCCGGGAAACTCACACGTTAACAATTTTAGTTACCATTTAGGGTGTAAGTAATTCTATAGTTACTAGTCAAATTAATTAACAACGATTAGGTGTAAGTTGTCTAGATCTTGTTAGCCAGCATCATCACCAAGTCGTCCATAACCGTGGACACGGCTCATCGATAAGATTATACCCTGCAGGGGTGCACTACTGGACCCATACTCGCATGATCAACCCAGTCAAAAACATTAGGGCCTTTCAACCCAACTCTTTTCCTTCACCGCGACAAGTCCAGGAGCCACGGGAGCTATGCTGGTCCCGGCCAAAAGGGTGCGGACTCCCGCAGGACACACCCCTCCGCACCAACAGGCCGCGCCCTATATGCATGTAACAAGGCACACCGCCAAAGTAAAATACTACACTAGTATCATCAATGCATATGAGGCAAATGGAAAACCCGAACTAGGTGTGGCTCCCGGACAAGTCGAAGTTCTAGTCAAAGTCGAGGGGGGCTCCATTGGGCCACCCACAAGTGGTTAGTGCGCTCAAAATTGGATCCGAGGACAAAATCTCAGTTACTAGGTCGACACTGAGCAGAACAAAGCACCTCGCAAGGCCTTCCGCCTGGTGCCTAACTTTTAATTACAGAACCCCACAATAAGACATCAGTTTATTATAGTAGAACCATCTATCATACTAAGCATATGAGATAAAAACAAAGGAACGACTCGCTCAACCAATTCTAAGCATGCACTACGACTCGCAAAGGCCAACAGATAAACATGCAAGGGGTTATAGGTTATGGGGATATAGCTATATAGGCTGCAGGATAACATATGATGGGATTGCAATTCAAGAATCGATAACTAGGATAGCATAGATCAAAAGGCAAGAATGAAAAACCGACAATCGTGTAACCGGTTAGCAGAAGCTTGCCTGGCAGCTTGTGGCCTGGCACAAAAGCTGAAACCTCAGTATCGTAGGTACTCGCAGCAAACACGTCGTCGTCTACCCAAAGAGAGCCAAACACAGACAATAGGAAACAATAATCAATACAAAGGAATGCGCAAACAAATGATGGTGCAATATGGTATGAGATGATTAGGTCATATTTAAAGCGGGAACGAAATCCCGACAAGAGATTAGGGTGCAAGTTATTTGTGTAGCCAGCAATTTAAATGTTACTTAACATATAGCAGATGTGGTGATCTAATTAATTTAAATGGCATATGCATTAATTACTTAATTGCCCAACACATTACATATTTAGGAATTAATTGCAATCTATTTATCTTCAACTCAAATTAAATATTTATTAGCATGGCAAGACATGGTATAAGAGATATGGGCATATTAAATGGAATTAGGGCGTTATATATTTATTACTCCACACATTTCATATTTAATTAATTAATTGCATTTGTTAAATTAAACTAAGCATTTAAAAATAAATTATGCAAAATGACATAAGAATGTGATATTACATTTTTCTGATATAAAAACATATAAAGTTTATTTTATTTGGAATTGTAGAAATAAAGTTATTGCAATTATAAATCTAGGGTTGTTTCTGAAAAAGTGCAGGGACTTATCCGTGATGGGAGAAACTTCTGGGAGGGCTAAAACACTAAGCACGAAGTGCAGGGGGTCTCTGTGTAAAGTTTCCAGTTCCTCGGGATTTTTCTCACCGAAGGAAAGTTAGCCCTTGAGACTGACCAGTGGGTCCGAGGCTGACTGGACACTGCGGGCCACTGACAGGTGGGACCTGTGTGTCAGTGGGCTAAACAGAAAAAAAGGTTTTGGCTTTTATTCAACGAGCCGGGGGATCGAACTCGCCACAGCGCGAGCACGGATTGAAACGGTGGTGCTAGCCACGGGGACGGGGTAGTGTTGGTGTTAGGAATAAGGCGTTTTGGTTTTTTTACCGAAAACGCACGGTTAAACTCTGACGAAACTGAAACTCTGAACGACTACAGAACAGGCACGGCGGCGACGAAATTGGCGCCGGCGGCGACCATCCGGGGGCGGCGCCGCTGCCTGGTGCGTGGGGTAGTTGCGGGAGTGCGGAGGTCTCAATTTTTGGATTCGGTTGGTCCGGGGAGGCACGAACGGCTCGTATCGGTGCTCGCCGGCGTGCGGTTGCGGATGGTGTCCGGCTCCGGCGGAATCCGGCGAGCGGAGACGGGAAACAAGGGGGGAAAGGACCGGAGGGGTCTCTGCTCACCTCGGAACTCCTTACGGCGAGAGGTGGGAGGTCGGGGACGGCGGAGACGACCCGTTGGTGCCGGAGAAGAAGGTCGCGGCGGCGCACGGCCGTCGTCGGGGACGTAGGTGTAGAGGGCGCCTCCCGTTTCTGCTCCGCAGTCGTCGAAGAAGGGGGAAGAAGCGGCGCGACTCCGGGGCTCCTCGGCGTGTCCTCGTCGGCGCCGGAGCTGCGGGGACGGCGAGGTTTTCTCGGTGGTGTTTTCTGGGGGAAGAAGAACAGAGAGAAAAAAAAAATGGCGGCGGCGAGATGGGATAGGGTTAGGGTTGGAGGCGCACTGCGGCTTAAGGAGAGGTGAAAATGGAACCGGGGCCGCGGTGGGGGCAAGGCGCAGCGACTCCACGCCATGCCTCGCTGTAAAGCGAGGTCGTCCCGTACGGAGGTAGGGGAAGCAGGCCAGGCAGGGGTGCTGGGTCGGGCTGGGCCAGGTAGTGGCCCAGTTCGGCCAGGAGAGCCTCTCCCCTAATTTTTTTTCCTTCTTGTTTTTCTGTTTTCTTTTTATTCTTTTCTGTTTTTGTATTTTTAAAACAAATCAGAAAGGAACCTCATAAAAACTTTTGAGCAATTTTTGATAGTTTCAAATTAGACATATTAATTATTGGTTTAATTATTTATAAGTAATTTGAAACTTTATTTGAAATAATTGAAAAGCATTTGAATTTAAATATGGGATTTAAAATTTTGAAAGTAATTTATTTAATTGAAATGCAATTCAAAAAGAAAGATGCATGATGACACACTATATTACACCACAAACATACAATTTAGGAAAGTACAACTTTGGGATGTTACAGGTATCTTGCGGAAACCAGCATAACACGAAAGTTGGCTAAGGCGTGCGCGCACACCTCATCGAGCCGTTTTTTCCAGGTGGCCGGAGCCAATCCCCACGTCCAGTTCTCGGTCAGCTTTGTCCGAGCAATAGCTCGAACGCGGCGGTAAACTGCGGGTTTGTCCATCCCGAAAATGCTTGTCCGGGTTGGATCGTACAACCCACTCATGTGGCACATTTTGTGTACCCGGGTCTGGAGGGGGCAAACCCGGCGGATGATAAAGGTGCGCAGGAGATCATGCGCCGTCAGCTCTTCCCCGAGGACGGTCAAGACATCGTGCATGTTCTCGACCTCCTTGGAATATGGAAGTTGGCTCCAGAGCTCGAAGTCGGTTGGGGGGCCCATGATGAACTCCGAGAGGTTGAGGAAGTCCAGAGCGGAGGAACTCGGTTCATCTTCTGTTGCAACCGGATTCCGCCGTAGAAGAAGCTCCGTTGACACTTCCGGAGGACTCCAACTGCAGCGCCCCAACTTTTATTAAAGTTGGAACACCTGTGTTATGTGCTAGTCCCTGGATCACTGCCAGCACCACAATACAAAATATAAGGTACCAATGCATAAGTATTAAAATTGCTACAACGAGATCCAAAAATAATAGCCAAGTATGGCTTTATTACAAGTTGCATAGCCATGAAGGCTAGCTAAAGTTCAGAGTTCACAACGAAAGCGAAACAACATGGAGCCTCATCTTCAAGCATGCGCCACAGGCATACATGTTGGGTGTAGACTCGAGTCCAAACTCATTCAGCATCAGAATTACCTGCACATTTGAATATGCAGCCCCCGAAGGAGGTCAATACAATGATGTATTGGCAAGTGACTATGGTGGATATATAATGACAAGTCTAAAATCTATACGCATATTTGGCTTGGTGGGGTTGGAGGCTATTTGCAGAAAGCAAGTTTTCTCCTATCATTTTGTAAAACACTTTTATTTCTCAAGACTTGGCACCAAGGGATAAAGCCCAAGTGCACCAACAATTCTTTCCTTAGTCAAATTTTACTTTATGAAAACAGTGTTTAGATTCTTCCGCCCATCCTTGTCCAGTTGCTCGAAGTAGTCCATTTCCGGGGACACGGCTGAGTACTCAGATTGTCGACTCTGCAGAGGTGGTGCACTTTCACCTTTAGACTCAATTAGCCCGAAAATCCTATACACACGGAGTGTATTGAGGAAAGGAGAGAACTGAGACAAGAACTTTCAGAAGAAGGATGCAAAGTTTTAAATTTTTGCAAATTTTGGGATGTAACAGACTAACCCCATTAAGAGGAAGCTCGCCCTCGAGCTTCGGAAAGGTCAGCAAATAGGTGTGGATGGTCTTCTCGGAGGTCATCCTCTTGTTCCCAGGTGGCTTCTTCCTCGGTGTGATGATTCCACTGGACTTTGGAAAACTTCATGGTTTTGGTACGGGTGACTCTTTCTGCGATCTGCAATATCTTGATGGGTTTCTCTTCATAGGTCAGGTCACTTTCCAATTGTACTTCTTCGAGAGGTATTGTATCCTTTAAAGGAACTCCAATCATCTCGGGGTGACATTTCTTCAACTGACTGACATGGAACACATTATGAACCGCATACAGAGCTTCTGGTACTTCTAACTCATATGCCACCTCACCCTTGCGAGACAGAATTTTAAATGGTCCAATAAATCGAGGTGCTAATTTTCCTTTAATTCCAAACCCTCTTTACACCCCTGAGTGGTGACACTCTGAGATAGGTTCTATCACCCACCCCGTAGGCGACTTCTCTACGTTTAGAATCCGCGTAGCTTTTCTGACGTGACTGTGCTATCTTCAATCTATCTTTAATTAATCTGACCTTCTCTTCAGCTTCTTGGATTATATCAGGTCCAAAGAAACTTCTTTCTCCTACACCACTCCACAACAATGGGGTTGTGCATTTCTTTCCATATAAAGCCTCAAAGGGTGCCATCTCAATGCTAGCTTGGTAACTGTTATTGTAGGAGAACTCAGCATAAGGTAGATTGTCATCCCAACTAGACCCATAATCAAGCGCACAAGCTCTTAACATATCTTCTAAAACCTGATTTACTCTTTCAGTCTGACCATCCGTTTGCGGGTGAAATGCCGTACTGAATTCCAATCTAATTCCCAGTGATTCATGCAACTGCTTCCAAAAATGGGATGTGAACTGGGTCCCTCTATCGGACACGATACTCTTGGGGACGCCGTGTAGGCACACAATTCTCTTCATGTAAATATCAGCTAGCTTTGCGCTGGTATAGGTGGTCTTCATGGGTATAAAGTGAGCTATTTTGGTTAAACGACAAACAATAACCCAAATAGAATCATATCCTGATCTGTTCCTTGGTAACCCGGTGATGAAATCCATCCCAATAGAATCCCACTTCCAATCCGGTACCTTCAAAGGTTGCAAAAGTCCTGCTGGTTTCTGATGCTCAGCCTTTACTCGACTGCATACATCGCACTTAGCGATATATTCTGCTATTTCTCTTTTCAGATTGTTCCACCAAAATCTCTCCTTCACATCCATATAGATTTTGGTATTTCCTGGATGAATGGAATAAGGTGTTTCATGGGCTTCTTGCAGAATTAACTTCCTAAGATCAGGATCATTTGCCACACATACTCGTTTTTCGAACCACATGGTTCCTTGCTCATCTTCATGAAATCCCTTGGCTTTTTCTGCTCTCAGATTGACTTTGATTTCTTCAATATCTTTGTCTCCCTTCTGAGCTTCACGTATCTTATCCATCAAATTTGGTTGTACTACTATCGAGGCTACAAAACCATCTGGTACCACTTCCAATCGGAGGTCCTTGAATGCCTTGCATAAATCCTCAGGTATTTCTCCTGCCGTGAGGCCATTCACATAAACCTTACGGCTCAGGGCATCAGCTACTACATTAGCCTTTCCAGGATGGTATTGAAGGCTTAGATCATAATCCTTGATAAGTTCTAACCATCTTCTCTGCCTCATGTTCAATTCTTTCTGAGTGAAAATATACTTCAAACTTTTGTGGTCAGTGAACACTTCACATCTTTTTCCCATTAGGTAGGGTCTCCAAGTTTTCAGGGCATGTACAACTGAGGCTAACTCGAGATCATGAGTGGGATAATTTGTTTCATGTTTCTTGAGCTGTCTAGAGGCGTAAGATGCCACTCTGCCTTCTTGCATCAGCACACTTCCCAGGCCTTGGCGTGAAGCATCACAGTATACTTGGAATTCTTTCTCTAAATCAGGTAAGCATAGAACTGGGGCTGAAACTAGACGTATCTTCAACTCCTGAAAACTGGCTTCGCATGCGTCAGTCCACTCAAATTTCTTCTCCTTCTTTAATAATTCCGTCAGTGCCTTGGCGATTTTGGAAAAGTTTTCTATAAATCTTCGGTAGTATCCTGCTAGACCGAGAAAACTTCGTAATTCTCCAACATTCTTTGGTGGCTCCCAATTGGTTACAGTTGAAACCTTTTCAGGATCCACTGCTATATCCTCCTTGGATACTATGTGTCCTAGGAATGCGACTTGTTCCAACCAAAATTTACACTTGCTGAATTTGGCATATAACTTATGTTCACGTAGTCTCTGCAATACTAGGCGCAAATGCTCTTCATGTTCTTTGTGACTCTCGGAGTAGATCAGAATGTCATCTATGAACACTACCACAAACTTGTCCAGAAAATCCATGAACACTTTATTCATCATATTTGTAGTGACCTCACCTTTTATTATAAGGTGGAAGTCCCTGTGTTAATGTGCTAGTCCCTGGATCAAATGCTAGCACCACAGTTTAAGATGTATATCATGCAAAAGTGTCAAATACTTTATTAAATCGCATGATCCAGTGTTACAAATATCTCTTACAACTTGCATAACCTGAAAAGGCTAGCAAAATTTCCAAGAGTAGCAGCGGAAAATAGAAGATACAATGAGCCTCATCATCTTCATCTGCCACAGGCAAAGCATGTTGGTTGTAGACTCGAAATCCTATCGAATACTCACTCGTCGTCTGTCGAATCTGCAAGGTTTAGTTGCAGCCCAGCTATAAAGGGTCAGCACAATTGAATTGTGGTGGCAAGTGACTTTGATTTCTAATATTCTACTAAGCTATATCTATATGCTTATTTGGCTGGTGGAGCTCAAGGCTATTGCGTAAAGCAGGTTTTCTCCTACTTTTGATAAACAATTTTCTTAAATCAATATCTTCTCTTTCAGAGACATCTCGAGACAAGTCCATGTCTCCTACCCATGTTCACCCAACAAAGTTTTATTGAGAAATTGGGATGAAGAGATTTTCAGAAGACAACCTTGTGTAGTCACTCAATTTGTCCGATGCCGGGGACACGGCTAAGATCTTAGGTTTTAACTCTCGAGAGGGTGTGCACTTTCACCATTAGACTCAATCAACCCAAACTATCCTCTACACTCCTTTAGTGAGAAGGAAAAGGAGAAGATCAAGACGAGATTTTTCAGAAGTTGCTTTCCCATGATCATACTAAGAGATTACCACCATCCTATCAACTCTACCACCATCAATCTCTTGACCCAGGTCCACATCAACTTACTCCATCAAGACAGAGCCCATATTGACCAATGGTTGCACGATAAGCAACTAAACTCAGTGTAAACTTAAATCTCATAGCCCTGGGTGGCCTACCACAAGTGAGCAACTCAGGTTAACACCGCATATCATGGCCCCAAGTAAGTGGAAACTATCTTGGGCGAAGACAACCATGAAACTTGGCCCTGAGAAGCCACTCAACTTGAAACCTCCTCGATCGACCCAATCCACCCAGGCGTTAAATTAATTTAGTGGAAATTTTCATTTATCACATCAACCATAAACCAATCATTTTTGCAGCAGGTACTTCCACTAAATTCTAATAGGGGTCTAACTGGAACTTCTAAGGGGTAACCTAACAGGTTTGCATAGCATACTACAAATCTCCCAGAAACCTATCATGCATACTACTTTTGCAAATACTGCTTAAAATACTAGGTATGCAATAGAATAAAATAGTAGGTGTTTTATGAAGTCACTTGCCTGATGAATGTTGTCGTTTCTCACACACTCATTGTCGACCATGAACGTTGCACTCCGTTCAATCTATAAAGTAAAAAGACGTACAATAAACAAGCAATTCAACAAGCACATAACAATTAAAACAAACAAGCGTAAAAAGGCTTAACACAGGGTTTGGTCAAGGGTATCACATAATTCAATGTGCCAAAGGAATTATTGTGATTGAGTTAAGGGTTTGCCAATTTGGTCAGGGGATGGTCTTGAAAAAGATTTACATAAAAGCAGGGTCAAGATGTTTAAAAAAAAATTAAAACAAGGTTTGCAACTTTAAGATATTTAGCATATCTAAAACATTTCACAAGTCTAAGTTTCAAAAATTATTTTAATCATATTTGGTTTTGGCATTGTTCACAAGATTAGACATCAATTTTGGGAAAAAAAGGATTTTAAAACAAATTAATATTCAAGAATTTCTTAATTTATCATATCTATAAATTTTTAATTCCCAACTTAAAATTTCATAGTAATTTATAATAACCCAGTTATTTGCAATGACATAAAGTTTTAGATCACAGTTTTAGTAACACCTAATTAACCAATAACATTTATAAATGAAATGATATCATTTAACAGGGTTTAAACAAAACTTACATCTTAAGGTTGTGAAATAGATTAATAATAATGGAATTGAGTTTTCTCTGGTCAAGGCAATTATTTATGGCATTAGTGCAAAGAAAATAATTTGAAATACATTAATAAAAGATTTTATTATGCCAAATTAAAATCAAATAAGTATCTGATTATAAACTTCTTTTAAAATTGTTCAAATTTTATTTATAACAGTGGGTCATCATTCTACATATCTTAAGATTTCCAAAAATATTTTATTTGCAAATTTTAGACATATGAATTTGAATCTATGTCAAATTTACACAATTTCTAAATCTGAAAATTGGATCAATTTAAACTACTCAAAATTAAATTTTGAAAGTACCAATAGATTCTACTGGTCAAGGGCTTTAATTTGACATAACAATTGTCCAATTTGGATAATGGGTTAAAAAGTTATGAAGATTCTAAGTTGTAGGGACTTTTCTTCAAAACAGGGAATTAAATTCTATTCGGAAATAAAACAGAAAAAAGGCTGGCCATGTGGCGTGCTACGATTGGCTGGGCTCGGACTCAGTCGCGGCTCGGCTTCGGCTATGCTTAAGCCGTGGCTCGGCTCGGCTCGGCCGATCTGGTTCTTCCGTACCATTTCATCCGAAGTAATCTAATCGGGGCCGTATAAAATGGATCGTACGCTCACCGTGCGATGGAGGGGAGGTGGCGGCGGGATCCACCGGACATGGAGGAGATGGCGGCGGCGCGGCCTCGGGCGTGGACTGATTGGTCGCCTCGATGGTCCCCTTGCTCGGCGGAGATGACGGCGAGGTTCAGGAGGACGTGGGGGAGGCGAAGCACGTGGTGGCGTCCTCGTTTACGTCTCGCAGAGGCGCGGGGTCGAGGACAGACGCACGTCTTTCTCCGGCGAGCTCGGTTCGTGCCTGCCCGCACGATTGGCTGCGTAGGAGGAGCAGGGGAAATGGTCAGGGGGAGCGTACGGGTGGGGCGAGGAGGAGGGGAGTGCTCTCGGGCTGTAGGGGGGTGCTCACCTCGTCGGAATCGAGAAGAACACGGCGGCGGAAAAGGTTGACTCCGGCGAGCGATTTCTCCGGCGTGGAGGCGCTAGATTTAGGGTTTTAGGAGGCGGGGGAAAGGTGGCGGGCTGGGGTTTAAAATGGAGGCAGGGGAGGGAATCATCTCCGCAAGAAACGCCCGATTGGAACGGATTTGGAAAGGGGATTTTCGGGAGTGATTTTAGGGATGGAGGTTGAAGACGATGCTGACGTCAGCGATTTTCCTTTTTCTGATTTTTCCAATTAATTCAGATATTTTGATTTAAATGTCCAAATGATGTCAAATAAAATTCTAAAAATTTGTCAAATTATTATCTTTGTGTTAAACCAGTTGTGGGCATGTTTTGAACATTTTTGAAAAATAATATTTTGAAATAATCATAAAATGCAAATTTTCCCATTTAGGTCAACTTTGAAAATAGTAATTTAATAAATTCATTTGGGGACAAATTAAATTTATGCAATTACCACATTCAATTATGTTTGAATTTAAGTTATTAAACTCATATTCAAATATTAAATCAATTTTAGCTTTAATAGGTTATTTACATAACATATTACAACTATTGGAAATGAAAAGAGAAAATGCAATGAAATCATTTTTAATTCAAAATAAAACACAACACATACAAACACATACATAATGAACAAAAAAGTTTCATAAAACTTCTAAGGAAAATATGTTCATGGAAGACGTGCAAAATACTTCTAAGGACTAGAGATGCATGTCATGCCATGAAAATCTTCTAAGTTATGTGCAAGGCAAGAATTTGGTGAAAATGACTAAGGACTAAGGTCATAAGTTGGACAAAATACCTTGCTATAAATGATCTTGAATAAGCACTCTAATGGCTTAGTCATGATGTGCATAAATACTTAGAGAAAATACTAAGTCTATTCTTCAAGGTGATCAACAATTATTAACAACTCTTTGTAAATTCGATATTCACTATAGTGATAGAGACAGACACCCGGCCAACCACTTAAGTTGTGGAACATGTCTCATGTACGTGAACATGTAAGGTTAGTCTCGAGGCCGCTTCATCTCACTATGCCGCTAGGATCCAACAAACTTCAAAGATGGTAATAACATGATAAAAAAAAATTATGTCCAAAGTGAAAGACACGATTAGGAAAGAGGGCAAAGATAGAAAGAAAGATGTAGTTGGTCTTCCAGGTTTCATCTCCAGACTTGTAACTTTCTCCTTGGTGACGTCTTGATTGAATTTTTGGTAGACTTGATGAATCTTCAGACTTGATGATTATTGTATCACCGATGCTGGTCTTGGATTTAACTTAGTCATCATGAGGTCTAAGACAAGAAGGGAGAAAAAAGAGAAGGGAAGCAAGACTTAGAAAATGTAGCTGGTTGGTCTTCATGAACTTCTTCTTGATTTTCTTCTAAGTGCTTCTACTCCTTGAAGATACTTCTGAAGTCTTGTTTTCTTGGCTAAGTCCTTCATTGGCCTTCTAGCTTCATGTTGAAAATCCCAAATGTCTAAGTGCATAGCACTTTACCAAAAATACTAAGTTGAAAATAATCCTAACTTAGAGAACCTATGAGGAGTATAACAATACAATAAAATATGTTATGCATGCCATGCACTTTTTAATCATAAGAAACCTATGAGAGTGATGCGGCTACTGCTGGGCTGCTGCTGTCTGCGCGCGCGAGGGAAGAAATGGGCTTCGGCCCAATTGGCTTTTCCTCTTCTTCTTTTTTGTTCTTTTCGTTTTCTGTTTTCTGGGTTTTTAAATAACTTCTAAATTATGAATCCAAATCAACTCAATTTAGTTTCTTTAATTTTGTAAAAACAATACCTATTATTTAAAACACTTATGGTTATGTTTTGAACACTATTCAAAATTAATAATTTTGAATTATTGCTTAAATACAAATTTGACACTTTATGTCAAATTTGAAAGTTAGGGCTTTAATAACTTTATTTGTGGCTGAAATTAAATTAAAACAAATTACAACACTTATATGAGTTTGACGTTAAGTTATTTAAACTCATTATTAATAACCATTTATTTTTATTTCTGTAGAATAGTAAATAACAAATAACAATTTATTTTCAATGAAATGGGAAATATAATGGATTCATTTTCAAACTAATAATTCTTGTGCAAAAATAGTTTTCATGATATGATAAATCATTTGAAAACTCTATATAAGCATTTTGAAAACAATCTTCCTTTATCATATTTCTCATGTTGAAATTATTCATGAAAATCATTTTTCTCCTTTGAAGGTTGATGGAAATGATTTAAATTATTTACCAAATTATAATTTTAGGTTTAAGAAATACTTTGTATAAAAGAATTTAAAATAAACTCCAAAATTTCAAGTAGTGATTGGTTGGATATTTTAAATTTTAAATATCCTGAAAAAGCTATGTAGTCTTTAACAGTTGATTTTCTTATGCTTTTAAAGTTTCATCTTAATCAAAAATAAAAGTTTAAATTTTTTATGATTTTTAAATATTCCAAAATGTTGGGATGTTATAGACTACCACCCTTAAAAGGAATCTCGTCCCAAAGATTCGGAGAGGCTAGAAAGACAAAGCCAATGCTTGGAATGATTCTGATAACTCGATATTGATCTTCGTAACTATTTTGAAAGAGGGAAGCATGCTAATAAATTCCAAAATTAATTTAATGATCCTCTTTATGTGCCTATGTTATCTAAGTTGAATGATTCGTGTGGTTATATGGTTGAATTATTTTACTACTGCAAGTTATTATGAGAGAGGGAAACATGGTTTTATGTATCTCAACAATATTAAGTTTCCCCTCTTTATGTTGAAATTTTTAAAGTTGCACTTGTTTTGCTTTCCTATGCTTGTTGCTTTATGTTTTCATGACTTGTTTCTTCACAAAATTCCTTTGCATAGGACGTGGGTTAGACTTAAAAGTGCTTGATATTTGCCTCTTGATGCTCCCTTTGGTTTTCAACTCTTATTTTTACGTGATCATGTTTTAAACTCACTATGCCTATCTTAATGGTTATAAAAAAATAGCTTTTGGGAGACAACCCAATATTTTATTTCCTGTTATTTTATTTTGTTTGTGTCAAGGACTTGTCCTAACTCTGTAGCAACTCCTTTGTATATTTATTTTATTGCAATGTTGTGTCAAGTTAAGCCTTTAGTCGAAAGTTGATGTTAAAATTCAATTCCTGTGTTGAAACAGATTTCTGCTGTCCACCGTAAAATTCATATCTCCCTACTGGAACGTCAAAAACCTCTGCCCTTTTCATGCGCAATCCTCAGATGTATACGCAACTTTCGTTAGTTTTGAGTTTTCGGATCAGAGAAAGTTAAGTGCCTCGAAAAAATTTCGTCTTTACGGATTGTTCTCTTTTTAACAGATTCTGCCATTTATTTCGCAATGCCTCTTTTGCTATATCGATTGGATCTATTTATCCTATGAAGTATCAGTTGCTGTAGCTAATGTCCAGTAGCATTGGTAGCAATTGTGTTCCTACATAATATCATATTTTTTCGTGCACTAACCCTCTAATGAAGTTTACTCTAAGTTTGGTGTGGAGGAAGTTTTCAAGGATCAAGAGAAGAGGATGATACAATGTGATCAAGAGGATAGTAAATCCAAAGCTTGGGGATTCCCTGATGGTTCACACCAATATAATTCAAGAAGACTCAATCATCAAAACTTGGGGATGCCCAAGGCATCCCTTTCTTCATCGACAAACAATCATGTCCTTTCTAGTGAAACTATATTTTAATTCCGCCACATCTTATGTGCTTTTCTTGAAACGTTTGTTTGTTTTTGTTATTTTCATTCTCTGAATAAATATGGATCCTAGCATTCTTTTGTGTGGGAGAGAGACACGCTCCGCTTTTTCATATGAATACTCCTATTCTTCACTTATATTCGTTGAGTATTCGTCTTTTGTTATCGTTTTATCTCTAGCTCTTGTTTTTCATGCATCTCTTGTAGAGCTGTTAGAATTGTTATATCATACTCTCATATCTCATTGTTTAATTACTTGGAGAGTTCATCTTTTAAATAAGTTGATTGGTGTTTGGCTGAGAATAGAAAATGCTAAATGTGGTAGATGGTATAATTAAATATACATTAATCTTGTAGATCATTAAATTGTGTCACTTGAATCATTGATGTTGTTTTGACATATTAATTTGATTAATGGTAAACATGATGATCTAGTAAAGTGGAATGATTAAATGGTTGGTCTAGAGAAACTTGAAAACTGTGCCACACTTAAATTTACAGTTGATTGCATAATGGTATATGACTTCTATTTGCCTAAAGCAACCTTAATAACTTTATGTTATGTGCTACGGTTGGGTCCCCAATAGTGACTTGTTCATCTGCCACAGCACCCCTAGGAGTAATTTTCATTATGCCTTGCATGATCATATTTTTATTTTGAATCTTTTTACTTGTGAGTTCTAAAACTGCGGTTTTAATGGCACTTCCGCCACCATATTGCTAGCCTGTTCGGTACTTTGCTTTGCCCTTTCTCACATTGAGAGTTGGTGCATTTTTCGCGAGTACATCAAAACTCGTGGGAGATCTTCATCTTGTTCTCCTACACATAAGCCAAACATCTTCCTCGCAACAGCCACCATACCTACCTACTACAACATTTTCATAGTTGTTCAGAGATATATTGCCATGCAACATCTATCTTACATTACACTAGTAAAATGCACATGTGTTGCAACCGGAAAAACAAATCAACTTAAAAAAACAATGGTTAGAAATATTGACATTTACATCGTTGGCAATATCACCGTGATAAAATTATGTCTAAGACATTTCATAATACTCATATTTCATTTATGATTGCAGTCTAGAACATTCCTGCAATAAGGTTTACATTTTGATCTATTGACCAAGCCTTGTGTGCTCCCACCCATTAATATAGGACTACATGAGTAATATTTTTTAATATCATTAATGAATTCAAACATGTACAAAAATTTGGACCAGTAGACAAATCATTTGTATTGTTCTTCACTGCACCTGAACCTTACCTTCACTCAAACACAACAAATTGAGCAGGTAGGTGAGCATCATCCTCATTTTCAGAATATGTGCTGCCATTGTAAAAATAACTAAAACATCAAGTTATTATCATGTACAGGAGCACACCATATTAGGCCACCCACGTTAAATTTCTTCCTACAATCACCAATTTACTTAGAAACAACTGTGCATACTTCAAAGTCTTACACTTCACACCCCGTGGAATGTATCTTGTGCGATAGAAAAGGTAAATTACATCTCTAAGAAGCCTCCCACCAAAATCTATTTTATTCTTGCATCATTCTAATATTTCCACTTAAGCACATAAGTTTAATTTTTTATAATAAGAATCAGAACTGAATGTTTTAGCATGTATTATGCTCCTAAGAATGAAATAACACACGTACAAGGAATAATTTACCATATTTGTTATCGACAATTTGCATGGTTTGTAAATCACATATATTTGTTACCCTCATCACTTGTGTACATTAGACGTCTTATCCAATAGAAATGCTAACACATGTAAATTGAAGACAACATGCTACAAATAAATATAAATTTTCATTTGTTTTCTTCTTCTATTAAGATTACTTGGTAAATGAACATCTAAATGTTCCAAACTTCAATTTCTTTTGTTTGAAACCTACTCTACAGGAATTACCATGATCGAACAATCTCATGTTGAAACAAAATTTTCTAAGCAAGTGCATGTATCAGAAGCTGACAGGAACAAGCTTTAGTACACAACAGTACATCATAAGTTAATAATTTATCCACTCACGTCTGGGAAGGAGATGAGCCTCACGCCCAGCAGGATGTACACATTATCTAACTGCGTGTATGCCAGTGTCGCCCCTGGAGGGACCTAGACTCCTCGTTCCGTAGTCAGCGCCATCCTTGCGGAAGTCCAGACTTGCAGTGATGACGACCCGCCGCTTGCCGTCGCTCCTCATGGACCATGGCGTGTACTCGAAGACCGCACTTGTCCCACTCATCCTCTACTGAAGGGCCTAGAGTCCATGATAGGTGCGAGCCTGCCAGGCCTCTTCCCGTCATCGGCGGTGTCCACGAACGCCTCGCCGACCGCCAACCATTCCTACGCGACCTCGAAGCGGTGCTTGAGGCTAGATCATCCAAGCCGCCATGTAGAGTGACTTTTCAGTGGTGTATGTGTTTTCAATAAGTGGCATATGTGGATTATTGAAAGTAATAACTGATGTTAACTCAGATGCAAACTAAAAAAATTAGATACAATGATCTGAGTGTTGTGCTGGGCAAAATTGAAATGGCATAACCAACTGGTCATGAGGGTTGTTCTGGGTGAATGGGATCACAGGCAGAAAACAAAAATTTCCTAGCAACGATATCCTTAAACTAGTCAGAATCTATACTATGCAGATATAGAAGTACAACGGAGATCAGAATACATACCCTCGTAGACCGAATAACGGGGATTATGCTCCCGCACAAGCGTTGACGACGAAGATGACATAGCCGACCTCTAGGTCGCGAAGAACTTGGCGCGACGAAGACGACGAAGATGACCTCGAGGTCGGGTGGAGGAAGTAGACCTCCGAGCACCGCTAGCGCAGCACCTCGTAGGGCGTTACACACATACGGTGGAGACGACGACCTCCGAAGCTCCAGTACAAGACGAGCAGCAGAAGACTTGGACCGGAACACCAGCAGCGCGGCAGCGGGCTATGGTGGAGAGACCCCCTCTCTTCTCGGCGCAACTCCGACAAAGAGAATCACATTATCGAGGAGAGAAAGAGAAATTAATTGGTTGAATTAAAAGGCCAGGGGTGCCCCTTCTTATATAGACTCCCGGGGGGAGCCAACCTCGCCAGCCAGGCAATGTGGGACTATCCCCACATGCCTGGTGCGGCTCAAGAGGATGTGTCGGCCCTAGGTGGGCCTCATTTGGCCCACCTAGGACGGCCAAGACTTCCCCACCGAATTCCCTTGGGGTTCCCCCCCCCCCCCCTTGGGCCTTCTTTCAACCAGAAGGCCCATTTAGAGAAATCAGCCTAAATAAATTCGAAAATAAATATATAAATTATATTTAAACATTAATTACACTAATTAATATCAAACATATTATATATAATTTATTCTAGCTCCGAAACCTTTTTCCTCGCTACCCGATCTCCATCGGACCATTCCCGGGATGTTCCCGGTGATCTCTGTCCTTTCCGGTTGTCTTGTCGGAACCCCTTAAGTGTGTTACCCTAGCGGTTCGATATAATAACAGGTATGATCGAGACTCCTCTCTGATCAACGACTAACTCGTAGGCCTGGACCCCATGAATTAATCCCTGTGATATAACGAATGACTCTCAACTATCAAACCTGAACGTTAAGTCTTAAATCCTTTGTCATGGCGATACTTAGCGTGTCCGAGCGTCGTTCTTAGATATCTCCATATCTTGCTGACCTCGTTACCGACATCGCTATCTTCTACTCGTCTATGATATTATGTCAGTTGGTGACCTAGTCACATGTTTGCAAACTCATTTGACATAATCTCACCGAGTGGGCCATAGAGTATCTATCCGGCTATACGGACTGACAAATCCCGCTGTTGACCCCTAGTCTCAACTACCCCCTTCCGGTACCTAAAAGTATCACCTATAATTGTCACACGATATAAGATATGACGTTTGGTGCGATCAAAGTATCTTCCAGGGATAACATTAAGAGTTGATCTCACGGTCTTAAGGCGTAATGACTACGTCCTATAAATATGGGTATATCCATCACATCGTTCAACCAACGACTTGACTTCCATTGCCGATCGGCGCCATGCCCGATGATCGGAAAACCTCGATCATCAATCGCGCAACGAAACTAGTCTTAGTAGAGGCTAGTAGGGACCTGGTTGTTTATCTACCACACCTGTATTAATGTTTCCGCTTAATATAGTTATAGCATGGTATAAAACATGTAATGAACAATTGGAATATAACTAATAAACTATCTTTATTAAGTGCCTCTAGGGCATATTCCCTTCGGTCTCCCACTTGCACTAGACTAACACTTAATCTAGTTTACAACTTGGTAAAAGCTCAACACCCATAGCATCTTGGTGCCTGCTCGTCTCGTGGAAGAGGAATACAGTCAATAGATCTCACACACTGAGACCCTTTTTTGTCTTTCCAACACTTCTATGTCACCTAGTTTGACATCATCTCGTATCTTACGATGACGGTGAAATATATCCTAGTGGATGGAGTCAGACAGTCCAATCACACTTGCTACTTCTGAAGTTGCCATATATTTCTATATCTACGTTGATTATGCAACAGTGCATTCATATGCGACTTCACAAGCTAACCATGTCTTTCTTCAAAACAAAGGACATCTCCTATATGAGATTTCTAGTCGTACGGGTCAATGTCACAACTTGCATCAACGTAACCGTTTTACGGCAAGTTGTCTTTCCACTCTTACCCTTTACTAGAAATCATATCTTCAGTTCTCATAGACACTGAAGAAAATACTTAACGTTTGTTCATTGATCCACAAAAGGATCACTCTAGATCCTGTTCTTCAACCAAGAACTCGGGTCACACCAAGTCGAGCTTTCAGTCTTGATAGAATCTATGTCTGATACATAGAGAATGTGGAACATCATTTTCTATCACTGAAAATGCCAAGATAAACTTAATATTTTACCTAGTCATACAAGCAAGAACAATCTTCTTCGCTTGTTCTATTCTGAAACACTTCAGAATCTTAACTTAGGAAATATTTCGACCTAATGTTATTAAGCCCCTTACGATCTATACAAATATAGATTGGATGCCTCATACTCCTAACTTCATTCATAGAAAATTTAATCACTTAAATAATCCTTTACACTCTACTATAGGATCTGTGTCATTCAATATGTCGTTACGTACAAAATCACGAATGACACCTAGCTCCCACTCAAATATGCCTTCCGCATATAAGATCAAGGAATAGTACTTAGCTCCCACTCAAATATGCCTTCTGCATATAAGATCAAGAGAAGCTACTTTGCTCCCACTCACTTCTTTGCAAATGCAAGTTTCTTCAACTATTTTGGACAACTCCAAAAACCTTTGATCACATCATCAAAGTGAAGATTCCAGCTCCGATATGCTTGCTTCATCCCATGAATGGACAACTAAAGTTTGCATACATGTTTAGCATCCTTAGGATCACCAAACCATTATTGTACTGATTACAACTCTTTCTTAATGACACTAGTAAGAAACATGGTTTCCTTATCCTTCTATCAATTTCTCATTCGAAATTATAGTAATTGCTAAACGACCCAGAATAGATTTGGGCTTCGCCACTTGAGACAAAATCTCGTTGTGGTCAACTTTTGAATCTGTCGGAACTGTTTTACGACAAATCGATCCTTATAAGTATCTACTCCCTCATAAATTCCATATTGTATTAATAGCCTCTATGCCATCAAGAAGAACTCCCAAGTCATTACCTGGTAATCGTACATGGATTTTATCTCGGATCATATATGACTCATAGTCATTTCTCGGACTTAGGTTTACCATCTGTTCTTCTTCGTAGTTTGTAGGTCTGTCATATTCCATTAACATGACCTTCATAACAAGATTGTCGTAACACATAGTGTGGAACACAACCTCGTACGCCTACGTTCTACAAAATATAGGAGAAAATTTCCTTCCTGCAAACAGCCTACAACTCCACCAAGCCAAATATTCATGTAGTTTTAGACTGGTCATATTATATCCACCATAATCACTTGCCAATACTTCATTGTATTGACCTCCTTTGCGGGCTGCATATTCAAATGTGCAGGTAGTTCAGTTGAAGAATAATTTTCGACTCGAGTCTACACCCAACATGTTTGCCTGTGGCGCATGCTTGAAGATGAGGCTCATTGCTATTTTGTTTCCGTTGTGAACTCTAAATTTATAGCTAGCCTTCATGGTTATGCACCTTGTAATAAAGCTATACTTGGCTATTTTTGGATCTCGTTGTAGTAACTTTGATACTTATGCAAAGATATTTACAAAAATTTGTACTATGGTGCTAACAGTGATCAAGGGACTAGCACTTAACACAGGTGTTCCATCTTTATTGAAAGTTGGGCACTACAAAATGGCATTAGAGCAAAGTGTTGCCTGTAGGTTCGAGCCCTTAGGATTGGATAAACCCCTATTTGATCATGATATTACCACCTTTGAAGTATGTTGGATCCTAGAGGCATAGTGAGATGAAGCGGCCCTGAGACTAACCTTACATGTCCGCGTACATGAGACCTAGTCCACAATTATAAGTGGCTGGCCAAGTGTATGTCTCTCTCACCATAATGAATGTAACGTACCTGCTCTCAAAATAAGGCAGATACCTGTGTATAGTGCAAATCACTGGATCGATTCATTTGCACACACAGTTTACGATGTAATATCACAACAAAGCATCAATTATATTACATCGATGATCTAGAATTACAAAATATTTGATACAAGTTGCATAGCATAAAGCTAGCATTGACAAAGTACACAACGGAATACAATAGCAGTGAGTCTCTATAACTTTCATGCTGCCACAGGCGAAAACATGTTGGTTGTAGACTCGAAACCTTTAAACGAAACCTCACTCGTCATCTGATCAATCTGCAATAAGAAAAATATTGCAACAATGTGGGTCAGATTCCATTAAAAATGGAGTCTGGCAAGTGACACTATGGTGGACACTTATGGAATAACTCTAAAGCCTATATGCATATTTGGCTGGTGGAGCTCAAGGCTAATTTGCATAAAGCCAAATTTTCCTATTCTTTTGAAAACACTTTTCTTGAAATCTCGACGAGTATGGCATGAAAGCCATAAATCTCATCTTCCCTTGTTCACCCATCAACTTTTAACTTAGAAATTGGAATGATGGAATCCTCCGTTGACGTCCTTGATCAGCTGCTCAAAATGGTCCGTAACCGGGGACACGGCTAAGTACTTAGTTTTACACTCTGCAGAGGTTGTGCACTTTCACCATTGTACCCATTCAGCCCAAGGTATCCTTTACACACCATTTGTGATAAGGAAAGGAGAGAATGAGACGAGATCTTTCAGAAGCATTTTCCCTCCCACCTGGCTTGACCCGTTCCACCTAACATCCCCCTACATCTGCTTGTCAAGCCGGAGAGAGTCCACGCAACATAATTGATCAAGCCAGAGCCCATATGGCAATGGCTGCACTGGAAGCAATCGTCACTCGGAGTTCTTCAGATTCCTCTGTTCCTGGGTGGCCATTCACAAGTGTACATACTCCAGGAACCATAGAAATGGACCTGAGTAGCCACTCAACATAAACCATACAACCACTTACCACCCAGGTGTTTCATTAACTTAGTGGATGTGCACTCTCAGGTAAAAATCACCATGCTCACAGCCCTAAGTAGAATAGAAATTCATCCTAGGCGAAGACAGCCATGAGCACAGCCCTGAGTAGTCACTTAACATTTTGTAAAAACCTTTCATCAATTGCATAGCATCAATAATTCTGCTAAGTATGATATAGGAACCTAGACACAGGAATAAGGGATTCTACACAGGTTTAGCATAGCAACACATGCATATAAAAATACACTAAGTAATGCATAAGAAATAATAGGGAGTTTATGAGGTGTGCCACTTGCCTTTGAATGTTGTCGTTGTTCACAACTCTTTTCAACAATGAACGTTTGCTCTCCGTTTAATCTAAACATTAATAGCAAACAACAATACAACAATCAACAAACAACAAACATCAACATACATGCTCATATCAAATGAACAACAAGTTTTGTAAAACTCCTAAGGAAAACATGTCATGTATGATATGCAAATTATTTCTAAGGGCTAGAGATGCATGTCATGCTATGAAAATCTCTTAAGTTAATGCAAGGAAAATAGGTGGGTCAAGAATGACTAAGGACTAAGGGCTCAGGTCATAAGTTGAATACAATATTTTTCTTTTATATCATCTTGAATAAGCACTCTAATGGCTTAGTCTTGATGTGTAAAATTCTTAGAGAAAAATACTAAGTCATTTGTTCCAGATGATCAACAATTATTATCAACTCTTTGTAAATTGGACATTCACTATAGTGAGAGAGACAGACACCCGGCCAGCCACTTAAATTGTGGAACAGGTCTCATGTACGTGGACATGTAAGGTTTGTTTCCAGGCCGCTTCATCCCACTATGCTGCTAGGATCCAACAACTTCAAGATGATAACATCATGATCAAATTTTGTTTAAGTCTAAAAGACAAGATTAGGAAAGAGGGAAAGATAGAAAGAAAAATGTAGTTGTCCTCCAGCTTCATCTCCAGACTTGTAACTTTCTTCTGGATGACGTCTTGATTGAGTTCTGGATAATCTTGATGAATCTTCAGACTTGGTGATTCTTGTATCCTCGAGGCTGGTCTTGGATTTCCTTAGTCTTCACGAAGTCTCAGAGGAGAAGAAAAGAAAGAGAGAAAGACTTAGAGAATAAAAGGGGTTGGCCTTCTTGAACTTCTTCTCACTTTTCTTCTAAGTGCTTGACATCTTTGGGTGCTTCCAGAGTCTGTTTTCTTCTAAGTCCTTCATGAACTTTTTCTTGATTTTCTTCTAAGTGTTTCTTCTCCTTGACGATACTTCTGAAGTCTTGTTTTTGGCTAAGTCCTTCATTGGTCTTCCAGCTCCATGTTGAAAATCCTAAGTGTCTAAGTGTGTAGCACTTCACAAATATGCTAAGTTGAAATGATCCTAACTTAGGGAAAACTATTGAAGAGGGGTTTTCCTATGAGAATAAAATATGCTATAAATGAAATGAAATTTTAAATCACCAGAAACATAAAAATAACTTTTGTGATTTCTTTATAAATATGCATGAATTTATAAATGCAATTTAATTAATTTCTAGTTTTGGAAAATATAATAAAAGGAATAATTATAAGATTAAAGTTTCCTATGATTAAATTTTTATAACCAAATTTTTATAATTAGTGTTAATAGACAGAGAGCTTTTAATTAAATCTATTGCAATTGGATTTAATCAAAAATAATATTCCTATTAAAAGTTATTTCAAAATTAGTCATACTCATTCAAATTAAACACACAATTATGAAATCATTCAAAATTTACTCAAAATTATTTTATAGCAGTGGCATTAATTTACACATATTCTAAAGTTTCTAAAACATATTTATTTGCAATTTTTGGATTTATAGATTTAAAGTTATTGCAAATATACTCAAATTCACCATTTGAAATTTGAATATTTTATACTAAGTCAAATTTGAATTTTGTCAGATCCAAAATATTCTACATGTCAAGAGCTTTCCAAATATATAAAATTATTAATTTTGGAGTTGTGGTTAAAAACTTGTGACAGATCTAAGTGGCAGGGGTGTTTCTGCAAAACTGCCAATTAAATTTAATTACGAAATTGATTTTACACGTCAGCGCTGACTGTGCGCTGACGGGGCATGCCACGTAGGCGCTGACGTGGTTAAGTTAACAGATCTGGGCCGTCAGATCTGGATCTGACGGTCCAGATCGGATCGTACCGCTTCGTCCTCAACGTCTAATCTGGGCCGAAGGAATTCAATCGGACGGCGCTGGGGGCGTGGACCATACCGTGGTGGCGCAGTGGTCACCGGCGACGAAGGAGACGGCGGTGCGGCTCGGGATCGAACGGCCTCGACGCTGGAGTTGCTCCCCGGACGCGAGAAGATGACCACGACGTTCGGCGTGAAGCTGCGACGGCGAAGGGGACGTCTACGACGAGCAGCGCGTCCTCGAGCAGTGCTGGTTCGTGGACGATGGCGCGGCGGGTCCGGCGAGCTCCACACGCGACGATTTGCTGCGAAGGAGATCGAGGGAAGGGTGAGGGAGATGCGTGTCGATACGGGGAAGAGGATGGAGGGGCTTTCGGTCAAGGGCTCGGCTCACCTCGTCGGGAACGGGACAAATACGGCGGCGGAGATGGCTAACTCCGGCGAGCTTTTCCGGCGGCCTGGCGGCGTGATTTAGTTAGGGTTTGAGGGGGAAAAGACGCGGCACGGCTGGGGTTTATATAGGGGCTTCAGGAGATCGTATCCCGCACGAATCGGAGAGGAAATCGACTCCGATTCGATTTGATCTTCGGTGCCAGATTCGGACGGAGGTTGGAGATGAACTGCTGACGTCAGCATGATGTCAGCCAGTATTTTATTTTTCTGATTTTATTTATTTAATTCATATCTTTTGATTTAAATGTCCAAATGATGTCAAATTAATTTCTAAAAATTTGTAAAAATAGTATCTTGCTGTTAAACCAGTTGTGGGTATGTTTTGAGAACTTTTTAAAATTAGTAAATTTGAAATGTTGGTTTAATACAAAATTGATACTTAATATCAATTTTGAATTCATAACTTAATTAAAATTTCTTTTTGCTAAACAAAATTTGTAAAATACCCACATTTCAATATGTTTAATTTTAAGTTATTTAAACTTATTTGGCTGAAATCATTCATCTTTATTTTGGCATAATATTAAAGAACTAAAAATATAAAATGTTTAGGGAATGTGAAATATAGGGTATTCATTTTTAATTGAAACTAATTTGTGCAACATTATATTTTATATTATGATAATTCATTTGAAACTTCATAAACAACCTTGGAAAGGAATTTTGATTTAATTCTTTTCTTATACATAATACATATTCATGAAAATCATTTTAGGTGTTGAAAATACATGGAATTCATTTTAAGTTAATGAAATGTTTATTTGGATAATCCATGTTTTAAATAGTTTAAAGGGATCACTTATAAATATTATTTTAATTTATGAATGGCTATGGCTATGTGATTAGAATCAATTTCTTATATGTAACTATTTACTTAAAAATAAAATGGATTGTAGTTTGTAAAATATTTGTCACATTATATTTTAAGGTTTTTGAATTACAGTGGATAATAAAATATTTAAACTGTGATATTTGGAATATTAAACTCTTTCAATAAGTTTTGAAGTCTTTTATAGTTGGTTTCCTTATGCATTTAATATTTTATTTTAATAAAAAGAAAAGTTTTAAATTTTAGTGATTTTTGAACATTCCAAATGTTGGGATGTTACACGATGTTAGGTGGAACAGGTCAAGCCAGGTGGGAGGGAAAATGCTTCTGAAAGATCTCGTCTCATTCTCTCCTTTCTTTATCACAAATGGTGTGTAAAGGATACCTTGGGTTGAATGGGTACAATGGTGAAAGTGCACAACCTCTGCAGAGTGTAAAACTGAGTACTTAGCCGTGTCCCCGGTTACGGACCATTTTGAGCAGCTGATCAAGGACGTCAACGGAGGATTCCATCATTCTAGTTTCTAAGTTAAAAGTTGATGGGTGAACAAGGGAAGATGAGATTTATGGCTTTCATGCCATACTCGTCGAGATTTCAAGAAAAGTGTTTTCAAAAGAATAGGAAAAATTGGCTTTATGCAAATTAGCCTTGAGCTCCACCAGCCAAATATGCATATAGGCTTTAGAGTTATTCCATAAGTGTCCACCATAGTGTCACTTGCCAGACTCCATTTTTAATGGAATCTGACCCACGTTGTTGCAATATTTTTCTTATTGCAGATTGATCAGATGACGAGTGAGGTTTCGTTTAAAGGTTTCGAGTCTACAACCAACATGTTTTCGCCTGTGGCAGCATGAAAGTTATAGAGACTCACTGCTATTGTATTCCGTTGTGTACTTTGTCAATGCTAGCTTTATGCTATGCAACTTGTATCAAATATTTTGTAATTCTGGATCATCGATGTAATATAATTGATGCTTTGTTGTGATATTACATCGTAAACTGTGTGTGCAAATGAATCGATCCAGGGATTTGCACTATACACAGGTATCTGCCTTATTTTGAGAGCAGGTACGTTACATTCATTATGGTGAGAGCAGGTACGTTACAGATGGTATCAGAGCACTGTGTTGCCTGTAGGTTCGAAACCCCTAGGATTGGACTAAGACCCCAAAGGATAAATAGTTAACTAAACTAGGTTTCCAAAACATGAGTAAATTCTAAACTTTCCTTTAATAATGTTTTACATTAATTATCTTGTCTTGCATCTTTTCCTTTCTTTTAAATTCTAACACTCTTACCTGTTCAAAATTTTAGATGGGAGAGTACACTGAGACTGCGTATGCTGGAGTTTTGTCTGGTTTCATCTTCGGGAGGCAGCTGTCTAGATTGACAAGTGTATTGAAGCTACCACCACCTTATTTTCGAGGAAGGAAGGAGGAGACCAACATACCCCATGGGATACGTTGGGAAATACGCACCATCATGACCCTGGATCCTACGATGCCAGACTTCGAGCCCATGGACTATGTCACCTACTACCCAGACTGGATTGAGGGAGTGAACATAGCTATGGTGGACTTAATGGCTCGTTTGTGTTACAAGTATCGATTCAAGCTAGCACTAGGATCGCCCTTCCGTGCCTTTGGGAAGAGGAATGCACATGGTCTCTCTATGGCTCACACGGGAAATCGCCTGGACCTGCCCCTCGTTAACAAGACGTTTGAAGACTTGGATTTTCTCATCAACTGTGTGACCAGGAGAGTCCAACAGGCTTATGACGTCGCGGATCATGCACAAGCTGTCATACACGCAAAAACCCAAGAACTCCAGGCTTCTGAAAATCTTATTGGTCAGTTGGAGGAACTCATCCATGACCTACATTTGGAGAACCTTGGCAAGGATGAGCAAATTGCCATGCTTGAGGCACAACTCATTCCACCTCCACCACCGCCAGTAGCTGAAGAAGGAGGTGACCAAGGCACTGGAGATGTGACAGTATCCGTAGCTACGAAGGAGGAAGGACCAGTGGAAGAAGACCCCGAAGAGGTGCTGTTTGAAGAGTCAACTGAGGAAGAAGTCACGCCTGTGACAAAAAACCACGCAATAAAACGCAAGCGTAATAATTAGGAGGGATAAGTGTAGCAATCAAAACCATGTTAGAGAGACCACCATTATCTTATTTAGCTTATCGTATCAATTTAGAGTATTGACCTATCAAATTGTGGCATGGCAGTACTGTTGCGTTTGTATTTCCCCGACCTTTCGTTCGATAAACGATTAGTTCGATTTCTCCAAATAAGTTTGAAATTTTCATGTATGCATTGCTTGTGTTTGAACCGTGTTGCTTGATGTTTGGTAGATGATGTTTGTAATGGATTATCTTGATTTTTGGTTGTGCATTAGGATGTTGAATTATCAACAAAACTTTTCTTTTAAGGGTGGTAGCCACCTAGAGTATTCAAACCCAACTTATTAAACCCATAGATCCCAAACAATCTTCTAGCCTCCCCAATTAGAAAATTTATTCACTGCCAAGTTTTCAAGTTTCATGTCAGAGATTTCATTTCCCAAAACATCTCGAGTTTTCGGAATCAATCAAACAATGGCTTTGTCTTTCTAGCTTCTCCGAATCTCGGGGACGAGATTCCTTTTAGGGGTGGTAGTCTGTAACATCCCAACATTTGGAATGTTCAAAAATCACTAAAATTTAAAACTTTTATTTTTATTAAAATAAAATATTAAATGCATAAGGAAACCAACTATAAAAGACTTCAAAACTTATTGAAAGAGTTTAATATTCCAAATATCACAGTTTAAATATTTTATTATCCACTGTAATTCAAAAACCTTAAAATATAATGTGACAAATATTTTACAAACTACAATCCATTTTATTTTTAAGTAAATAGTTACATATAAGAAATTGATTCTAATCGCATAGCCATAGCCATTCATAAATTAAAATAATATTTATAAGTGATCCCTTTAAACTATTTAAAACATGGATTATCCAAATAAACATTTCATTAACTTAAAATGAATTCCATGTATTTTCAACACCTAAAATGATTTTCATGAATATGTATTCTGTATAAGAAAAGAATTAAATCAAAATTCCTTTCCAAGGTTGTTTATGAAGTTTCAAATGAATTATCATAATATAAAATATAATGTTGCACAAATTAGTTTCAATTAAAAATGAATACCCTATATTTCACATTCCCTAAACATTTTTTATTTTTAGTTCTTTAATATTGTGCCAAAATAAAGATGAATGATTTCAGCCAAATAAGTTTAAATAACTTAAAATTAAACATATTGAAATGTGGGTATTTTACAAATTTTGTTTAGCAAAAAGAAAATTTAATTAAGTTATGAATTCAAAATTGATATTAAGTATCAATTTTGTATTAAACCAACATTTCAAATTTACTAATTTTAAAAAGTTCTCAAAACATACCCACAACTGGTTTAACAGCAAGATACTATTTTTACAAATTTTTAGAAATTAATTTGACATCATTTGGACATTTAAATCAAAAGATATGAATTAAATAAATAAAATCAGAAAAATAAAATACTGGCTGACGTCATGCTGACGTCAGCAGTTCATCTCCAACCTCCGTCCGAATCTGGCACCGAAGATCAAATCAAATCGGAGTTGATTTCCTCTCCGATTCGTGCGGGATACAATCTCCTGAAGCCCCTATATAAACCCCAGCCGTGCCGCGTCTTTTCCCCCTCAAACCCTAACTAAATCACGCCGCCAGGCCGCCGGAAAAGCTCGCCGGAGTTAGCCATCTCCGCCGCCGTATTTGTCCCGTTCCCGACGAGGTGAGCCGAGCCCTTGACCGAAAGCCCCTCCATCCTCTTCCCCGTATCGACACGCATCTCCCTGACCCTTCCCTCGATCTCCTTCGCAGCAAATCGTCGCGTGTGGAGCTCGCCGGACCCGCCGCGCCATCGTCCACGAACCAGCACTGCTCGAGGACGCGCTGCTCGTCGTAGACGTCCCCTTCGCCGTCGCAGCTTCACGCCGAACGTCGTGGTCATCTTCTCGCGTCCGGGGAGCAACTCCAGCGTCGAGGCCGTTCGATCCCGAGACGCACCGCCGTCTCCTTCGTCGCCGGTGACCACTGCGCCGCCACGGTATGGTCCACGCCCCCAGCGCCGTCCGATTGAATTCCTTCGGCCCAGATTAGACGTTGAGGACGAAGCGGTACGATCCGATCTGGACCGTCAGATCCAGATCTGACGGCCCAAATCTGTTAACTTAACCACGTCAGCGCCTACGTGGCATGCCCCGTCAGCGCACAGTCAGCGCTGACGTGTAAAATCAATTTCGTAATTAAATTTAATTGGCAGTTTTGCAGAAACACCCCTGCCACTTAGATCTGTCACAAGTTTTTAACCACAACTCCAAAATTAATAATTTATATATTTGGAAAGCTCTTGACATGTAGAATATTTTGGATCTGACAAAATTCAAATTTGACTTAGTATAAAATATTCAAATTTCAAATGGTGAATTTGAGTATATTTGCAATAACTTTAAATCTATAAATCCAAAAATTGCAAATAAATATGTTTTAGAAACTTTAGAATATCTGTAAATTAATGCCACTGATATAAAATAATTTTGAGTAAATTTTGAATGATTTCATAATTGTGTGTTTAATTTGAATGAGTATGACTAATTTTGAAATAACTTTTAATAGGAATATTATTTTTGATTAAATCCAATTGCAATAGATTTAATTAAAAGCTCTCTGTCTATAAACACTAATTATAAAAATTTGGTTATAAAAATTTAATCATAGGAAACTTTAATCTTATAATTATTCCTTTTATTATATTTTCCAAAACTAGAAATTAATTAAATTGCATTTATAAATTCATGCATATTTATAAAGAAATCACAAAAGTTATTTTTATGTTTCTGGTGATTTAAAATTTCATTTCATTCATAGCATATTTTATTCTCATAGGAAAACCCCTCTTCAATAGTTTTCCCTAAGTTAGGATCATTTCAACTTAGCATATTTGTGAAGTGCTACACACTTAGACACTTAGGATTTTCAACATGGAGCTGGAAGACCAATGAAGGACTTAGCCAAAAACAAGACTTCAGAAGTATCGTCAAGGAGAAGAAACACTTAGAAGAAAATCAAGAAAAAGTTCATGAAGGACTTAGAAGAAAACAGACTCTGGAAGCACCCAAAGATGTCAAGCACTTAGAAGAAAAGTGAGAAGAAGTTCAAGAAGGCCAACCCCTTTTATTCTCTAAGTCTTTCTCTCTTTCTTTTCTTCTCCTCTGAGACTTCGTGAAGACTAAGGAAATCCAAGACCAGCCTCGAGGATACAAGAATCACCAAGTCTGAAGATTCATCAAGATTATCCAGAACTCAATCAAGACGTCATCCAGAAGAAAGTTACAAGTCTGGAGATGAAGCTGGAGGACAACTACATTTTTCTTTCTATCTTTCCCTCTTTCCTAATCTTGTCTTTTAGACTTAAACAAAATTTGATCATGATGTTATCATCTTGAAGTTGTTGGATCCTAGCAGCATAGTGGGATGAAGCGGCCTGGAAACAAACCTTACATGTCCACGTACATGAGACCTGTTCCACAATTTAAGTGGCTGGCCGGGTGTCTGTCTCTCTCACTATAGTGAATGTCCAATTTACAAAGAGTTGATAATAATTGTTGATCATCTGGAACAAATGACTTAGTATTTTTCTCTAAGAATTTTACACATCAAGACTAAGCCATTAGAGTGCTTATTCAAGATGATATAAAACAAAATATTGTATTCAACTTATGACCTGAGCCCTTAGTCCTTAGTCATTCTTGACCCACCTATTTTCCTTGCATTAACTTAAGAGATTTTCATAGCATGACATGCATCTCTAGCCCTTAGAAATAATTTGCATATCATACATGACATGTTTTCCTTAGGAGTTTTACAAAACTTGTTGTTCATTTGATATGAGCATGTATGTTGATGTTTGTTGTTTGTTGATTGTTGTATTGTTGTTTGCTATTAATGTTTAGATTAAACGGAGAGCAAACGTTCATTGTTGAAAAGAGTTGTGAACAACGACAACATTCAAAGGCAAGTGGCACACCTCATAAACTCCCTATTATTTCTTATGCATTACTTAGTGTATTTTTATATGCATGTGTTGCTATGCTAAACCTGTGTAGAATCCCTTATTCCTGTGTCTAGGTTCCTATATCATACTTAGCAGAATTATTGATGCTATGCAATTGATGAAAGGTTTTTACAAAATGTTAAGTGACTACTCAGGGCTGTGCTCATGGCTGTCTTCGCCTAGGATGAATTTCTATTCTACTTAGGGCTGTGAGCATGGTGATTTTTACCTGAGAGTGCACATCCACTAAGTTAATGAAACACCTGGGTGGTAAGTGGTTGTATGGTTTATGTTGAGTGGCTACTCAGGTCCATTTCTATGGTTCCTGGAGTATGTACACTTGTGAATGGCCACCCAGGAACAGAGGAATCTGAAGAACTCCGAGTGACGATCGCTTCCAGTGCAGCCATTGCCATATGGGCTCTGGCTTGATCAATTATATTGCGTGGACTCTCTCCGGCTTGACAAGCAGATGTAGGGGGATGTTAGGTGGAACGGGCCAAGCCAGGTGGGAGGGAAAATGCTTCTGAAAGATCTCGTCTCATTCTCTCCTTTCCTTATCACAAATGGTGTGTAAAGGATACCTTGGGTTGAATGGGTACAATGGTGAAAGTGCACAACCTCTGCAGAGTGTAAAACTAAGTACTTAGCCGTGTCCCCGGTTACGGACCATTTTGAGCAGCTGATCAAGGACGTCAACGGAGGATTCCATCATTCCAATTTCTAAGTTAAAAGTTGATGGGTGAACAAGGGAAGATGAGATTTATGGCTTTCATGCCATACTCGTCGAGATTTCAAGAGAAGTGTTTTCAAAAGAATAGGAAAAATTGGCTTTATGCAAATTAGCCTTAAGCTCCACCAGCCAAATATGCATATAGGCTTTAGAGTTATTCCATAAGTGTCCACCATAGTGTCACTTGCCAGACTCCATTTTTAATGGAATCTGACCCACGTTGTTGCAATATTTTTCTTATTGCAGATTGATCAGATGACGAGTGAAGTTTCGTTTAAAGGTTTCGAGTCTACAACCAACATGTTTTCGCCTGTGGCAGCATGAAAGTTATAGAGACTCACTGCTATTGTATTCCGCTGTGTACTTTGTCAATGCTAGCTTTATGCTATGCAACTTGTATCAAATATTTTGTAATTCTGGATCATCGATGTAATATAATTGATGCTTTGTTGTGATATTACATCGTAAACTGTGTGTGCAAATGAATCGATCCAGGGATTTGCACTATACACAGGTATCTGCCTTATTTTGAGAGCAGGTACGTTACAATGAATATCCAATTTACAAAGAGATGTTAATAATTGTTGATCACCCTGAAGTTTTGACTTAGTATTTTCACTAAGTATTTTTGCACATCATGACTAGTACTTTTCACCTATTTGTCTTTGATAATTTTATCTTTTGACTTAAGGATGATGTTCTTTAAGTATCAAACCGCGGAGGACTTGAAGGAGGTGCGCTTTGGGAGATATCTTCTAGAGTTAGTGGAACTGCTGGTGCTTCTAACACCCTTCATTAAGGCAAGTCAGCTAAAGCACTTCAATAAACATGGCTTATGGGGAGTCCGACTTATGCAACTTGGGCGTCAGACTGAAGCCAAGACCAAAGATATCCAGTTCAGGTGGATTAGTAACTTCTTGGAGAAAGGACTCAATCTCGCCACGCACGAGCAATATCAGGAGGAGTTGAAGGACCACCATTTTTTATCCTAGGCCGACGTGATGAAGATGGAGTACCCTTCCTTGTAAATGAGGAGTATAAGAGCAAACCAGATCCTTTGCACCCGTATCTTGAGGACTTAGAAATTCACCTCAGGGAGCTCGAAGATGATAGGCGCGAAGAGCTACTGAAAAATGATGAATTAATGGCCAAGTAAAGGAGACTCAAATGAAGATCAACGCCCAAGAAGAAGTGACCAACGCTCAGGAGGAGAAATTCAAAGCTCAAGAGAAGAAGTTCCAAAATCAAGAGAAGAGAGTCAAGGAGAAGAACAAGGAGATTAAGGACTTGAAGAATGAACTTCAGAGCAACGACGTTGAGTTCGAGGCTGATCGTGATCTGATAGAGACTCTTTGTCGCGAGAAGAGAATGCTACAAGAGAAGAATGAAGCCCTAGAGAAGGAAGTGAACGAGTACAATGAGATCCTCATGAAGGAAGCCATCACCATCGAGAAAGTCGAAGAAGAAGAAGAAGGAGATGTCATGGACGAAAATTAGACTGGGTAGTTCGACCACCATGTTTTTGTTTCTCCTTTAGGTCATCGTTTTTAAACACTGATCTCCAACTTTTGTTGTGACAATGTCAGAATGTTTTGGTGTGCAAACTCTGTCGTTTTTTATGTAATCTACCAACTATGCCTTATTTCCGGGTTTGTTAAGAAAGAAAATTTTAAGTTGTTTGTTGATTTCTTGACTTGTTGTTTTGTGCATGGGTAGGTTTTTTCCTTTCAGTTAGTTCTATCTATATTTTATTCATCCATGTTGAAAACCCCACAAATGCCTTCACGTCGTGATTCCGACAACAATAATGATGCTATGCAGCAGCTGATGGCCGCTCAAGCCCAGTTGATGACAATGATGACTCAGTTCATTGTAGCAACCAACAACAACCAAAACAACAACAACCACAACCCGCCACCTCCACCACCACCCCAAGTGGTCAGACTTGCTAGATTTCTAAGGCTTAGGCCTAATAAGTCCTCTACTACTGAAGCCATAGTGGCCGATGACTGGTTCCGCTCAGTCAACAAGGACTTAGTGACTTGTGAGTGTTCTGGGGCAGAGAAGGTGTGGTTCACCGCACACCTGCTGGAAGGACCCGCTGCACTGTGGTGGGAGACTTATCAAGTGACTCATCCTCTGGAGGGCATGACTTGGGATGCTTTCAAGGAGGGTTTTCGCAATGATCACATTTCCTTTTGCATAATGAATGTGAACAAGGAAGAATTTCGCAGCTTGAGGCAGGGAGGTAGAACTCTGAAGGAGTATATGGATGACTTCTGCACGCTATCAAGGTATGCGCCAGAGGACATTGACACTGATGCTAAGAGGAAGGAAAATTTTCCCATTGGACAAAGGGAAGAACTGAAGATACCCTTGTCTGTGGCATATGCACCCAACTATCAAGCTCTGTTGGATCAAACAATCACTGTAGACAACAACATAAGAAAGGAAGAGAATAGGAAGAGGAAGTTAAACGCAAGTAAGGTTCATTCTGAGGGAACACAAGAGGCACCATGCCTCTAAAAGCGGTGGGCATAAGCAATGGAATCATCCCAACAATGGTAATGGCCAAAAGCATTATGGTCACAGCCAAAATGGAGGATACAAGGGAAATGGACATGCTGGTCATAACCATAGAAATGGACAACATCTCTTAAATCCTGAGTTCAAGAAAGATATCAGCCAAGTGATATGCTACAAGTGCAATAACAAGGGTCATTATGCTACTGATTGCCCATAAAAGAAGACTGAAGAAGCTGCCAAGCCAAACCCTTTCGACAAAGGATATGTGAACCATATCTAGATGGAGGGAACCTATAATGAGCCTGGTATGGTGAATGGTACATTCGTAATCGAGTTATCCAGCTTAAATTTTGACTACCAACAAAAAGTTTCTTTTAAGGGTGGTAGCCACCCAGATATAAAGTCACAACCTTCTGCTAGCCTTCTTGAATCTCGAGGACGAGATTCCTTTTAAGGGTGGTAGTTTGTAACATCCCAAAATTTATTTCAAATTTTGAAAATTCAGAAAAAACAAAAACTTTTTGAAAACTATATATAATTTGTTTTGAATCCAAAATCAAGCATTGCATTCATACATCATACTTTAATCATAAATCACATAAAATTCAAATTCATTTATATGTTTAAATAGGATTTATTTCCATAAAATGGTTATTTGTACTTATATAAATTTCCGTTTAATTTCAAATATGTATGTACTATTTTACTAAAGAAAAAAATGCTTTCTATTTTAAATAAGAGTTTAAATAACTTATTTTTTTAACTTATGTAATTGTGATATTTTCATAAATTTTAGTTAGCCACAAGTAAAATTATTAAAGCCTTATCTTTAAATTTGAAATAATGTGTCAAATTTTCATTTAATCAATAATTAAAAAATAGTAATATTTAAAAGCGTTCAAAACATACCCAAAAATGAAAACAAAGATATTTATTTTACAAATTTTTAGAAGTTTATTTGAGTTAATTTGGAATTTTAAAATAAAATATATGTTAGAAATAAGAAAAAACAGAAAAAGAAAATTGCTGATGTCGCTGTTAATGTCAGGTCTTCAACCTGTGGACGGAACTCACGCCCGAGACCGCCGTTCTTCCCGATTTAATTCTGGAAGTTTTAAACCCCCAAAATTCACGCGTTTCTTCCTACTAAATGCCCTTATCTCCTCTAGCTCTGGCTCCTAATCTCCCCCTCAGAGAACCCCTAGGCTACCCAAATTTTTGTCCGCCATTACGCACTGCCATTTCGGCCGAAATTTGTCTCCGATTTATTGCGGGCAAATTAGTGCACCACATAAAGCACCGTTAGTTCCGATAGATAGCCCTCATCCCCTTCTTAAATTCCCCTCTCCCTCCCATGCAAATAGAACCCCCAGGCTGGCCAATTTACTCACCGGAGGCGACGGACGCCACCGCCAGTTTTCGTCGATTCCGGTGAGGTTCTTGCTTGCCCGAGCACAGGTTCCCCTCCATTCTCTTCAACTTGCAGAGGCGCACCTTTTTGACCCCTCCCTCGATTCTCCCCTGCAGCATTCCGTGCGGACCGAGCTCGATCCGAAGGTCATCAACGACGCCGCCACTTCGGCCACACCTCCGTGCCCCTCTGGGAGGCTTTCAATGCTGCCACGAGGCCCATCGCCTCTGTAGCGTACCTGCACTTAAAAATATGGCAGGTACCTGTGTATAGTGCAAACCATTGGATCGATTCATTTGCACACACAGTTTACGATGAATATCACAACATTGTATCAATATTACACGAATAATCCAGACTTGGTAAAATAAATAGTTCGATACATCTTTGCATAGCTTATAGCTAGCTCAAAACAATAAAGCAGCGGAAATAAATCTTCAATGAGCATCCAACTTCATGACAGGCCACATGCGAAAACATGTTGATGCAGACTCGAAACCCAAAACGTAATCCTTATTCTTCGTCAGATATTTCTGCAACAAATAATAATTTGCAACAGAGTGGGTCAGATTCCATTAAAAATGGAGTCTGGCAAGTGACACTATGGTGGACACTTACTGGAATAACTCTATAGCCTATATGCATATTTGGCCGGTGGAGTTCAAGGCTATTTTGCATAAAGCCAAATTTATCCTATCACTTTATAAAACAGTTTCAACATCATAGTTGGCAACACTGGCAAGTTCCAGTGGACCAAAAGATATCTCGTCCTTAGGTGCACTCTCAGGTGAAAACCCCCACATTCAATGGTCCTAAGTATAGTAGAAACTATCTTAGGTGAAAACCCCCATGAACATGGTCCTGAGTAGTCCACTGTTGTTTATCAAAATTTTATTAAGAAATTAGAATGTTGGGATTCCTCCATGTTCCTTGATCAGTTGTAGTCTTTACTTGGAATACTTCTCCTTGCGTCCTTCACAATCTTCTCCATTTATTTGTCACATCCCTTTGTTCCTGGGTGGCCTTCCACAAGTGTACTCTCAGGTGAGAACCCCCACGTTCATGATCCTAAGTATAGTAGAAACTATCTTAGGTGAAAACCCTCATGGACATGGTCCTGAGTAGCCACTCAACATAAACCAAACAACCAATCCACCCAGATGATTCATTAACTTAGTGATGTGCACTCCCAGGTGAAAACCCCCACATACTATGATCCTAAGTATAGTAAAGACTATCTTAGGTGAAAACCCTCATAGACATGGTCCTGAGTAGCCACTTAAGATTTTGTAAAACCTTTCTTCAATTGCATAGCATCAAAATTCTACTAAGTCATTTCATAGGTACCTAGACACAATGGAATAGGGAATTCTAAAGTCTTGCATAGCAAATCTACTAAGTCCTACACATGCATAGGAAAATAACTAAGCCATGCATAGAAAATACTTAGGAATTTTATGGGGGTGTGCCACTTGCCTTGGCAACAAGAAGAACATCAAAAACAGCTGCAACAGTTGTCGTTTCCCTCCGAAATTTCTAACACATCAAACAGAACACACATAAACATACAAACCAAAATAACAATACAAAAATATGCTATGCATGATGTGCTAAATACTTAGAGAAAATACTAAGTCTATTCTTTAAGGTGATCGACAATTATCAACAACTCTTTGTAAATTGGATATTCACTATAGTGAGAGAGACAGACACCCGGCCAACCACTTAAGTTGTGGAACAGGTATCATGTACGTGGACATGTAAGGTTAGTTTCCAGGCCGCTTCATCTCACTATGCCGCTAGGATCCAACAAACTTCAAGATGGTAATAACATGATCAAAAATTGTTTTAAGTCAAGATTAGGAAAGATAGAAGAAAATGATGTAGGTTATCTTCCAGGCTTCATATCCAGAATTGTAGTATTCTCCTTAGTGATGTCTTGATCACCATGTCTTAGAGAGCAGAAAAGAAAAAGAGAAAGAAAGATTTAGAGAATAGAGGGGGTTGGTCTTCTTGGACTTCCTCTTGATTTTTCTTCTAAGTGCTTCTACTTCTTGGAGATTCTTCTGGAGTCTTGTTTTGGCTAAGTCCTTCCTTGGTCTTCTAGCTCCATGTTGAAAATCCTAAGTGTCTAAGTGCATAGCACTTAACCAAAAATGCTAAGTTGAAAATATTCCTAACTTAGAGAAAATAATGGAGGAGTTTTCCTATGAGGATAATAACTATATAATAAAAATATTATGCATGCAATGCTCTTTTTTAATCATAATAAACATCATACAAAATTTGTGATATTTGTAAAGTATGCATTAGGCTATAAATACAATTTAATCATTTCCTAATTTTGGAAAATATAATAAAAGGAATTACATGTACTGATTAAAATTTTATAAATAATATTAATAGACAGAGGGGACGTAATTAAATTTATTGTAATTGGATTTACTCAAAAATAATATTTCTATCAAAAGTTATATAAATAGTCAAACTATTCAAATTATACATACCACTATCAAATCATGAAAATAATACTCAAAAATATTTTATAACAGAGGCATCATATTACAAATATTCCAAAGTTTCTAAAACAATTTTATTTGCAATTTTTTGATTTATAGATTTAATGTTATGACAAAAATACTCAAATTCAGCATTTGAAATTTGAATATTCTAAACTAAGTCAAATTTGAATTTTGGCAGTTCTAAAATATTCTACATGTCAAGGGCTTTCCAAATATATAAAATTTATCAAATTTGGATAAGTCGTTAAAGAGTTATGAAGGTTTGAATATGTAGGGGCTTTTCTGCAAAACTGCCAATTATCTAAATCGAGAAATTCATTTTCCACGTCAGCGCTGACTGGGCTGCTGACGCGGAGCTGACGAGGCATCGACGTGGCATCTTCTGATTCGTCCGTACCGGTTCAGTTAAAAGATCTAATCTCGGCCGTAGGATCAAGATCGGACGGCGTAGGAGGAGAGGCTCACCGGGCGGCGCTTTTGGTCGCCGGAGACGAAAACGACGGCGGCGCTGCGCTCGGTGAGGACGGTCCGGTGGTTCCGGTGCTCCCCCGGACGCGCGGATGACACCCTCGGGTGCGGCTCGTCGCGAGGAAGACGATGGAGGCGATGTCGCCTTCTCGTTCGTCCTGGAGCGGCGTGGAGGCGCGGGCGGGGGCTACGGTAACTCCGGCGAGATTCGTCCGTGCTCGGATTGGGCGTTCGGCTGCGAAAAAGGAAAGAGGAGGGGTCAGGGACAAGTGCAAGGACAAGGGGGAGGAGGATGGAGGAGGCCTCGGACTCGGGGGAGGCTCACCTCGCCGGGGAACAACGAAAAACGGCGGCGGGTACCGAGGAGCTCCGGCGAGCTTTTCCAGAAGCCTGGGGGCACGGTGTTGAGAGGAATGAGAGGGGAATCCGAGCGGAGGAGGAGGGGCTTTATAGGGTGTGGTCGGGGCGAAGAATCCGTGTCTTAAACGCGCGAATCAACGCGAGTAATCGCGGGCGGTTTCGGGCGTGGTCTCCGGCCGGACGTTGAAGACGACGATGACGTCAGCAGTGACGTCATCAATTTTTATTTTTCTGTTTTTCTTTTTAATTCATATCTTTTGATTTAAGACTCCAAATGATGTCAACTTAATTTCTATAAATTTGTAAAATTCATATCTATGTTTTAAAACAATAGTGGGCATGTTTTGAAACTTTTTGAAAATTAATTATTTTGAATATTCATAAAATACAATTTTACCTAATTTAGTTAATCTTTGAAATTAGGAGTTTATTAAATTATTTGGAGTTAAATAAAATTTATGAAATTACCCATATTCAATATGTTTGAATTTAGATTATTTAAACTTATTTTGCTGAAATCATTCACCTTTATTTGGCATAATAGTAGAATAATAGAATATAAATATTTTTAGAGCAATAAGAAAAATAATGGATTTTTAATTTAAACCCTTTGAGATTTAATAAGATGATGAATGATGAGATGCATGTATGCATGAATGCAATGCTAAAATTTTCTTTTCCAAAGCAAAATACTTAAAAGTTTTCAAAAGTTTTAAATTTTAGTGATATTTTGAACATTCCAAAATATAGGGATGTTACAGCCTCCACCTTGTCTTTCCGCATCCCTTCGTCGTCCTGTCATGACTGGGGAAGCTCAGCGGCAACGAGCTCGTCCACGACCGGAGCGACCACAACCATCTTCCTCGTATCCGACGTGAACCATCTGCTGGTAACGCCATCTTCTCCCGGCACCATCCGATTGCTTTAGTGCGTTCTCAGTTTAGATCGTGTAGCACTTAGTTTAGGCCTTTAGATCTACATCTGACGATAGAGATCGAGTCACTTAAATGAAGGAGTACCGATGAATCATGTGGGGTTACGTCGTATAGCCGAGCCACAAGCTGCGAGCCGAGCCTAGCCGAACGGACGAGCTGAAGCCAAAGGAACATTAGCCGCCAGATGCAGATCCGACGATCAGATTTGTCCGCATCGTTTTTAGAATTCTAAAACGTTAAAACTTCGAAATTTCATATATTTCAAACTGTAAGCCCAAATTTGATAAATTTTATATCCACGGGTAGCCCTGCTCGCGTAGCTTATTTCTGTTTCATTAGTTGTTCCTTTTGTTACATTTTATTTCGAGTAAATAACATAATTGTATTTCGGCTATTTAAAATCATAACTTAAATAATAAAAATGTGTTTCTAGTAAATTCAATTGTTTAAGATTTGCATTATTGTCCTCTGTCCAAAAAGTTCAACTTGTGTTTTATTTGAAACTTTTCATAAAAGAATGAAAGTATTTGGTTGTAGTAACTTACTTTTGCTATGTTGTTTCAAACATTTATTTATTAATTAAAATACAAATTTCTGGAAATTGCATTTCATGCATTTAATAACAGAGGGTATAAAATTTAGTAAGTGTATCTTGTGATGTTCATGGCATATCATGCATGCATACATGTTTATGTCTTGATGATTGTATTTGTTGAAATGTTTGTTTATTTGTTCCTGGTTTTGCTTGTTAGTTTGTGAAGAGGAGCAAGGTTATTCTTGTGATTGTTATTCTTGCCGTGCTTGTTCCTCCCGTTACCAAGGCAAGTGACATTCATAAACCACCCATTATTTTCCTATATGTATTATTAGAATTTTTGAGTAGTATGCATAATAGGAATTTTACTAAGTTATTATGCTATGCTATGCAAAATTCCTAGTAGCGTGTAGCCACCCTTCTACCATGTTACCGCAGCCATTTAAAAAGTTTTATTAGATTCTTAGCAATGCTATAAAAATGTTTACATGTTTTGTTGTGGAAAGATTACTAAGTATAAAACTTAAAATGCACACCTGGGTGGATAGGTTGGTAAGTTTATGTTGAGTGGCTTTTTGGTGCCGTGCTTGTGGTTGTGTTCGCCTAGGGTGAAATTATTTCTACCTAGGGCCATGAGCACGGTGGTTTTCACCTAAAAGTGCACTTGTGGTTGCCACCCAGGAACAAAGATATACTAAGTCGCTTCAGGTTTAGATGCTTTCCGTGCAGCCTTTTGACAATGGATTCTGTCTAGAACAACTAAGTTGTGAGAGTTCAACCTATCAGCTTGACAAGCAGATGTAGAGTTTGTAGGTGGAACGGGTCTTGCTAGTATGGTTGAATTCTTCTGGTGAAAGTTTTTGTCTCAATTCTCTCCTTTCCTTAATGCACTCCGCGTGTATAGGATGTCTGGGTTAATTGAGTCTAAAGGTGAAAGTGCGCAACCTCTGTAGAGTGAACAATCTGAGTACTTAGCCGTGTCCCCGGTGATGGACTACTTCGAGCAGCTGGACAAGGATGGATGGAAGAATCTCAACATTGTTCCATAAGTAAAATTTTGACTATGGAAAGATGTTTTTGTGGTGCGCATGGGTTTAATCCCTTGGTGCCAAGTCTTTGGAAATAAAACTCTTTTACAAAAGATAGGAGAAAATTTCCTTTCTGCAAACAGCCTACAACTCCACCAACCCAAATATTCATGTAGTTTTAGACTTGTCATATTATATCCAGCATAGTCACTTGCCAATACTTCATTGTATTGACCTCCTTCGGGGGCTGCATATTCAAATGTGTAGGTACTTCAGTTGAAGAATAATTTTGGACTCGAATCTACACCCCACATGTCCGCCTGTGGCGCATGCTTGAAGATGAGGCTCATTGCTATTTGTTTCTGTTGTGAACTCTGAATTTATAGTTAGCCTTCATGGTTACGCCCCTTGTAATAAAGCTCTACTTGGCTATTTTTGGATCTCGTTGTAGTAACTTTGATACTTATGCAAAGATACTTAGCTTCGATCCAGGGACTAGCACTTAACACAGATGTTCCATCTTTATTAAAAGTTGGGGCACTACACAAAGTACTACTCCCTCTGATCCACAAAAAGTGTCGCTCCTCTAGTATAAACTTTGTTCTAGCTTAGTACAAAATGGGAGACACTTTTATGGATCGGAGGGAGTACTGATTTATCCCTAGTAGCACAGTACATCTACAACCTTAGAGCTAGCTGTCACCACCCCAGATTGAATAGAGACATAAAACTACGATTGAGCATAAATACCCCTTCTTGGAGTCATAAGCATCTACTTGGCCAGAGCATCTACTAGTAACGGAGAGCATGCAAGATCATTAAAGAGCACACACATGATATATTATGAAGCAATAACTTTAGTGCTAAATATTCATCGGATCCCAGCAAACACAACATGAAGTACTACATAACGATGATCTTGATCATGATAGGCAGCTCACAAGATCTAAACATGATAGCACAAGAGGAGGATACAACCATCTAGATACTTCTATGGACACGTAGTCCAAGGGTGAACTACTCACGCATCAGTATGGAGGCAGGCATGGTGACGTAGAGCCCTCTGGTGATGATTCCGCCTCCGGGCAGGGTGCCGGGGAGAAGTTCTGATCTCTCCCACAATGGGGTTCAAAAAAAGAACCCCTCCCGTGCGTGCACCTGATGACGGCGCCTCGGTCGCCCACTTCGTCTCATGTTCAGTCTTCTTGAACGTTCCCGATAAAAAACGGATTTCAGAAAAGAAATCGTCCAAATCCGAGAATATTTCCTTAAGTACTTTTCTGAAACAAAAAAAAGCAGAAAACAAGGAACTGGCACTGTGGCATCTTGTTAATAGGTTAGTCCCAGAAAATGCATAAAACTATATGAAATGAATATAAAACATGAAATAACTTGGTATAATATAGAATGGAACATACGAAATTATAGATACATTGGAGACGTATCGTCCACCCCGTCCAGCAACGGTGCTTCCATCGTCTTGGTGAGGAACTCAATCCGCCTTTGAATAATGCGGAGCTCCTCCGTCAATTTCAGGACTGTCTCGTCCCATCACGGCTTGGGCATAGGTGGCGTGTTGATGAACTCAGGGACATCGAACTCGTGTTCCGGAGCTGCCATATCTTGGCAGTAGAAGAAGGTGGAGGTCCAACCTTTGATAGACTCAATGTAGGGTATCTTGGGATACCATTGACGTCGTTGGCGGCAGTTGAAAGTGACACTGCCGCAGGTTGTCAGACCCCCATCCGGCACAGTTTGGCGCCGGCAACGAAAACAGTATCTAAAGAAGTCTAAACTAGGCCTAACACCTAGATAACCCTCAAATAGAGATGTGAAGCCGGCTAAAACCAAGATGCTATTGGGTGCAATGCTATGGGGCTGGAGCCCGTAGTGATCTAATATTTCGCTAAAAAGGCAGAAAGCCGCAACGTCATTCCCCTAACTAGGTGGGAGGTGAGGATTACCCGTTCACCGGCTTTCGGAGCCGGGACGACATCGCCAAAGGCGAACCGCCAGTTGCAGTCCTCCTCAGTCGGTAGGTAGTCGGCCTCCTTCAGCTCCTTGAGGACGTTATCGTCTACTATGGAGGTGAGCCAGTAACGTGATCCGAGGTCCGCGGGCTCCTCCTCTTCGTCGACGGCCTCGCCACCGGCCGTCGCCGGCGTGCTTAAAGACGAGAGCGTCGTAGTCGCCGCCGTGCGGGCGCACACGGTTGGAGCAGATTAAGAAGGGGAAGTAATGGCGGGCGTGACGCCCGCGCAGGGCGCCGTAGTGCGTGAGACTGAACCGCCTATTGCTGCCGCCGCCGTAGCAAGCTCGGCCTCGGCGTCCCTTGCCGCCGCAGATGAAGAAGCCTTTGGGTCAGTGGCCATCACCGCGCGTTTGGTCGCCGGAATCAAGGTGGTCGCCGGAGGTTCGCTCGGGAGTGGTAAAGAGCTCGAGGAGGGCAAGAGGCGAGAGTGTGAGAGAGAATGAGTGTGGAGGTGGAAGATGAACGTCTCGCATCCCTATTTATAGGGCGGGCGTTAGGATCTATGCAATGGTCCGGAAGCCGGACACGTGGCGTCCATCCAAGCGACTGCAAGGCGGCACACGATCTCACGATCTCCATGACTCCTCTTTTCCCGCGATTTGCAATCATGGCACGATTTTGTCCCGTTTGGTTTCAAACTATCGTGGACCAAATGATGTCATTTGTCAGTTGTAAGTTTGACTTGTCGTTAAGGATGTGGCTTTCGCAAGAATCTATCTGGCAAGCTAAGCTAGCCGTCTTTCCCAAGTAGGATAAAGGAGGCAGTGTGACAATGTTCTTTCTGGTACACGTTCCCCGTTATGTTCAGAATGGTTCAAGTCCTGCAGCCGCCAACATTTAAGAATGAAGATCAAGAAGAGGATGAAGCCGACGCTTGGAGATCTTCAACCTTTCTGGGGATAATGTTGGGGATATACCAAACAGGGGTATCTCTTACATGGATCAATCCGGCTAGACCAGGGTGGCCCAAGGGTGGATAAGGCTGATGCCTGCCGGGCGGCCCAGATAGATGACGTACAAGGAAGTAGGCGGACGGACTAAGGAAGGCGGAAGGCTGAAGCCCATCAAGCCACCAAGCCCAAGACGGAAGGCGTCAACTATCCCGACTAGGTCTAGGACTCTGTTTACTTGCCGGACAAGTACTTACCATGTATCCCAGGGCTTGGCCGCCTATATAAGCCGGCCACCGGGAAGCCTCTAGGGCACGCTTCAGTACGCGATATACACATTGTAACCTGTTCCGGCTATTGCCTTATAGTGAATTATAGCAACACATAGGGTCTCGTCACCGCTGCGAGATCCGAACCTGGGTAACCTCGCCGTGTTCAATCTCGACCTCGACGACTCTAGACATATTCCCCACATCCATCCATTGGCTAGAGGACCCCCGTCTCCTATCAGTTATGCCGATACTCCGATAGACAAGAAGTATCACATGTATAAATGCACAAGTCATCTTAGATATCAACTTTGTTCATATAACTCAACTTGTAACAAGTAAAGGGAAATCAAAATAAGGTACATAGAGAAAACAATAGTTGGTGTTGGCAAACTTAGTCCTTGATCAGAGGACAATGAACATATTGAGCTTACTCTACAAAACAGCCCTCTTTATTAGTTGATAACTCCAAAAATCAGATTCATTAGATGCCAACAATGTGCTAAGCAAGGAAGAATAAAAGACATGATTAACAATACCAATGTATAGATGATTGAATCACAATCAACTCAAATGCTTGCTTAAGACAGAGGGAGATAGGTTTACTGACTCAACATAAAGTAAAAGATAGGCCCTTCGCAGAGGGAAGCAGAGATACAAGCATGTGCTAGAGCTTTTGATTTTATATAGAGAGCATAAAAGTAAGTTTTTGAGCGGTGTTTGTCGTTGTCAACGAATGATAATGGATACTCTACCCCCCTTGTCAACCAGACTTTCTTAAGAGCGGCTCCCATGAAGGACGGTATTTCTACCCAAGGGCAGATCATCCCTCTTTCTCTTTTGTTTACACATGTAGTTTAGAACTAGTATCATTGCTTAGCTGATTAGATCAAGGCAAAAATGTGAAGAGCATGCACCGGTTAAAGTAGTAATTATTTGAGACTGGTGATAACCCACAAGTATAGGGGATCGCAACAGTCTTCGAGGGAAGTAAAACCCAAATTTATTGATTCGACACAAGGGGAGGCGAAGAATACATATAAGGCTTAACAACCGAGTTGTCAATTCAGCTGCACCTGGAAAAGCACTAGTATCAGGGGTAATGTGAAAGCAGCAGTTGTATGAGAGCAGTAGTAACAGTAACACAGAGACAATAGCACCAGAGAACAGTTGTTTGCGTAGAGTTGACGGGAAAGTAATGATGATGACAGGAGGACCGGGGTTCCCAGCTATTTACAATAGTGGTAACTCTCAAGAACGAGTGTAGGGTGAACAAATTACAGTTGCCAATTGACAGTATTGAAAAAACATTCAGTAAGAAAATCCAGATTATTAATTAAGTAGGCATGTTTTCCATATATAGTTGTGCGTGCTCGCAATGAGAAGCTTGCATAACATCTTTTGTCCTGCCAGCCCGTTTGCAGCGGGGCCTCTAGGAAACTACCAACAATTAAGGTACTCCTTTTAATAGAGCACCGGAGCAAAGAATTAACACTTGGTGAAAACATGTGATCCTCACATTATAGCCATTCATCTCGTTATCCCAATTGCTGTCACTTTGGGGCCATCGGTTCCGGACAATGACATGTGCATACAATTTGTAGATACAATCTAAGCAATAAATATAGAGCTAACATATAAGATCATGCCACTCTTGCACTTGTGACAAGCACTAAACACAACAAGATTCAACCAACAATAAATTCACAAACTTATATAGATAGACTGATCATAATGTAACAATTCATCGGATCCCAACAAACACAACACATATTACATCATATAGATCTCAATCATGTAAGGCACCTAATGAGAACATTGTATTAAAGTACATGGGAGAGAGAGAGTACCAACTAGCTACAGCCAAGAACCCGTAGTCCATGGGGGAACTACTCACAAACCATCATGGAGTCAAAGTGAAGGCGGTGGAGTCGATGGAGATGGCTCCAGGGGTCGATCCCCGTCCCGGCAGGGTGCCGGAAAAGGAACTTCTGACCCCCGAAACTTGTCGGCGATGGTGGCAGTGCTCGGGACCCGTGGTGGAATATATGGATATCGTCCTAGGGTTTTTGGTCCAGGAGGTATTTATGGGCGAAAGGGCGATGTCGGTGGGCGCCCAAGGGGCCCTCACCACCTCCTGGCGCGACAGAGGGGGGACCCGCGCCAGGACACGGTGAGGCCACCTCGTGGCCCCTCTCCGTCTCGTCTTCGGTGTTCTGGAACTTTCGTTTTCGAAAAATAATTCCAGGATGTTTCTTTTCTAATTCCGAGAATATTTCCTTAAGTACTTTTCTGAAACCAAAAACAGGAGAAAACAGGGAACTGGCACTTTGGCATCTTGTTAATAGGTTAGTCCCAGAAAATGCATAAAAATATATAAAATGCATATAAAACTTGTAATAACATGGTATAATATAGCATGGAACATAAGAAATTATAGATATGTTGGAGACGTATCAGCATCCCCAAGCTTAGTTCTACTCGTCCGGAGTAGGCAAGAACGATAAAAAGAATAATTTCTGAAGTGATATGCTTTCACATAATCTTGATCATATACTATTGTAAGGCTCATATTATGAATTTAATGACTCAGGGCAATGATCTATAATTTGCTAACAAATAGACAAGGAGTAAACAGCTACATCATATAAGAAAAAACTTTTCATGAATAGTACTTTCAAACAAGCATCAATAAGATATGCATAAGAGTTAACTCATAAAGCAATATTATCTAAGTAAAAGGGTATTGAAGCAACACAAAGGAAGCTATAAGTTTCAGCATTGGTTTTCAACTTTGAACATGTATATCATATAGATAGTTGTCAACACAAAGAAATATAACAAGTGCAATAAGTAAGCATATAAGAATTTTTGTACACAGTTGACACAAGTGTTTGCTTCCGGGATAGAAAGAAGTAGGTAAACTGACTCAACATAAAGTAAAAGATAGGGCCTTCGCAGAGGGAAGCAGGGATACAAGTATGTGCTAGAGCTTCTTAGTTTTATAGGTTTTCTAAATTTAGAGCATAAAAGTAAGTTTTGAGCGTTGTTTGTCGTTGACAACGAATGGTAATGGGCACTCTACCCCCCTTGTCAACCAGAGTTTCGAGAGCGGCTCCCATGAAGGGCGTTATTTCTACCAGCAAGGCAGATCATCCCTCTTTTCTCTTTTGTTTACACATGTAGTTTAGAACTAGTATCATTGCTTGGCTGATTAGATCACGACAAAAATGTGAAGAGAATGCAGCGGTTAAAGTTGTAGTTAATTGGGACTGGGCACCCCATTTGCCAGCTCGTTTTGCAAAATTAATGGATAAGCGATGTATATGCCACTAGTCCAATTGTGAAAGTCTGTCTAAAAGCAAATGACAAGGTTGATGTCCGTAACACCACATACTTCCTCATGAGCTAATAAACATTGACACAAATAAGGGATAATAAGTTTTGAATAAAATGCAGCACACGAAGTATTTGCTTGGAATGGCAGGAAATACCATGTAGTAGGTAGGTATGGTGGACGCAAATGGCATGGGTTTCGGCTGAAGGTTTAGGATACACGAGAAGTATTCTTCTGAGTACAAGGCTTTGGCTAGCAAGGTTGTTTGAAGCAAACACAAATAAAACTATGACAACAAGACGTATATACAAAACATATTGCAAGCATTATAAAAATTTACATTGTCTCTGATACTTCCAAAACGTAACTACTTTCCCGAACACTTTTGCAATTGTTTTACCTCTAATTTGTGTGTTTTGCATGCAACTAACACGGACTAACGCTGTTTTCAGCAGAATTACCCTAGTGTCTCCTTTTTGTGCAGAAATATCAAATTCGGAGAAAAAGCCAAAAAATAAACCAGAAGTTATTTTCCATCCGAGAGGGACCAGGAACCACGAAGATCAAACGGAGGAGAGGCCTGAGGGGCCCACATCACCTGGTGGCGCGAGGCCCATCTAGCCGCGCTAGGAGGTGATGTGGCCACCTCGGCCACCACCTCGCGACCCCCTCGCGGCTACAAGACCTCTATGACCTAAAACGTTTGGGGGATAGCCACTTTTCCAGAGAACATCACCGTATGCCGCCGCCATCGCGAACCCTTGTTCGGGGACCAGAAGTCTCTATTCCGGCACCTTGCCGGGATGGGGAATCGAAGGGGATCATCGCCATCGTCATCTCCACCAACTCTCCATCAACCATCCATGTTTCCCTCATCCATGAGTGAGTAATTGAACGCTGTAGGCTTGAGTGGATGGTAGGGATTGGATGAGATCACTCATGTAATAGCTGTAAGATTGTTAGGGATGGTGCCTAGTATCCGTTATCGGAGTTTTACGTCATTGTTGCAACTTGTTATGCTTAATGCTTGACACTAGGGCCCGAGTGCCATGATTTCAGATCTGAACATGTTATTAAATTATGAAGATAATTCTTGTTTTGGATCATACCTATGAGTTGTATACACATGTTATTGTCTGGAACCGATGGCCCCAAAGTGATAATAATTGGGATAACCGGAGGGAATGGCTATGATGTGAGGATCACATGTGTTCACGGAATGTTAATGCTTTGCTTCGGTACATTATTAAAAGGAGTACCTTAATTGCCAGTAGTTTCCCTTGAGGCCCCGCTGCAAACGGGCTGACAGGACAAAAGATGATGTGCAAGTTTCTCATTGCGAGCACACACAACTAAATTGGAATACATGCTTATGATTAGTTAATGCTTGGTTGCTTTATGTTATTTATCTGCAAATGGCTATGTTATGTATTACATGAATAATCTTATCCATGCAACGCCCGTACATCCGTCCCTGTGCCTACAATATTTTAATCCTGCTGTCTACGTCAATCACAATCGCTGTCTTAATTTTGTTGCTACTGTTCTTTTATTACTGTCTCTACTATAAAACTGTTGCTACTGATAATCTTCCTCTAGCAAGTCTATTCACAGGTGCAGCTGATCTGACAAATCATCTGTTAAACCTTATAAACATTCTTTGGCTCCCCTTGTGTCGAATAAATAAATTTGCCTTTTACTTCTCTCGAAGACTGTTGCGATCGCCTATACTTGTGGGTCATCAAGACTATTTTCTGGCGCCGTTGCCGGGGAGCATAGCTTTATTTGTAAGTCCACCTGAGTGTGATATTTTTCTCCGGAATTTATTCATCATGGGAAGAAATGCTGCTAAGAAGTTTCCCATCGTGCCATCCACTACAAGGAAAGATATAACTCTGAACTCTGCTGCTGCGCTTGATTCTCCGTCTGTGTTGAGTAAGCTTGTTACACCACCACTACCTGCGCGTTATGTTACTACTGTTGATTCTGAAGTTACTTATGATAATGCTTCTACTGTTCTTGATGAAACTGGTTCATTAGGTCCCTTTTTAGATGCTACTATTGCTAAATTTAAACAAATTGAAAATGCTGAAATTTTTATGAAAATGCTGAAACATCTGTTTATTCACCTGAATTTACATGTGATACCGATGATGAGTGTGATGATATACATATGTGAATCTTGATGATGCTCTTATTAAAGAAATTAATGCTATGAAAGATGCTAGTGCCTTTGGAAAACATGTTCAAAAACGTGTTGTTAAATATAAATTATCTCCTGATGCTAAATACGCTACATCTCCTGTAAACATAAAAGATAAAGATTATGATTTCTCTCTTGATTTAGCACATATAACTATTGTTGAAAGAGAACCTTTCTGTGGAACTGAAAAGGAAAGTGTTGTAGAACATATGAATGTTTTGTCTGATTTGAGTGGAAAATTTGGTGAGGGCATTAAAAGACGCACTTACTTTGTTGCTAAAATATTTCTTTTCTCATTAAAAGGAGAAGTTAAAACTTGGTATAATAATTTATCTCCTACTTCCATCACTAGTCTTAAAGGTTTGCTAGATGCTTTCTTTCGAAAATATTTTCCTGCTAGTGCTCAACATGATGCTTTGTTAAAAATCTATAATTTTAATCAAGATGAAGGTGAGAAATTGCCCAAAGCTTGGACACGCTTTTGTTGCATCTTGAGAGGGAAACCAAACCATGATTTGGAGAAAAATGATCTACTTGATATATTTAATAGTGGACTAACTTCTGAATATAGAACATACCTGGATAGTTTTGCTAGTTGTGTTTTCAGGAAAAGGACTCCCGAAGAAGCTGAAGAATTATTGGCTACAATATGCAAGAATAATGATGATCGGGATATTCCTGAACCTACTCCAACACCTCCACCAACACCGAAGAAGAGAGGTATGATTGAATTAAATGAAGAAACGATGAGGGAAGCTAAGAGATCTCTTCAAGAAAGTGGTATTAAATCTGAAGATGGGAAGTATTTACCTCCTATTGAAGAATTATGTAAGCCTATTCCTCCTCCAACCGTTATTAAGGTACACTCTCTCCAAAGGTTTGAGGATAGAGATATCGCTAACTCTAAACCTCCTGCTCAATGCTTTGATGAATTTGATTATTTTATGTAACATCCCAACATTTTATAATGTTCAAAAATCACTAAAATTTAAAACTTTTTTTTTAAATATTAAATGCATAAGGAAACCAACTATAAAAGACTCCAAACTTATTGAAAGAGTTTAATATTTCAAATGTCACAATTTAAACATGTTATTATCCACTGTATTTCAAAAACCTTAAAATGTAAATTGACAAATATTTTACAAACTACAATCCATTTTATTTTAAGTAAATAGTTTACTTATAAGAAATTGATTCCAACCACTTAGCCAAATAAGCATTTCATTTGCTTAGATGAATTTCATTTATTTTCAAAGCATGAAATGATTAATATATTCTATATAAGGAAATGAATTAAATCTAAAATGTTTTCCAAAGTTGATATAAAGTTTTTCAAATGATCAAGCATAATATAAAACTTAATGGTGCACAAAATAATTGAAATAAAAAATGTTTACATTACATTTTCTCTTTTCATTACAAATAGTTGTAATATGTTATTTAATAATCTATTAAAGCTAAAATTTATTTAATATGGGAAATGAGTTTAAATAACTTAAATTCAAACATAATTGAATATGGGTATTTCATATAATTTATTTAACCAAAATTAAAATTAATTAAATACTAGTTTTAAATTAAACATAAAGTGTCAATTTTTCATTTAAGCAATATTTCGAAATTATTATTTTTGAAAAGTGTCCAAAACATGCCCACAACTGGTTTAACACAAAGATAATAATTTTACAAATTTTTAGAAATTTGTTTGACCTCATTTGGAGTTATAAATCAAAAGTTATGAATTAATTGAAAAAAATCAGAAAAAGGAAATTCCTGGATGACGTCATCGCTGATGTCATCGTCGTCTTCCTCCGGAGCAAATCACGGCCGAAAATCCCGCCGGTAAATCCTTTCCAAATTTCGGCGAGTTTAGCGCAAATTGATTCCTCCCGTTCTGCCTATAAATCCCCCACCCCCTGCCGCGTCTTTCTCCTCTCTTTCCCCTCGAAAACACGCCGCCAGGCCGTCGTACGGGCTCGCCGGAATCCTCGGTAGCCGCCGCCGCCCTTTGCCTTTTACGGTGAGCCTCGACACTTCGAGCATCTCTCGTCCCTCCCCCTCGCTTTCCCCTGCTCGTGCGCATCTGCTTGATGTGGCAAAATGTTTTTGTTCGCAGCAGATCGAGCGAACGGTGCTCGACCGGACGCTCCATCCGCTGTCGTGTCTCCGGCGAGGGATAGTCGGCAACCGGAGCACCTACACGACCCGCCACCCCATCTATCGTCTCCGCCGCTTCGCGCCACGCATCGTCGTCGTCTTCCCGAGCCGGGAGAGCCACCGGAACGGCTGCGACGTCCACGCCCGAGCGAAGCGCCGCCGTCCTCGACATTTCCGGCGAACTAGCGCCGCCGCGGTGAGCGTCTCTCCTCTGTCGTCCGATCGACGTTCAACGGTTCAAATTAGATTTTCAAAGCGAACCGTTACGATTCGTTATCTGCCGTAGATCTAGATCTGGACGGCCACGATCTACTCACTTATCCACGTCAGCGCTGACTCAGCGTGCTTAGTCAGCAGCCACGTCAGATCCAGTCAGCGCCCAGTCAACTGATCTGGCACTTTTGCAGAAAAGCCCCTGCATATTCAAATCTTCATAACTTTTTAACCACTTATCCAAATTCAAATATTTTTACATATTTGGAAAGCCCTTGACATGTAGAATACTTTGGATCTGCCAAAATTCAAATTTTACTTAGTTTAAAATATTCAAATTTCAAATGGTGAATTTGAGTATTTTTGTCATAACTTTAAATCTGTAAATTCAAAAATTGCAAATAAAATTGTTTTAGAAACTTTAGAATATTTTTAAATTAATGCCACTGCTATAAAATAATTTTGAGTAATATTTGAATGAAATCATAGTTATTTTTAATAGTTTGAGTATTTTCAACATAACTATTAATAGAAATATTATTTTGGATTAAATAAAATTGTTATAAATTTAATTAAATGCTCCCTGTCTATTAACACCATTTATAAAATTTTATTATAAAAAATTAATCATAGATAACTTTAATCTTATAATTATTCCTTTTATTATATTTTCCAAAAATAGAAATTAATTAAATTGCATTTTTAGCCAAATACATACTTTATAAATATCACAAATTTTGTATTTCTTAGAATTTAAAAAGTGCATTGCATGCATAACTTATTTCACATATAGATATATTTCCCATAGGAAATCTCTTCATTAGTTTTCTCTAAGTTAGGAAGATTTCCAAACTTAGTATTTGGCAAAAGTATTATGCCCTAGACACTTAGTAATATTCAATTTGGAGCTAGAAGGCCATTAAAGGACTTAGCCAAAACAAGACTTCAGAAGTATCTTCAAGGGGTAGAAGCACTTAGAAGAAAAGCAAGAAGAAGTTCAAGAAGACCAACCTCCTCTATTCTCTAAGTATTTCTTGCTCTCTCTCTTTTCTTCCTACTTATCTGAGACTTCATGAAGAATAAGTTAAATCCAAGACCAGCCTAGGTGATACAAGAATCATCAAGTATGAAGATTCATCAAGACTACCAAGAGCTCAATCAAGACATCATTCAGAAAAAAAGTTACAAGTCTGGAGATGAAGCCTGGAGGACAACTACATCTCTCTTTCTATCTTTTCCCCTTCTAATCTTGTCTTTCACATTTGACTTAAACAAATTTTGATCATGATGTTATCATCTTGAAGTAGTTGGATCCTAGCGGCATAGTGGGATGAAGCGGACTGGAAACAAACCTTACATGTCCACGTACATGAGACCTGTTCCACAATTTAAGTGGCTGGCCGGGTGTCTGTCTCTCTCACTTGAGTGAATATCCAATTTACAAAGAGTTGATAATAATTCTTGATCACCTCGAAGAATAGAGCTAGTAATTTTCTCTAAGTATTTTGCATATCATGCATAAACATATTTCCTTAGAAAGTTTTATAAAACTTATTTATTCATCTAGTATGTGTTTTGTGTGTATTGTGGAGTTGTGCTTGCTGTTGATTGTTGTATTGTTGCTTGTCCATACTGTTAGATTGAACAGAGAGTCCCGAGTATCGTTGAAAAGAGTTGTGAACAACGACAACATTCAAAGGCAAGTGGCACACCTCATAAACTTCCTATTATTTTCTATATGCATTACTTAGTATTTTTATATGCATGAGTAGGATAGTATTGCTATGCTAAACCTGTGTAGAATTCCCTTACTCCTGTGTCTAGGATCCTATATCATACTTAGTAGATGTATTGATGCTAAGCAATTGATGAAAAGTTTTACAAAATGTTAAGTGACTACTCAGGGCTGTGCTCATGGTTGTCGTCGCCTAGGATGAATGTCTATTCTACTTAGGGCCGTGAGCATGGTGGTTTTCACCTGAGAGTACACATCCACTAAGTTAATGAATCTCCTGGGTGGATTGGTTGAATGGTTTATGTTGAGTGGCTACTCAGGGCTTTGCTTGTGGTGGTCTTCGCCTAAGATAGTTTCTACTATACTTAGGGCCATGAGCATGGTGGTTTTCACCTGAGAGTGCACTTGTGGATGGCCACCCAGGGAACAGAGGAATCTGAAGAACTCCGAGTGACGATTGCTTCCCGTGCAGCCTTTTGACAATGGGCTCTGTCTAGAATAATTAAGTTGTGAGGGTGCAACCTGTCAGCTTGACAAGCAGATGTAGGGGGGTGATAGGTGGAACGGGTCTTGCTAGTAGGGTTGCATTCTTCTTCTGAAAATTCTTGTCTCAATTCTCTCCTTTCCATAATACACTCCGCGTGTATATGATTTCTCGGACAAATTGAGTCTAAAGGTGAAAGTGCACAATCTCTGCAGAGTGTAAAACTAAGTACTTAGCCGTGTCCCCGGTACGGACAATTTGAGCAGCGGATCACGGACGTCAACGGAGGATTCCACCATTCCAACTTCAGAAATAAAACTTGATGGGTGAACAAGGGAAGATGAGATTTATGGTTTTCATTCCATACTTGTCTTGATTTGAAGAAAGTTTTTTCCAAAAAGATAAGAAAAATTGGCTTTATGCAAAATAGCCTTGAACTCCACCAGCCAAATATGCATATAGGCTTTAGAGTTATTCCATTAAGTGTCCACCATAGTGTCACTTGCCAGACTCCATTTTTAATGGAATCTGACCCACGTTGTTGCAATATTTTTCTTATTGCAGATTGTTTAGATGACGAGTGAGGTTTCGTTTATAGGTTTCGAGTCTACAACCAACATGTTTTCGCCTGTGGCAACATGAAGTTGTTGGAGACCCACTGCTATTGTATTTCCGCTGTGTACTTTTTCATTACTAGCTTTATGCTATGCAACTTGTATCAAATATTTTGTAATTCTGGATCATCGATGTAATAAAATTGACGCTTTGTTGTGATATTACATCGTAAACTGTGTGTGCAAATGAATCGATCCAGGGATTTGCACTATACACAGGTAGCTGCCTTATTTAAAGTGCAGGTACGTTACATTTTATTGTTAGGCAATGCAATTTTAATACAAGAATAGAGAATCATTTAATGGAAAATTCTCATGCTTTTAGTGATTTACATGATATTGTTGATAGAACTGATAATGATGTTAAAGTGCTAATTAAACACTTTCATATGGTTCAAACTCAAATAGATCAACTCACTAAAGTGCAAAAAGAATTGCTAGTAAATAACTCTATTGCTAAAGAAAAACTTGTTTCTGAAGTAACAACTAGAGGTGGTAAATCTACTCAAGACCCTTTGTATCCTGAAGGACATGATAAAAGAATTGAACAAGATTCTCAACGAGTGAATGAACTTAGTATTCCTTCTAGGAAAAAGAAAAAGAAACATAAAACTGTTATAGAATCCTCTGAACCTGTTAATGATCCTAATATTATATCTGTTTCTAATGCTGAAACTAAAAGTGGTAATGAACACAACAATGATAATGCTAATAACAATTATAAAGATAAAAATGCCAATTCGGATCAGGAAGAAATAGAAGAAGAACTTGAAAAACATGCTAAAAATAAAAAGTACACTAAAGAAGACTTTATTGCTAAGAAACATGGTAATGAAAGAGAACCTTGGGTCCAAAAACCAATGCCTTTTCCTGCTAAGAAACTTAAATCTAAAGAGGAAGATCATTATAATAGATTTTTCGATTGGATGAAACCATTGTTCTTGCAAATTCCTTTGACTGATGCAATTAAGTTGCCTCTTTATTCTAAATATATGAAAGATATCGTGACTAACAAAAGGAAAATTCCTAATGAGGAAATATCTACTATGCTTGCTAATTACTCTTTGAATGGTAAGGTTCCAAAGAAGATTGGTGATCCAGGTATACCTACTATTCCTTGCTCTATAAAAAATAATTATGTTAAAACTGCTCAATGTGATTTGGGAGCTGGAGTTAGTGTTATGTCTTTCTCTCCTTACAAGAGACTTTATCTTGATAAGCTGATACCTACTGATATATCTTTGCAAACGGCTGATAAATCTACTGCTGTTCCTGTTGGAATTTGTGAGGATGTTCCTGTCCAAATAACTTCCAATTGCTTAATTATGACTGACTTTGTTGTTTCTTGAAATGCCTGAAGATGATAATATGTCTATTATTCTTGGAAGACCTTTTCTAAATACTGCAGGGGCTGTTATTGATCGCAATAAAGGAAAAGTTACAGTTAATGTTCATGACAAGGAGCATACTGTTTATTTTCCAAAGAAAGTTGAAAGAATGTCTAGAGTTAATACAATTACCAATTTGAGGTCTATTAGAGTGGGAAGTATTGATTGCCCATGTGAAGAAGAATTCAACACTCTCATGATTGGATCCATACAATTTCATTATAAGGTAACATGAGTGTCTCATATGGTTTAAAATCTTTCATGTCATATAAAATTCATTTGGTGGCAAGACTTGATCAACCTTGTTAACAAGTGCATTTTAAATGCATAAAGAGGCTAAACAATTTTATTTCTCTCATCCTTGTTATACCTACTGTAATATTACTTAGTTTTCAATGTTTAGTTGAATTTTTGTTACAAAATAATTCTTCAGTATTGAATTTAATAATGCAAAATACTAGAAAATGAAAAAATAAAGTTTCTCAAAAAATTTAAAAAATTATATGAAAAATCATATATTTTTAGGAGGTACCTGGAAGTGCCAGAGAGCCAATAGGGAGACCCCAGGTCCACCACATTACATGGTGGCGCGGCAGGTAAGTGGCCGCCACTTGCTCTCTCTCCTTCCCATGCCTTCCTGTTCCCCGAAAATTTACTTTTGGATAGCTCAAACTCGTGTTCTTGCTGCTCATCTCCTGTGATTTCGATCTCCACATTCAACCAATTTCTGCTACTGAAATTTGGTGCATCTCCTCTCCGGTATGTGACTTCTCTGAATATCCAATTGGAATTTTGTTTAATGGTGTATACATGAAGTATTTTGCTGTTGTAGATATCTTGTTTAGTGAGTTTGAATGTTTGTTGTAAGTTGTAGAAACTAATTTTGATGCATGCTTAAGCCTCTAGCAAGTCACCATAGTGGTTTCCCTTCATTTAGTTGGCTAAAAATTGATTTTATGATGTTTGTTGAAAATTTCATAAAAGGAAAATGCATAACCGTGACTTTGATGAGGTGTTTGAGGGAGATTATTAGAGGAGGACAAGGCATCCAAGGGCTGCCACTCGTGTTAGGCAGTTCTACAACAAGGAGATCCTTGCACCGACATTCAGAGATGAGGGAGATGCGGGAGCTCCACATGCCGCATCTCACCCTTGTTATAATTTCCTTCGTGCTGCACATTTACTCGAGGACTTCCAAAATCTTGTTGAGAGAGTGGGTTTGACCCCCTACATGAGGGATGAGAGGCCACAATACTATTGGCTTACCAAGACTTTTTTGGAGACCTTCACTTTCAACACCAGGTCTTATGGGAAGGCTATTTCTTTCAGGATATATGATATGCCTTGTAGCCTAACCTTGCAGGAGTTTTGCGGGATAGTTGGTACAACGGATGTGGGGACAACGGTGAGAATGGTCGCGAATCCCCCGGAGTTGGCACAAACCTACCAAGAGTTGACCGACAATGACACCCGCTCCGCACAACGCGGCAAGACAAGGAAAATCCAAATCCCTGCTATCAAATATGTTGTCTACTATCTTACTACTAGTGTGCTTGGTAGGGAAAACACTAGCAATGTTTCTAACTTGCAACTTGCATATCTTACGGTGCCCTTAAGAGTGAATTCCCGTATAACCTTGGCTCTTTGATTGTTCGCCATTTAGCGGCTAGAGGCCCCATCTTTGGAGGCATTATTGCCTTACATATTGCTGAATATTTGGGGCTGCCCATTGATCCAAATGATGTACCACTTGAACCATATTATCTTGGCCTTTGTGCAATGAAAGACCATAAATTTGTCACTACTAGCTCCACTTTGGAGAACATTGTGTTTAGGGTTGTTTGTGCTGACGATCGTAAAAATGAAGTCCCCTTGCCACAACCTTCTTTGTTCAGTCTTGACAGGAGACCGTGGTCGTACTCGCTGGTAGAGTTGGAGGAGTAGTTGAGCGTACTTGGTTTTCACCAGTCGCATCGCAGGCAGGAGGCACCGCCGGAGGATTACAGCGGATACCACGCCGGCGCATCTTTGAGCTCCTATTATGGGGAAAGCTCTTCGACATACCCCCCCCCCCCCCTAACATCGACGGATAGGCACATTGGCCCTGAGCTCCACTTGGGCCAAAAGCGTAAGCTTGGGGGGAGGTACACCGATGCACACTCATTTGCACATCATTATCATTCGATCCTTTGTATATCCATGTTTCGTTTTAGTTTTCTTTCTTTCGTTCGTTTGTTTATGCTTTTTTAGCTTTCTATAAACTCAAAAATACCAAGAGATTGTTGTTATTTTTCATGCTGGTTTGTTTTAGTATCTAGTATTAATATTCTTAGTATTTATTTCGGTTCAATATGCAAAAACATAAAAATATTTTGCTTTGTTGTGTGCTGTTTCGCGTAGGGACAGATTTCTGCTGTGCACCGTTAAATTCATAACTTATTACAGAAATGTCGGAATGACCTGAAATTGCGTGTGCATATTCCTGGGGTGTGTACGCCACTTTCATTAGTTTTGAGTTTTCTGATCTGGGCATGTTAAGGTCCTCGAAAAAATTCGTTTTTGCTGGCTGTTATGTTTTTAGTTTCTAAATCCGAAAACCCAAAAATATTTGTTGTTTCTCTTTGCTTTCGTATAGTTTGTTTCTGAGGTCATTATATTCAACTATTCCATGGATCTTTGTAGCGTACCTACACTTAAAATAAGGTAGATACCTGTGTATAGTGCAAATCACTGGATCGATTCATTTGCACATACAGTTTACGGTGTAATATTGCAACAAAGTATCAATTTTATTTCATCGATGATCCAGACTTACAAAATATTCAATACAAGTTGCATAGCATAAAGATAGTTTTGAAAGAGTAAACAGCGGAAATACAATAGCAGTGAGTCTCCATCACATTCATGTTGCCACATGCGAAAACATGTTGGTTGCAGACTCGAAACCCTTAAACGAAACCTCACTCGTCACGTGATCAATCTGCAATAAGAAAAATATTACAATAATGTGGGTCAGATTCCATTAAAAATGGAGTCTGGTAAGTGACACTATGGTGGACACTTAGTGGAATAACTCTAATAACCTATATGCATATTTGGCTGGTGGAGTTCAAGGCTATTTTGCATAAAGCCAATTTTTCCTAACTCTTTGGAAAACACTTTTCTTCTATTCGAGACATTCGTGGCATGAAAACCACTGTCTCATTCTACCCTTGTTCACCCATCAAGTTTTAATTTTTGAAGTTGGAATGGTGGAATCCTCCGTTGACGTCCGTGATCAGCTGCTCAAATTGTCCGTACCGGGGACACGGCTAAGTACTTAGTTTTACACTCTACAGAGGTTGTGCATGTTCACCATTGTAACCATTCAACCCAAACTATCCTTTACAGACTTATAGTGATAAGGAAAAGGAGAAGAATGAGACGAGATCTTTCAGAAGCATTTTCCCTCCCACTCTAGCTTGACCCGTTCCACCTAACACGCTCTACATCTGCTTGTCAAGCCGGAGAGAGTCCACGCAACATAATTTATCAAGCCAGAGCCCATTGTTAATGGCTGCACTGGAAGCAATCGTCACTCGGAGTTCTTCAGATTCCTCTGTTCCTGGGTGGCCATCCACAAATGCACGTACTCCAGGAACCATAGACATGGACCTGAGTAGCCACTCAACATAAACTATACAACCACTTTCCACCCAGGTGTTTCATTAACTTAGTGGATGTGTACTCTCAGGTGACAATGACCATGCTCACGGCCCTAAGTAGAATAGACATTCATCCTAGGCGACGACAACCATGAGCACAGTCCTGAGTAGTCACTTAACATTTTGTAAAACTTTTCATCAATTGCATATCATCAATATTTCTACTAAGTATTTGTAACATCCCAATTTTGCAAAAATTTAAAACTTTGCATTCATACATCATTCATCATATAGGCTCAACTTTTAATCACATAAGTACTAAATAAAATTTCAATTATGAGTTTAAATAATGTTTAATCCCATTAAGTGTTTATTTAAACTTACTTAATAAATATATTTTTTCCAAATTATATAATGGGTAAGTTTATTATTAAAAATTGCTAATTTAAATAACCTTTCCAAAATATATTTTTATGAATTTTTCTGAAATGTTTTGAATAGGTTTAAAAATCATTTAGTAAATCAGATTTGAAAACAGTTTTTATTTAAAAGAATATGTTTCCGGGCCGGCCCAGACGCTATCCGCCGCGCGCGCGTAAGATAGCAGCCCATCGGCCCGCTCCAGCGCGCGCCTCTCTCCTCTCTCGCTGACAGGTGGGCCCCACCTGTCAGCCGTCTTCCACCTCCGTCCGGAGATCGCGCCGGAGAAGGAGTCCGCGTCCGACCCGTTTTCGGCCGTTTCTCGCCGCGTCTAGCGCCCCTGCCCCCTCCTATATATTCTCCTCGAGGCCGCCTCCGACCCCCCCCCCCCCAAACCCTACCTCTCCGCCGCCAGGCTGCTCGGAATCGAGACCGCCACCGCCATTGCCGCCGGGCATTTGGCACGATTTCGGTAAAACCGAGCACCTCGAGCGCCCCCGCTCTCTTCCCCTCACCTCCCCATCTCCTTGCGCACACGTTGAGCCCCCTCGCTTGTTTTCTTTCGCAGCCGAACGCCGAAACCGTCCTCGACCCGAGGCCGTCGTCGCCGTCCACGACTCCGACGAGGAAAGGAGAGGGTTACCGACGCCGTCGCCGCGCCATCGACTTCGTCTCCTCCTCCGCTTCATTTTGGTAAGAACCGCGCCTCCCGGAGCTTCGTTTTAACGCCGGAAACGTCGAGGCCGACGCGCCGCCGCCGCGGCCGCCATCGCCGGCGAGCATTCCGGCGACCCGCGCGCCGCTCGGTTCGGCCGGGCGTCCTAAGCCGTTGGATCTAGATCCAACGGATCTAGATCAAAACGTTCCCGCGCGTCTGATTTCATTTAAATCGGACGGCCCTCGTCCACGATCCGCGTGAACCGTTTTCGTCCAATAGGATCGTGCCACGTAGCCCTCTTATTTTCTTTTTTCGCAGGAATTTCTCAAATAAAACAGAAAAATATGCAAACTTAGAAAATTCATAACTTATGTTCTGTAAATCCAAATTAAATGAATTTTATATCCGCGGATAGCCCTGCTAGAGTAGTTTAATTCTACATCATTTGTTTTTTGCTTTTAATAAATAATAATTCATAAGATCATCCGAGGAGTAATTCGGCTGTTAAATCCATAACTTAAATAATAAAAATGTTTTACAAATAAACTCAACTATTTTAGGTTTAGGTTATTAACCTCTGCCCAGGAATATTAATATGTGTCTTATTTGAAAACTTTCTTAGAACAATAAAAGTTGTAATTGTAAAATCTAAGTTTTGCTATATTGTTTTCAATTATTAAATTGTTAAGTGAAATGAGAAATTCCTAGAATTTGCCATTTAATAGCAGAGAATATAAATTATTGATAAGTGTGTCTAATTCTACACATGGCATATCATGCATGCATACATCTTTTATTTGGTGTGTTGAGATATCGTGTGGATATTTATTTGTATGTATTGCTTGTGCTAGATTGTGAAGGAGAGGAAGGACTTGCGTGTGATTGTTATTCTTGTTGTGCCTGCCCCTCCTGCTGCCAAGGCAAGTGACTTCATAAAACACCTACTATTTTATTCTATTGCATATCTAGTGTTTTTAAGCAGTATTTGCAAAAGTAGTATGCATGATAGGTTTTTGGGAGATTGTAGTATGCTATGCAAACCTTTTAGGTTTCCCCTTAGAAATTCCAGATTAGACCCCTATTATAATTTAGTGGAACTACCTGCTGCAAAAATGATTGTTTTATGGTTGATGTGATAAATGAAAATTTCCTCTAAATTAATTTAACGCCTGGGTGGATTGGGTCGATCGAGGAGGTTTCAAGTTGAGTGGCTTCTCAGGGCCAAGTTTCATGGTTGTCTTCGCCCAAGATAGTTTCCACTTACTTGGGGCCATGATATGCGGTGTTAACCTGAGTTGCTCACTTGTGGTAGGCCACCCAGGGCTATGAGATTTAAGTTTACACTGAGTCTAGTTGCTTACCGTGCAACCATTGGTCAATATGGGCTCTGTCTTGATGGAGTAAGTTGATGTGGACCTGGGTCAAGAGATTGATGGTGGTAGAGTTGATAGGATGGTGGTAATCTCTTAGTATGATCATGGGAAAGCAACTTCTGAAAAGTCGCGTCTTGATCTTCTCCTTTTCCTTCTCACTAAAGGAGTGTAGAGGATAGTTTGGGTTGATTGAGTCTAATGGTGAAAGTGCACACACTCTCGAGAGTTAAAACCTAAGATCTTAGCCGTGTCCCCCGCATCGGACAATTTGAGTAACTACACAAGGCTGTGTTCTGAAAATATCTTCATCCTAATTTCTTAATAAAACTTTGATGGGTGAACATGGGTAGGGGACATGGACTTGTCCCGAGATGTCTCTTAAAGAGAAGTTATTGATTCAAAAAGTTGTTTACCAAAATTAGGAGAAAACTTGCTTTGCGCAATAGCCTTGAGCTCCACCAGCCAAATAAGCATATAGATATAGCTTAGTAGAATATGATAAATTAAAGTCACTTGCCACCACAATTCAATTGTGCTGACCCTTTATAGCTGGGCTGCAACTAAACCTTGCAGAATGTCCGAATGAGGAGTAAGGGGGTTGTCTTCGAGCTACAACCAACATGATTTGCCAGTGGCTTCATGGAGAAGATGTAGCTCCATGCTATCTTTAGTTTTGTGTTTGAACTCTGAAATAAAGTGTGAACTATTTATTCAGTTAGCATTTCCGCTATGCTAAGTTGTAAGGATTATTTGTTTTTGGATCATTCGTCTCGTTCTGTAATAAATTATGACATTGTACTGTGATATTACATCTTATTGGAGAATGCGAGACTTATGTGATCCAAGTCTTCGCACTATTCACATGTGCCATTGCTTTCGTAAGCAAGGGCACTACAGATGATATCAGAGCACGAATGTTGCCTGTAGGCTCGAAACCCCTAGGATTGGATACAAACCTAAAGTAAATATTTTTAAAATCAATAAAATTCGAAATATAAGAAAAATTTGTCAGACTTCTTTCCTTATAAGATTTTTTTCCTTACCTTCTACATTCTTAGTTTTTGTTTTCATCTCATTAATTCTTACCCCTTCAAAAAATCTTTGTAGATGAAGAACATCACTCGAGAGATATCCCCGCATAAAGGAGACCAGTACTACTTTAGTGACCAGCTCCTTAGTATTTCCAAAACCCTGAGGTTGATGCCGCCAGTTTTCAGGGGCAAAGAAATTATGTCAGAAGATTACCTTGAAGGTCGCTGGAAGATCGAGGCAGAAGTTCTCCCTCGTCTTGATCCCCCTGGATCGCAGCCGATCCGTTTCCGATCTAGATACCCCAACTGGAAGAATGGAGTGGAGATGTCGATGCTGGAGACCTTGTCCCGCATCATTGAGCAGTTCTATGACGAGATCAAGCCCAACTCCGTCTTTCGTCACTTTGCCAGGAGGGATAGCATTGGACAACCCGTTCAACCCTCACTTAGGGGTATGAACGAGAAGCATCATGGAGACCTTGGAGCTCACTGCCATAACTTGGATATACTTCTGGGACAAGAGATCTTCTACATCGCAGATTTAAGGCGCGTCCACCGTCACGTTAAAGAAAGCTTAGAGGAAGAGAAGGATATTCTTCGTGTAGAAAATCAGCTGCTAACTAAGGAGAACAAGGAGCTTGAAAACAAGATTTATCTGCAAGACGATAGGATTGCGCAGAAGGATGCCCACATTTTAGCATTACAGGCTCAGTGTGCTCATTTGTGTGAACAACTAAGCCAAATGGAACTTCAGGCAAAGAAGAACCACCCCCCTGACGTCCCAGAGCCCCTAGTGACAACCTATCCCGATGAGGACACTCACAAGGAAGCCACGGGTGTCAAGAAGCGCAAGTGTGGGAACACCCGCAATTACATAAGGAGTTTCAAATTTTGATTAGAGAGACCACCAGTTATCCTTACCTTACGAGTATTTCTCCTTATCGCATCGAAGTTGTATTGACCTACCAAATTGTGGTGAGGCAGTACTTTGAAAACCAGGTCCTAGCTTGATACTCAAAATCTCAAAATTTTCGAATTTATAAAATACTTCAAGAGTGTCTATTGGTTGCTGTTTGATGTGTTTCTGTGTAATGTGTTGTTGTGCATGGGTAGATTTCCCCCTGCAGTCTCTTTCTATCTCTACTTACCTATGCTCACACCATACAGATGCCTCCACGTCGTGATCCTAACAACAACAATGCCAACGAAATGATGCAACAAATGATGGCAGCCCAGACACAGTTGATGACCATGATGGCTCAGTTCATGGCAAACCAAAACAATCCACCACCACCACCACCGCCGCCACCACCACCCCCACCCCAAGTTGATCGCCTTGCTAGATTCTTGAGGCTCAGACCCAACAAATTCTCCACAGCTACAGAACCTATCGTAGCCGATGACTGGCTACGCTCTGTGAACAAGGATCTAGTTACTTGCGAGTCTACTGAAATGGAGAAAATAAGGTTCACTTCCCATCTACTGGAGGGGCCAGCGGTACAGTGGTGGGAAACATATCAGATCACTCACCCACTTGAAGGACTTACATGGGAAGTCTTTAAAGAAGGTTTCCGTAATGCTCACATCTCAACTGGGATCATGAATCTGAAAAGGGATGAGTTCCGTACCCTGAGATAGGGAAATCGTGCTCTGAGGGAGTACATGGAGGACTTCAATTCCCTCTCACGCTATGCCCCAGAGGATGTAGACACCGATGCAAAGAGGAAGTATAAGTTTCTGAATGGACTCAATGGTGAGCCGAAAATACCTTTGTCTGTGGCTTATGCTCCCAATTATCAGGATCTTCTTGATCAGGCCATTACTCTGGACAGCAACATCAAGAAGGAGGAGAATAGGAAAAGGAAGTTCAGCGCAAATAAGTACAACACTAATCTGATGGAGAAGAAACCATTCGTTCCAGAGAACAGCGGAAGTCACCACAGTCACAAGAGTGGAAGTGGCCACAATCATAATGGTCATATCCATAAAGTAGGAAATTCCGGATACAGAGGAAATGGGCAGGGAGGTAATGGACACAATCACCCATTCAATGGGAACAATAGTGGAAAAGAGCAACACCGCCACAAAAATGAACCGAAACGAGATATTAGTCAAGTGACTTGCTACAAGTGTGGGAACAAGGGACATTACTCCACAGACTGTCCAGAGAAGAAGAAGGCGCCGGAAGCTTCAAAGCCTAATCTGTTCCAGAAGGCACAGGCGAACCATCTTGATGTGGAAGAAGTGCAGAATGAACCAGCTGCAGTAATTGGTACGTTCGTATTACATACCTTTCCAGCATTAGTCTTGTTCGATACTGGAGCATCTCACTCATTCATCTCAAGAGCATTTGTTAATAAACACAAACTGTCTACTACAAGCATGCTAAATCCGGTTAGGGTGAGTTCCCCCGGGGGGGAAATGCTTGCACAAACTGATTGTCAAAACTTGAGGTTAGAAATTGGTAAACACTCTTTTCCGGTAAACCTGATAATATTAGAGACCCATGGTCTGGATGTTATACTCGGTATGGATTGGTTGGCCAAGTTTGAAGGAGTATTGGATTGTGTGAATAGATCCATTACACTCAACACTCCCGAGAAGAAGAAGATTAGATACAAATCCAAATTTGAATTTAAGAAAGTTAAGCTAAATTCTCTTAAGGGGGTTAGCCTTGGAGACGTTCGTGTGGTAAGAGATTACCCTGATGTTTTCCCCGAAGAACTACCGGGAATGCCACCCGATAGAGATGTTGAATTTCTTATAGATTTGGTTCCCGGAACGGGACCCATAGCTAAGAGACCATACCCAATGGCCGTAGCTGAACTGAAATAACTCAAGAAGCAGTTAGAGGAGCAACTGCAGAAAGGATTCATCCGTCCAAGTTCTTCACCTTGGGGAGCACCCATTCTGTTTGTAGAGAAAAAGGATAGTACTCAAAGGCTAGTCACGGATTATCGAGCAATCAACGAAGTAACAATCAAGAACAAGTACCCGCTACCAAAAATTAATGAGCTTTTCGACCAGCTAGAGGGTTCTTCTGTATTCTCTAAGATCGATTTGCGATCAGGATACTTTCAAATGAAAGTAAGAGAATTAGATATCCCAAAGACTGCCTTCACTACCAGATATGGATTATATGAGTACACCGTAATGTCGTTTGGATTAACCAATGCACCGGCATACTTCATGAACATGATGAACAAGGTGTTTATGGACTTTCTGGATAAGTTTGTCGTGGTGTTCATTGATGACATCCTGATTTACTCCAAAAGTCAAGAGGAACATGAGGAACACTTACACCTGATTTTACAGAGACTTAGAGAGCATAAACTGTATGCCAAATTCAGCAAGTGTGAATTCTGGCTAGAAGAAGTGAGTTTTCTAGGGCACGTTGTATCAAAGAATGGAATAGCAGTAGACCCAGAGAAGGTGTCGGTAGTAACTAGGTGGGAGGTACCCAAGAATGTGGCGGACATTCGTAGTTTCCTTGGACTGGCAGGTTATTATAGAAGATTTATTGAGAACTTCTCCAAACTTGCCAAACCTTTGACCTCACTACTGAAGAAGGAAGTCAAATTCAAGTGGACGGAAGAATGTGAAATAAGTTTCCAGGAACTAAAGAAACGGCTGGTGTCAGCACCTGTTTTATGTTTGCCAGATATAGAGAAGGAATTCCAAGTATATTGTGATGCCTCGCACCATGGACTAGGAAGTGTCCTAATGCAAGGAGGGAAAGTGGTTTCATATGCTTCTAGACAGCTTAAGAAACATGAGGTCAACTATCCCACCCACGACCTAGAGTTAGCATCAGTAGTGCATGCTCTAAAGACGTGGAGACCCTATCTATTAGGAAAGCGTTGTGAGGTATTCACAGATCACAAGAGCCTGGAATATATTTTCACCCAGAAGGAATTGAATATGAGGCAAAGAAGATGGCTGGAACTTATTAAGGACTATGATATGAGTTTACAATACCACCCAGGAAAAGCTAATGTGGTGGCATACGCTTTGAGCCGTAAGGTCCATGTAAATGGACTGACAGCGGGAGAATTGCCCGAGGATTTAAGTAAGGCATTTAAGGACCTCAGATTAGAGGTAGTACCCGAAGGATTTCTCGCAACTCTGGACGTACAACCTTTGTTGATAGATAAGATTCGGGAAGGCCAGAAGGGAGACAAAGTAATGGATGAAATCAAGGTCAACCTGAGCGAAGGGAAGGCCAAGGGTTTTCGGGAAGATGAACAAGGCACCTTGTGGTTTGAGAAACGCATCTACGTGCCGCAAGATGATGATCTTAGAAAATTGATTCTGCAAGAGGCACATAACTCGCCTTATTCCATACACCCGGGAAACACCAAGATGTACATGGATGTAAAGGAAAGATTTTGGTGGAATAACCTGAAGAGAGACATCGCAAAATATATAGCTAAGTGCGATGTATATAGCCGAGTAAAGGCGGAACATCAGAAGCCAGTAGGATTGTTGCAACCTTTACCTATACCGGATTGGAAATGGGAACAGATAGGTATGGATTTCATTACTGGGTTAACGCGTACCAGATCGGGATATGATTCGATTTGGGTAATAGTGGATCGATTGACAAAGGTGGCCCATTTTGTGCCAGTAAAGACTACCTACTCCAGTGCTAAGTTGGCAGAGATTTACATGAGGAGGATAGTGTGTTTGCATGGTATTCCCCAGAGGATTGTGTCTGACAGAGGTACCCAGTTTACCTCGCATTTCTGGAAACAACTACATGAATCGTTGGGTACGAGATTAGAGTTCAGTACAGCATTTCATCCCCAAACAGATGGACAGACGGAAAGAGTAAACCAAATTCTAGAAGATATGCTGAGGGCATGTGCCTTGGACTACAAGTCTAGTTGGGATGATAATTTGCCGTACGCGGAATTTTCCTATAACAACATCTACCTTGCGAGTATAGAGATGTCGCCGTTTGAGACGCTTTATGGTAGGAAATGCACCACACCACTACTTTGGAGCGGTGTTGGAGAGCGAAGTTTATTTGGACCTGATATAATCCAGGAAGCTGAAGAGAAGGTTCGAATAATCAAGGACATATTGAAGATCGCGCAGTCCAGACAGAAAAGCTATGCAGATTCAAAAAGGAGAGAAATCACATATGAGATAGGTGACAGGGCTTATTTAAGAGTGTCACCAATGCGTGGTGTGAAGAGGTTCGGGATCAAGGGTAAACTTGCACCTCGATTCATCGGCCCCTTTAAGATTCTTTCCCGCAAGGGAGAAGTGGCGTATGAGCTAGAATTGCCGGAAGTTCTGTCAGCAGTTCACAATGTCTTCCATGTGAGCCAATTGAAGAAGTGTCACCCAGAGATGACAGAAACCCCGCTACGGGATACAGTGCCACTAGAAGAAGTTCAGTTGGAAAGTGACCTGACGTATGAGGAGAAGCAATCAAAATCTTGGAGATGGCAGAAAGGGTCACACGAACCAAGACTATCAAATTCTGTAAGGTCCAGTGGAACCACCATACCGAAGAAGAAGCAACTTGGCAACGGGAGGATGATCTTCGGGAAGAACACCCACATCTTTTTGCAGGCCAAACCGAATCTCGAGGACGAGATTCATCTTAAGGGGGTTAGGTTTGTAACATTCCAATTTTGCAAAAATTTAAAACTTTGCATTCATACATCATTCATCATATTGGCTCAAATTTTAATCACATAAGTACTAAATAAAATTTCAATTATGAGTTTAAATAATGTTTAACCCATTAAGTGTTTATTTAAACTTACTTAATAAATATAATTTTTTCAAATTATATAATGGGTAAGTTTATTATTAAAAATTGCTAATTTAAATAACCTTTCCAAAATATATTTTTATGAATTTTTCTGAAATGTTTTGAATAGGTTTAAAAATCATTTAGTAAATCAGATTTGAAAACAGTTTTTATTTAAAAGAATATGTTTCCGGGCCGGCCCAGACGCTATCTGCCGCGCGCGCGTAAGATAGCAGCCCATCGGCCCGCTCCAGCGCGCTCCTCTCTCCTCTCTCGCTGACAGGTGGGCCCCACCTGTCAGCTGTCTTCCACCTCCGTCCGGAGATCGCGCCGGAGAAGGAGTCCGCGTCCGAGCCGTTTTCGCCGTTTCTCGCCGTGTCTAGCGCCCCTGCCCCCTCCTATATATTCTCCTCGAGGCCGCCTCTGAAACCCCCCCCCCCAAACCCTACCTCTCCTCCGCCAGGCTGCTCGGAATCGAGACCGCCGCCGCCGCCATTGCCGCCGGGCATTTGGCACGATTTCGGTAAAACCGAGCACCTCGAGCGCCCCCGCTCTCTTCCCCTCACCTCCCCATCTCTTTGCGCACACGTTGAGCCCCCTCGCTTGTTTTCTTTCGCAGCCGAACGCCAAAACCGTCCTCGACCCGAGGCCGTCGCCGCCGTCCACGACTCCGACGAGGAAAGGAGAGGGTTACCGACGCCACCGCCGCGCCATCGACTTCGTCTCCTCCTCCGCTTCATTTTGGTAAGAACCGCGCCTCCCGGAGCTTTGTTTTAACGCCGGAAACATCGAGGCCGACGCGCCGCCGCCGCGGGCGCCATCGCCGGCGAGCATTCCGGCGACCCGCGCGTCGCTCGGTTCGGCCGGGCGTCCTAAGCCGTTGGATCTAGATCGAACAGATCTAGGTCAAAACGTTCCCGCGCATCCGATTTCATTTAAACCGGACGGCCCTCGTCCATGATCCGCGCGAACCGTTTTTTTCCAATAGGATCGTGCCACGTAGCCCTCTTATTTTCTTTTTTCGCAGGAATTTTTCAAATAAAACAGAAAAATATGCAAACTTAGAAAATTCATAACTTATGTTCTGTAAATCGAAATTCAATGAATTTTATATCCACGGATAGCCCTGCTAGAGTAGTTTAATTCTACATCATTTGTTTTTGCTTTTGATAAATAATAATTCATAAGATCATCCGAGGAGTAATTCGGCTGTTAAATCCATAACTTAAATAATAAAAATGTTTTACAAATAAACTCAACTGTTTTAGGTTTAGGTTATTAACCTCTACCCAGGAATATTAATATGTGTCTTATTTGAAAACTTTTTTAGAACAATAAAAGTTGTAATTGTAAAATCTAAGTTTTGCTATATTGTTTTCAATTATTAAATTGTTAAGTGAAATGAGAAATTCCTAGAATTTGCATCTCATGCATTTAATAGCAGAGAATATAAATTATTGATAAGTGTGTCTAATTCTACACATGGCATATCATGCATGCATATATCTTTTATTTGGTGTGGTGAGATATCGTGTGGATATTTATTTGTATGTATTGCTTGTGCTAGATTGTGAAGGAGAGGAAGGACTTGCGTGTGATTGTTATTCTTGTTGTGCCTGCCCCTCCTGCTGCCAAGGCAAGTGACTTCATAAAACACGATTTTATTCTATTGCATATCTAGTGTTTTTAAGCAGTATTTGCAAAAGTAGTATGCATGATAGTTTTTTGGGAGATTGTAGTATGCTATGCAAACCTTTTAGGTTTCCCCTTAGAAATTCCAGATTAGACCCCTATTATAATTTAGTGGAAGTACCTGCTGCAAAAATTATTGTTTTATGGTTGATGTGATAAATGAAAATTTCCACTAAATTAATTTAACGCATGGGTGGATTGGGTCGATCGAGGAGGTTTCAAGTTGAGTGGCTTCTCAGGGCCAAGTTTCATGGTTGTCTTCGCCCAAGATAGTTTCCACTTACTTGGGGCCATGATATGCGGTGTTAACCTGAGTTGCTCACTTGTGGTAGGCCACCCAGGGCTATGAGATTTAAGTTTACACTGAGTCTAGTTGCTTACCGTGCAACCATTGGTCAATATGGGGTCTGTCTTGATGGAGTAAGTTGATGTGGACCTGGGTCAAGATATTGATGGTGGTAATCTCTTAGTATGATCATGGGAAAGCAACTTCTGAAAAGTCTCGTCTTGATCTTCTCCTTTTCCTTCTCACTAAAGGAGTGTAGAGGATTGTTTGGGTTGATTGAGTCTAATGGTGAAAGTGCACACACTCTCGAGAGTTAAAACCTAAGATCTTAGCCGTGTCCCCCGCATCGGACAATTTGAGTAACTACACAAGGCTGTGTTCTGAAGATCTCTTCATCCCAATTTCTTAATAAAACTTTGATGGGTGAACATGGCTAGGGGACATGGACTTGTCCCGAGATGTCTCTTAAAGAGAAGTTATTGATTCAAAAAGCTGTTTACCAAAAGTAGGAGAAAACTTGCTTTGCGCAATAGCCTTGAGCTCCACCAGCAAAATAAGCATATAGATATAGCTTAGTAGAATATGAGAAATTAAAGTCACTTGCCACCACAATTCAATTGTGTTGACCCTTTATAGCTGGGCTGCAACTAAACCTTGCAGAATATCCGAATGAGGAGTAAGGGGGTCGTCTTCGAGCTACAACCAACATGATTTGCCAGTGGCTTCATGGAGAAGATGTAGCTCCATGCTATCTTTAGTTTTGCGTTTGAACTCTGAAATAAAGTGTGAACTATTTATTCAGTTAGCATTTCCGCTATGCTAAGTTGTAAGGATTATTTGTTTTTGGATCATTCGTCTCGTTCTGTAATAAATTATGACATTGTACTGTGATATTACATCTTATTGGAGAATGAGAGACTTATGTGATCCAAGTCATCGCACTATTCACATGTGCCATTGCTTTCGTAAGCAAGGGCACTACAGTATTATATAGGAACCTGGACACAGGAGTAAGGAATTTCTACACAGGTCTAGCATAGCAATACTATCCTACACATGGTTATATAAAAATACACTAAGTAATGCATATAGAAAATAGTAGGAAGTTTATGAGGTGTTCCACTTGCTTTTGGATGATGTCTTGCTCACAAATTTTTTTCACGTAACTCGGGTCTCTCCGTTCAATCAACAATATAGACAAACACAATACACAATCAACATAACACAACAACACAATGCATAAAAACACATAAAAAATGAGCAAACCAGTTTCATAAATTTCTAAGGACAATATGTCATGCATGATGCGTACAATATTTCTAAGGACTAAAGATGTATGTTATGCAATGAAAATCTTTTAAGTTAATGCAAGGCAAATAGGTTGGTCAAAAGTGAATAAGGACTAAGATCATAAGTGGGATAAGATACTTTGCTATAAATCATCTTGAATGATCACTCTAATGGCTTAGCCCTGATGTGCATAAATACTTAGGGAAAATACTTAGTCTATTCTTCAAGGTGATCAACAATTATTAACAACTCTTTGTAAATTGGATATTCACTATAGTGAGAGAGACAGACACCCGGCCAGCCACTTAAGTTGTGGAACAGGTCTCATGTACGTGGACATGTAAGGTTAGTCTCCAGGCCGCTTCATCTCACTATGCCGCTAGGATCCAACAAACTTCAAAGATGATAATATCATGATAAAAAATTGTTTGAGTCTAAAGTGAAAGAAAAGATTAGAAAAGAGGGAAAAGATAGAAAGAAGAATGTAGAATATTCTCGTTGCTTCCTTTTCTTCTTGATGTGATGACTTCATTGCAATTTTGTAGACTTGATGACTTTGAAGACTTGAGTGTGTTGATAGCATTCAGGTTGGTCTTGAATATAACTTAGTCATCAAGAGGTCTAAGAGAAGAAGGGAGAAAAAGAGAGGGGAAGCAAGACTTAGAAAACATTGCTGGTTGGTCTTGAATATAACTTAGTCAAACTATTCAAATTAAACATACAACTATTAAATCATGAAAATAATACTCAAAAATATTTTATAACAGAGGCATCATATTACAAATATTCCAAAGTTTCTAAAACAATTTTATTTGCAATTTTTGGATTTATAGATTTAAAGCTATGACAAATATACTCAAATCATCCATTTGAAATTTGAATATTTTAAACTTAGTTAAAATTGAATTCTAACAGGTCTAAAATATTCTTCATGTCAAGGACTTTCCAAATATATAAAATTTATCAAATTTGGATGTGTGAATATAAAGTTATAACAAATCTAAGTGGCAGGGGCTTTTCTGTAAAACTGCCATTTAATCTAACTAAAATAAATCATTTTCCACGTGTGCGCTGACTGGGCTGCTGGCTGTGCGCTGACTCGGCGCGGACGTGGTTAAGTGGAATGATCTAAGCCGTTGGATCTGGATCTGACGGTCCAGATCTAACTGTACCCCTTTGGTTTAAAGATCTAATCTAGACCGTAAAAGGGAGATCGGACGGCCGAGGAGGGATGGCGCTCACCGGGCGGCGCGGGGTGGCCGGAGATGGAGCGGATGGCGGCGGCACGGCCTCAGGCGTGGATGGCGTGGTGGCTCCGATGTCTCTCCCGGCTCGGGAAGGCGACGGCGACGAGCAGGGCGTGGTGGCGGAGACGATGGAGGTGGGGACAATCTCGTATTCGTCCCGAAACGATGGGGACGCGCGGCCGGAGATGCTTCCAACTCCGACGAGCTCCGGTTGTGCACGAGGGGCTCAAAATACTGCACAAAAATTTTAAACTCGGGCTTTAGGAGATGCGCACGAAGACGGCGGAGAGAGAGGAGAGGACCAGGGGGTCGGGGGAGGTCTCCCTGTGACGGAATCGTGAGGAACGCGGTGGCGGAGGAGGTGAACTCCGGTGAGCTTTTCCGGCAGCCTGGTGGCACCTCGAGCTAGGGTTTGAGAGGGGAAATACGGAGGAGGGCGTGGGGTTTAAGTAGGGGCAGGAGAGGGAACCAAATCGTGTGATTTGTGCTCGGATTTTGGAAGGAATCGGAGGCGAGATTTTTGGACCGAGGAGGAAGAAACGGTGACGTCCGCGATGACGTCATCCATGAAATTTTCTATATCTTTTTCTATTTTCTATTTTCTTATTAACTTTTGATTTAAGATTCCAAATGAAGTAAAAAAAAATTCTATAATTTTTAATATTCATATCTATGTTTTAAAACATTAGTGGGCATGTTTTGAAAACTTTTTAAAAATTAATAATTTTGAATTATTCAAAAATGCAAATTTGCCTATTTAGGTCAACTTTGAAATTAGAGATTTAATAAATTCATCTGGGTTTAAATAAAATTTATGAAATTACCACAATCATATATGATTGATATTAAGTTATTTACAACTCATTTTTCTGTAATCATTCATCTTTATTTTGGCATAATAGAAGAATAATAGAATATAAATATTTTTAAGGTAATAGGAAATATAATGGATTCAATTTTAATTCAATTTTATTTTGTGCACCATTATATTTTATATTAAGATAATTCATTTGAAAACTTCATAAAACACCTTTGGAAAGGATTCTAGATTTATTTCATTTCTTATATTAAATATATTCATGAAAATCATTTTATGCCTTGAAAATTAATGAAAATCATTTTAGCTAATGAAATGTCTATTTGGATAATACATTAAAACCTATGAAGTTTTATAGATATAAACTATAGAGTTGAAATTAACAAAACTATGTTTTGAACTCAGGTAAAATAATAAAAACCATTTGGCAAATAGATTATGTTTTAAATAGTTTAAAAGAACACTTGTAAATATTATTTTAATTTTATGAATAACTATGGCTAAGTGGTTGAAATCAAATGCTTACAAAGAAACTTTTTATTTCACGAACATGGTTTGAAAGTTGGTAAATTATTTATCAAATTTCATATTGAGCTTTTAAGAAATAGAATGGATAATATATTGTTTAACTTTTAAACAACTTTTGAAAATAATGTTTATTTGAGAATTTGAAATATTAAATCTTTTCAAGATGCTTGAAGTCTTTTATAGTTGGTTTTCTTATGCATTTTAATATTTTATTTTAATCAAAAGAAAAGTTTTAAATTTTAGTGATGTTTAAACATTATAAAATGTTGGGATGTTACAAGCTTGGTTATTATTTTATATCTTTCAAGCACACAAGTAATAAGGCAATTATGATGATCTATGAAAATTTCGAGTTGGGTAAGAGGCTGGTAATGAACTCTCTTTGTTTCTCATTTTTTAACATATACTCATTCATGTGAGCATGCTTAGATGGTTCGCATAAGGTATATGTCGATTGGTGGATGCTTAGTAGTTCGTGTTCTCTTATGATCGTTTCCAATTTATTTATGATGAATGTCATTTCTCTTTGGATATTTGTCTGCATTGCTTTGCTCATAATAGAATATGATACAGTGGTATCCTCCTCTGAATAATTCATTTGGATTGACTTGGCACATGCTTACACATGTTATGACTGAAAACAAAAACTCAATTAGCCTTGATTACATATTTTGACTCAGAGTTCTTATATCTTTATTATGCCTCCGTTAATTCTATTTCATCGCAAGCATGATTTTGACGGTTATTGCTCTCTTGAATTGTCTCTTCCCATCTTTTGCTATCCTCTACTTGTACTAAGCTGAGATAATGCTTGTGCTTCCAAATCCCTGAAAACCAAGTTATTTCAAAGAGTCCACCATAAATACCTATACATGGCAGTTTCAAACCATTCAAGTAAATTCACATGTGCTACCTTTAAAATCTTCAAACACTTCTCAATTTGTGCCACTGTTTTGAGCTCATGAGGAAGTATGTGGGGTTACGGATATAAACCTTGTCGTTTGCCTTTGGACAGACTTTCACCAACCAGACTAGTGGCATATACATCCGCTTATCTATTAATTTGCAAAAAGAGCTGGCAAATGTGGTACCCAGTCCCAAATTAATTACAACTTTAACTATTGCATTTTCTTGCATATAGAGGTCGGTGGAGGCCCGAGGGGGGCCCCACCTGTTGCTCGCGCGGCCAGGAAGCCTGACGCGCGAGGAGGTGATGTGGCCACCTCGGCCGTCCACTTCGTGTCGTCTTCGGTCTTCTGGAACGTTCCCAAATAAAAATGGACTTCTAAACAGAAATCGTCCAATTCCAAGAATATTTCCTTAAGTACTTTTCTGAAACCAAAAATAACAAAAAATAGGGAACTGACACTGTGGCATCTTCTTGATAGGTTAGTCCCAGAAAATGCATTAAACTGTATAAAATGCATATAAAACATGTAATAACTTGGTATAATATAGCATGGGACATAAGAAATTATAGATACGTTGTAGACGTATCAGACCCTGAACTTCTTCAACTTGTACCTTCACTTCCTTAAGCGACAACTCTTGGGATGCATCTTTAGCTCGTTCATGTACGGGTTGACGATGTTCGCAAAGAAACTGTCCTTGGAGGGCTCAGGCGAAGACATGATGGCTCTAGATCCAAGGCTAAAATCTGACAGAGAACAACTCGAAACATGAACACGTCGAAAACACGATATACAGACCTCGAGGGATCCGGGGGATTATATAGCAAAAACTTTATGCAATAAAAGGAAGGCAACAGGGCGAAACCGAGTAGGAAACGAGCTCCGAGGCTCCCTCACCATGTGCAGGGGCGGCCAGGAAGGGGCCACTTGAGCACATGGTGGCGGTGCTTCAGGCACCGTTCAGGCACCGTCTCGTGCTTGTTTTGGTCTTGTGTTTTTCCATATTTTCTAAAAATATATATTCTATATCCCAAAATTAAATTCGCGAACTTTCTCTGACCGAAACTGTATGTTTTCGAATTCAGGTTCTGCAAACTCAGAAATAATTTCTTTAATAAAATCTTCCGGAGTAAGTGCTTGAATAATATCAACATCTTCATTATAAGAATCTCCAGAAATATATTGCTTGAGTCTTTGTCCATTAGCACTTGTGTAGAGTCATCTTTAAGTGAGGCAATTTTTATTGCACCCGAACGAAACACCTCCACAATGACATATGGTCCTTCCTGAAGGGGATCGCAGACAAAAAACAATAATTTTTCTAACAACGATAACCTTAAACTAGCCAGAATCTATACTATGCATATACAGTAATACAGAGGAGATCAGTATACATACCCTCGTAGACCGAAAAGCGGGGATTATGCTCCCACACAAGCGTTAACGATGAAGCCGAGGAAGACGACCTCGAGGTCGGGTACAGGAAGCAGACCTCCCAGCACCATAGCGTGGCACTGATGTCTACGCACGTTTCTATTCTCTTAGACATTGTTGGGCCTCCAAGAGCAGAGGTTTGTAGAACATCAGCAAGTTTCCCTTAAGTGAATAACCCAAGGTATATCTAACTCAGGGAGGTAGAGGTCAAAGATAACCCTCTCAAGCAACCCTGCAATTAAGATACAAGAAGTCTCTTGTGTCCCCAACACACCCAATACACTTGTCATATGTATAGGTGCACAAGTTATGCAAACAGATAGTGAAATACAAGTAATATTGATGATTATAAGTATTAATTGCAATATGAAATAAAAATAGCAGCAAGCAAACATGTAGCAGAACTTGTTGGAAACGTTGTTTTGATGCTTAGAAACAAGGCCTAGGGATCCTACTTTCACCAGTGGACATTCTCAACAATGACATCAAAGTTGAATAAATAAACACTACTCTCAAACACTCTCATATTGAACATTCATTGTGTAGGGCTACAAGAGCACCCTCAAAGTCAGAGTAAACTAACACCAACAATGTCATAAAGGAATCACACACGGTGCACACACTATCACCATTACAACCGTGCATAACCTTGGAGTTCATATTAAAGTAACCTCTAGAGAGCATAATAGACAAAGAGTAGCATCACATATTCAACTAGATTACAAAGCTCATCATCACATAAAAGATCACATCATGGGAGAGAGAGATGAACCACATGGCTACCGTAGATCCCGCAGCCCTGGGGGAGAACTACTCACTCCTCATCATAGGAGTCAGCAACGGCGATGGAGATGGTGGTGGAGTCGATGGAGATGGCTCCGGGGGCAATTCCCCGTCCCGGCAGGGTGCCGGAACAGAGACTTCTGTCCTCCAAATCTTTTCTTCCATGGCGGCGGCGCTCTGGACCAGTGGAGAAAATATCGAATACCTTGCCAGGGTTTTTGGTCTGGGGGTATATGTAGGCGAAAAGTGTGAGGTCGGTGGTGTCCCGAGGGGCCCACATCAGGTGCTCGCGCGGCCCAGATGCCTGTCGCGCGAGGACCAGGTGGCGCCGCCTCAGTCGCCCACTTCGTCTCGTGTTCGACTTTATGGAACGTTCCCGATGAAAAACAAATTTTAGAAAAAAAATCGACCAATTCCAAGAATATTTCCTTAAGTACTATTCTGAAACCAAAAACAGCAGAAAACAGGGAACTGACACTGTGGCATCTTGTTAATAGGTTAGTCCCAGAAAATGCATAAAACTATATAAAATGCATATAAAACATGTAATAACTTGGTATAATATAGCATGGAACAAAAGAAATAATAGATACATTGGATACGTATCAACATCCCCAAGCTTAGTCCTACTCGTCCCGAGTAGGCAAGAACGATAAAAGAAGAAGAATTTCTGAAGTGACATGCTTTCACACAATCTTGATCACGTAATAATGTAAGGCATGTAAACAGAGATCAAATGAATAAGGGTTGTAGTTTATATTGATATCAAATGAGTAATAAATAAACAAGTAGGCAAAGCAAAGCAAAGCTTTCAATGATATAGTACTAGATAGTAATCAACCGTGCAAAGTAGATATTAGAGATGATTTAAGCTTCAAGCACAATAATATAATCTTCTAATGCTTCCAACAAACATGACAACTTTGTGAAAGGATCAAGTCAAGCAATATCAATATGCACGTAGAAGATCAACTATTTATTTGTTCAAAACAAACAAGCAAGTGTTCAACGTTGGTTCCTGGCACCAGGATGTTTTGGCTAAGAGAATGTTAACGGGGGTTTGGAAGGCCAACGGAAGAAAGTCTCACAAAGCTGCGAGTGATCATTAGACAAGAGGAAGTCTTATAATCGAAGCTATGCAAGGAGTAGTGATTGCCACACAACGGATGCACATAGAGCTATAAGTATATGAAATCTCTCCAATGGAACTAGTGGGGGTGCATCCAACTTGCTTGCTCACGAAGATCTAGAGCACTTTTGAGTTCTAAAGTGTAAAGTTCCCCACATAGTTATGCAAGTAAGACATGAAAACTCTCTCATATGGCGTAAAGGTGCTAAACATGAGCAAAAATATTGATCATAAATGATATATTGCTATAACATGAGCACAAGTGATGACTATAAATGATATGGTGCTATAACATGAGCACACGTGTGTGAGAAAGAATAGTAATGCCGCCCCCTTTTTTCTCTTCTTTTTTCTTTTTTCTGTTTCTCTTTTCGATGGCCTCCATGGCTCTTTTCACTTTTAGGGGCAAGCATCCTAATATGATGATATGATAACATACTGATGATACAAGTAACTAATATGAATATGACATAATATGTATATGACACTGGTGCCTCTGCTAGTGTAGCAGGTAATGCAATGATCTAGCGTAACATGGGTAAAACCACACATCAGCGTTATAGAATCACGCAAAGCAATATATAAGTAATGAATGACACAAGTCATGTAATGTAAGTTGGATGTTGCATGGCAATATATCTCGGAACAGCTATGGAAATGTTGCAGTAGGTAGGTATGGTGGATATTTTGAGGAAGATATTTGGGTTATATGTAGGATAACAAGATGAAGATCTCCCACGAGTTTGGATGTACCCGCAAAGTATGCACCAACTCTCAATGTGAGATAGGGCAATGCAAAGTACCGAAGAGGCTAGCAATATGGTGGAGGAAGTGCCATGAAAACCGCAGCTTTAGAACTCACAAGTAAAAACATTCCAAATAAAAATATGATCTTACAAGGCATAATGAAAATCACTCCATGAGGGATCGTGGCAAATGATAAAGTAACCGTTGGCTTCCCCGACCGTAGCGCATAACATAAAGTCATTACGGTTGAATTAGCAAATAGAAGTCATATATCATTATGCAATCAACTGGAAATTTAAGTGTGGCAACTCTTCAAATTTTCTAGACCAACCATTAATCATTGCACTTTTACTAAACCATCATGTTACCATTAAGAAAATTAATATCTCAAAACAACAGCAATGATTCAAGTGACACAATTTAATGATCTACAAGATTATGTATCATTTAGTTACAGCATCTACCACATTTAGAATTTTCTGTTCTCAACCAAACACCAATCAACTTATTTAAAAGATAAACTCTACAAGTAATTAAACAATGAAATATTAGATTATGATATAATAAAGCTAACAGCTCTAGCAAGAGATGCATGAAAAACTAGAGCTAGAAAGCATAGCAGTAGTTAGAGAAGAATACTCAACAAATATAAGTGAAGAATACGAGTATTCATAAGAAAAAGCGGAGCGTGTCTCTCTCCCACAAAGGAATGATAGGATCCATTTTATTCAGAGAATGAAAATAACAAAAACAAAAAAAAATAGACGCTACAACAAAAGGACATAAGATGTGACAGAATTAAAATATAGTTTCTCTAGAAAGGACCTGATAGTTTGTTGATGAAGAAGGGGATGCCTTGGTCATCCCCAAGTTTTGACGCTTGAGTCTTCTTTAAATATGTTGGGGGTGAACCACCGGGGCATCCCCAAGCTTTGGCTTTACTAAGCTCTTAATCACATCATATCATCCTTCTCTCTTGATCCTTGAAAACTTCCTCCGTACCAAACTTAGAGTAAACTTCATTAAAGGGTTAGTGCATGAATTTTTTTAATATTTTGTAGGAACACAATTGCTACCAATGCTACTGGACATTATCTACAGCCACTGATACTTCATAGGATAAAAAGATCCAATCAAAATAGCAGAAGAGGCATTGCAAAATAAATGGCAGAATCTGTCAAAAACAGAACAATATGTAAAGACGAATTTTTTTGGAGTGTCTTACTTTGCTCAAATCAGAAACTCAAAACTAAAGACAGTTGCATATATATCTGAGGATTACGCAAAAAAAAGGCAGGTCATTTATATTTTTTAGTGAAGAGTTACGAATTAAACGGTGATCAGTAGAAAACTGTTTCTGCGCAGGAATGCAAATTTAGCATCAACTTTCAATTAGAGGCTTATCTTGGCAAAACAATGCAATAAAGTAACGATACAAAGGAATTGCTACAGAGGAAGGCATGTTCCTTGACTCAAATAACAGAAATAAAATAATGGGTTGTCTCCCAAAAGCTCTTTCTTTATAGCCATTAAGATAGGCATAATGATTTTTATGATGCTCTCATAGAAATGAGAACTGAAAAACCAAAAAGAGCATAAAGAGGAAAATATAAAGCACTTTTTAAGTCTAACCCTCTTCATATGCAAAGGAATCTTGTAAAGAAACAAGTCATGAAAGCACAAAGCAATAAGCATAGGAAAGCAAAACAAGTGCAACTTTAAAACTTTCAACATAAAGAGGAGAAACTTAATATTGTTGAGATACATAAAACCATGTTTCCCTCTCTCAAAATAACTTTCAGTAGTAGAAATAAATTCAACCATATAACCACAAGAATCATTCAACTTAGATAACCTAGGCACAAAAATAGGATCATTAAATTTATTTTGGAATTCATTAGCTTGCTTCCCTCTTTCAAAATAGTTATTAAGATTAATTTCAAGTTTAAGAGCATGGTTGCAACAAAGATTTGAAACTAGAAACAATTGCGAACCACATAACTATTTTTCAACATAAGCAAGTTTCTCCTCCATGGTGTAATTAGGAGAATTCAAGAACAAAGTAGGACTCTCATGAGTAAGAATACCATCACAAGAAGCAATTATATCATTTTTATACTCACTTTTAAACATAGAGGATTGGTGTAGCGTACCTGCACTTTAAATAAGGCAGATACCTGTGTATAGTGCAAACCCCTGGATCGATTCGTTTGCACACACAGTTTACGATATAATATCACAACAAAGTATCAATTTATTACATCGATGATCCAGACTTACAAAATATTCATTACAAGTTGCATAGCATAAAGCTAGCTTTGAAATAGTACACAGCGGAAATACAATAGCAGTGATTCTCTATCACTTTCATGCTGCCACAGGCGAAAACATGTTGGTTGTAGACTCGAAACCTATAAACGAAACCTCACTCGTCACTTGAACAATCTGCATTAAGAAAAATATTGCAACAACGTTGGTCAGATTCCATTAAAAATGGAGTCTGGCAAGTGACACTATGGTGGACACTTAATGGAATAACTCTAAAGCCTATATGCATATTTGGCTGGTGGAGTTCAAGGCTAATTTGCACAAAGCCAATTTTTCCTACTCTTTTGAAAACACTTTTCTTGAAATCAAGACGAGTATGGCATGAAAACCATAAATTTCATCTTCCCTTGTTCACCCATCAAGTTTTATTTCTGAAGTTGGAATGATGGAATCCTCCGTTGACGTCCGTGATCAGCTGCTCAAATTGTCCGTACCGGGGACACGGCTAAGTACTTAGTCTTACACTCTGCAGAGGTTGTGCACGTTCACCATTGTACCCATTCAACCCAATTTATCCTTTACACACCATTTGTGATAAGGAAAGGAGAAGAATGAGACGAGATCTTTCAGAAGCATTTTCCCTCCCACTCTGGCTTCACCCGTTCCACCTAACATCCCCCTACATCTGCTTGTCAAGCCGGAGAGAGTCCACGCAACATAATTGATCAAGCCAGAGCCCATATGGCAATGGCTGCACTGGAAGCAATCGTCACTCGGAGTTCTTCAGATTCCTTGGTTCCTGGGTGGCCATTCACAAGTGTACATACTCCAGGAACCATAGACATGGACCTGAGTAGCCACTCAACATAAACCATACAACCACTTACCACCCAGGTGTTTCATTCTTACCTTAGTATAATTTAGATTTTCACAAAACAACATTTGCATAGCATCAATAATTCTACTAAGTATGATATAGGAACCTAGACACAGGGGTAAGGGAATTCTACAAAGGTTTAGCATAGCAATACTATCCTACACATGCATATAAAAATACACTAAGTAATGCATATAGAAAATAATAGGAAGTTTATGAGGTGTGCCATTTGCCTTTGAATGTTGTCGTTGTTCACAACTCTTTTCAACGATACTCGGGACTCTCCGTTCAATCTAACAGTATAGACAAGCAACAATACAACAATCAACAACAAGCACAACTCCACAATGCATACAAACACATACTAGATGAATAAATAAGTTTTATAAAACTTTCTAAGGAATATATGTTTATGCATGATGTGAAAAATATTCCTAAGGGCTAGAAATGCTTTTTCATGCCATGAAAATCTTTTAAGTTAATGCAAGACAAATAGGTTGGTCCAAAAGGACTAAGGGCTAAGGTCATGAGTTGAATAAAATATTTTGTTTTATATCATCTTGAATAAGCCCTCTAATGGCTTAGTCTTGATGTATAGAAATATTTAGAGTAAATACTAAGTCATTTGTTCAAGATGATCAACAATTATTATCAACTCTTTGTAAATTGGACATTCACTATAGTGAGAGAGACAGACACCCAGCGAACCACTTAAGTTGTGGGACAGGTCTCATGTACGTGGACATGTAAGGTTTGTCTCCAGGCCGCTTCATCTCACTATGCCGTTAGGATCCAACAAACTTCAAAGATGATAACATCATGATCAAACTTTGTTTAAGTCTAAAAGACAAGATTAGGAAAGAGGGAAAAGATAGAAAGAAAGATGTAGTTGTCCTCCAGGCTTCATCTCCAGACTTGTAACTTTCTTCTGGATGATGTCTTGATTGAGCTCTTGGTAGTCTTGATGAATCTTCAGACTTGATGATTCTTGTATCCTCGAGGCTGGTCTTGGATTTACTTAGTCTTCATGAAGTCTCAGAGGAGAAGAAAAGACAGAGAGAAAGACTTAGAGAATAAAAGGGGGTTGGCCTTCTTGAACTTGTTCTCACTTTTCTTCCAAGTGCTTGACATCTTTGGGATGCTTCCAGAGTCTGTTTTCTTCTAAGTCCCTCATGAACTTCTTCTAGATTTTCTTCTAAGTGCTTCTTCTCCTTGAAGATACTTCCGAAGTCTTGTTTTGGCTAAGTCCTTCAATGGTCTTCTAGCTCCATCTTGAAAATTACTAAGTGTCTAAGTGTAGCACTTCACAAAAATGCTAAGTTGAAATTATTTCTAACTTAGAGAAAACTAATGAAGAGGTTTTCCTATGGGAAATATAATTATATAATCAAATAGGTTATGCATGAAATGCAATTTTTTATTCACAAGAAAGCATCAAAATTACTTTTGTGATTTCTTTATAAATATGCATGAATTTATAAATGAAATTTAATTAATTTGTATTTTTGGAAAATATAATAAAAGGAATAATTATAAGATTCAAGTTTTCTATGATTAAATTTTTATAATATAATTTAATAAATAATGTTAATAGACAGGAGGCATTTTAATTAAATTTATAGCAATTTACTTTAATCAAAATTAATATTTTTATTAATAGTTATATTGAAAATACTCAAACTATTCAAAATAAATATATAACTATGATTTCATTCAAATATTACTCAAAATTATTTTATAGCAGTGGCATTAATTTACAAATATTCTATAGTTTATAAAACAATTTTATTTGTAATTTTTGAATTTACAGATTAAAGGTTATGACAAAAATACTCAAATTCACCATTTGAAATTTGAATATTTTAAACTAAGTAAAATTTGAATTTTGGCAGATCCATAATATTCTACATGTCGAGGGCTTTCCAAATATATAAAAATATTTAAATTTGGATAAGTGGTTAAAAAGTTATGACAGATTTAAGTTGCAAGGTCTTTTCTGTAAAACTGCCATTTAAAATAAATTAAAGAAATCAATTTCCACGTGTGCACTGACTAGGCTGCTGACTGTGTTGCCACGTCAACGCTGACGTGGATAAGTGGAGCGATCTGGATCGTCAGATCCAGATCCAACGGACCAGAACAGATACCGATTCGATCTAAAAAGATCTAATCTCGGCCACACGATTTAGATCCAAGGGCTTACAGTGGTTGAACAGAAAGTGGCGACGGGGACTCGCCGGACTTGGAGAAGACGGCGGCGCTCGCTCCGGCATGGATGCTCCGGTGCCTCCGGTGACTCCCCGGACGCGGCGAGGCGATGAGGAGGCGCGGCGCGGCGCGCTGGAGGCGATGGTGGTGGCGGAGTCGACTCGTTCTTCCTGGAACGGCCAGGAGCGACGGAGGAAATGCGGCGGCGCTACGGTGGGATCCGGTCGTGCACGGGGTGCTCAATCACTGCACAGAAATATTTGAACGCGGGCCTTAGGAGATGCGCTCGAAGACGGCGGAGAGTGAGGAGAGAACCAAGGGTCGGGGGAGGTCTCACCGTGACAGAAACGAGAGGAACGTGGCGGCGGAGTAGAGGAACTCCGACGAGCTCGTGTGGCGGCCTGGCGGCGCAATAGGCTAGGGTTTGAGAGGGGAAACGAAGAGGAGATCGTGGGAATTATATAGGCCGAAGGGGGAAAACTAATCCGCGACAATCACGCTCGATTTTGGAAAGAGATCGCCGGCGTGATTTCCGGCCGGAGGTTGAAGACGGGGTGATGTCAGCGATGATGTCATCCGGAATTTTCTTTATTTTTCTGATTTCTTTTATTTAATTCATAACTTTTGATTTGAATGTCCAAATAAGGTCAAACAAATTTCTAAAAATTTGTAAAATTATTATCTTACTGTTAAACCAATTGTGGGAGTGTTTTGAACACTTTTCAAAATAATAATTTCGAAATATTGATTAAATGTAAAATTGACACTTTATGTTTAATTTAAAACTAGGGTTTAGTTAATTTTAATTTTGGCTAAATAATTTATATGAAATACCCATATTCAATTATGTTTGGATTTCAGTTATGTAAACTTGTTTTGCTGAAATCATTCTTCTTTATTTTGGCATAATATTAAAGAACAAAATATAACTAATTTGAAGGAAATGGGAAATATAAGGTATTCATTTTTAATTGAAAATAATTTGTGCACCATTATATTTTATACCAAGATAAATCAATTGAAACTTCATAAAAACTTTGGAAAGGATTTTAGTTTTAATTCGTTTCTTATATAGAAATATATTCATGAAAATCATTTTATGTTTTGAAAATAAATGAAAATCATTTAAGATAATGAAATGTTTATTTGGATAAATCACTAATTATAAAATATATGAAGTTATTAAAGTTATAAACTATAGACTTGAAATTTCCAAATCTATGTTTTGAACTTAGGTTAAATAATGAAAACCATTTGGCAAATAGATCATGTTTTAAATAGTTTCAAAGCACACTTGCAAATATTATTTTAATTTATGAATAGCTATGGCTAAGTGGTTGAATTCAAATACTTATAAAGAAACTAATTTATTACAATAAAATGGTTTGAAGTTTGTAAAACATTTTTCAAATGAGCTGTTGAGGTTTTAAGAAATACAATGGATAATAAAATGTTTAACTTGAAACAGCTTTTGAATATAAAGTTAAACTAAGATATTTGAAATATTAAACTCTTTCAATATGTTTGAAGTCTTTTATAGATCAAAAACAAAAGTTTTAAATTTTTGTGATTTTGGAACATTATAAAATGTTGGGATATTACAATTGGGTTAATTGGTTATGTGCCATACCGAGCTGAGTTTTATCAGGTTGTGCCATACCCGCACTGTTTCTCTATTTTGTGCCCTGATTTGCTCGCATATCACCCAAACGCTCGGTTCCCTCTGGTCAACCTCCTTTGACCCGCACTTGGCCTGACTGGTGGGGTCGGCCTGGCGTGGCTCGGCTGGAATTTCTGCGGCTCGGCTAGTGTGCGGCTTGGTTGGATATTTCTTTGGTCTGCACTTTTCGAATTGGACCGCTGGTAGGTTTGAATCATCGTCTTCCCCCCCACCCCCTAAATCCCAATCGGACACGCCGCCCCGCGCCTTACCACCGCCGCCCTAGCGTCGCCCCGTACACCGGTGGTGCATTGAACCTCCGCTTGGAAGACGCATCCATGGCGGCAGTTCCAGGCCCCGCCGTTCCGCCATTTGAAGGCGAGGACTGGGTGAAATCGGATTCAGATAACACTTGGATGGGGATGTAAGTACATAATATTTCTATTAATCTATTGATTATCTCGATTTCGTGATGTATGTAGTTGAATACGGCTTCAATTTGACCATTATAGCCATGAATTTTGTTCAATAGGATGAATCTGAATACCGCCTTTCGCTTGTCAGTTGAATTTGCCTCGCGCTGGGAGGACGATCAGGAGTTAGGCGATCTTTTTTGGTATCAGTTGGTGGTAGGAACGTATTTTTCTCTAAAGGATTTGCTTAATGCTATGTGTGCCCGGTACAGCTGGCGACCGGTTGATACTGTTGTTCTCAAATACTGGTCAATTGTGGAGGACAGTTTCATCCCACTCGCCGATGACACTAAAATTGGATACTTATTTGTTCAGAGCGTGACTGAGCGATTCGGTAAAATCAGGATTGAGGTCGTTCGGAAACGACTTGTACATGAATTGCGAAAGACTTCAACGCGAAAGGGGGAAGTTGCTAATGCAAACCTTCCACCGTTACCTCGTAGTCAGCCCAGTGGCAGTACAAGTCAGCCCTCCACTAGTAGTTCAAGTCAGCCCACTGTAGCAGGTGCTAAAGATGCTATGCATTCAGACGATGAAGCCGACGATCGTGTGCCGCGGAACGACGATGAAGATGAGAAGATGTTTCCTCAGTTTGTGGATGAATTGGGCCATAGGGCCCCTGCCGCTATGCTTGGACAAGATATTCCTGAAGAGGAGGAGGAGAACGATGACATGATGATTGCAGATGAATACGATGGAGATGACATGCCAGAGCTTGAATGGGATAGGACTGCTCCATCACTTGTTGCAGGGACAAGATTCAAAAATATGGATGAACTTCGGTTAGCAGTTACAACGTACTGTCTCATTAGCAACAATACTTTCGACATTGTGAAGAGTTAGAAATACAAGCATACGGTTCACTGACCAGATGAGAGATGTAAATGGAAGTTGCATGCCGTTCTTGTGCCAAAGAAGATTCATGACAAACATGATGCGAAAAACATGGTAGAGATAAAGTATAACATGCATGAACACACTTGTGCCCCTAAGGTGGACTGGCGTAAAAAACACTTAGCAACCAAAGGGTGGCTTGCAAGTGAGATGACTCCAGCGCTAATCGAGGACCAAAGGATTTGAGCAACTGAACTCTCCAAAGCAATCAGTGCAAAATATAAGCTGAAATGGTGTCTGAATTACTCGAAGGTATGGGAAGCTAGAGAACTGGCCCTAGCGACGATAAGAGGTACTGCATGGGAAGATAGCTTTCAGTTGTTGTACGCATTCAAAGGTGAGGTGGACAAGGCAAGTCCAGGTAGTGTGTTAGAAATCGATGATATGGTTGTGCGGTCCAAAGTGGATGGAAATTTTGTTGAAAGAAATGTCTTCATGAGGGCTTTTGTCTCTTTCAAGGCTTGCCATGAAGGGTTACGTAAAGGTTGCAGGCCATATTTGGATGTGGATGCAACTGCTCTAACTGGAAAATGGAAAGGACAGTTGGTAGTTGATTGTGCAGTTGATGGACACAACTGCCTTTTCCCAGTTGCTTATATTGTGGTGGAGGTGGAGAACGAGCAGAGCTGGAGGTGGTTTTTGTGCAATTTACACAAGGTTATAGGGGACCCTGCTGGATTGGTTATCCATACAGATGCTTGCAAGGGTTTGGAGAAAGCTGTAGGAATTGTGTTTCCTCAAGCAGAGCATAGGGAATGTATGAGACATCTTGCTGCTAATTTCAAGAAGCAATTTAAGGGGAAAATATTTGATGCAAACCTTTGGCCAGCATCGTACACATGCAGCGAGAAGAAGTATAGACACCACTTATGGACCATGCGATGAAAATCCCACCGTCGAAGCATACTTGGATGCACATCACGGAAAGCTGTGGACGAGAAGCTTATTTGGAACATCTTGCAAGGTGGACTATGTGACAAGCAACGTTATTGAAAGTTTCAACGCAAAGATTAAGCACCTGAAAGTTCTAATAGTGTGGGAAATATTTGAAAGCATCAGGCAGCTGATAATGGAGAAGATGGTATTGCACAATAGAATTGGACACTCATATGATGGCCATATCATCATCCCAAGTGTGATCAAGAATTTGCATGCACGAGCAAGAAATATGCAGGGTTTTATGAATATGCAAAGATGCATAGGCCTATTAGCCGAGACATATACCTTCAAAGACCATGTTTGGAGGTATCCAGTAGATTTGGGAAACAAGAAATGTAGTTGCAAGCGATGGGAGCTCAGTGGCAAGCCATGTATACATGCCATCTACTTCATGAACTACCTCAGAGGCGAATTGGGAAAAGTTGATCAATATGTGTCTGAATATTTCTCCGTTGCCAAGTTTAAGGAAGCATATGCTGATAACGTGCCTACTTTATTGGGAAAAGAACAATGGGATGAGTATTATCCAGGATTCAAACTATACCCTCTGACGCTAAACAGAGCACCTGGAAGGCCAAGGGTAAACAGAGTAAGACCAGGTGCAGGTGGTAGAGCCGTAAAGAGGCGTTCGTACAAAAGATGTGGGCAACTAGGGCACATGCAAAAGAATTGCAACAATGCAGTCCCCTCTACATTTGTAACAGACGAAGGATGGGGCGCAGATGAAGCAGCAGCCGCCGCCAAAGCAGCAGAAGCAGCCGCCAAAGTAGCAAAAGTCGTGGCAAGGGAGTTTGCTGAAAGGTACGTGTGTCTAGAGTTTTCCATATTTATAGGATATATATGTTTCACTTGAATTTCGAATGCCAGGGAAAAGAAAAAGCAAGAAGGGTAAAACTAAAGGCTACAGGCAGAAAAGGACTCGTCCGCAGAAAAGAGCTGCCCGTGAAGAATGGAGAGCACCAGAAGATACGGAACGAGAAGATCCTGAAGGAGAGGCATTTTTTCGGCAGCAGTTGGTGGAATGGAAGAGGTAGAGGAATTTGTAGCTTCGCCTCCGAGACCACCAGTTTCGGCTACTGAAAGTACTTGGGTTACAGCATCACCAGGAACAGGAGCATCACCACCAGCAACAGGAGCATCACGAGCATCACCAGCAACAAGAGCATCACGAGCATCAGCACCAGTAGGAGCATCACCAGCAGCAACAGGAGCATCACTGTAACGCCCCGGGTTTTATCCCCTTTTTATTTTGTGAGTTTTCTTTTTGCATCGACATGGCATCGCATTGTATCTCATTAATTTAACTGTTGCATTTAATTTCATTTCCCACAATTAAATTCAAATGCATTTCAAATTAATTAAAAATGTGTTATTTTCAAATCTTTTAAAAATGTTAAAAACTAGTTTATTAAATTGTCTATCCAAAACAAAAACTATTTTGTAAAGGTTTCGTATTCAAATTCCTTTTCGATTTTGTTTTAAAAATATAAAACCGAAAAGAATAAAAGAGAGAGAAATAAAAGCCCAAAAGCCCACCTAAGCAAACCCTAGGTTTTCCCACTGAAAATTCTTTCCCACCCCCTGCCTTTTTGCAGCCACCCTCCTCTTTTTTCTAGGATTTTGCAAAAGATCTTCCCCCTCTCTTTTTTCTCTTTCCCTCCTCCTTTCCCTTTCTTTTCCTTTTTCTTTCCTTTTTTTTCTTTTCTTTTTCCTCCTTCCTTCCACCTCCCGCACGCACCAAGCCAGCCTGAGCCCTCCCCGAGCACCCCTCGCACGGCCTCCCTCCGGCCGCCCCGCCGCCACACGCCTCCTCTGCCGCGCCTCTGCCTCCCGCCGCCGCGCGCCTCTGCCTCCCGCCGCCGCTCGCTGCCGCCGCCGCGGCGACCCGCGCGCCGCCAGCGCCCGCAGCACGCCGGCCGCCTCCGCTCCGCCGGCAGCGCGCGCCGTCGCCCCGCGCGCCTCGTCCGCCGCCCCGGCCTGCACCTCGTCCACCGCGCCCCGCGCGCTCCTCCACGCCGCCGCTTGCCGCGCCCTCTGCTCCGCGGGCGCCTGCGTGCCGCACGCCGCGCCGCCGGCCGCTCCCGCCGCCGCGCTCCTCCTTCCGCAGCGCGCGCCGTCGCGCCTCCGCCCCGCTGCGTGCCCGCCGCGCTCGCGACGCACCCGGCTGCCGGCCGCCTCCGCGCCCGTCCCACACGTTCCCCGCCGCCGCCTCCCCACGCGACGCGCCGCCGCGCCCCTGCTCCTTCCGACCGCCGCCCCCTGCTCCTCCGGCCGCACCCAGCCCCGAGCTTCTCCCGAGCTCGAGCGCCCCCGCGCCCCGGCCTCTTCCAAGCTCCACCGCCGCGCCGTCCCGCGCCATGCCTATCTCCGCCACCTCCTCCTCCGTCGCTCGCCTCCGCGTGCACGCCACCGCCGCCCCACGTCGCGCCATCGCCCGGCGCCGCCATCCCCCCGGCCACGGCAGTGCCCGGACTGCCTCCCCGACCTCCTCGCGTCCGCCGTCCGCAAGGTGTTGGGTGGATTGCCCGCAAAAACCTCCGGCGTTTCATTCGTGCCCGAGTTGTCCACCCTTCGAGGTGCTGCACTGTGTTGCCGCAAACGTCTATCATGACAAGATCTTCCGTTGACAAGGACTCCTCTTCGTGTCTGTCTCGTCTGTGTTCGCCTTGCGTTGGCCGCCTTCGTGCGTGTCCAGGAAGACCGTGATCCGCAAATGATGATGCTCGAGTACGGCGACTCCACCCACTTCCACGACACCGACAAACGACGATGCCCCGGTTCCGCGACGACTACTTCCTCTACGGACCGAAGGCGTCGGTTTCGAACCCTAGTTCACCCGATCCGACGTACGAACCCAAACCCTAACCCTATACCTATTTTATAAAATGTCATCTATCTTGTGCATATCGCATCATTCTTGCATCTGTTGCATCTCTTGGTTTTACGGGCGTAGCAAATCACCTAAATAATAAATATGGAATGTGTGGGGCAAATCAATATATATAATGCCCTATTCCATTTAATTTAATTACATCACCCATGCCATGTGTTGCCATGCTAACCAACATTTAATATTGCTGGTAAATAAATAACTTGCACCTAAATATTATTAATTGTCCGAATCCCGGTTCCGCTTAATTTGGATTAAGTGCATCTCGCATTGCATCTTGCCATGTCATTCATCTGTCCCATGATCATGCTGGATCTTTTGTTGTAGTTGTAAAATGCATCTTTTACGCTTTCCAGTGTTTGTTGCTTCTTCGCGGATACGACGTTGAGATGTGTGAGCAACGACAAGATCTGCTTCCATGCGGGATTCCAGGCAAGCAAAATTTGCTTGTTTACCTATACATTGTCTTTCATTCTTGCCGTTCATCTCTGCTACCCTAGTATTCAATTCTCGAATTGCAATCCCATCACATGTTTATCCTGCAGCCCATACAACTTTATCCCCACATCCCATCACATGTTGTTTGTTTACCTGTTGGCCTTGCGAGTCGTAGCGCATGCTTAGAGTTGATTGTGCGAGTCGTCTGTTGGTCTTATGTTTCATCTGCTTAGTATGATAGATTTTTCTACCTTAAAAAAATGTTGTATTATATTGGGGTCTTATAATTAAAAGATAAGGTACCAGGCGGAAGGCCTTGCGAGGTGTTTTGTTCTGCTCAGTGTCGACCTAGGAACTGAGATTTCATCCTCGGATCCAATTTTGAGCGCACTAACCACTTGTGGGTGGCCCTATGGAGCCCCCCTCGAATTTGAACGGATCTACAACTTGTCCATGTGCCGCAAGTAGTTCGGGTTTTCCATTTGCTCATATGCATGTGCATGATGATGATAATGATGAGAGGTTGTGTGATACGGGGGGTCATATAGGTGCGGTACGACACGAAGCGGACAGTTCCTACTGTGGTTTGAGCCGCATGGTGGCGTAGACGCAAACTAATGAGTCCGCAATTGAGATTCGACCGGACTCCTGACGCGGGTAACAACTCATATGGGTGGCACTTGGACTTGCAGTAGTGAAGGAATGGGTCGAGTTGAGAGGCCCTGATGCTTGCTTGGGTTGATCAGACGTGTATGGGTACAGTAGTGCACCCCTGTAGGGTATACTCTTATCGATGAGCCGTGTCCACGGTTATGGACGACTTTGGTGATGATGCTGGCTAACAAGATCTAGACAACTTACACCTAATCATTGTTACATAATTTGACTAGAAATATAGAATTACTTTCACAATAAATTATAATTAAAATTGTTTAATGTGTGAGTTTCCCGAATTGCTTCCTCATATTTGGTTGACGGGGTTAATCCGAGAATGGGTTATGATTGGTGTTAGTTGTACCTGGTTATCTTATACGCTCTCTTATCCCTCTCTGATTAGACGGATGTTGTAGCGTGTCTTCTCTAGGTTGCTAGTGCTGCTGCCACTAAGTCCACCTCCCCATATTTTGGGAGATGGTGTAGAAAGTAGACAAGTCGGTTTTGCTTGCCAGGGAGTGCCCTGACCCTCTTTTGGGTTGTGCTTTATGTGCAGTGAACAGGTTTGAAGTCTGACGACGTTAGCTTGGGAATCCCTCCGGCTTGGCTGGGCAGGGATATGGCGCCATTGCTTATCTTCAGGACTCTTAGTCCAATTTTCATCTTATCCGTAGTCGGATACTATTTTGCTTCTGCTGTCATTTGAATCTTTGTATTGTATTATTTGTATCTTGACTCGTTCGAGTCGTTGTTGTAATTATATCTTCAGTTGTATTTGTGGATGTATCGGAACTGTTGTAATGTTATCACAATTCCACCCACATAATGTGCATGTCTCAGCGTGCACATTATGTCTGGTGGGCGACCTAAAATCGTTATTATGCAGATTTCGGCGGGATCGCTTAAATCTACATAGTACCGATTTTAGGGCGTCACAATCACCACCAGCAGGAGCATCACCACAAAATAGGAACAAACAAGCCAAGAAGAACAAGCAGTGGGAGGGCATAGCAAGGAGCACCCGGAGCAAGTTCGTAGCTCCTTCTAAGAACACAAGGAGCAAGACAAAGCTCTGAACATTTGCGGAAACTTGTAATATTTGTTATATTACTTCTGTCGAACACCTTAAGTGCGCACTCCGGACGCGCTCAGAGCATGCCCGACGTGCTCTGGGCGTGCACATGCGCACATTTGTATAAAATTAGGGCGCGAACTAAGCCTAGACCATTCTTAGTCACTCCTAAATGATACTTTAGTGAGTATTTTGAAATTATAATGTTGCAATTCTCATTTGCATATTTGAGTTATGCGATATCACATGAGATCCATGCCCTTCTCATTTGAATGTATGTAGACCATGTTTTTCAACTTGAGTCGTTAGTATTACGACATAAGAAGACTATGTGCGTCGGTTTTTCATTTTTTCGATAATTTTTTAATTTTTTATGGTTATTTCAAAATCGGTCAAACCTAAGTTTGACCAACATTTAAACAAGTTTAAAACATGAAAATGAAAAACTAAGCATGGATCCTTCTTAGTAACTCCAAAATGAAGCTTTAGTGAGGTTTTTGAAAATTTCATGTTGCAATTCCAAAACCACTTCTCTCCAACCTTCGACCTCATAGTTTGAGTTATGCGATATCACCTGAGATCCATGCCCTTCTCCTTTGAATGTATGTAGACCATGTTTTTCAACTTGAGTCGTTAGTTTATGACATAAGAAGACTATGTGCGTCGGTTTTTCAATTTTTCGATAATTTTTGAATTTTTTATGGTTATTTCAAAATCAGTCAACCCTAAGTTTGGCGAACATTTAAACAAGTTTAAAACATGAAAATGAAAAACTAAGCATGGATCCTTCTTAGTGAAGGGATAAATCCCTAGAGGCACTTAATAAACATAGTTTATTGGTTATATTCCAATTGTTCATTATATGTTATATACCATGCTATAACTGTATTAAGCGGAAACATTAATACATGTGTGTTAGATAAAACAACCAGGTCCCTAGTAGCCTCTACTAAGACTAGTTTCGTCGCGCGATTGATGATCGAGGTTTTCCGATCATAGGGCATGGCGCCGGTCGGCAATGGAAGTCGTGTCGTTGTTTGAACGATGTGATGGACATACCCATATTTGTAGGACGTAGTCATTACGCCTTAAGACCGTGAGATCAACTCTTATTGTTATCCCTGGAACATACTTTGATCGCCCAAACGTCATATCTTATATAGTGTGAAAATGATAGGTGATACTTTTGGGTATCGGAAGGGGGTAGTTGAGACGAGGGGTCAACAACGGGATTTGTCAGTCCGTATAGCCGGATAGATACTCTAGGGCCCACTCGGTGAGATTATGTCAAATGAGTTTGCAAACACGTGACTAGGTCACCAGCTGATATAATATCATAGACGAGTAGAAGATAGTGTTGTCGGTAACGAGATCATGCTAGGTATGGAGATATCTATGAACGAGTCTCGGACGCACTAAGTATCACTATGGCAAAAGGTTTAAGACTCGACGTCCAGGTTTGATAGATGAAAGTCATTTGTTATATCACAGGGGTTAATTCATGGGGTCCAGACCTACGAGTTAATCATTGATCGGAGAGGAGTCTCGATCATGTCTGTTATTATATCGAACCGCTAGGGAAACACACTTAAGGGGTTTCGACAAGACAACCGGAAAGGAAAGAGATCACCGGGAACGTCCCGGGAATGGTCCGATGGAGATCGGGCAGCGACGAAATAGTTTTCGGAGCTAGAAAAAATTATATATAATAGTTTGATATTAGTTAGTGTAATTAATGTTTAAATATGATTTATATATTTATTTTAGAATTTGTTTAGGCTGATTTCCCTAAATGGGCCTTCTGGTTGAAAGAAGGCCCATAGGGGGGAAATTTCTCAAGGGAATTCGGTGGGGGCTTGATGGCCGGCCTAGATGGGCCAAATTGGGCCCACCTAGAGCCGGCGCACCAGCTTGAGCCGCACCAGGCATGTGGGAATAGTCCCACATTTCCTGGCTTAGGAGGTTGGCTCCCCCCGGGAGTCTATATAAGAAGGGGCACCCCTGGCCTTTTAATTCAACCAATTAATTCTCTAATTCTCTCTCGATTTCATGATTCCCTTTGTCAGAGTTGTGCCGGGTAGACAAGGGGAATCTCTCCACCATAGCCCGCTGATGCACTGCTGGTGTTCCGGTCCAAGTCTTTCGCTGCTCGTCCTGGACTGGAGCTTCGGAGGCCGTCGTCTCCACCGTATGTGTGTAACGCCTTGCGAGGTGCTGCGCTAGCGGTACTCGGAGGCCTTCTTCCTCCACCCGACCTCGAGGTCATCTTCGTCGTCTTTGTCGCGCCGAGTTCTTCGTGACCTAGAGGTCGGCTACGTTTTCTTCGTCGTCAACGCTTGTTCGAGAGCGTAATGCCCGCTATTCGGTCTACGAGGGTATGTATTCCGATCTTCGCCGTACTTCTATATCTGCATAGTGTAGATCTTGGCTAGCTTAAGAATATCGTTCGTAGGAATTTTTTTGTTTTCCGCCTGTGATCCCGTTCAGTGGTATCAGAGCCGATCTATCGTAGATATAGTTGTACGCTGTTAGAACCCGTGTTCTTCACGGGGGCACTGTTCCTATTATTTGCTACCCTCTAGCGTGCACTTGTGATTCCGGCAATATTGAGTTGATGAAGCGGCCCGGAGCGACTTTACACGTACGCTTACGCGAGACTGGTTCCACTACTGACATACGGCTTGTAACGTATCTGTGTCTGGCGGGTGTCTGTCTCTCTCTCTCTTTAGCTGGCTTTGCATTTTCAATGGAGGGCCCAAAAGGGATGCTTAAACATGAAATTATTGGATCGTTGTTGTGGTCATAAGGTTCGTAGGTATGAAGCGGTTCTATTTACGATAGCCCCAAGCCACGTAAAGTATGCAAAAGATAAAGTAGAAGCTTCTAACTTTATTTTCCAGGGGCAATGTGATATGGTCAAGGTAGGTTTATTAAATTGTTTATGGACTGCGGGCGCCAAGAAGACCATGGCGCAATGGACTATATCACATCACATTTGATGTTATTGTGTGCATCTTATATTGTGTGATTATATATATTAGTATATATTAGTTAGACGACGGTAGTTATATATAAGATGATCCCTTCAAAATACCACTATTGTTCTTCCTCCAACGAGCACCACCAAGAAAGTTCTACGTTATGAGGCAGGCCGTGACGATCGGGTGTCAGACATATCGTCGTTCGCATACAGTGGGTGTAAGCCATGTTGCACAAGCGTTACGTGGAGGTTATTGTGGTGAGCCTAGCATATGCAGATATGGCCTCGGAACACGGAGGCCGAAAGGTCGAGCATGAGTCACAGAGTTGTTGTGACTGACAATTGTCTACCCTTGAAGTTGTGTTGCCGGCTCTGACGATGAGGGGTTGCACAATGGATGGGGGTCGTGTAATCGCTGAAACGACCAAGAGGGATGTTGGTTTGAGTGGGAGTACTGATAGTTATTTTCTAAAATACTAGAACTGAAAATATAATGCACAAACTATGTTTTGCAAACCTTTGTAGATATTAACCAATGTAATAGCATCTTTTAAAATTAGGCGCATTCTGTGATTGATAAACTTAAAAGGTTGGGTCCAAACTTCACAGTTTTATACTTTAGCTTGAGGATACTCCTTGTTTAAACCGTTAGCTTTTTGTGATACAATACCCGCTAGGAAATAAATCCGGAGATTCCGCTAACAAAAGGATAATTTGGATTACCAAGTTTTTGTGCGGATGATATCATCATAGTCCAGTGTATGCTATGATCTCCTCCATAGAGAACCAACGATGTGTACGAGTTGTTAAATCGCGAACATATGAGATGATCGCTAAATTCGGGGTACACCTAAAGTTGGGTTGATGAAGTTTATCAGTATGTTGACTGATTGTCTTCTCAACCAAGATGGAAGAGAATACACACATTGAAGGAGCACGTGGCAGTCATACTTGATGACATTGTGATGCCTCGCTCAGCTCGATCACTGGATGACAGACGATGTTGCCAGGTGCAAATGCTTTGTCTTACACTATGTCTTGCAAAGGGGAATTGTTCACCTTTATGGTTCTTGATTACGTTGGAAGTATCAAGAAGATGAAAAGTCATCAATGATGATGGTGTATATATGATATACACGTTATGAATGTTTCACCTAAGCACGTACTCACAGTAGTGACTGAGTTTTTGATACTAGTCATGTTTTATGAAAACCAGGTTTACTGCTTGAGTAGCTTGAAAGGATGAGGCGACATTGCGTGTTGATAATGGTAGACAAATTGTTGTGATGGCCATAGACACTCTCCCTCTATATCTACCATTTGAATAAATTCTTTATGATCGCCTGTTAGTATGATTGTTATAAGTGTGTCTCCTCTAGCGAGACAATTGTTCATATATATTAGTGACAAATTCGTTGTCCTATATTTATGAAGTAATGATCATATGCCGATTTGAATTTAGATGGTAGAAGCTCCCACATTCATAATATTAATGCCAAAGGATACAAACTTAATAAAGACACCACATATGTGTGGCACTACCGCTTTAATTCATGTCAATGTTATAGTCAATGATTTAGCTCCATACCAGATGGATCTACAAGTACTTAGATTTGATCTTTTGGCACTTACAAAATAACTAAGACACCGTTTTCGGAAAACGGGCATATAACTTATTGATAGTGATGCATATAGATGTATGTGGATCAATGAAATAATTGACGGGTAGTGGAGACCTTTATTTCGTGAACTTCACTGAACGTTTTTAGCTTGTTGAGAATCGTTCCTGTGGGTGTATGTGAATCAATAAAAGTACTTTAACGTGTAGTGGAAGTCTTTATTTCATAGACTTCATGAATATTCCGAGTAGATATATAGATATCCACTCAGGGAATGTTAGTCTGGAAATTTTGATTCGATCAAACAAGTTCAGAATGAAGTAGGAAATAAATTTAACAAAAAAATCAAATTCCTGCGATACAGATCGAGGAAATAAAGATTTGAGTTATAATGTTGGCACATCATTGGAAGACTTGTGAGAAGAGTTTCACAAATTACGTCGCATGGAAAATCATAGTGTTATGGTATGTTATGACGTCGAAATCACACCCTATCGGATAGTGTGTAGTAAATAAATCTCTTATCGAATTATTGTGATCATTAGAGTCATATGGTAGAAACGCAATATTCACGTTAGATAATAGGGAAACCATTTGAATCCATGGAGACAATACCATATAAGTGATGGCATGGCTTTGAGCCTAGATTTTCGTTCAGCAATTTAGTGTTTCGATGTGATCAAACCTAAAATGGATTAATCTTTGTAGTGTACCGTACCTAAAGAGTTAGTTGGGTACATGTCTCACAACATAGGCAAAATCATTGCCGGGATATACCTTGCAAAAGAAATAGTTTCATGTCCAAGGGTATAAGTGAGAAAGAAACTAGAGCAAGACGAAGTTGATGAACTTACTCTCCAGACATCAGAGTGGCGCAACCGAAAGTGTTTTCGATGTCATGCTCACAGCTTGAAATAAGCTGATGATACAAGATCATGATGCTGTGAGCTCATACTAAGAACGTAGGTGTACGAGGTTGTGTTCCACACTGTGTGTTACGACAATCTTGTTATGAAGGTCACGTTAATGGAATATGACAGACCTACGAACTACGAAGAAGATGGTAGACCTAAGTCCGAGAAATGGATATAAGTCATATATGATCCAAAATAAAATCCATGTATGATTACCAGGTAATGACTTGGGTGATCTTCTTGATGGCATCTAGGATGTTAACAGAATATGGAATTTTATGAGAGAGTAGACACTGATAAGGATCAATTTGTCGTAAAATAGTTCTGACAGATTCAAAAATTGACCACAACGAGATTTTGTCTCAAGTGGCGAAGCCTAAATCTATTATGGGTCGTTTAGCAATTACTATAATTTGTAATCAGAAACTGATAGATGGATAAGAAAAACATATTTCTTAATAGTGTCATTAAGAAAGAGTTGTAATCAGTACAATAATGGTTTTGTGATCCTGAGGATGCTAAACATATATGCGAACTTCAGTTGTCCATTCATGGGCTGAAGCAAGCACTACAAGAAATATGCTCACTTGTGACTCCCCATATTGGTCACTAAATGGTCACGAAGTTTCATCCATGACCTTTGTATGACCAAAACCAGTTGGTCAAAAGCTTGCAGTCACTAACGGAACTACGTGACCATTTTTGTGCATTCGTCATAGACTTTTATGACCAAATAGAAGGTCACCGATGTTATGACCAATTTTTTTGGTCATTCACGATCTAGCCTGTCCACGTCAGATCGAACGTGGCAAATCTGACGTGGCACTAGAATCAGCCCAGCCCGTTTCAACCGGTTAGATGGGCCAAGCCCTATATTTCAGCCCATTGATTATTTTTTCTATGTCTTTTCTGGAAGGCTACATGGGCCAAGCCCAATAATTAGGCCCGTTTATTTTCTAGAAAGTTTTATATTTTAATGATTTTTGATTTACAACAATTATATTTTAATTCTGGCCCTAGTAATGAGATGGACCCACTTGTAGGCTAACCACAAAAGTCGTTCCCACTCATCAGATAATAGGTTCCAATTTCACAGAAATTTTCACCCTGATCAGGTTTTGTATTTTACATCTTTTAAACCACAAAACATAAGCAATATCTTAAACAGGAAAACGACAAACGAAATCAGTAAATAACCTAGATAATACAATTAGTGTATTACAATATGTACCGATTATATTACAACCGAAACATGTCTATTACAAAGATAAATATGGTATGCTATTCTTTGCTTGAGTCAGGCTTCACACTTCATCAAATGGCCACTTTCCACATTTCTGAAGCATCAAGCTCCTACAAAAAAAATAGATACTTGATCAAGGATCAAACATTATCAAACATACAATGTCAATAGCATAAACTAAAGCAAAACAATGTTTTACATAACTGATATGTTAGCTAGGTGGCCTACAATCACATGAATGCCCACCTCCACATGCTCCAGGAAGCAAGTACAACAACCATCTAATAAGTTACATGAACAAAATGGTTAGGCAGAAGACATATTTCCTGTCTAGGGAGTATATATGCAAGCAAATCCCACATATATCCTATTTAGACATATGCAAGTCCTATCACACCAATAAAAGATAACATGGTGTTACAACATGATTGAGCATGTCGGCCCAGTAGAGACTGGGGTATGAAGAGCCCACTCTTCCCAGGCCTCGCACGCGGGCTGATCAGACGAAACGACTAAGGACCAAGCCACCGCTTGGAGAGACCCTCGAGAGGCAAATCCTCTTGAGGGCCTGAAGAGGAAGCGAAGGCCTGAAGAGGACCTGCGCTTCAAGAGACCCTCCCGAGGCGCCGTGCGCCTGGAGAGAAGTCAACATAAATCCCTCCACAGGCCGCCTCGGGCCTGCGGGGAAGCTTCGCGGCCAAGGAAGTACGACAGGGCGCACATGGCCTCTGCCGTATCTGCAGATTGATGCAGGCGCTCCCTTTGCCGTTTTGGTGATAAAGGAGTCAGTAAAGTTGCGCCGCCTGCTCCAGGACAACCAGGACCTTCCTCTCTGATGATAAAGCAGTTGGATGGCGCAACACTCCAAGAAGATCGTCATCGTGGGCTCCACCTCAGAGACTACAACCCCTACGAGTCGTACTGCGTGGTCGGCCGCCTGTCGGCCACCGCGCCCAACTTTATCGATGATGGAACGCGTCCATGAACGATCCCGCAGCGGTGGACTTCAACTTCTCGACGCCGCTGCCGTGTGGGAGCCCACCTTGGACGCCAAGAGCAAGGAAGACGCATGCGGCGCCTGTAAAATGAACAAGACCTCCACTTTAGAGAAGGTCGGCCAATTGCTTGGAGAACACTTGTAAACCCTAGCTGAGCCAAGTAAATTAGCCTTCGGCTGGAGGAGGAAGAAGACCATTACTTCCCTCCCCAGGCACGAACCGCCTCAAGGGGGTGTTCGTCTAGCTCAGTTGTACTGTAATTCTCCACAACGCAATACAGACAAGCAGGAGTAGCGGTCTTACCTCCTCCTGAGGGCCGTGAACCTGGGTACGGGCTGGTGTCCATCTCTGTCGTGGGTGTTCCTCTCCAGACCCGGCGAGCACCGTCGTCGTGCCTCTCGAGGGTCTTGACCTCCGTGTTCAGTCCCCTTCACGAACTTCTCTTCAGGGAGTGACCACCCCTGTTCCGAGGGAGTCACAACCCGACATTTGGCGCGCCAGGTAGGGGATTGAGGTGCGTCAGCGACCTTCGAGTCGCCTCCGCGCCATGGCGAACACTCGCGCTACTCGCGCCGCCCGCGCCAACCGACGCGCGCTTGAAGGAGCTCGCGCCACGACCGACGCCACGGCCACACGCGCACGACGGGGGCGATCCCGCCGTGAAGAGCGCGCCAACTCAGGCCCTCATGCAGAAGAGACCGAGCACAACTCTGAGCACCAGGAGGACGCACATTCAACGCACCCGACGCGGCGTCCGAGCGGCTCCGGTTCAGGCAGGACGGACCCCGCGCCGCACACCGCACTGCTTATGGCGCAGGAACTTCTCCGCTATCAGCCTACAGCTGAGGCCCACGAGCAGTGGCTGGAGCGCCTCAACGACCTCGTCGGCATCGCCACGACGCGCCCCGCTCCGTCGCAGTCCATCGTGCCCCCTCCCTCGCGGGCACGGTCGCAACAAACGCGCCTCCGCCCCCGCCAGGGCCTGCACCGGCTGCGACACAGAGGGCTGCCTCGCACGCGTCCTCTCCGCACGATTGCTTGATCATGCAGCGCACCACGCCTGACGCTCGTGTGGGGATGGAGCTCCAGCGCAACCGCCAGAACATGCTCGTGGAGGAGATCGGCAAGGCGGGCCAGCAGAACCGCAGCGCGCTGCAGCACGGGGTCGCCACGTACGCCACAGGCTGCATGGCGTTCACCCGCTCCCTGCGTCACGTGGTCTGGCCCCCGATGTTCAGGCCGGCTCTCCCTAAGGGCTACGACGGCTCCAGCAACCCCATCGAGTTCCTGCAGCTCTACACCACCTCCATCCAAGCTGCAGGAGGAGACGACAAGGTCATGGCCAACTGGTTCTCCCACGCGCTTTGCAATTCTGCGCTGTCGTGGCTCCTGAACCTCCCCGAGGACTCCATGGACTCTTGGGAGGAGCTCTGCAAGCTGTTCGTCTCCAACTTCAAGGGGACGTACGAGCGCACCCTCACCCACAACGACCTGTGGGCTGTGTTCCAGAAGAAGGATGAGACGCTTCGCAAGTACATCCAGCGCTTCAGCAAAGTGCGCAACAAGATCCCGAACATCCCTGACACCCAAGTCATCGCCGCCTTCCGCGAGGGCGTCACAAACAGCAGGATGCTCGAGAAGCTGGGCATCCACGACAAGCTCACTTCTATGGTGAAGCTATTCGACCTGGCGGACAAGTGTGCCAAGGCTTAAGAGGGACTCCTCTTCGTCAAGATGTCCTCGAGAGGGGACGAGCACGCTGAGGGGTCCAGGAGCCAGAAAAAGAAGGAGGAGCCCAAACGCAAGGCCACCGCGGTTCTCGCGGCAGAGCCTGACGCGAAGGGCACCCGCAGGGACTCCCCTGAGCCTGGAGCGAGGAAAGATGACCACCGCCCTTTCTGCATCTACCACAACACGCGCGGTCACTCTACAGAGTCTTGCTTCGACCTCAAGAGGTTGAGCAAGGAGCGAGAGCAAGTAGAGGGCTGTGGCGGCCGCGGCCGAGGCCGTGGCTACCGCGGGAGCGGACGCAAGAGAGGCTACCAGAAACCATCTGGCAATCATGCTAACGCCACGAAAAAGAACGGCAATCTCCCTGACGAGGAATATGGTGGCTACCAAGCCCCAAGAGGCGCCATTGCCTGCATCCTTGGTGGGGCACATGCGCCAAAGTCGAACAACCAGTTCAAGCAGTTCACCCGTGAGCTCAACGCCGCCCTCCCAAGCACTGAGACCTCCAGGCCCCTCAAGTGGTCGCAGTACACCATCGCCTTCGACGCTTAGGACCACCCCAAGTCCACCAAGACTGTTGGAACCCTCCCGCTGGTCTGCAGCCCCACCATCGACAACGTTGCTGTCTCCAAGATTCTCATCGATGGTGGAGCAGGCCTGAATGTTATCTCCACAGATACGTTCGAAGCGCTTCAAGTGCCCTACGAGCGGCTCATGCCCTCGAGGCCCTTCACGGGGGTCACCAGCGGTTTGATCGAGCCTCTAGACCAGGTCAGGATTGCCGTCACCTTCGGAAGCGAGGAAAACTACCGCACCGAGCACATCGACTTCGATGTCGCGCACATCGGACTGTCGTAAAATGCCATCCTCGGCTACCCCGCGCTCGCGAAATTCATGGTCGTCACGCACCATGCCTACAACATGGTCAAGATCCCCGGCAGCGCTGGCACGATCACCATCCGTGGATGCTACGCGCGCTGTCGAGACGGCCTACAAGGCCGCCGCCATGGCATTCCCCGCAGATGAGGACATGGAGCCTCTCGAGAGACCCAAGAAGAAGAATCAGTTGTTCTCCCAGAAGACAGCAGCTACGAAGAAAATCTCTCTGAGCTCCAGCAGCTCAGGGGCTGAAGGCTCGGGGGCTAGCGTCACCATTGGCGTCATGCTGCCTCCCAAATAGGAAAGCGGGCTTGTCGCCTTCCTCCAGGCAAACTCTGACATGTTCGCATGTACACCGTCAGACATGTCTGGTGTACCGAGGGAGGTGATCGAACACCACTTAGCCGTGTGCCCAAACGTGCGCCCCGTCAAGCAAAAGGAAGGAAAACAAGCCCCTGAGAAGCAAGCGTTCATCGTCAAAGAGGTCGAGAAGCTCAAAGCAGCAAAGGTTGTCCGCGAAGTCGCGCACCCTACTTGGCTCTCTAACGGTGTGGTAGTCCCAAAACCCGCCAGAGGAGGCCGCCTCTGCATGGACTACACTGATGTAAACAAGACCTGCCCCAAGGACCGTTATCCCATGCCAAGAATTAACCAGATCGTGGACTCCACGGCAGGCTGCGACCTCCTCTGTTTCCTCGATGCCTTCTCTGCTTACCATCAGATAAAAATGGCTAAAGAAGATGAGGATAATATGGCTTTCCTCACCCCTTGCGGTGTGTATTGCTATGAATACATGCCCTTCGGCCTAAAAAATGCCGGAGCCACCTTCCAGAGGCTGATGAGGATAGCCCTTGGCGAGCAAATGGGGACGAACGCTGAGGCATATGTCGATGATATCGTCGTAAATCACGAGAGGGAAATACTCTCCTCGGGGACCTTGAAGAGACTTTCGCCAACCTGTACAAGGTGAACATCAACCTAAACCCCGCCAAGTGCGTCTTTGGAGTACCTTCAGGCAAATTGCTTGGGTTCCTCGTGTCTCATCGAGGCATAGAGGCAAACCCAGACAAAATCAAGGCCATAGTGGGCATGCAACCTCCATGCAGGTTCAAGGACATGCAACGCCTAGCAGGCTGCATAGCCAGCTTGGGTAGATTAATCTCCAAGTTTGGTGAAAGAGCCCTACCGTTCGTCAAGATCATGAAAAGAAAGAGCACTTTCAAGTGGACCCCTGAAGCTGAAAAAGCGTCCGAGGACTTGAAGAAGTACCTGGCCAGCCCACCAGTAATGGTCGCCCGAAGATCAGGCGAGCACCTGAAGCTGTACCTATCTGCTACTCCACAGACAGCCAGTGTCGTCCTTGTGGTAGAAAGGGAAGAGCCAGTACTCCACAAGAAGAGTGCAACCACTCCAAAGCAAAAGCCTCCTGATCAGGAGCTCGACGAAAGGGCAGCCCTCACAAACCCACCGCCAGGCCCAAAGCCCCAAGAAAGGCCCGCTTCAAGCCAACCGCTGCAAAAAGATCCCGCCAGGGAGCCTGACGAGCCCCCTGAGGCCTACCCCCTCGAGGCCAGTGACAAACCCCCTTGAGGGCCCAGCTAAGCCCCCTCAGGCAGAAGACGCCAAGGCTACAGAAACTACCCTCATTGAGCATCCAGTCTACTTTGTCAGCACAGTACTGCGTGATGCTCGCGAGCGGTATACAATGAAGCAGAAGCTCCTCCTCGCACTCCTCATCGCCTCAAGAAAGCTGCAACAGTACTTCCAGGGGAACCCCATCACGGTGGTCACCTCTTTCCCCCTGGAGCAAATCCTGCGCAACCCAAACGCCACAGATCGTATCGCAGGATGGAACATAGAGCTACAGCCATTCAATTTGCGCTTCGATACCACAAGGGTAATCAAAGGAAGAGCGCTGGCAGACTTCATCGCCGAATGGAATGACCCAACCCCTAAAGAGCCTTTGGGAGAACGACAAGAGCCCCTTGGAGATAAAATGCCCAGCCAATGGACCATGAAGTTCGACGGAGCTTTCGCTTGTCGCCACGGCGGGGCTGGCGTGGTCCTGATCTCACCAAAAGGTGACAAGCTGTATTACGCGGTCCAGTTGTGCTTCGGGATCGACAAGATCTCCAAAAATATCGCTGAGTACGAAGTCCTGCTTGTTGGCCTACGCGCCGCAATCGCCCTAGGCATCAAGCATCTACTCATCAAGGGCGACTCCCAGCTGCTCGGCAACTTCTCTAACAAAAGCTACAAGCCCAAGGACGACCACATGGCCGCATACCTTGAAGCGGTCCGTAGGCTTGAGAAGCACTTCAGGGAAATGGAGCTCATGCACATCCCAAGAAAGGAGAACCAGGAGGCTGATGACATCGGTAAGCGCGCATCAAAGAGGCAAGCTCAGCCTCCAGGCGTATTTGAAGAAAGGCTCATCAAGGCATCCATAAAGTAGCCTCAGAAGGCAATGCCCGCAAGCACAGATGAAGAGTTCCTGCAACCACCTTCGAACGGGGCTCCAGATTGTGGGCCTCCTACAGGGGAGCGCCTATTGCTCACATCGGTGCATCAAGAAACAGAATGGATTGACGAGATCAAGGGCTACCTCGACATAGGGATCCTTCCCGAGGAAGATGTTGAAGCGGAGCGAATCGCCCGCCAAGCAAAATCTTACAAAATCCTCGAAGGGAATCTCTACCGCAAATGCCCAAACGGCACCGCGCTCAAATGCGTTCCTCCTGAAGAAGGAAAATTGCTGATCAAGGACATCCACAGCAGGAAATGCGGCCACCATTCGTGCGCCCGCACCCTTGCAGGCAAAATCTTCAGGAGCGGCTTCTACTGGCCTCAAGCACTTCAGGATGCAGTGGACATCGTCCAAGCATGTGAAGCTTGCCAGTTCCACGCCAAGAAAATCCACCAACCCGCGCTGGGGCTACAGACCATTCCGCTCTCCTGGCCGTTCACGGTCTGGGGGCTGGATATCCTGGGACACTTCCCAACAACGCAAGGCGGATATCGCTACCTCTTCGTGGAAATCGACAAATTCACTAAATGGCCCGAAGTGGAGGCGACGCGCACAATCACAGCAGGCACGGCGGTGAAATTCATCAGAGGCCTGGTCTGCCGCTTCGGAGTGCCTAACCGCATCATCACCGACAATGGCTCGCAATTCACCTGTGGCATCTTCAGAGCCTACTGCGAAAGAATGGGCATCAAGCTCTGCTTCGCCTCAGTCGCTCATCCGCAAAGCAACGGACATGCTGAGCGTGCAAACACAGAAGTCCTAAAAGGCCTAAAGACCAGGACCTTCGACATCCTCAAAGGCCACGGCAAGGTCTGGATCAACGAGCTCCCTTAGGTTCTCTGGTCCATCCGCACAACGCCACACAAGCCTACGGGGGAAACACCATTCGCCCTCGTCTATGGAGCCGAAGCAGTCCTTGAAGGACTACGACGCCACGCCGCCCTCCGGGCGGCCAAATACCAGCAGGACCTGAGACGCTACCACAGCCGCAACGCGCGTTCACGTACCCTGGAGGCAGGCGATCTCGTACTCAGGCAAATCCTCTCCAGGGAAGGCCTCCACAAGCTGTCCCCGATGTGGGAAGGCCCCTACAGGCTCACCCACATCGCCAGGCCTGGCGCGGCTTGCCTCGAAACTCAAGACGGCATCCCCGTCAAGAATCCATGGAACATCATGCACCTACGCAAGTTCTACCCGTGATCATCGTCACGCCCGTGATCATTGTCACGTCTAGACATCTAGCGGAAGAGGCAGCTTACGGCTCAACCTCCAAGCATTTTTGTCTCCAGAGGTTAAAAGCTCACGGCTTAAACCTCACAGAATTTTTTGTATCCAGAAGGAACAAACGCAGAACGTGATCATCGTCACGCCTGTGATCATTGTCACGTCAAGACATCTAGCAGAAGAGGCAGCTTACGGCTCAACCTCCAAGCACTTTTTGTCTCTAGAGGTTAAAAGCTCACGGCTTAAACCTCCAAGCTCCAAAGGCTTCTCTCGAGGGTCAACCCTCCGACCTCTCCATGTAACGAGCCACCTCAGGCCGTTGAGAGTCTCTGCCATTAATGAGTGGTCCCCATGCCTCGACATGGTCAAAACATTAACTTGGCAACCCCAAGCATAATAAGACAATTTCGTTCTCAAGCGAACTTAGCGCCTCGGCGCCGATATGTAATATATGGTGGTGAGTTTTATTTACGCATTACTTTGTTGAAATGTGCGCTTATATCTCTCCACATGCGTACCTCACGAGCGGGGGCTGAGTACGGTGCCAGTGCCTCAAATGACACACCAGCAGCACTGCAAAACCCAAGGATCCGAGCTCTGGCTGGAGGGCAAGAGCACACAAACACGCCATCTCTACAGAGGACCTTGGTACTTACTCTCCTCGTAAGGAACGCCTGAGGGGACCTATAAGCGCGCACGAGTCCCATGCACCGTGATCCAGCGTTTGAGTTCGCCCCTCTAACAATCTACAGGTAAGAAATGCCCCCGCAAGCCTGAGGAGGCATCCGGGAAATATCCCTCAAGAGGACCTCCTCGCCAGGCAAAAAGTCTCTACAGGGGGAAAACCTTGAGAAGCTAAGTCTCGCACCCACGCCTAAAGAGTGTTTTCTCCCCCTCTAGCGCATGTTTGCCCCTCAAGCGACTTCGCTTGCCCTTACGCTTCATGGACTACTCCCACGTCTAAGGGGGGCACTTGAGCATCACGACTCAGGACTCTTACCTCTCCTAGGCCTAAACTCCCCCCGGCCTTGTGGAGTCATTGCTCCTGCATACCGAAGCGGCAGAGTCATGGCACGAAGAGATGGGTCCTACCGATGCAGAGAACAAATAGACTTGAAGATGAGTCCAAAGAGACCTCTCGAGGGGCAAGCACGTTAAAAGCAAACATCAATTGAGAGTATATTACAGGCCAAAAGGTCTTACATATCTAAACACAAGATTGTTTCAGATATAGGCGCACGCATGCGCAATAGCGGGCAGCTCAGGCGGAGGTATCGTCATCTTCTAACTCCTCCACTCCACCCTCCTCGGTCTTGGCAGAGGCGGCCTCCTCCTCGCTGTCCTCCGCTGCAGCCTCCGCCCGCCTAAAGCGGTTGCAGAAGGCATCAACCTGCTCGCGGAGGTAGTTGGAGACCTTGTGCGCATCCTCGCCTCGGGCGGCCTCCGTCACGGTGGAGAGGTCGAAGCCTGGCGTGGGGAGCCAGAGGTTGGTAAAGATGCGATCAACAACCACCCCTAGGAGCTGCCGGCTCTCGTCCTTGATCATCTCGCGGAGCTCGACGACGGGGCCCTCGAGGGCCGCGAAGAGCTGGTCGAAATAGACCAGGTACATGGCAGCATCACCGTGGCCTTGGACCTCGGTGTGCGGCGCGTCCGCGCCGAGCTGCACGGCAAGCTCGTTGCCCCGGGCGACCAACGCCTCGAACATACGCTCACGCTGCTTCGTGAGCGCGTTAGCCGCCTGGGCTGAGTCCGACGCCTCCGCCGCCCGCTCCATCGCAGGAGCCACATGCTCCTCCACGTCCTTGGCCAAGGAGGTGAGGCCATGAACTGCTTCATCGCGGGCCTCCTCCGCTCGGCGTCGGCCATCCTTGGCGCGCTTCAGGCGGACCTCCAGCTTGGAGTTGGCCTTCTCGAGCTCAGCGTTCCGCCGAGCGTCCGCGGCGTTCTTGGCCTTGAAGCGGTCCTCCTGCTTCTGGGCCAGGCCACGGTACTTCTGCGAGTTGGACTTGCGGAACTGCTTCTCACGCTCCACAAGGGCAACATCAGCCTCTTTCTTCTTCTCGGCGAACCGCCGCTCGAAGCGTTCGTAAGCAAGCTTCTGGGCGGCGACGTTCTCGTCGTACTTCGAGATTGCCTGGGCCAGGTCTCCTTCATGCTCCTCGAGGGCCTCACGCTGGGTGGCCAGGTCGTTCTCTGCATGAAGGAGTTGCTCGTCGCGCTGCCGTAGCTCTTTCTCCTTGAGGGCCAGCTGCTGTTCGCGCTCGGCAAGGCCCTTGCGGTCCCCCTCCATGGTAGCCTGCGCAGCCTGGTGGGCGGAGAGCAGCTGAGACTCTAGTTGGCCCAGCTCGCGACGCTTCTGCACCAGCGAGCCCTCCATCGCCTCGCGCTCGGTCGTGGCCTCACGCAGGAGCTCCGCAGCGGCGTCGCGTTCCGCTTTGAGGGGCGCGAGAAGTTCGTCGGCATCACGGATGGCCCCCTCGCGGATCTCCTTGGCAAAGCGTATGGCCTCCTCGCGGGCGACCTGCAGCGCCAAGCCCTCCAGCCGGTGCGCCTCAACTGCCGTGTGGTAGGACGCCCACGACCTCGCCAGCTCCTCCTGCTGCCAGGCGAGCTGTATGTCCCCAAGGGCGAGGTGCGCCTCCAGGCCCTCCAGTGACTCCCTCACGAGGCCGAAGGCGACCTCACGGCGCCCCGTGCTCCAGTCCCAGCCTCGGAGGACCAGCTCCTGGCTTGTGGAGGATCCGGCTCCGGCGTCGAGCCCCAAGCGCCGGCCTCGGGGAGAGCTCGGGGGCTAGCCTGGGGTCCACACGAGCCCCGCCAGCGTCCTCTTCGGGGCCCGCCGCAGCAGGGCGCTCATCGCCTCCAGTTGGGCAAGGAGGCGAGGAAGAATCTCCCCTTCCGGACGCGCCCGCGCCTGTTGGCGCCTCGCACGTTTCCATCGCAGGCTGCACGGGAGCAGTGGGTGCAGACGGCGGAGTAGGCGCACGCGGTGGCGTCGACACGCGTGGCAGCGTTGGCTCGCGCGGCGGAGTTGCCTCACGCGGAGGCGTAGCCGCGCGAGGGGGAGTAGGAGCGCGAGGTGGTGTGGAAGCCCTCTCATCGTGGTTTCCACCACCATTGCCGCGGGGGACGGTGTAGGTGCCTCTAGACGTGGCGTTTCCTCCCCTGCCGGAGGCTCTGCCGCCCCCACTTGAGGCGCAGCCACCTCCACTTGAGGCACCCCATCATTGGGCCCATGGAGGCCGTCTCCACAGGCCTCGTGGCCTCGTCAGCCACGGCCTCAGCCGTGGCTCTCTTCACATCAGCTGCCTTGCGAAAACCCAGGAAAAGATCATCAGTAAAGGGCAAAATGAAAAAAGAACAACCATCGAGCGGCCAAGCGTCATGAACACTTACCCAGAAGGAGGGGCGCCAGCATCGACCCACGCCAAGCCTGGCGAGCGCCATGAGGGGAAGGTCTTGGCACCAGACCCCTCCGGGGGCGTCACCGCTTTCCTCTTCGAGGGGCCGCGAGAGGGCCTCTTCCCAAGTGGTCCACGGCGGCCTTGGTGCGGGGCCCGCGCCTTGATGGAGAGGCCTCCGCGTCAGAGGCCTCCCCTTCCTCAACCTCCTCCTCCACGGGGCGCAATGGAGCCACCACGAAGGCATCGTCATGACCTGACGAGATGTCGCAGACCTCGTCGGTGAATGGCCCTGCCCTCGAAGAAGACACCTCCCCCGTCGTGGCCTCCTCCTCACCCAGGCCAGCTCCTGAGGCCGAGGGAGAATCTGCCCCTTCCGCTCCCCGCATGGCAGGCGTTGGCACCTCCAAGTCCGCCTGGCCTGTCGGGGTGAACGGAGGCATCCCCTCCAGGATGGCCATGCGCTCCGTCAAGTTGTACTGATGGAGAGGCCGGAGCGTCGCAGGGAGCAAATCCACAGCCGGGCTGACGAAGAGCGCGGACAGGACATTGTCGACGGTGTCCTGATCGTTGTCTTCCTTGTGGAGCCGCATCTTGTCATTCGGACCCGAGTACATCCACATGGGTACCGAATGGGCCTGAAGGGGCGTGATGCGGCGCGTCACGAAGTCCGCCATTATGATCTGTCCCGTGAGGCCCTCCTCGCGAAGGAAACTCAGGCGCCCCATCAAGCTCGCGTTCCTCGCGCCGTCGAAGGTCGCCTAGCCCCAATGGAAGTTCTTCAGCGGTGGTTCGTCAGGGACCTCGAGGATGGCGTAAGGGTGCTCCACCCCGACAAAGAACCACTTCTGGCGGAAGTCGTCCACCTTCTTCGTCACTGAAGTGATGGCCTTGTTCTCGCTCCAGGACATGGGGATGTAGACGCTCCCCATGTCGTCGACGATGCGGAATGAGACGCACCCTGAGCGCTCATTCTTCGCCGTGCTCCGGAGCGCGTAGAAGCACCGGAACAACCCCACCGTGAGCTCCAAGCCCAGGGATGCCTCGCAGAGGTAGGCGAAGACGGTGAGGATGAGGATGGAGTTGGGGTGCAGATGCAGCAACTGTACCTGATAGAACGCCAGCACCGCCTCCAGGAACGGCGAGAAGGGTGGCACTAGCCCGGCGGCGAGGCAGTGCTGGAAGATCAAAAAGTACCCTCGCTGCCGCTTTCCGTGCGCCGTGGTCTTCAGGGCGGTGGCGCCATGCTCGTTCGTCCGGTCCGCAACCAAGTACCCGACCTTGGTGAGCGCCTTCTCGTTGACGCGCACGCCCAGCAGCGCCGCGCCCTGTACGACCTCAGGGGCGTCCGCCTGGGAGGAAGTCCCCGCAGCGGCCTTGCCCTTGCTCTTGAGAGGACTCATTGCCAGGGGCTCGGAGCGCTGGGGAAGACGGAAGGAGAAGAATCGCAGGAGAGAGCAGAGGCGGAGAGCTCTAGGAGGCGGAAACTTCTGCGAGAAAGATTGGAAATGGTAACGGCTCCTTGCTGCGACGCTCGGGCTTTATATCCCCACAAGGAGCAGTTACCGGGGCGTGGTGGGACCCCCCCAGACTCGCGCCCCGGATCGTGCGGGACCGTTACTCGTTTGAGTGCCGCGTGGCTCGGGCCGGCCGGGCACTATGGGCCCACGACGCTTCGCCTGAGCCCATGGGCTCAATCATGCACATCGTGTGCCTGGGGTCTACTGTCGGCCCAGTGGGAACTGGGGTATGGAGAGCCCACTCCCCCCAGGCCTCGCACGCGGGCTGATCAGACGAAACGACTAAGGACCAGGCCTCGCCGCCTGGCGGGACCCTCGAGAGGCAATTCCACTCGAGGGCCTGAAGAGGAAACGAGGGCCTCAAGGGGTCCCTCGCTTCAAGAGACCCTCCCGAGGCGCCTGGAGGGAAGTCAACGGGAATCCCCCCTCAGGCCTCCCCAGGCCTGAGGGGAAACGTCGCGGCCAAGGAAGCACGGCGAGGCGCACATGGCTTCTGCCACGCCCACGTGGTGACGCAAGCACCCCCGTTGCCGTTTTGGTGATAAAGGAGTCAATAAAGTTGCGCCGCCTGCGGTAGAACAGCTAAGACGTTCCACCTTGGTGATAAAGCAGGTGGACGGCGCAACCCTACAAAGAGTACGTCATCAAGGGCTCCACCTCAGAGACTGCCCTCCCCCGCGGACAATTCAGTGTGGTCGGCCGCCTGTCGGCCACCGCGCCCACCTTTATCGGTGATGGACCGCGTCCATGGACGAACGGGACGTGGTGGACTCCTGCACCTCCACGCCACTGCCGTGTGGGAACCACCTTGAAGGCCAAGCAGAAGGAGAGCGCGAGAGGCGCCTATAAATGCACCAAGACATCCATTGTAGAGGAGGTCGGCCAATTGCTTGTAACCACGCTTGTAAATCCTAGCGATCCCAAGTAGGATAGCCTCTGGCTGGAGGAGGAAGGAGATCATCGCTTCCCTCCCCAGGCAAGAACTGCCTCAAGGGGGCCTTCGACAAGCTCGGCTATGCTGTAACCACAATAATCTAATACAGACAAGCAGGAGTAATGGTCTAACCTCCTCACAAGGGCCGTGAACCTGGGTACGGGCCGGTGTCTATCTCTGTCGTGGGTGTGTCGTCTTCAGGTCCGGCGAGCATCGTCGCCGTGTCCCTCGAGGGTGTTGACCTCCGCGTTCAATCCCCTTCACGAACTACACTTCAGGAAGTGACTACCCCCAATTCTAGGGAGTCACAACCCGACAAAGCCTTCATATTGGAACAGGGAACAATGTTGCCGAAGAAAGTTTTCATTATTTTTGCATACAAAAACATTTTTCATTTTTCGAGTGTGAAAAATAGGTTTTTTTGTGAAGCATCTACCAAAAATATGTTGCAAAATGGGAGAGAACCATTTTTATTAAATAGTAGACCACATTTCATGTACCAAATGGTTGTGTCTGAAAAGCTTTCCTTCCACCCCTTTCAAAAAAGACAAATTTCCACCGATTCAGTTGAAAGCGGGTCAAATTTGAACTATAGGTGCTTTATAGTTTGCTCGTGATTTTTTGGAAAACTTATTTATAGGTACAAAAGTAGATGTTTCATCAGAGATATACGAAGAGTTTCAAAAAATTCGACCCCTACATACGAACCTTGGATACGAATAGTTGCGTCGCCAATTCTGACATCATTTTATTTCAAATTCCACAAAACCCAATATAAACAATTTATAAGCTTAGTGGTATTTATATTTCATTCTGACTAAAACAGTCCCTAATAGTATATAAGAACATAGGTTATCTTTACAAAAATTTCAAAACATCTTTGAGTTAAATCGGAGTTGAAAATCATATTTTATAAAAGAAAATACAAATAATAACAAATAAAAAAAGTCCTGTCAGGGCCCAAGTCCTGACAAATAAAAAAATTCAAGACAGACCGGGTTAAATTGGCCCAGCCCAGAAGAGCATAGGATGGGCTTTGCCCCAGAAAAATGGCGGCCTCATCCCCCAGGGCCCAAGTCCTGTCGCGTGACTGGTATAAGAACGCCCGAGTGGATACTACATCACGAACGTTGTGCTGGGCTGTTGGCTAGCTATGTCGTAGACATGGTCGTGGTCGCTGGTTTGACTCTCCCGCCCGCCGTTTTTTGCCAATTTTTTGAGAAATTGAGTTTGTGTTGGGAGTTGTTGGCTCCACTTGTCATGTTCGCCGGTCCCGCCTATCAGGGAGGTTGTGACAGAATATGACACGTAGGCAAGATAATGAGTTGGCTATACAGTCAGAGTGACACATAGACAAAAATGACAACTAATCATTGCCACGGAGGCAATATAACTGAGCTGATTGTCCACTAGCGTGAGTGGCCATTTAAATTGATCAGAAAATATATCATATTTCACCGATATCTCGATTTTGACCAATTCATGTAATGGGACTATGACCTTTTTTACAAAATTGGTCATAATATAGTTGGGTTTACCACCTCCAAAGCAGGGTATGACCAATTAGTTCAAAATGGTTATATCTCTATGACCAATATTTTCAAAGTAATAAACAAAAGGTCACTAGTTGACATAATTCTTGTAGTGAAGCATATCGGAGCTGGAATCTTCACTTTGATAATGTAATCAAAAGATTTTGGAGTTGTCCAAAATAGTTGAAGAAACTTGCATCTGTAAAGAAGTGAGTGGGAGCAAAGTAGATTTTCTTGATCTTATATGCGGAAGGCATATTTGAGTGGGAGCTAATTAGCTTTCCTTGATCTTATATGCGGAAGGCATATTTGAGGGGGAGCTAGATATCATTCGTGATTTTGTATGTAACGACATATTGAATGGAAAAGATCCTCTAGTAGAGTTTAAAGGATTACTTAAGTGATTAAATTTTCTATGAAATGAAGTTAGGAGTATTAGGCATCCGATTTATAATTGTATAGATCGTAAGGGGTTAATAACATTAGGTCGGAATATTTCCTAAGTAAAGATTCTGAAGTGTTTCAGAATAGAACAAGCGAAGAAGATTGTTCTTCCTTGTATGACTAGGTAAAATATTAAGTTTATCTTGGCATTTTCAGTGATAGCAAATGATGTTCGAAATTCTCTATGTATCAGACATAGATTCTATCAGACTGAAACCTCGACTTGGTGTGACCCAAGTTCTTGGTTGAAGAACGGGTTCTAGAGTGATCCTTGTGTGGATCAATGAACAAACGTTAAGTATATTTTTTCATTGTCTGTGAGAACTGAAGATATGTTTTCTGGTAAAGGGTAAAAGTGAAAGGCAACTTGTCGTAAAGCGGTTACGATGATGCAAGTTCTGACACTGACCCATACGACTAGAAATGTCATATAGGAGATGTCATTTGATTTGAAGAAAGACATGGTTAGTTTGCGAAGTCGCATATGAATGCACTGTGGCATAATCTACGTAGGTATAGAAATATATGGTAACTTCAGAAGTAGCAAGTGTGATTGGACTGAGCAATTTTCCGAGCGTATGTGGTCCCCTTAATAGATCTCTTAGACTTTCAAGGCCCATGCTACGCGAATGTTCGAGTCTCACTCCATCCACTAAGATATATTTCACCGTCATCGTAAGATACGGGATGATGTCAAACTAGGTGACATAGAAGTGTTGCAAAGCACATATAGGTCACAATGTGTGAGATCTATTGACTATATACCTCTTCCACGAGACTAGCATGCACCAAGATGCTATGGGTGTTGAGGTTTTACCAAGTTTTAAACTAGATTAAGTGTTACTCTAGTGCAAGTGGGAGACTGAAGGGAATATTCCCTAGAGGCACTTAATACACATAGTTTATTGGTTATATTCCAATTGTTCATTACATGTTTTATACCATGCTATAACTATATTAAGCGGAAACATTAATACAGGTGTGGTAGATAAAACAACCAGGTCCCTAGTAGCCTCTACTAAGACTAGTTTCGCTGCGCGATTGATGATCAAGGTTTTCCGATCATAGGGCAGGGCGTCGGTCGGCAATGGAAGTCATGTCGTTGGCTGAACGATGTGATGGACATACCCATATTTGTAGGACATAGTCATTACGCCTTAAGACCGTGAGATCAACTCTTATTGTTATCCCAGGAAGATACTTTGATCGCACCAAATGTCAGATCTTATATAGTGTGACAATGATAGGTGATACTTTTGGGTATCGGAAGGGGGTAGTTGAGACAAGGGGTCAACAGCGGGATTTGTTAGTCCGTATAGCCGGATAGATACTCTAGGGCCCACTCGGTGAGATTATGTCAAATGAGTTTGCAAACATGTGACTAAGGTAATCAGCTGACATAATATCATAGACGAGTAGAAGATAGTGTTGTCGGTAACGAGATCATGCTAGGTATGGAGATATCTATGAACGAGTCTCGGACACACTAAGTATCACTATGGCAAAAGTTTTAAGACTCGACATCCAGGTTTAATAGATGAAAGTCATTCGTTATATCACATGGGTTAATTCATGGGTTCCAGGCCTACGAGTTATTCATTGATCGGAAAGGAGTCTCGATCATGTCGGTTATTATATCGAACCGCTAGGGTAACACACTTAAGGGGTTTCGACAAGACAACCAGAAAGGGAAGAGATCACTAGGAACGTCCCGGGAATGGTCCGATGGAGATCGGGCAACGAAGAAATAGTTTTTGGAGCTAGAATAAATTATATATAATATGTTTGATATTAATTAGTGTAATTAATGTTTAAATATGATTTTATATATTTAATTTTGAATTTTTTTAGCCTGATTTCCCTAAATGGGCCTTCTCGTCGAAAGAAGGCCCATAGGGGGGAAATTCCTCAAGGGAATTCGGTGAGGGCTTGATGGCCGGCCTAGGTGGGCCAAATGGGGCCCACCTAGGGCCGGCGCACCAGCTTGAGCCGCACCAGGCATGTGGGAATAGTCCCACATTGCCTGGCTGAGAAGGTTGGCTCCCCCCGGGAGCCTATATAAGAAGGGGCACCCCTGGCTTTTTAATTCAACCAATTAATTCCTTAATTCTCTCTCGATTTCGTGATTCCCTTTGTCGGAGTTGCGCCGAGTAGAGAAGGGGAATCTCTCCACCATACCCCGCTGCCGCGCTGCTAGTGTTCCGGTCCAAGTCTTCCGCTGCTCGTCCTAGACTGGAGCTTTGGAGGCTGTCGTCTCTACCGTTGACGAGGTGTTAACTCGACAAGTCCCAGGGTTGTGCACCCCGGGTTGATTGATGGGGAGAGAGATGAGTGCAGGTGGTCACGACGGCTGACAAGCAAGGATTTACCCAGGTTCAGGCTCCCGGAGGATAACACCCTACTCCTTCTTGTCTGGTTATTGATGCGAGTTGTGGTTACAATGGCGAGATTGCGATCTCGCTAGGGTTTATGGTGGTAGCTATGAGCGTGTCTCTTCGTTGGTTCTTTGGGGACGAGCCACCCTCCTGGCTTTATAGGTAGCCAGGTCTCGAGCGGTTGGTACAAATATGGCAGGTTACAAGACCTAACCGAGTTGGACTAGGATACGTGGTACCCCGAGTGGGCCTTCTGTGGGCCTTTCCATGCTTGGCGCGGCCCAGGTAGCCTTACGGTGGGCTAGTCGAAAGGTAGCCCCACGTTAGTAGCCCCCGAGTGCTTGGTCGAAGCGCAGCGTCGGGCAAAGGACTTCCTCCTCCTGGACGCGCCATTGGATTGCTTGATCTTGAGGTTGAACCTGATTCCTTCAGTCAAACAGGCCTCTCCTGATGGGAGTAACCTTTGCAGTCGAATTACTTTGTCTTGGTCTTCATGTGAAACTTGCTTCTATTCGGCCTGTTGGCTTACTTGTAGATCTTTTCCACCCGAATGGATGTTTCGGGTTCTCAGATTGGCACTCTGTCTTGTTCCTGAAAACGATAGTTAAAGAAATTCGACTCCGGCCGTTGAGGGCTTACAAAGGATGCTTTAGTCGTTAATGCTTCGACTGAGTCTATTGGGAGCGCGAACAGTGCTCCCGATGGGAGTAGCCCCCGAGATTAAGCTGAATTGCTTGTAATTGAGGTTAATCTCAAAAACTTCTCAGTCGAAAAGAGATTTCTGATACCCTCCCGATGGGAGTGAAGTTTAGGAACTCGCTGATGGAACCACTGTCCTTTTTTATTCGAGTGCTTATTCAGCCCGATGACCTACTTGGTGGATTCGACAAACATATCGAGTATTTGCTCAGCCAAACGGCCTATTGCATTGTTGGACCTGTATGGCGCAGCCCCCGAGTGCTCGAGTGCGGCCTAGGTTTTCTTGATGGACCTGTATGGCGCAGCCCCCGAGTGTTCGAGTGACGGCCTAGGTTTGACTTAGACCTGTGCGGCGTAGCCCCCGAGTGCTTCGGGTGGCGGCCAAGGATTTTTCGAGTTATACCTGTATGGCGCAGCCCCCGAGTGCGTCGGGTGACGGCCTAGGTTTGACTTAGACCTGTGCGGCGCAGCCTCCGAGTGCTTCGGGTGGCGGCCAAGGATTTTTTGAGTTATACCTGTATGGCGCAGCCCCCTAGTGCGTCGGGTGACGGCCTAGGTTTGACTTAGACCTGCGCGGCGCAGCCTCCGAGTGCTTTGGGTGGCGGCCAAGGATTTTTCGAGTTATACCTGTATGGCGCAGCCCCCGAGTGCGTCGGGTGACGGCCTAGGTTTGACTTAGACCTGCGCGGCGCAGCCCCCGAGTGCTTCGGGTGGCGGCCAAGGCGATTTGTTTGTGACCTGTGTGGCGCAACACCCGGGAGAGCATCAGGTGTGGCTGAGGCGAATTTGTTTGTGCGCGGCGGACTGGAGTCGACGTGGCGGAGTGGTGCCGTAGAGGCAGTCGACGCGGCGGACCGGAGTCGACCCAGCGGAGTGGTGCCGTAGAGGCAGTCGACGCGGCGGATCGGAGTCGACGCAGCGGAGTGGTGCCGTAGAGGCAGTCGACGCGGCGGGCCGGAGTCGACGCAGTGGAGTGGTGCCGTAGAGGCAGTCGACGCGGCGGAGCGGAGTCGACGCAGCGTAGTGGTGCCGTAGAGGCAGTCGACGCGGCGACCGGAGTCGACGCAGCGGAGTGGTGCCATAGAGGCAGTCGACGCGGCGGACCGGAGTCGACACGGCAAAGTGGTGGCGCAGAGGCAGTCGACGCGGCGGACCGGAGTCGACGCACCGGAGTGGTGCCGTAGAGGCAGTCGACGCGGCGGACCGGAGTCGACGCAGCGAAGTGGTGCCGTAGAGGCAGTCGACGCGGTGAAGTGGTGACGCAGAGGCAGTCGACGCGGCGGACCGGAGTCGAAGCGGCGAAGTGGTGCCATAGAGGCAGTCGACGCGGCGGACCGGAGTCGACGCGGCGAAAGTAGTTGAGGTAGATCTTGATTTGACCGACCGTGCGATCGAGATTGGTGTAGTAGACCCGATCCGCGCGGCCGTTGCTGAGGTTGTCGATGCAGTCGACGCGGATGCGATCTTCCCGGGCGCGACATGAGCGATCTTTGCGGGTGCGACGGATGCGGTCTTCGCGGGCGCGGTAGAAGGCGGCGGTAGATCCGCCGATGCGGGTGCTGCCGCGCGTGGCGCGGTTGCCGCGGACCTGAGTATTCCGCGACTGTCGGCGAAGCAGCATACAGAGCCGAAGGTGATGTGTATACCTCTGTCCAGATCGACGTACACCGAGCGGCGAGCTGGAGGGTGGAAGACGTACTCGAAGGAGCCGAAGCGGATCGATTTCCTGGCGACGCGGACGTCAGTCTTCATTGCGGATGGAGCCGGAGCGACCATGATTCCAACACTTTTTTGCTTTTCCCACATACGGCGCCAATTGACGAGGTGTTAACTCGACAAGTCCCAGGGTTGTGCACCCCGGGTTGATTGATGGGGAGAGAGATGAGTGCAGGTGGTCACGACGGCTGACAAGCAAGGATTTACCCAGGTTCAGGCTCCCGGAGGATAACACACTACTCCTGCTTGTCTGGTTACTGATGCGAGTTGTGGTTACAATGGCGAGATTGTGATCTCGCTACGGTTTATGGTGGTAGCTATGAGCGTGTCTCTTCGTTGGGTCTTTGGGGACGAGCCATCCTCCTGGCTTTATAGGTAGCCAGGTCTCGGGCGGTTGGTACAAATATGGGAGGTTACAAGACCTAACAGAGTTGGACTAGGATACGTGGTACCCCGAGTGGGCCTTCTGTGGGCCTTTCCATGCTTGGCGCGGCCCAGGTAGCCTTACGGTGGGCTAGTCGAAAGGTAGCCCCACGTCAACCGTATGTGTGTAACGCCCTGCGAGGTGCTGCACTAGCGGTAGTCGGAGGCCTACTTCCTCCACCCGACCTCGAGGTCATCTTTGTCATCTTCGTCGCGCCGAGTTCTTCTTGACCTAGAGGTCGGCTATGTTGTCTTCGTCGTCAACGCTTGTGCGGGAGCGTAATCCCCACTATTCGGTCAACGAGGGTATGTATTCTGATCTCCGCCGTACTTCTATATCTGCATAGTGTGGATCTTGGCTAGTTTAAGGATATCGTTGGTAGGATATTTTTTGTTTTCTGCCTGCCATTCCCTTCACTTAGTCACTCCAAAATGAAGCTTTAGTGAGGTTTTTGAAAATTTCATGTTGCAAATTCCAAAACCACTTCTCTCCAACCTTAGACCTCATAGTTTGAGTTATGCGATATCACTTGAGATCCATGCCCTTCTCCTTTTAAATGTATGTAGACCATATTTTTCAACTTGAGTCGTTAGTATATGACATAAGAAGACTACGTGCGTCGGTTTTTCAATTTTTCAATAATTTTTGAATTTTTTATGGTTATTTCAAAATCAGTCAAACCTAAGTTTGACCAGCATTTAAATAAGTTTAAAACATGAAAATGAAAAACTAAGCATGGATCCTTCTTAGTGAAGGGATAAATCCCTAGAGTCATTTAATAAACATAAGAAGACTATGTGCGTCGGTTTTTCAATTTTTTGATAATTTTTTATGGTTATTTCCTCTACAAGGAATCTGCAGTCGTTCGATTTCCTCTACAAGGAATCTGCGGCCGTCCGATTTCCTCTAGAAGGAATCTGCAGTTAGACTCAGGGCGATCCGCGAGAAGCTAATTCTGCGATCTGATTGGACGTGCACGTGGGACAAGGGCTGTACACCCGCTGACGAGTGGACCACGGTGGACCCAACGGGGATTTTGGCTCGCCCACCCCCATTTGCCTTAGTGACACAAAATGGGTATTTTGGCACACCAAATGCACCCTAATCCATATAAATTTTCAAAATTTCAAGGTAGGGTAAATGGCCCCACTTCTAAGCAAAAATTGTAGACACGTTGAAAAATGTGTTTCAAATGAGCTCCAAAGGTAGGGTAAATGGCCCCATTTCTAAGCCAAAAACTGTGGACTGGCTGAAAATTGTGTTTCAAATGAGCTCCAAAGGTAGGGTAAACGGCTCCATTTCTAAGAAAAAATTATAGACACGCTGAAAATGTGTTTCAAATGAGCTCCAAAGGTAGGGTAAACGGTCCCATTTATAAGCCAAAAACAGTGGACTGGCTGAAAATTGTGTTTCAGATGAGCTCCAAAGGTAGGGTAAACGGCCCCATTTCTAAGAAAAAATTGTGAAGTTCCTGAAAATTGTGTTTCAAATGAGCTCGCAAGGTAGGGTAAACGACCCCATGCATTTCTAAGCTAAAATTGTGGACACACTGAAAAATGTGTTTCAAATGAGCTCCAAAGGTAGAGTAAACGGACCCATTTCTAAGCACAAATTGTATATACGCTGAAAAATTTGTTTTAAATGAGCTCCAAAGGAAGGGTAAACGACCCCATTTCTAAGCCAAAAACAGTAGACTGGCTGAAAATTGTGATTCAAATGAGCTCCAAAGGTAGGGTAAACGACCCCATTTCTAAGCAAAAATTGTGAACTCGCTGAAAAATGTGTTTTAAATGAGCTCCAAAGGTAGAGTTAACAGTCAAAATGGTGAGTGGACTCGCTGAAAAATGTGATCCAAATAAACTCCGAAGGTAGGCTACAAAACGTGTTCATACGGACTTAAAAAAACATATGTTTGTGTAACTTAGTTTCAAACCTGTTCATTTGTACCAAACATTTTTCACTCTTTTTTGGCCAAGTTTGACAGTTTAGCGTACTCGCTGGAATGTACATGCTCGCTGGAATCTATGTGCCAGTTTCCGTTGTGTAGCATTTCCCGCCTACTATGCGGCCATTCAAACCCACCCATCTGCGTTCTCACCGCCATGTCATCCCCATCCGAGAGCGACCCATCCGAGAGCGACTACGAGGAGGAGGAGCGCTGCCGCCTTGAATCAAATGCCATTGCAGCTGCAGCGAGGAGGAGGACCCTAGCTAACAGGACGGGGAGCGCACCGCAGCGAGGAAGAGGACGCCCAACGCAGCGACGACCACCGCAACGATGTTACGATGGGGAGGCTGGGTCCTCTCGGGTCGCGGCGACCCCGCAGGCGCCGCCGCTGGCGGCAGCGTTTACCGAGTGCAGCGACAACGACGAGTCCTACTCAAGTCTCGAATCGCTCTCCACCGACGACGGCGAGTTTTCACCAACTCCGTGCGTTCGGAGCGCCGCGCGGAGAAGCGTCGACATTTTGATGCCAAATTTGAGGAGGTGATGAACGATGTGCGTCTGAAGCACGCCAGCGGCTCAACCAGGCCTGCGCCGCCATAGTTCAGATTTGGGAGTACTAGCTATAGCTATGTTTGTCGCGTTCCAATCGCGTACTTACGTTACAGCTCTATCGCCCCGCCAGTCTGCGTTAATTTATGTCTACATTGATCATAGGGCAGAACGAGCGGCATGTATCCGTTCATGTTTATCCATTCTAGCGTGAAAGGAAGAATCCGAAGCAAACCAATATTTATGAGTCGTACGATGAGACACATCTGAGAGCCTTCCAGTTCGTGGCACTGGGTGCACATTAAATACGTACGTGGCATGCCGTAGTCCACCCTGCCGTCTATGTAGCATGCACGGATAGGCATGGCCATTGAACGCGTCACAGAACTGCTTGCTCACCATAGCTAGCCTAGCCTAGCCATCATGTCCAATCACAGTGTAAATGCATTTGTCAAACAAGATAGAGGATCAGAATAAAGATTTCCTCCATAGAAACAAACGATTATCTCCATATAACACAGTCAGTTGCAAAAACTATACTACTACTACTACTACAATTACTATTACTAATACTAATGCTAACACTTCTTCTACTTCTTCTTCTTCTTCATGGGTGCTGCGGTGGACCGACGGTGACATCAGAGTCCTCGGAGGCATCGGATTTGTTTTCGTCGTCGGAGTCGGAGGCATCAGAGTCATCCATTTCATCCGGAGTCATCCATGTCGTCGGAGTTCCCCTCGCCAGAGATGTCCTCGTCGAAAACATTGGGCTCGGCAATGGGCACAATGACGACGGGCGCGGGCGGTTGGTCCACGACAGCAGGCCCGCGCTCCTCGTCGGAGTAGGGCTCATCCGAGGACTCCGATGCCCCGTACTTGTAGACTGGGGATTGCGGCGGAAGATCTCCACGTGCCACTTCGTATGGTTGCTCTTTCTTCTCGCGCAGAGGGGAGAGACCTTTCTGCTTCCGTCGACGGTTCTTCTCTGCTAGCCACTCCTCTCGCTCCTCTTGCTCCTTCTCCTGCATGTCATGCAGTTCCTCAGGCGAGTAGAGCTCTGAGTCCGACATCAGCGAGTAGGGGGGCTCTGTGGAGAGGGCGGGCTCCACCGCATTTTCGAGGGAGGGAGGGGGAGAGAGAGGGAGAGAAAATGGCGTTTCTCCGGCGAGCGTGGCCCCTTTTTATTAGCCGCGGCGGGGGGTAGGCGGGCAAACCCTAACTGACACCCGCTGACCCCACGCGCCAACCCCACGCTGCCCCTTGCGACAAACCCACGCGCCGACCCACCAATCGGACTAGCGCCCCGACCCACGCGCCGAACCCTACGCTGACCCCACGCGCCGACCCCACCAGTCAGACTATTGCCCGGCCCCACGCGCCGACCAAAGGAAATCCCAACCGAGCCGCACACTAGCCGAGCCGCGTAAATTCTAGCCGAGCAGCGCTAGGCCGACCCCACCAGTCAGGCCAAGTGCGGGTCAAAGGAGGTTGACCAGAGGGAACCGAGCGTTTGGGCGATATGCGAGCAAACCAGGCCACATAATAGAGAAACAACGCGGGTATGGCACATACCAATAGAACTCAGCTAGGTATGGCACAAAACCAATTGACCCTATAGGATTATCAATAACAATAGGACCATCATCTAAAGCATTATCATATAGCATATTTAAGCAACATTCCTCATTATCATTAATAAGTTCGTTAATAGCATCATGAATAAAATTAACAATATTACTATCACATAAAACATTGTTATCATGAGCCACATGCATACAAGAATTAATACTCTCCACATAAGCATATTCATTCTTATTAATTGTAATGGGAGCAAATTCAACAAAATAGCTATCATTATTATTCTCATGACCATAATCATCAAATATAGGAGGTGTATTGTAATCAACATAAAATATATCGTCAACAATAGGTGGACCGAAAATATCACAATGATTATAATTATCATATATTGGAGGCAAGGTATCATCAAAGAAAATTTTCTCCTCCTTGCTTGGGGTACTAAAAATATCATGCTCAACAAAACCAACTCCCCCAAGCTTAGACTTTTCCATAGCATTAGCAATAATGTTGTTCAAAGAATTCGTACTAATAACATTGCTACTAGCATGCATATAAAGTTCCATAGGATTTTTAATTTTCTCTTCAAACACTTCATATCCTAGCTCAAGATAAATTTCATAAAGATCTCTATTTTTTGTTGTTTTCCATTTAGCCTAACTAGTGAATAATATAAACAAGAAACAAAAAGTAATAACTGCATAATCTAAAGGAGAAACCTTCAAGCGCTCACCTCCCTGACAACGGCGTCAAAAAATAGCTTGATGTCTACGCACGCTTCTATTCTCGTAGACAGTGTTGGGCCTCCAAGAACAGAGGTTTGTAAAACAACAGCAAGTTTCACTTAAGTGAATAACCCAAGGTATATCAAACTCAGGGAAGTAGATGTCAAAGATAACCCTCTCAAGCAACCCTGCAATTAAGAAACAAGAAGTCTATTGTATCGCCAACACACCCAATACACTTGTCAGATGTATAGATGCACTAGTTATGCGAGCAGATAGTGAAATACAAGTAATATGGATGATTATAAGTAGTAATTGCAATCTGAAAAAAAAATGGCAGCAAGCAAACATGTAGCAAAACTTGTTGGAAACGGTGTTTCGATGCTTAAAAACAAGGCCTAGGGATCCTACTTTCACCAGTGGACATTCTCAACAATGACATCAAAGTTAAATAAATAAACACTACTCTCAAATACTCTCATGTTGGATAACAAACACCATTCATTGTGTAGGGCTACAAGAGCACCCTCAAAGTCAGAGTAAACTAACACCAACAATGTCATAAAGGAATCACACAAGGTGCACACACTGTCACCATTTCAACCGTGAATAACCCCGGAGTTCATATTAAAGTAAGATCTAGAGTGCATAAAAGACAAAGAGTAGCATCACATATTCAACTAGATTACAAAGCTCATGATGACATAAAAGAGCACATCATGGGAGAGAGAGATAAAGCACATGGCTACCATAGATCCCGCAGCCCCGGGGGAGAACTACTCACTCCTCATCATAGGAGTAAGCAACCACGATGGATATGGTGGTGGAGTCGATGGAGATGGCTCCGGGGGCAATTCCCCGTCCCGGTAGGATGCCGGAATAGAGACTTCTGTTCGCCGAATCTTGTCTTCGATGGCGGCGGTGCTCTGGACCACCGGAGGAAATATCGAACACCTTGCTAGGGTTTTTGGTCTGGGGGTATATGTAGGCGAAAAGGGCGAGGTCGGTGGCGCCCCGAGGGGCCCATATCAGGTGCTCGCGGGGCCTAGATGCCTGCCCCGCGAGGACCAGGTGACGCCGCCTCGGTCTCCCACTTCGGCTTGTGTTCGACTTTCTGGAACGTTCCGGATGAAAAACAGACTTCGGAAAAGAAATCGTCCAATTCCAAGAATATTTCCTTAAGTACTTTTCTGAAACCAAAAACAGCAGAAAACAGGGAACACACTGTGGCATCTTGTTAATAGGGTAGTCCCAGAAAATGCATAAAACTATATAAAATTCCTATAAAACATGTAATAACTTGGTATAATATAGCATGGAACAAAAGAAATAATAGATACGTTGGAGGCGTATCAGTCACCTCGCAGAGTTTCACACTCGTACGGTGAAGCAGACGACCTCCAAAGCTCCAATCCAGGACAAGCAGCGGAAGACCGGGACCGGATCACCAGCAGCACATCAGCGTGCGTTGGTGGAGAGAAATTTCTCCTTGGCGCAACTCCGCCAGGGGAATCACGTTAATCAAGGAGAATAAGAGAGAAATTGGTGTAATTAAAAAGCCAAGTGAGCACCTCTATATAAAGGGGGAAGAGCGCTGCCAACCTCACCAGCCGGGCGGTGTGGGACTAAACTCCCACACCCCCAGCCGGCCAAGGAGGTACGCCGGCCCTAGGTGGGCCCCACTTGGCCCACCTAGGCCGGCCTCTCCCTCATGCACACCAAGGAGGGGATTCCCCCCCTCATGGGCCTTCTTTCCACCAGAAGTCCCATTTAAGGTATGCAGCCTTTAAAAGTTTGAAAGTAATTAAATAAAAAAATTTAACTATTAATTACACTAATTAATATTAAACAAATTATATATAATTTATTCCGGCTCCGAAAACTATTACGTGGCTCTCTAATCTTCATCGGATCTTTCCCGGGACGCTCCCGGTGCTCTCTTTCCTAATTTCTCTTCTGGTAAATATGTCGACTCCCCTTAAGTGTGTTACCCTAGCGGATCGATATAATAACACACATGATCGAGACACCTCTCCGATCAATGACAAATTCATGGGCCTAGATCCCCAGAATTAATCCCTGTGATATAACGGATAACTTTGTCATCCGAACCTGGACGCCGAGTCTTAAACCTTTTGCCATGTCGATACTTAGCGTGTCCGAGACTGTTCATTGATATCACGATACCTAGCTTGATCTCGTTCTCGACAACACTAACTTCTACTCGTCCATGATGTTATATCCGGGTGACATAGTCACATGCTTGCAAGCTCATTTGACATAATCTCACCGAGTGGGCACTAGAGTATCTATCCTGCTATGCAGACTAGGAAATCCCGCCCTGCGCAATGAATGGGTTCTCACATGGGGGTTGTAACATCCCAATACTTTGGAATGTTTAAAAATCACGATAAAAGGCTTTTGTTTTTTATTAAAATAAAACTTTGTTTTTTATTAAAATAAAACTTTAAATGCATAAGAAAACCAACTATAAAAGGCTTCAAGCAATTTCAAAAGGTTGTTTCAAGTTAAACATTTTATTATCCATTGTATTTCTTAAAACCTCAATATGTAAATTGACAAATGATTTACAAACTTTCAAACCATTTTCATGTAAGAAAAAAGTTTCCTTATAAGTATTTGATTTCAACCACTTAGTCTTATCTGTCCATCAATTCTAAAATAATTTTTACAAATATTATTCAAAACTATTTAAAACGTGGTATATTTGCCAAATGGTTTTCATTCTTTTACCTGAGTTCAAAACCTAGTTTTGGAAATTATAATTCTATAGTTTATATCTTTAAAACCTCATGGATTTTATAATTAATAATTTATCAAAATAGGCATTTTAATAACTGAAATTATTTCCATTATTTTGCAAAACATAAAATGATTTTCAAGAATAATTTCAACATAAGAAATGAAATAAAGATATATTGTTTCCTATTTTTTTATAGAGAGTTTTCAAATGACTCATTATAAAATAAAACTTAATGGTGCACAAAATATTTTGAAATAAAAATACATTCATTATATTCCCCTTTTCATATCAAATAGTGGTGTTATGTTATTTAATATTATACTAAAGCAAAAAATGAAGTTAGTATTTGAATGAGTTAAATAACTTGGATTCAAACATATTGGAATGTGGGTATTTCTAAAATCTTATTTAACCAAAATGAAATTTAATTAAGCTTTAAATTAAAATTTGACATTAAGTGTCAAATGTGTATTAAACAAATATTTCAAAATTCTTTTTTAAAAAAGTTTTCAAAACATGCCCACAACTAGTTTAACACAAAGGTAATGTTTTTACAAAATTTTAGAAATTTATTTGACTTCATTTGGACACTTAAATCAAAATATATGAATTAACTAGGAAAATTAGAAAAAGAAAAACCGATGACGTCATCTCCATCATCAACCTCTGGCCGATTTTCACGTCCAAAACCTCCGGCAATTTCCTTCTTCAATTCACGCAATTAACGCCCCAAATCAACGCGCCTCTCTGCCTTATAAGTAGCCCTCGAGCTCCTCCGTCTTTCCCCTCTCCTCCCTCTCTGTTTTACGCCCCCAGGCTGCCACAAATCCTCGTCGGAGTTCGCGACCGCCGCCTCCATTTCTTCTCGATTCCGGCCAGGTGACCGAACCCCGATCCTCTGGTCCTCTGCTCTGTCCTTGCCATCCTCGTGCGCATCTGTATGACCTATTGTTTCGCTTCCTCCCGCAGCAAGTCAACGAAACCGTGCAAGAGCGGGGTCGCCGGAGTAGCCGTGGCTCCGCCGACGCCTCCACGCCACTCCAGGCCGCCCGAGTAGACGCCGTCACCACCATCCTCCTTGCCGTGCCGCGCCGCACCCCTTCCTCAGCTCCCTGAGCCGATTCGACCACCGAAGCAGCGTCCCCGTCCGCGCCTGAGTCGCCGCTACCGTCTCCTTCCTCGCCGGCCATCGGAGCGCCGCCACGGTATGGTCATCTCCTCCTGGCCGTCCGATCTGATCTCAACGGCCATGATTAGAAGCCTTTAGCGAACCGGTACGATTCGCTGTCGTCCGTCCGATCTTTTCTAACGATCCAGATCCACCCACTTATCCAACTCAGCGCCAAGTCAGCGGCCACGTCACTGCCCAGTCAGCGCACACGTGGAAAATGATTTGTTTTAATTAGATTAAATGGCAGTTTAGCAGTAAAGCCCCTTCACCTTAGAATTGTTATGACTTTTCAACCACATATCCAAATTTGACAAATTTTATATATTTGGAAAGCACTTGACATGCAGAATATTTTAGTTCTGTTAAAATTCAAATTTGACTTAGTTTAAATTACTCAAATCTCAAATGGATTATTTGAGTATATCTGTCATCACTATAAATCCATAAATCCAAATTGCAAATAAATTGTTTAAGAAACTTTGGAATAATTGTAATATGATGCCTCTGTTATAAAATATTTTTGAGTATTATTTTGATGATTTAATAAATATATGTTTGATTTCAATAGTTTGACTATTTTTGACATAACTTTTGATAGAAAGATTATTTTTAAATAAATCCAATTGCTATAAATTTATTTAAACCCCCTCTGTCTATTAACACTATTTATAAAAGTTTGTAATAAAACTTTAATCTTATATTTATTCCTTTATTTATATTTTGCAAAAATAGAAATTAATTAAGTTGCTTGTATAGCCTCATGCATACTTTATAAATATCACAAATATTAGTATGATGTTTCTTATGATTAAAAATTGCATTTCATGCATAAAATATTTTCTTATATAGTTATACTCCTTATAGGAAAACCTCTTCATTGTTTTCTCTAAGTTAGGATTATTTTCAACTTAGATTTTTTTGGTAAAGTGCTATGCACTTAGACACTTAGGATTTTCAACATGGAGCTAGAAGGCAAATGAAGGACTTAGCCAAAACAAGACTTCAGAAATATCTTCAAGGAGTAGAAGCACTTAGAAGAAAATCAAGAAGAAGTCATGAAGACCAACCAACTATATTTTCTAAGTCTTGCTTCCTTTCTCTTTTTCTTTTCTTCTTCTCTGAGACCTCAGGATGACTAAGTTAAATCCAAGACCAGCCTCGGTGATACAAGAATCATCAAGTCTGAAGATTTATCAAGTCTACTAAAAATTCAATCAATACATCATCAAGGAGAATGTTACAAGTCTGGAGATGAAGCCTGGAAGAACAACTACATCTTTCTTTCTATCTTTTCACTCTTTCCTAATCTTGTCTTTCACTTTAGACATAAACAATTTTGATCATGTTATTAGCATCTTTGAAGTTTGTTGGATCCTAGCGGCATAGTGAGATGAAGCGGCCTGGAGACTAAACTTACATGTCCACGTAGACCTGTTCCACAACATAAGTGGCTGGCCGGGTGTCTGTCTCTCTCACTATAGTGAATATCCAATTTACAAAGAGTTGATAATAATTGTTGATCAGCTTGAAGAATAGACTTAGTATTTTCCCTAAGTATTTTACACATCATGACTAAGCCATTAGAGTGCTTATTCAAGATGATTTATAACAAAGTTATTTCGTCCAACCTATGACCTTAGTCCTTAGTAATTTTTTACCCACATTTTTTCCTTGCATTAACTTAAAAGATTTTCATGGCATGCATCTCCAATCCTTAGAAATAATTTTGCACATCATGCATGACATATTTTCCTTACAAGTTTATAAAAACTTATTTGTTCATTATGTATGTGTTTGTATGCATTGTGTTGTGATGTGTTTTATGTTGATTGTTGTATTGTTGTTTGTCTATATTGTTTAGACTGAACAGAGAGCCTCGACTTACGTTGAAAAGAGTTTGTGAGCAAAGTCAAGTGGCACACTTCATAAACCTCCTACTATTTTCTATATGCATGACTTAGATTATTTTTCTATAAGCATGAGTAGGATAGTATTGCTATGCAAGCCATGTTTAGATTTCCCTACTCCATTGTGTCTAGGTACCTATATAATACTTAGTAGAAATATTGATGCTATGCAAATGTTGTTTTGTGAAAATCTAAATTCTACTAAGTTAAGAATGAAACACCTGGGTGGAAAGTGGTTGTATGGTTTATGTTGAGTGGGTTCCCGGGGGATTTACCTATGGAATTACACTTCTGGATGGCCACCCAGGAACAGAGGAATCTGAAGAACTCCGATAGACGATTGCTTCCAGTGCAGTCATTGCCATATGGGCTTTGGCTTGATCAACTAAGTTGCATGGACTCGCCCCGGCTTGACAAGCAGATGTAGAGGGTGTTAGGTGGAACTGGTCAAGGCAGAGTGGGAGGGAAAATGCTTTCGAAAGATCTCGTCTCATTCTTCTCCTTTTTCTTATCACTTCAGATTGTAAAGGATAGTTTGGGTTGAATGGGTACAATAGTGAACATGCACAACCTTTGTAGAGTGTAAAACTAAGTACTTAGTCGTGTCCCCGGTACGGACAATTTGAGCAGCTGATCACGGACGTCACGGAGGATTCCACCATTCCAATTTCTAAGATAAATCTTGATGGGTGAACAAGGGTAGAATGAGACCGTGGTTTTCATGCCACGAATGTCCCAAATAGAAGAATAGTGTTTTCCAAAGAGTTAGGAAAAATTGGCTTTATGCAAAACAGCCTTGAACTCCACCAGCCAAATAAGCATATAGGTTATTAGAGTTATTCCACTAAGTGTTCACCATAGTGTCACTTGCTAGACTCCATTTTTAATATTTTTTTTTATTACAGATGGTTCAGGTGACGAGTGAGGTTTCGTTTAAAGGTTTCGAGTCTTCAACCAACATGTTTTCGCCTGTGGCAACTTGAAGATGATGGAGACTTACTTTATTGTATTTCCGCTGCTTATTCTTTAAAAGCTAGCTTCGCGTATGCAACTTGTAATGAATATTTTGTAAGTCTGGATCATCGATGTAATAAAAGTGATACCTTGTTGTGATATTACATCGTAAACTATGTGTGTAAACGAATCGATCCAGTGATTTGCACTATACACAGGTACCTTGCCATATTTTAAGTGCGGGTACGCTACAACGGTGAGACGGAGGAGCAGGGTGCACCGTAGCTGGGTTCTCTATGGACTCGGTCCACGGGTCCAAAGCATGCCTTAGTGGCTGGCAAACCACCGTCCGTGCAGGACGGCCAGCTGGTGCCGCAGAGGTCGTGGGGGAGCCCACAATGTCGTTGCCGTTGGAGCGTAGTGCCAGCCACCCGCTTTATCACCAAAGAGGAAAGCTTCGTAGTCCGGCCCGGGGGGCACAACTTTGTTGACTCTTTTAATCACCATAATGACAACTGCGGCACCTTCGTCACAACGCATACGCGTGCGCGTCACTCCGCGGCCGCGGCAGAGGCCATGTGCGCTTTGAAGCGGTTGCTTCGTAGTGAAGTATCTCTACAAATCCTATGCTGCTCTGTGGAGGGATTTGCATTGACCCCTTTCCAGGGGAGAGAGCCTTGTAGAGTAGCAGTTGCGGGAGTAGCCTCTTTAGGCCTTCGCTTCCTCTTCAGGCCCCATTGAGGACGTTTACCCCGAGAGTCTCTCCAAGCGTTAGATTTGGTCCTTAGTCGTTTCTCCGATGCTGTTGCGTGTGAGGGCTGTGGAGAGTGGGCTCTGCACACCCTGGATCCCACTGGGCCGACAGTAGCCCCGGGGGCCATGACGGGCACGATGGAGCCCATGAACTAAGACGAAGCGTCATGGGCCCAAAGTTTCCGGCTGGCCCGAGACACGTGTCGAGCGGTTGCGCAACTGCAACAATACGATCTCCGGGGCGTGCGTGGTGGGGGGTCCCACCACGCCCCGGTAACTGCTCAGACAAGACTTAAAGCATGCACGCCGGCCAGTGGAGCCGTTACTGCTTCCACTCTGTGCTTCCAATCTTTCGATCCCCTTCTCTTCGCTTGCGCATTCCGTCGATCTCCGCTTCCTTCCGCGTTTCTCCGTGCTTCTCCAAACTTCTCCCTTCTCCGGCGATGAGTGTAGCCAAGGACAAGGCGGCGATGGCGAGGTCCACCGCTGACACGCAGGGGGAGGACGTGCTCAACCCCGCGCTGGTCGGAGAGCGCTCCAATGAAGCGGCGCTGGAGAAGATCCGGTATTTTGTCGCCAGGACGACCAACGAGATTTGACGTCCTCCAAAGGGGGTTTTCTCCATCTTCCTCCACACCATCTTCGCTGGACTAGTGCCTCCATACTCGCCCTTCCTAGAGGCGATTCTGGAGTTCTACCAGATCCATCTCCTTCATCTTCACCCCATCTCCATCCTTATCCTCTCCATCTTCGCCTATCTATGCGAGGCCTACCTGGGGGTGCAGCCCTCGGTGGCCCTCTTCCGAAGGTTCCATGCGTTCCGCATCGTGGACGGCATCGGGGATATCTACATTCCCATTTCGTGGAATGGGGACAAGCCCGTCACAACGGTGGTGAAGAAAGTGGACGACTTCCGGCAGAGGTGGCTCCTCATCGGCGTCAAGTCGGGGAGCTCCTTCCTCGACATCCCGGAGGCGCCGCCCATGAAGAACTCCCACTGGGGCAAGCTGGTCTTCCGCAGCCCGCAGATTGCGGACGTGGTGGGCCGCATGAAGTCCTTCGTGAGAGCGATCTCACCGGGCACATGATCGTGGAGTATTTCGTGAGGTGCCGCATCGCTCCGCTCAAGGCGCATAAGAAGCCGATGTGGATGTACTCGGGCCTCACGAACCCGATGCGGCTCCACTGCAGCGACAACCGCCCCGCAGTCGTCGCCACCATCATGAGCATCCTCTTCTTAAACCCTGACATGCCCGTGGCGATTGCGGAGGTGCTGAGGCCTCTCCACCAGCTCTCCATGAACAAGCGACTTGCGATCCTGGAGCAGATGCCAACGTTCACCGCGCTTGGCCTGGCGGGGGAGGAGAAGGACGAGATGGCCGTGCCTGTGGTGAAGGAGGCAGGGGCCACAGAGTCGCCTTTCGCATCCGACGCTGGGCCAGGCGGCAAGGAGGCCAGGGCGAACCCCTCAACCGACGAGGCGAGCTCGTCAAGGGTTGTACCCCTTGCCGAGGAAATTTTTGAGGTCTCGTCAGGCGATGACGAGTCCTTCAGGGTGGCTCCTTCGCGCCCCGTTGAGGAGGAGGAGGAAGACGACGACGAGACCGCGGCGGGGCGGCGAGTGCCCCGGTCCAAGGCGGCCCTCGATAGGCCTGTGGCGAGGCCATCTGACGTTCCCCTCAAAAGGAAGGCAAAGGCGCCTCCCGAGGGGTCTGGAGCCAGGGCCACACCGTCGTGGCACTCGCCAGACTTGGCGTGGGTTGACACCCGGGCCAAGAAAACTGAGTAAGCGTTTTGACCTTGATTGTCTATTTCTTAGTCTCTTCTAGCCCACTCTTTTATGACGGTTTTTCTTGCTCTTCGCCAGCGATCTGGTGCCGGCGAAGCGTTGAAGGCTTCGCAAGGCTGCCGAGGTGAAGAAAGCCACGCCCAAGGTCACGGCTGACGAGGCCTCGAGGCCTGTGGTGGTGGACACTGCAGGCTCTGCCGAGGACGCGCCTCAGGCAGAGGCGACCGCGCCGCCTCCTGATGGAAAAGGCCCCGAGGAGCAAGCGGAGAGGGTGCCAACTCCACCTCGCGTGCCCACTCCTCCTTGCACGCCCACACCGCCTCGTGCGGCCACTCCTCCCGTGCAGCAGGAGGTCGAGGCTGACCAGACTCCGATCCAAAGCCCGCCTAGGGCCAACGAGACAGAGGAGGGAGCTCCTTCGCCTCCCTCGCCACACTCTACAGCAGGAGTGGAGAAAGTGGCTACGGGGCAGGCTCCTCCAGCCCCGGAGTCCCATGAGGAGGTGGTGCCCGAGGGCGGAGACACCGGCGCGCGGAGCGCAAGCGCAGGGGGAAAATCTTGCCTCCCAGCCCCCAGGCCCACGGCGCTGCGGGGTCTCGCAGAGGCCCCCTTCTTCCAGCTCGATGCGGGTGATGGTTCCTCTGCTTCGCAAGACCTAGTCCTCAGCAGCTGGGACTGGGTCAAAGGACGCCGTGATGTCGCCTTCCATGTGGTGCGGAAGTCTCTGGAGGGGCTGGAGGCCCATCTCGCCCTCGAGGACGAGGGGAAAACCAGGCGGCAGGGCGAGCTTGCGGAGGCTTGGGCCGCCTTTCATGCGGCCGTGGAGGCTCGCCGGCAGAGCGACCTAACTCTGCAAGAGGAGCGCGAGAAGGTGATGTGCTTCACCAAGGAGGTCCGTGAAGGGGTCGTGCGCGAAGCTGAGGAGACTCTTGAGCCCCTCAAAGCCGAGTGCAAGGCTGCTGCAGAGGACTTGGCCGCGGCGAGGGTGTAGCGGGAGGCCATGGAGCACTCGCTGGTGGACAAGCACCGCGAGCTCGTCCAGCTCGAGGCCAAGATCCACGCCGATTTCGAGTCCGTGCGGACCTCTCTGGACGGGGTCCGCGCGACCTTGGACGCCAGGGAGCAAGGGATGACCGAGCGTGAGAAGGAGGTGTGCTTGCGCGACAAGCAGCGGCTACAAGCGGAGCACGAGCTGTCGACAAAGCGCGACGAGCTTGAGGCCCGGGAGGGGAACCTGGCCGAAGCCCTCGACGGGTATAACCACGAAGTGGCTGCCCACATGTAGTGACGTCACCTTTTTATTATAAGGTGGAAGTCCCTGTGTTAATGTGCTAGTCCCTGGATCAAATGCTAGCCCCACAGTTTAAGATGTATATCATGCAAAACTGTCAAATACTTTATTAAATCGCATGATCAAGTGTTACAAATATCTCTTACAACTTGCATAACCTGAAAAGGCTAGCAAAATTTAAAGAGCAGCACCGGAAAACAGTAGATACAATGAGCCTCATCATCTTCATGTGCCACAATCATAGCATGTTGGTTTTAGACTCGAAATCCTATCGAATGCTCACTCGTCGTCTCTCGAATCTGCAAGGTATAGTTGCAGCCTAGCTATAAAGGGTCAGCACAATTGAATTGTGGTGGAAAGTGATACTATGGTGGATATAAATGGCAAGACTAAAACTACATGCATATTGGGCTGGTGGAGTTCAAGGCTGATTTGCGTAAAGCCAATTTTGTCCTACATTTGTAAAGATATTTTCATCTTCGCAAAGAGTACCACCGATAGACATCAGTGAACGCCTTTGCTAAATTATAATTAATGAGTACCACTGATATACATCAGTGAACTCCCAACCCTTGTTCACCCATCTCAATTTTTATTATGAAATTGGAATGAAGAGATTTTCAGTAGACAACCTTGTGAAGTCACTCAATTGTCCGATGCCGGGGACACGGCTAAGATCTTATGTTTTAACTCTCGAGAGTGTGTGCACTTTCACCATTAGACTCAATCAACCGAAACTATCCTCTACACTCATTTAGTGAGAAGGAAAAGGAGAAGATCGAGACGAGACTTTTTAGAAGTTGTCTTCCCGAGTCGACGGAGTCCACTACCCAACCTATCCCAGCTACCACCCTTGGAACATCCGACTCAGGTCAACATCAACATACTCCATCAAGACAGAGCCCATAATGACTAATGGTTTCACTATAAGCGACTATACGCAATGCAACATCAAATCTCAAAGCCCTGGGTGGCCATCCACAAGTGAGCAAACTCAGGCCGCCGCAGACCCGACCCCTGAGTAGCCACCTAACTTGAAACCTCCTCGATCAAACCAATCCACCCAGACAGTAAATTAATTTAGTGGAATTTTGCTTAGCACATCTACCATAAAATAATCATTTTTCCAGTATGTACTTCCACTAAATTATAATAGGTTACTACCAAGGTGGTCATATGGATATCCTAAAAAGGTTTGCATAGCATAATATATAACAGTAGTAAACCTATCATGCATACTACTGAAAAACACTAATAATGCAGTAGGTAAAATAGTAGGTCTTTTATGGTATCACTTGCCTTTGGAAGTTGATCGACGTTTGTCACACTCCTCTCAATAAATAACGTTTCACTCCGATCAATCTATAACATAGAAATAGCACACCAACAAGCAAACATTTCAACACCTCGATGCATACCAACACAAACATGAATAACATATTCTTCATAATATATTTGGTTAAGGGTAATATGCAATAGAGTGAATAAAAGTGTTTAGTTGTTTGCCATATTGGTTGAAGTTTGGTCAACAATTTATTTTGAAACAATTTAAATAGTTTGACATTTGAATATATATTGGTGTGATGTTCTATAGGTCTAAAAGAGTTTGTCTTAAAATAGAAATATAACACGAGAAAAGTCAAGATAACTTAACACAATTTTATTGTTTCAAATTAAATTAAAATACTTAGTTTTGATCTTGGTTGAAAGATGACACATTAAATTGTTATAAGGTTTTGACAAATTTTCTTATTCAAGTTTGTCTTATTATCCTATAATATTCTAAGTCCAAACTTAAACCGTCATTTTAAAGTTGATAAAAATATAGAACAGCGAATACTTATTGTTTAGACTCTATGTCAATATACTTAAATCATGCATTTGAAAATTTGAACGAATTTAAACTAGTCCAAGTTGAAATATAACAGTGCCAAAAGATTCTACTGGTCAAGATCTTTCCATAGACATAAAGTTTTTTCAAATTTGAACATGTGGTTAAAAAGATATGATAGTTTGAAATTTAGAGGTGTTTCTGCAAAAGCTGCATACGAATTTTCTATTGGGGGCCAACGCAGAAAACAGCTAGATTAAGTGGCATGAGGTGATTGGTTAAAACAGGTTGGTTTAGACAAACTAACTATATCCGTAGGATCAAAGTGTAAGTAGATAAAGTTACGACACTACTCGATCTACAAACGGATCGTATGGTGTACGAGTAAATACTACGCTAGACTAAAATTTATAACTACCCAGAAACTACGCTACGGAAAATATACACCTACGAAATTTGTAGCCTAAACTATACTACAAAAACTACTCTACAAAATTAAATGTAAAAGAAGAAAAAGAGAAGATATGCGCAGTACCTCCGTTGTGTGAGAAGCGCCGTCGAGAGAAGAAAAGAAATCCCACCAATAGAAATCCCACCGGAGATAAAATAAATATTTTATTTTATTCTAGTCGAACCAAAATAAATGGTTCAACCCGAATTGTATTTGTGATTTTACCCATGCATATGGGGTCTATATATAGCTTAAAACTGGGTGGGGGTGTTGCTAAAATAGCAAGGTGGGACTAAAAGGAGGCAAAAGGGACAAACATGTCGTACGCACCACGTATAGCGCGCGGGAGCGGGCCGCGACGCACGCGCGAGCCGGCCGGCCCAGCTGCGTTGCGCGCTGTTTTTTCTTTTTTTTTCTTTTATAACTTTTGTTTTATAATTCTAAATGAAGTGAAATAAGCTTCTAAAAATTCCTAAAAATCATATCTATCATTTAAAACATTCTAAGTCATGTTTTGAATACTTTTCAAAAATATTAATTTGAATATTGATTATACGTAAGTTTAACACTTTATGTTAAATTTGAAATTAGTGATTTAAATTAATTTGTTTTTAGCTAAAATATATTTATGAAAATACCACAAATATATATGTTTGAAAGTACCACAAATTATAATCCTTTTTTAATAAAACTCATTTTTGGCTTTGAACAAAATGTAGAAATACTGTAAAAAATATGTTTTGAATAACTTGTCCAAAATGAAAACTTTTGGTAATACTTTAGTCACATGATAATTTAGTAATTCAAAGTATTGTGTAGAGAATACATAATATCTTATATTAATATTTTTTATTTATGGCTTTTAAGTGTGGATTTCACATATCAAAACATTTGCGATTTAAATGCAAGGATGCCATGATGATGATGAATTTTTGGTTTGCTTTTAAATATAATTCAAAATAAAATACTTGAATTGTTTAATAACTGCTTGATTAAAAACTTTGTCAATTTAAAATAGTGTCTAACAAAGTCATATGTTGTTTAGTAAAAAGAAATACCACAATTTTTTTGTATTGACTATGGATTATGATGGTCTTATTCTGTAACTGAAGTAGTTTGTGCAAAACATTTAAGTTTTAAAGTACCATAACTCATTCAGATTTCCAAGGATGCATTTGAGAATTTAAAATAGTTATTTGAAGTTTAAACTTTATTTCGATGGTACTTCCTAAATCTTATACGTCAAAACATATTTAAATGAAAGCCACTTTATAAAATAGATTATGCTTTAATTAACTTTTAGAACATTTGTAAACATTATTGGAAGGTCAATTAAACATCAAAGGGTTATATAGACATCTTTAAAACATATGGTTTAATTAAAACCGTTTTAGAAGAGGGCATACTTAAGAATACTTAAAACATCTTTTAATATATGGCTTTAGGTTTTATAAATATCCAAGACTAAGTGTTTTAGAGTCAATTACTTAAAATGAATTTTTTTATGAATGAAGAAGGCTCTCTCAAATTTTAATTTCAACTTAGCAAACTATCATGGGAATTAAGAAATACTTTGGATAAAAGGTTTCTAAACTAAACTCCAAAATCAAATAGTGTTTACTTGAAGGTTTTAAATGTTAACTCTTTGGAAGAACCTATAATGTTCTTTATATTTAAGTTTCCTTATGTTTTGTATGTTTTATTTTAATCGGAAACAAAAGTTTAAATTTTTTGTGATTTTTAAACACTCCAGAAGTTTGGGATGTTACAGACTACCACCCTTAAAAGGAATCTCGCCCCCGAGATTCGGAAAGGCTAGAAAGAAAGATGGGTTCGGACAACTTGGATCAGATTAACTCAGTGGGCTACCACCCTTAAAAGAAACTTTTGCGCCAATCTGAAATCCTTTCTACAATATTTCAGTCGAACTTTTCCATCACTTTAGAGTTGTAGGATAACATAAGTCCATTGAACTGCTTTTGGTACTGAATATCACTCTTGGCTTAATCTGAAAACCATGCTGAGAGGATTTCACAAGGATCTCCATACCGCTTGATGTCCCCATGTGCTTCATCTTCACAGTTTACATTTTTGAAGCAACTAACGTAACTCTCATGGAAGGCAAATCTTTGATTGTAGGGTATTCTTCAAAACTTTGCTTGTGGTTATGCTCACCGTAATTTAAAACGTTTTAGCAACTCTTGCCTCACATAGGGTTATAAATATCTCCAATTTTATGGTTTTGGTTTTTCATCATCATATCTCTTATAGGAAAGTCACTCAAGATTTTTCCATTCCTCATAGCAAAGAGAATCATATGAGTATTCGCCATGCGGGCCAATCCATGTCGCACTCACTCATTACCTTGCACCTGGTTTGATGAATCTCGTATTCTAACACTTGGTCAAACCTCACTTATCTCACAGAATGTTTCCAGTCTGTAGGACAAACCTGAGCTAAACTATCGGTCCTTATACTTGTAGGTTGCGTTAAACCTACACCAGGATAGCTGAAAAGTTGTTGTCTCTAGAAAATTGCTTCTCCTTGATGTGATGAAAAATATATGTTGTCTCAACTCTTAAATTTAACCTCCACTAGTATATCCATTCTGGTTGGTTCAATTTTGTTCTAAGAATAGATATTGCGTCTGGTTTGGGTTTAGCACAGATGAGTTGAGATAGAAAGACACCAAGAAAGAATCCTACCCCAACATAATAAGACAAGGCAAAATCATTTTACAAACAACATCTAACAAACACCAAACAACAAAGTTCACACACAAACAAACAATCTAGTATTATCAGACAACCTAAGTTGGTATGAACAATACACTTAACACAGTATGGGTGTTCTAAATGGTGGTCTAGTCTAGCTCCTTGTTGAATACTTCATGTTCTTCTTCAATTTCTGTAAACTCTTCCAAGTGGTTGAACTCTAAATCTAAGTTCTTCTATGGTCTCCCATGTAGTTCTTCGTGTTGAATCGTAAAATTCCTTATGTAGTATCAGACTCAGACTTCAAGAGCAATGGTCATCTATAAATAGATAAGATATTTTCCAGAAGGTAGATAGTAGATGAGAGTATAAGAAAAGATAAAGCAAATTATATATTTATTTTATTAAAGTGAGTAGAAATAGATTTTCAATCCTATGGTCAAAGCCTATTTCTATCCAACCCTAGGGTCTCGAACCTACAGGAAAGACAGTGCTCTGATACCATTTGTAGTGACCTCACCTTTTTATTATAAGGTGGAAGTCCCTGTGTTAATGTGCTAGTCCCTGGATCAAATACTAGCACCACCGTTTAAGATGTATATCATGCAAAAGTGTCAAATACTTTATTAAATCGCATGATCCAGTGGTACAAATATCTCTTACAACTTGCATAACCTGAAAAGGCTAGCAAAATTTAAAGAGCAGTAGCGGAAAACAGTAGATACAATGAGCCTCATCATCTTCATGTGCCACAGGCATAGCATGTTGGCTGTAGACTCGAAATCCTATCAAATGCTCACTCATCGTCTGTCGAATCTGCAAGGTTTAGTTGCAGCCCAACTATAAAGGGTCAGCACAATTGAATTGTTGTGGCAAGTGATACTATGGTGGATATAAATGGCAAGACTAAAACTACATGCATATTTGGCTGGTGGAGTTCAAGGCTGATTTGCGTAAAGCCAATTGTCCTACATTTGTAAAGATATTTTCATCTTTGCAAAGAGTACCACCGATAGACATCAATGAATGCCTTTGCTAAATTATAATTAATGAGTACCACTGATATACATCAGTGAACTCCCAACCCTTGTTCACCCATCTCAAATTTTATTATGAAATTGGAATGAAGAGATTTTCAGTAGACAACCTTGTGAAGTCACTCAATTGTCCGATGCCGGGGACACGGCTAAGATCTTAGGTTTTAACTCTCGAGAGTGTGTGCACTTTCACCATTAGACTCAATCAACCGAAACTATCCTCTACACTCATTTAGTGAGAAGGAAAAGGAGAAGATCGAGACGAGACTTTTCAGAAGTTGTCTTCCCGAGTTGACGAAGTCCACTGCCCAACCTATCCCAGCTACCACCCTTGGAACATCCGACTCAGGTCAACATCAACATACTCCATCAAGACAGAGCCCATAATGACTAATGGTTGCACTATAAGCGACTATACGTAGTGCAACATCAAATCTCAAAGCCCTGGGTGGCCATCCACAAGTGAGCAAACTCAGGCCGCCGCAGACCCGACCCCTGAGTAGCCACCTAACTTAAAACCTCCTCGACCGAACCAATCCACCCAGGCGGTAAATTAATTTAGTGAAATTTTACTTATCACATCTACCATAAAATAATCATTTTTGCAGCATGTACTTCCACTAAATTATAATAGGTTACTACCAAGGTGGTCATATGGATATCCTAAAAAGGTTTGCATAGCATAATATATAACAATAGTAAACCTATCATGCATACTACTGAAAAACACTAATAATGCAGTAGGTAAAATAGTAGGTCTTTTATGGTATCACTTGCCTTTGGAAGTTGATCGACGTTTGTCACACTCCTCTCAATAAATAACGTTTCACTCCGATCAATCTATAACATAGAAATAGCACACCACCAAGCAAACATTTCAACACCTCGATGCATACCAACACAAACATGAATAACATATTCTTCATAATATATTTGGTTAAGGGTAATATGCAATAGAGTGAATAAAAGTGTTTAGTTGTTTGCCATATTGGTTGAAGTTTGGTCAACAATTTATTTTGAGACAATTTAAATAGTTTGACATCTGAATATATATTGGTGTGATATTCCATAGGTCTAAAAGAGTTGGTCTTAAATAGAAATATAACACGAGAAAAGTCAATATAACTTAACACAATTTTATTGTTTCAAATTAAATTAAAAATACTTAGTTTTGATCTTGGTTAAAAGATGACACATTAAAATTTTATAAGGTTTTGACAAATTTTCTTATTCAAGTTTGTCATATTATCCTATAATATTCTAAGTCCAAACTTAAACCGTCATTTTAAAGTTGATAAAAATATATAACAATTAATACTTATTGTTTAGACTCTATGTCAATATACTTAAATCATGTATTTGAAAATTTGAACGAATTTAAACTAGTCCAAGTTGAAGTATAACAGTGCCAAAAGATTCTACAGGTCAAGAGCTTTCCATAGACATAAAGTTTGTCAAATTTGAACATGTGGTTAAAAAGATATGATAGTTTGAAATTTAGAGGTGTTTCTGCAAAAACTGCATACGAATTTTCTATTCGGGGTCAACCCAGAAAACAGCTAGACTAAGTGGCATGAGGTGATTGGTTAAAATAGGTTGATTTAGACAAACTAACTATATCCGTAGGATCAAAATATAAGTAGATAAAGTTACGACACTACTCGACCTAAAAACGGATCGTATGGTGTACGAGTAAATATGTAACATCACAACATTTTATAATGTTCAAAAATCACTAAAATTTAAAACTTTTCTTTTTATTAAAATAAAAATATTAAATGCATAAGGAAACCAACTATGAAAGACCTCAAATTTATTGAATGAGTTTAATATTTCAAATGTCACAGTTTAAACATGTTATTATCCACTGTATTTCAAAAACCTTAAAATGTAATTTGACAAATATTTTACATACTACAATCCATTTTATTTTAAGTAAATAGTTTACTTATAAGAAATTGATTTCAACCACTTAGCCATTTCTATTCATAAATTCACAAATTATTTAAAAATGGTGTTAGTTGCCAAATGATTTTCATTCTCTCAACCAAGTTCAAAACATGGTGTTAAAATTTCAATTATGTAATTTATAACTATAAACTTCATAGATTTTAAATTAATGAATTAGCCAAATAAACATTTCATTTGCTTAAATGAATTTCATTTATTTTCAAAGCATGAAATGATTAATATATTCTAAATAAGAAAATAATTAAAACAAAAACCTTTTCCAAAGTTGTTATGACGTTTTCAAATGAATTATCATAATATAAAATATAATGGTGCACAAATTATTTTCAATTAAAAATGAATACCTTATATTTCACATTTCCTAAACATTATTTATATTTAGCTCTTTAATATTATGCCAAAATAAAGAGGAATGATTTCAGTAAAACAAGTTTAAACAACTTAAATTCAAACATAGTGGAATATGGGTATTTTACAAATTTTAGTTAGCCAAAAGAAAATTTAATTAAAATAGAAATTCAAATTTGACTTTAAGTGTCAAGTTTGTATTTAATCAATATTTCAAAATATTAATTTTCAAAAATATTCAAAACATGCCCACAACTGGTTTAACACAAAGATATTGATTTTATAAATTTTTAGAAATTAATTTGACATCATTTGGACATTTAAATCAAAAGATATGAATTAAATAAATAAACAGAAAAAGAAAATACTTGCTGACGTCAGCGATGACGTCATGCCTTCTTCAACCTCTGTCCGAAAATCTCGCCCCCGATTCCTCTCCAAATTCTGGCGAAATCGTCGGGCGATTTGTTCCCTCCTCTGCCCTATTTAATCCCCTGACCCTCCTCTCTGTTTCCCCTCTCCTTCCCCCTTGAAACGTACCCCCAGGCCGTCCAATTGCATCGCCGGAGTCGCCATTGCCGCAGCCGCGTTTTTCTTCAACTCCCGGCGAGTTAACCGCACCTCTCGCACCCGAGACCCTCTGCCTCCCCTCGCCATCTTCTTGCGCATCCTCCGGACTCTTTCCCCTCTCTCTTCTTGCAGCTAATCGAGAGGGGAGCACGAACGGAATGTCGTCGGTGTCGCGTACACCTCCGTCGGCGAGTCCGCGCCGCCAGAAGATACTCCGCGAGACGCCATCGCCTCTGTAGTCTTCGCCGCGCCGAGCCGCACCCCGTGGTGGTCTTTCCCGCGCGAAGGAACCACCGGGACGTCGAGTCCGTCCGAACCCGATGCCGCACCGCCGTCTTCGTCGCCGCCGGTGACCGCAGCGCCGCCACTCTCAGGTCAACCCTCTCCTAGCCGTTCGATCTGCAACCAACACACACGATTAGATCTTTTAAAACGAAGAGGTACAGTTAGATCTGAGCCCTTAGATCTAGATCCAACGGCCCAGATCAATTCACTTAAACACGTCAGCGCCCAGTCAGCAGTCCCAGTCAGCGCCACGTCAGATCCAATCCGATCGCGCCACGTGTCTCTGGATTTCTGTTTTATTTTCCCGAATAAAATTTAATAGCAATTTTACAGAAAATCCCCTATAGTTCAAACCTTCATAACTTTTTCACCACAACTCCAAATTTAATAATTTTTATATAATTGGAAAGCCCTTGACATGTAGAATATTTCAGAAGTGCCAAAATTCAAATTTGGCTTAGTTTAAAATATTCAAATTTCAAATGGTAAATTTGAGTATTTTTGTCATAACTTTAAATCTGTAAATTCAAAAATTGCAAATAAAATTGTTTTAGAGGCTTTGGAATATTTGTAAATTAATGCCACTGCTCTAAAATATTTTTGAGTAATATTTGAATGAAATCATAGTTATATACTTAATTTGAATAGTTTGAGTATTTTCAACATAACTATTAAAAGAAATATTATTTTTGATTAAATCAAATTGCTATAAATGTAATTAAATGCCCCCTGTCTATTAACACTATTTATAAATTTGTTATAGAAATATTAATCATAGAAAACTTTAATCTGATAATTATTCCTTTTATTATATTTTCCAAAAAATATAAACTAATTAAATTGCAATTATAACTTTATGCATACTTTATAAATATCACAAAAATTAGTATTATGATTTAAAATTGCATTTCATGCATAGCATATTTATTTTGTAGTTATATTTCCCATAAGAAAACTCCTCCCCATTGTAACACGCCAATTCTCTTAGCTTTAGCATTGTGGTGTTACTCTGGATTTTTCACCTCTGGCTGAAACTTTTGTGTGTAGAAATTTGAGTAAGGATTTAATTTGTTTGCACATCTTATGTTGTGTGTGCTCCACTAGTGTTCCCTGACATTGAAAACACTAAAGTCACATAGCACCAAAATAAAATATCCACTATTATGATCTTCATGGTTGATAAAACTTAGCCAAACCAGGAGCTATTATTAAGCAAACCCTAAATGGTTTTTGGCATGCTTTTGAAACATTTCCATCTAGGTCACATATAATTCCATACCCTGTTCTAAATTATCACACAAGAGCTTGTTTGCATATGAATCTCACTAGCTTTTGTAGTCATCAAAATAACATGACCATTTGAGTGATTCTTTTTCCTTCTCACCAAAAGTTCTCTTTTCTTTGGGAGCTAAATAAGATGTTTGATTTGGGCATTTAGAAAATTCAGTAGTTTCACTAAATATGGTGAGCATGAGTAATTGATTTATTATTTTTTTTCTTTTGTGATTAAGGTTTGAATTATTCAAACTTAGGGTTTGAATATGTTTGAGGATTTTACTCCAAACTTCTTTTCTCTCTCTCTCTCATTTCTACTCCACCTGCTGGAAGAGGAGAACAGCACCCCCTCCTGGTCCAACATGTCATGGACTAGGGTCAACCTCTCCTCTCTCTTCTCTCTTTTCTTTTCTTTCCCACCCAATCCGAGCCCCTCTCCTCTCTTCTCACTGGCCAGGCAGTCCCCTCCCGACCAACATCCTCTCTGCCCCTCTCCACCGCCCAAGAGGACCAACCAGAACTCCCCTCCCCTTCCCCCAAACCGCTCCTTCCTGAGGAAGCCCGAAAACCAGCCCCTGGTTTTGGAGCTGTCCCCAGCTCTGCTCCTCCTCTTAAAACCCTACCCGAGGTTCCCTCTCCCCTCCTCTGCTCACCCCTACCACCCTCACCCAAAGCCACGGCCTCCCTCGAGCTCTGGAAGTGAAAAACCTCGCCGGAGACCGATTCCTTCCCGCCGTGCTCACCGACATTCCTTTCCACCTTTCTCTGCCATTTTTGGCCCCTCGAGCGCGCCTCATCGAGCTCTAACTCCCCCTGCCCACCTTTTTCTCTTCTAGGTGTACGTAGCCGCCGCACTCGTCCTCGACCAGAGCAGCTCGCCGCCGCCGTCGCCATGGATTCCGATGTTGCATGCGAGAGTTGAGGACACCGTCGAGCTCGCCATCGTCCCCTCCGTCGATCTCCACCCTTCCCCTGGCCCCGCGCGGTCTCTGGTGAGCGCCATCGCCACCATTTCCCTCCCCCTCGTCTGGTTCGTCCGCGCTGCGTCGCGAGGAGGACGACGACCGTGAGCCGTAGATCACGAGATCTACGGCCAGGTTTGAACCTACCCGTGCGCGCGCAGCCGCGCGCGTTTGGGCCGGCCCAGCTCCGCCCCCGCGCGATTCCGCGCTGCTCTGCGTGGCCTCTGGGCCGATCTGGCCCAGATCTGGCCCGTTCGGCCTGTTTCTCTTTTATTCTTTTCCTGTTAATTTTTCCAGTAAATATAGAGTTTAGCTTTAAATCATTTGTGGTAAATCTAGAGTGGCTAAAATGATGGGATAAATTTTGTAACATGCATGCACGTTTTCTTAACCATGTGGCGTTGGACTTGTTCCAAAATGTGTTTTCTGTTTTGTGATAAAATAGATTTAGTAAAAAGTACCTATTTTACCATTTGTTTAATAACTTGTGTGTTATAAATCCAAATCATGCAATCTTGGATCTGTTGGAAAGCTTGTAAAAATTCCTATCTAGATTGGTAAATCTTGCATGCAGGAGAGTAATCTAGCAAAAGTTACTTTTAGTCTAAGAATAACATCAGTAGGTGTTTGGGGATTTTTAACTCTTCAATAAAAACACTTTTTGAGGTAAATCCAATTGTAAGTGTTAGATATGTGTTGGAGGTACCATATACTACAAATGTAGATTTTTACAGTAACTTGATATTTCTTAGTGAATAAATCCCTGAACAACAGGGAAATAATCTCTTAAAATGCATTTCTGAAATTTCAGAGATTATGACATTTCTAGTTTTAATTGGTGGAGCCACCTCTGTCCATAGATAAATGTTGGGGATAATTTTGTGGAATAGCCACAGGTTTTATCTAACTCACCCCACTGGTTTGACACCAAAATAATTCTTATTATTTTCTGCACTTAGATAATGATCAGAAGTATACTTTATTTTAAAACTGGGATAACTTGAGCTAGGAGTATCCAAATCTGATGAATAAAATCTCCACTTAAAGAGAAAACTCATATCTCACCAGTAAGGCTAATTATGCATTCAGGAGATCTATAAAACTGAACCTATCTTCTGCCTAAGTTTAACATCAGTAGCTCTTATCTGATTTTTAATTCTTGTTTGGCGATAGGTTTTCTTGCACAACTAATTTTCAGAGTTCCACATGATTGTTAGGAGTAATGTGGTAGAAGGGTTTGATTTTAGGAGCAGTACCTTAAGAGTTATGCTTAAACCATGTAAACAACCCCCAATAACTATTGAATGCATTAGTTGTGTTTTCTGTTGGAGATGCTTGTTGTTTGTTGATATACTTTAGATTGTTATCAACTCGCATTGTAGGACTTACGCTAGTATCGTCTGTTTTTCATGTTACGGTAGAAACGCAACCCCAGGAAGAGCAGTACGAGATAGCTGAGCACGACTACGCTGAAGAGCAAGACCAGGGACAGTTCCTTGAGCAAGGCAAGCCCACCTCCCCACTAAAATGAATCTTAGTATTTTATCAAGCATGTTTTGTTTTCAAAAATAAAATAATACATGTTTTACTTCCTTTGTGGCGTCTTGCCACCCGAAAACTATTTTACCAAATATTGTTTGGCCAAAGTTATCTACTAGAATAGCTGTAGGTATTATAAGAAGAGTTTTACTTGTTGAGTCTTGTCATTGAAGGCTCTATAAAGAAGATTAAGTTTTCAAATAGTATATTATGTTATCTTACCTCAAAACTATAGGATGGGGACCTATTTGATAAAAATGTTTCGAGGAAGAAAACCCGAGTTGCTGTGAGTAATCGGCGAGCAAGTGTTTTATTAAAACCCGAGTTGCTGGGAGCAAGCGGGGATGTTGCGAAAACCCGAGCTGCTGGGAGTAGTCGGAGGGCTGGAGGTTGTTTTTGAAAAACAAAGTACTGCCCTAGCAGCCGCTCGAACAATTAACCCGTGCAACCACACTACCTGACATGGGTAGGGCTTAGCCGGAAGCTTGTCTGTTTTAGTGTTGGGGCTCTCATACTTTCTATGAGGGCTGGGCCCTCGAAGCCGGGTTGTCGTCCGGAAGAGTGTAGCGTACCTGCACTTATAAATATGGCAGGTACCTGTGTATAGTGCAAACCCCTGGATCGATTCATTTGCACACACAGTTTACGATGAATATCACAACATTGTATCAATATTACACGAATAATCCAGACTTGGTAAAATAAATAATCCGATACATCTTTGCATAGCTTATAGCTAGCTCAAAACAATAAAGCAGCGGAAATAAATCTTCAATGAGCCTCCATCTTCATGAAACGCCACAGGCGAAAACATGTTGGTGCAGACTCGAAACCCAAAACGTATTCCTTACTCTTCGTCAGATATTTCTGCAACAAATAATGATTTGCAACAGAGTGGGTCAGATTCCATTAAAATGGAGTCTGGCAAGTGACACTATGGTGGACACTCAATGGAAATAACTCTAAAGCCTGTATGCACATTTGGCTGGTGGAGTTCAAGGCTATTTTGCATAAAGCCAGTTTTGCCTAACTCTTTGTAAAACAAACTTTTTAACATTTTAATTGGCAACACTGGCAAGTTCCAGTGAACCAAAAGATATCACGTCCTTAGGTGTTCTCTCAGGTGAAAACCCCCACATTCAATGGTCCTAAGTATAGTAGAGACTATCTTAGGTGAAAACCCCCATGAACATGGTCCCGAGTAGTCCACTGTTGTTTATCAAAATTTTATTAAGAAATTAGAATGTTGGGATTCCTCCATTGTCCTTGATCAGCTGCAGTCTTTACTTGGAATACTTCTCCTTGAGTTCTTCACATTCTTCTCCCTTCATTCATAACATCCCTTTGTTCCTGGGTGGCCTTCCACAAGTGTGCTCTCAGGTGAAAACCCCCACGTTCACAATCCTAAGTATAGTAGAAACTATCTTAGGTGAAAACCCTCATGGACATGGTCCTGAGTAGCCACTCAACATAAACCAACAACCAATCCACCCAGATGATTCATTAACTTAGTGATGTGCACCCTCAGGTGAAAACCCCCACATACTATGATCCTAAGTATAGTAAAAACTATCTCAGGTGAAAACCCTCATAGACATGGTCCTGAGTAGCCACTTAACATTTTATAAAAAACATTTCATCAATTGCATCGCATCAAAATCTACTAAGTCATTTCATAGGTACCTAGACACAATGTAATAGGGAATTCTAAAGTCTTGCATAGCAAATCTATTAAACTCTACTCATGCATAGAAAATAACTAAGTTATGCATGGAAAATACTTAGGAACTTTATGAGGTGTGCCACTTGCCTTGGCAACAAGAAGAATAGCAACAGCAGCTGCAACAGTTATCGTTTCCCTCCGAAATTTCTAACACATCAAACAAAACACACATAAACATACAAACCCAAATAACAATACAAAAATATGCTATGCATCATGTGCAAAAATACTTAGAGAAAATACTAAGTCTTTTGTTCAAGGTGATCAACAATTATTATCAACTCTTTGTAAATTGGACATTCACTATAGTGAGAGAGACAGACACCCGGCCAGCCACTTAAATTGTGGAACAGGTCTCATGTACGTGGACATGTAAGGTTTGTCTCCAGGCCGCTTCATCTCACTATGCTGCTAGGATCCAACAACTTCAAGATGATAACATCATGATCAAAATTTGTTTAAGTCTAAAAGACAAGATTAGGAAAGAGGGAAAAGATAGAAAGAAAGATGTAGTTGTCCTCCAGGCTTCATCTCCAGACTTGTAACTTTCTTCTGGATGATGTCTTGATTGAGTTCTTGGTAGTCTTGCTGAATCTTCAGACTTGATGGTTCTTGTATCCTAGAGGCTGGTCTTGGATTTACTTAGTCTTCATGAAGTCTAACAGAAAAAGAAGGGAGAAAGAAGAAAGAGGAAGAAAGACTTAGAAAATATTTCTGGTTGGCCTTCATGAACTTCTTCTTGATCTTTCTTTAAGTGCTTCCACTCCTTGGAGATTCTTCTGGAGTCTTGTTTGGCTAAGTCCTTCCTTGGTCTTCCAGCTCCAGGTTGAAAATTACTAAGTGTCTAAGTGTATATCACTTTTCCCAAAATACTAAGTTTGAAAATAATCCTAACTTAGAGAAAATGGGGAGGAGTTTTCCTTATGGAAATATAACTATAAAATATGCTATGCATGAAATGCAATTTTAAATCACAAGCAACATAACACTAATTTTTGTGAATTTTATAACAAATGCATAAAGTTCTAATTGCAATTTAATTAGTTTCTAATTTGCAAAACATAATAAAAGGAAACATATAGATTAAAGTTTTATGTGTTTTATATTTTATAACCCAATTTTCTTTATAGATGGTGTTAATAGCCAGAGGTGGTTTAATTATACTTAATGCAATTTGATTTAATCAAAAATAATATTTCTATTAATAGTTAGGTTGAAAATATTCAAACTATTCAAATTAAATATATAACTATGAATTCATTCAAAAATTACTCAAAAAAATATTTTATAGTAGTGGCATTAATTTACAAATATTCTAAAGTTTCTAAAACAATTTTATTTGCAATTTTTGGAATTATAGATTTAAAGTTATTACAAAAATACTCAAATCCACCATTTGAATTTTGAATATTTTAAACTTAGTCAAATTTGAATTTTGGCAGATCTAAATTATTCTACATGTCAAGGGCTTTCCAAATATATAAAAATAATTGAATTTGGATTTGTGAGTAAAAAGTTATAACAATTCTAAGGGATAGGGGTGTTTCTGCAAAAGTGCCAAATTAAATTAAAAAGGAAAATCATTTTCTGACGTGGCAGCTGACTGGACTGCTGACTGTACGCTGATGTGGATAAGTGATTTGCTCTGGGCCCTTGGATCTAGATCTAAGGGCTCAGATCTGAGGATACCTCTTCGATTAAAATTTCTAATCTAGTCCGTTGACGGAAGATCGGACGGTGTACGGCGAGTTGACCGAAAGTGGCGGCGGTTGGTCGCCGGAGTTTTCTCCAGTGCGGCGGGCCATGGCCGGAACGCACGGTGTCGGGGATGTACTTTCCCGGTACCCTGAGAGTACGGGGTTTACCATGTTAATATTGCAGGTATATTTACACTTGAATAGTAGAGGAAGCGACAGATGAAGATAAAAAACGAGAAGAGACAATATGGGCCGGATTTGGTCGCTGGGCCGAGATCCCCTACTCGGTTGACCGAGAGACCAACTCGGTCAACTGCATCAACCCACGATCCCCACATGCATCTCCCCCTCCCGAGCGCAGGCAACCGCACCACCAAGCTCGCCCCCAACCTCATCCAACTCCGGCTGCGCACCCCAGCATCCAGGACTCCCGCGCCTCGTCTCCTCCGAGATGGGCTGCCCGCATCGTCTCCGACCCCGGCATCCGGCGAGTCCCGCCCGGCGCCGCCCGATCCCCGCCTCGGTCGGGTACGCACCGACGCCAGCCTCCTCCTCGACGCAGCGGCCGCCCTCCCCATCTCCGGCATCATCCCGGCCTCCTCAAACTCCGGATAGGCTCCGCCCGGCTTCCCCTCCTCGACCTCGTCGCCCTCGACCCCGGCCACGGCCTCCTCCGCGCTGCAGACGCCCACGAGCTCCTGCGCCTAGGCTGCGTCCCACTCGCCCGACTCCGGCGTCGCGAGCCCGGCATCGACCTCGTCCGCGTACGGCTTCCCGGCTTCGTTTGTGTCTCCTCCGGCGTCCCCCCCGGCCCAGCACCGGGATGGCAGCAGCTCGACCGGCCCGAGGGCATCTCCCGCCGCTCGGTCATGCCCTTCACCTCGGCATCATCTCCTACTCGCCTGACTGCATCCCCATCTCGGGTTGACCGGGATGGCTCCCAATCCGACAGGCAAAGATCTGCCCCAGCACCACTGCACCGACATCCCCCATCTCGGTACCAGGATCAATGACGAGGATAAGAAGAGGACGTGGAAATATGGAAGACAGACACTAGAAGACAGAATCCATGACACCTCGGCATGGCTACAGTACCCGCGATGTGACGACAGTACACTGCGGTACGTCGTGAACAGTACCCGGATGTGACTATAGTACAACCGTGTGGCATGATGAACAGTACCGACAAGACCCCATTAGTCAAATCGTGAACAGTGTACCGTGAACAGTGTTTCCTGTCTCCTTGTTTCCTGCTTATCCCCTGGGCTCTCCTATATAAAGGGCACCAGGGGGAGGGAGAGAGGGAGACGACCACCCCACCACTTCATTTCCCCCCTTCTCATTTGCTCTCAAGACCTCATGGAGGCAAGTGTAGCAGCTCATGGAGTGTGTTGTAGCCCGGATAGTAAGAGAAGAAATACACCGAGTAGGCTAGATGCTGCGGTAGGGGTTTTATCTCCTCCCGAGAGCCCCGAAGCAGGGTAAATCCTTGTGTCACCGTGACAGTCGAGTTTACCTGCGCGCAAGTTCATCGCGCAATCCCTCCCCGAGATCCCCTAGCGTCCATCGGCCCCACAAATTAGCCATCCTATGGCATCTGCCGTGACACCACCACGACAGTTGGCGCCCACCGTGGGGCAGAGTGGCGCTTGCGGGAACAATTTCGGACGGGACCCGACATCCTAAATCCGGGATCCCTACGCTGCGGGCAGTGGTCACTGGCATCCTGCGCCGCGGGTAGCGGTCGCCGGCATCCCAAATCCGGGATCCTAAATCCGGGATCCCTACGCTGCGGGCAGTGGTCACTGACATCCTGCGCCGCGGGTAGCGGTCGCCGGCATCCCAAATCCGGGATCCTAAATCCGGGATCCCTACGCTGCGGGCAGTGGTCACTGACATCCTGCGCCGCGGGTAGTGGTCGCCGGCATCCCAAATCCGGGATCCTAAATCCGGGATCCCTACGCTGCGGGCAGTGGTCACTGACATACTGCGCCGCGGGTAGCGGTCGCCGGCATCCCAAATCCGGGATCCTAAATCCGGGATCCCTACGCTGCGGGCCGTGGTCACTGACATCCTGCGCCGCGGGAAGCGGTCGCCGGCATCCCAAATCCGGGATCCTAAATCCGGGATCCCTACGCTGCGGGCAGTGGTCTCCGACATCCCTGCGCCGCGGGTTGAGGTCGCCGACATCCCTGCACCGTGGGTTGAGATCGCTGACATCCCTGCGCGGCGTGTTGAGGTCACCGACATCCCTGCACCGTGGGTTGAGATCGCTGACATCCCTGCGCGGCGGGTAGAGGTCTCCGACATCCCTACGCTGTGGGTAGAGGTCCCCGACATCCCTGCACCGCGGGTGGAGGTCATCGAGATCCCCGCATCGCGGAAGCCGGTCGTCGACATCCCAAACCTGCATCCCTGCATCACGGGCACCAGCAGCCGGCGTCTGCCCTGGCACTCACCATCAGCGGACCCCTAGCAGCGGCACACCAGTTACCCGGCTTATGTCGCCTCCGACATCCCCAACCCCTCCTGTGCTCCGTGAGTACCGTCATTTGTACCTTACATTTATGTTATCTTAAATTTGTTCGGAAACTGCCCAGGCATGCTTAGTTTAATTGTTTACCCGGGAACGAGATATCGTAACCCGGGGGCTACCCTGTTGTGCCTATTTTGTCGTCTGTTAGTTTTTTCCCCAGGAGCAAGATGTCTTGACCCGGGGACTGGCGTACCGTTTAGTTCTACCTTGCGTGCTAAGTCGGTAGAGTTGCTCAGTTTGTATTTGTGTAGTTTGTGAGCCGGCATCCCGAAACTGGACTCGGGGACTGCCGGGCTCCTTCCTCTTCCTGCTATATCTGAAAATTTACCCGGGGACTCGGTGGAAACCGAGTCTCTGTCCTATTGTGTGGTTCGCTGCAAGAGTTATTTTCTGTCTTTATTAAAATATATATGTCCTGACTAACGTTGAAAGGTGATATCGGTTTTACCGCGAGGATACTCGTGTCGAGAGTCTTGATTACATCGGTTATCTTGGATCCATCTTATGGTTGATTATTTTCTCAAAGTATATGGCATGTGATCTGTGGTATCAGTTTACCCACGTATCGCGGTATCATGCACAATTTTCAGATCGCCGTTTATTTCGGTTCGCCAATATAGCATGGCATCCTGCAATATCTACAGATCGTTGTTTATGTCAGTTTGCCAACATATCGTGCCATCATACCATATCTCCAGATCCCCGTTTATTTCGGTTCGCCAATGTATCATGGCATCGGACAATATTTCCAAATCGTCATTTGTTCCGGTGTATCAAAGTTTGCCAAAGGCAACACCTGAGATACCGAAACACCTGTGATACGCCCATAGTGGCCGAGATACCGAAACACCTTGTGATATGCCCAGAGGGGCCGACATACCGAAACACCTGTGATATGCCCAGAGGGGCCGACATACCGACATATCGAGACACCCGAGATACTTGTGTGACATTGTGTGTGTAGGCGTCTGTGTCGGTATACGCCCAGAGTGGCTAAACGCCGACACATGAGACTCTCTGTCGGTATACGCCCAGAGTGGCTAAAAGCCGGCACATGAGGCGTCCGTGTCGGTATACGCCCAGAGTGGCTAAACGCCGACATGTGTTGTGTGTCAAGCCGGCGGTGGCCGAAGACACCTATGTCGGTAAAACGCCCAGAGTGGCTAAGAAACCGGCATAGGATTGTATTTTTGCAGGTACACGGCGGAATAAGTGAAGGCAATAATGTTGGTATCTTTTCTAAGTCTGCGCGCGACTCAGCGAGTCCCCCGCAGCCTCGGGGACTAGAGTCGGGGATGTACTTCCCCGGTACCCTGAGAGTACGGGGTTTACCATGTTAATATTACAGGTATATTTACACTTGAATAGTAGAGGAAGCGACAGATGAGGATAAAAAAGGAGAAGAGACAATATGGGCCGGATTTGGTCGCTGGGCCGAGATCCCCTACTCGGTTGACCGAGAGACCAACTCGGTCAACTGCATCAACCCACGATCCCCACATGCATCTCCCCCTCCCGAGCGCAGGCAACCGCACCACCAAGCTCGCCCCCAACCTCATCCAACTCCGGCTGCGCCCCCCAGCATCCAGGACTCCCGCGCCTCGTCTCCTCCGAGATGGGTTGCCCGCATCGTCTCCGACCCCGGCATCCGGCGAGTCCCGCCCGGCGCCGCCCGATCCCCGCCTCGGTAGGGTACGCACCGACGCCGGCCTCCTCCTCGACGCAGCGGCCGCCCTCCCCATCTCCGGCATCATCCCGGCCTCCTCAAACTCCGGATAGGCTCCGCCCGGCTTCCCCTCCCCGACATCGGCGACCTCCGCGAGAGCCCGAGCACTCCTGCCGCGACTCCGGCCCGAGCGCGTCCCCGACCTCCTCCTCGACAGCGAGCGCCTCCGGCGTCCCGCGCCCGGCCCGGCATCTACCTCGGCGCGCCCCCGACTTCGACCTCGGCACGCCCCCGATCCCGGCCGCCCGAGCACGCCCCCGACCCCGTCCGTCCCCGGCACGGTGCATCCCGGCCGCACTCGACCTCGTCGCCCTCGACCCCGGCCACGGCCTCTCCGCGCTGCAGACGCCCACGAGCTCCTGCGCCTAGGCTGCGTCCCACTCGCCCGACTCCGGCGTCGCGAGCCCGGCATCGACCTCGTCCGCGTACGGCTTCCCGGCTTCGTTTGTGTCTCCTCCGGCGTCCCCCCCGGCCCAGCACCGGGATGGCAGCAGCTCGACCGGCCCGAGGGCATCTCCCGCCGCTCGGTCATGCCCTTCACCTCGGCATCATCTCCTACTCGCCTGACTGCATCCCCATCTCGGGTTGACCGGGATGGCTCCCAATCCGACAGGCAAAGATCTGCCCCAGCACCACTGCACCGACATCCCCCATCTCGGTACCAGGATCAATGACGAGGATAAGAAGAGGACGTGGAAATATGGAAGACAGACACTAGAAGACATAATCCATGACACCTCCGGCATGGCTACAGTACCCGCGATGTGACGACAGTACACTGTGGTACGTCGTGAACAGTACCCAGATGTGACTATAGTACAACCGTGTGGCATGATGAACAGTACCGACAAGACCCCATTAGTCAAATCGTGAACAGTGTACCGTGAACAGTGTTTCCTGTCTCCTTGTCCCCTGCTTGTCCCCTGGGCTCTCCTATATAAAGGGCACCAGGGGGAGGGAGAGAGGGAGACGACCACCCCACCACTTCATTTCCCCCCTTCTCATTTGCTCTCAAGACCTCATGGAGGCAAGTGTAGCAGCTCATGGAGTGTGTTGTAGCCCGGATAGTAAGAGAAGAAATACACCGAGTAGGCTAGATGCTGCAGTAGGGGTTTTATCTCCTCCCGAGAGCCCCGAAGCAGGGTAAATCCTTGTGTCACCGTGTCAGTCGAGTTTACCTGCGCGCAAGTTCATCGCGCAATCCCTCCCCGAGATCCCCTAGAGTCCATCGGCCCCACAAATTAGCCATCCTATGGCATCTGCCGTGACACCACCACGACACACGGGCTCGGCGCTACGGGTGGTCTTGGGCTGCAGCGAAGATACCTGGCGATAGCAGAGGACGAGGCGAGGGTCGGAGGTGCAGTCGCGGTTGCCGGGGAACTTCGTCTCGTCGGTATTTCGTCGTCGGAGACAATGGCGCGGCCGCGAGCTTCGGTTGTAGATGGCGGCGTCGATTTACTGAAGGAGGGAGCGAACCAAGCCGTCACACAGATGCGCACGACGATGGGGAAGCGAGGGGGAGGGATGAGAGGGCTTCGGAGGCTCGGGGCTCACCGGAAACAGCAGAGGACGGCGGCGGCAATGGCGGAGCTCCGAGGACGAACACGAGCAGCCTGGGGGCTCCCGGGCTAGGGTTTTTTTGAGGAAAAGGGAGAGGATGGCGTGGGGTTTAAGTATGGGCCGGAGAGGGAACCAAACTCGCGAAGAATCCGCCGGATTTTGGAAAGGGATCGGGGGCGGAAAAATCGGATGGAGGTTGAAGACGACTGTGACGTCATCGCTGACGTCAGCATTTTTCTTTTTCTGATTTTCCATTTAATTTATATCTTTTGATTTATAACTCCAAATGAAGTCAAATCAATCTCTAAAAATTTGTAAAATTCATATCTATGCTTTAAACCAATAGTGGGCATGTTTTGAAACTTTTTGAAAAATAATTATTTTTAAATATCCCTAAAATACAATTTTACCTATTTTAGGTTGACTTTAAAATAAGGGATTTAATAATTTATTTGGAGTTAAATAAAATTTATGAAATTACCCATACTCAATTATGTTTGAATTTAGAATATTTAAAATCATTTTGCTGAAACCATTCTCCTTTATTTTGGCATAAAAATAGAATAATAGAATATAAATATTTTCATAGCAATATGAATATAATGGATTTTAATTTAAACCCTTTTGAGATTTAATAAAATGATGAATGATGACATACATGTATGTATGCATGCAATTCTTAAGATTTCTTGTCCAAAGCAAAATTACTTAAATGCTTTCAAAAGTTTTAAATTTTAGTTATTTTTAAACATTCCAAAATATTTGGGATGTTACAGACTACCACCCTTAAAAGGAATCTCGTCCTCGAGATTCGAGAAGGCTAGCAAAAAGGTTCTGTCTGGGTATCGGGTTGGGCTACCACCCTTACAAGAAAACTTTGTTGGTATTGAAAACTTCAATATTGATACTTGATTCAGAATGTACCGTTCACTTCTTCCACCGTGATGTGGTTCACATATCCTTTATCGAAAGGATTTGACTTAGCAGCTTCTTCGGTCTTCTTCTTTGTTGGGCAGTCATTGGCGTAATGACCCTTGTTCTTGCATTTGTAACAGAGCACCTGACTGATATCTTTGTATTCAGGATTTGGACGGTGGTGCTCATGTTATGGTTGTGGCCATCAAATCCATTTCCTTTATGATCTCCATTGCTTCCCTTGGATCCACCATGGTGATTGTGATGCTTGTGGTGACTTCCTCCATTATGGTGATTCCCATGTTTGTGGCCACTGTTCACATCATGGACAAGGTGCTTCTTGAATGAGGGTTCAGAGGAATGCTTGTCCATCTTTCTCTTCCTATTTTCAGCCTTCTTTATACTATCTTCAAGGGTGATTGCTTGATCCAGAAGTATCTGATAGTTTGGTGCGTACGCAACTGTCAGAGGTATCTTCAGCTCATCACTAAGTCCGTTGAGAAATTTTGACTTCCTCTTTGCATCTGTGTCAATGTCCTCAGGCGCATATCGAGACAAGGAATGGAAGTCATCCATATACTCCTTAAGACTTCTGTTTCCCTGATGCAGATTGCGAAACTCTTCCCGTTTAAGATTCAAAATTCCTGTGGAGACATGAGCATTACGAAACCCTTCCTTGAATTCCTCCCAGGTCAAGGTGTCCAATGGGTGAGTAATCTGATAAGTTTCCCACCATTGGGCAGCCGGTCCTTCGAGCAGATGTGCGGTGAACCTGACTTTCTCAGTATCATCACATTCAGTTGTCACCAGATCCTTTTGTACAGAGCGTAGCCAGTCATCCGCAACCATTCGCTCTGTTGCATTTGAGAACTTGTTTGGCCTAAGCCTCAGAAATCTGGTAAGCCTGTCCAGTTGGGGAGGTGGTGGCGGTGGAGGATTGTTGTTGTTGTTATTATTGTTGTTGTGGCTTGCTGCAATAAACTGAGTCATCATAGTCATCAACTGGGCTTGGGCGGCCATCAACTGCTGCATAGCATCATTGTTGTTGTTGTTGTTGTTCGCAGGAGCACGTCGGGGAGGCATCTGTGGGTTTTAGTAGAGATGAGTAAAAGATAGACAGATCTAGGAAAAAAAAATTCTACCCATACAATCAATTGCACAATCAACCACAATCATTAAATTTCCAAACTCGTTTTTGAAAAGCCTATCTAATCGTTTTCGAACGTAGTACACCGATATTATGGAGAACACATACGATGATACTGCCATACCCCAATTTGATAGGTCAATACATCATTAGGATCACATTACTCTAATAGATGGGTGGTCTAGTCTATCTCCTTCCTGAGTGCATCAAGTTCCTCTTCTATTTCCATGAGTTCGTCGAGATACTTTTGGGTGTTTGGAATTCTAAATTGAAGTCTTCTTCCAAGGTTCTCGATGGCTTCGCATGCTGCACTTCTTGCTGAGTCAAAGAATGATGTGTGGAGTATTGGGTTGGTGAACATGCAGTAGTCGTTGGTCTTGTGGTCATCTTGTTTGCGCTTGTATAGATGGAGTTGCACCCACCAGTACTCTTGACCTTCACCCATGAAAGGAAAACCTTTGTATATTGCTTCTCCTTCAAATCCCAGGCTCTTCATGCTATCCTTAAGTGCTCTTGGAAACTCTGTCTCACATTCCAAGGTCATGGTCATCACTGGTCCTTTCCTGAGTGATTCAATGAGGGCGGTCATCTAAGGAAAACAAGGGAAGAAAGTTAGAAATGAAATAGTTAAGATAGTTACAAGAATGATGTTTGAAAGGTTCTCATTTTCAGAAACTGAATGAAATAGATTTTCAATCCTATGGCCAAATCCTATTTCTATCCAAACCTAGGGTTTCGAACCTACAGGCAACACAGTGCTCTGTAGCGTACCTGCACTTATAAATATGGCAGGTACCTGTGTATAGTGCAAACCCCTGGATCGATTCATTTGCACACACAGTTTACGATGAATATCACAACATTGTATCAATATTACACGAATAATCAAGACTTGGTAAAATAAATAATCCGATACATCTTTGCATAGCTTATAGCTAGCTCAAAACAATAAAGCAGCGGAAATAAATCTTCAATGAGCCTCCATCTTCATGAAACGCCACAGGCGAAAACATGTTGGTGCAGACTCGAAACCCAAAACGTATTCCTTACTCTTCGTCAGATATTTCTGCAACAAATAATGATTTGCAACAGAATGGGTCAGATTCCATTAAAATGGAGTCTGGCAAGTGACACTATGGTGGACACTCAATGGAAATAACTCTAAAGCCTGTATGCACATTTGGCTGGTGGAGTTCAAGGCTATTTTGCATAAAGCCAGTTTTGCCTAACTCTTTGTAAAACAAACTTTTTAACATTTTAATTGGCAACACTGGCAAGTTCCAGTGAACCAAAAGATATCACGTCCTTAGGTGTTCTCTCAGGTGAAAACCCCCACATTCAATGGTCCTAAGTATAGTAGAGACTATCTTAGGTGAAAACCCCCATGAACATGGTCCCGAGTAGTCCACTGTTGTTTATCAAAATTTTATTAAGAAATTAGAATGTTGGGATTCCTCCATTGTCCTTGATCAGCTGCAGTCTTTACTTGGAATACTTCTCCTTGAGTTCTTCACATTCTTCTCCCTTCATTCATAACATCCCTTTGTTCCTGGGTGGCCTTCCACAGGTGTGCTCTCAGGTGAAAACCCCCACGTTCACGATCCTAAGTATAGTAGAAACTATCTTAGGTGAAAACCCTCATGGACATGGTCCTGAGTAGCCACTCAACATAAACCAACAACCAATCCACCCAGATGATTCATTAACTTAGTGATGTGCACCCTCAGGTGAAAACCCCCACATACTATGATCCTAAGTATAGTAAAAACTATCTCAGGTGAAAACCCTCATAGACATGGTCCTGAGTAGCCACTTAACATTTTATAAAAAACATTTCATCAATTGCATCGCATCAAAATCTACTAAGTCATTTCATAGGTACCTAGACACAATGGAATAGGGAATTCTAAAGTCTTGCATAGCAAATCTATTAAACTCTACTCATGCATAGAAAATAACCAAGTTATGCATGGAAAATACTTAGGAACTTTATGAGGTGTGCCACTTGCCTTGGCAACAAGAAGAATAGCAACAGCAGCTGCAACAGTTGTCGTTTCCCTCCGAAATTTCTAACACATCAAACAAAACACACATAAACATACAAACCCAAATAACAATACAAAAATATGCTATGCATGATGTGCAAAAATACTTAGAGAAAATACTAAGTCTTTTGTTCAAGGTGATCAACAATTATTATCAACTCTTTGTAAATTGGACATTCACTATAGTGAGAGAGACAGACACCCGGCCAGCCACTTAAATTGTGGAACAGGTCTCATGTACATGGACATGTAAGGTTTGTCTCCAGGCCGCTTCATCTCACTATGCTGCTAGGATCCAACAACTTCAAGATGATAACATCATGATCAAAATTTGTTTAAGTCTAAAAGACAAGATTAGGAAAGAGGGAAAAGATAGAAAGAAAGATGTAGTTGTCCTCCAGGCTTCATCTCCAGACTTGTAACTTTCTTCTGGATGATGTCTTGATTGAGTTCTTGGTAGTCTTGCTGAATCTTCACACTTGATGGTTCTTGTATCCTAGAGGCTGGTCTTGGATTTACTTAGTCTTCATGAAGTCTAACAGAAAAAGAAGGGAGAAAGAAGAAAGAGGAAGAAAGACTTAGAAAATATTTCTGGTTGGCCTTCATGAACTTCTTCTTGATCTTTCTTTAAGTGCTTCCACTCCTTGGAGATTCTTCTGGAGTCTTGTTTGGCTAAGTCCTTCCTTGGTCTTCCAGCTCCAGGTTGAAAATTACTAAGTGTCTAAGTGTATATCACTTTTCCCAAAATACTAAGTTTGAAAATAATCCTAACTTAGAGAAAATGGGGAGGAGTTTTCCTTATGGAAATATAACTATAAAATATGCTATGCATGAAATGCAATTTTAAATCACAAGCAACATAACACTAATTTTTGTGAAATTTATAACATATGCATAAAGTTCTAATTGCAATTTAATTAGTTTCTAATTTGTAAAACATAATAAAAGGAAACATATAGATTAAAGTTTTATGTGTTTTATATTTTATAACCCAATTTTCTTTATAGATGGTGTTCATAGCCAGAGGTGGTTTAATTATATTTAATGCAATTTGATTTAATCAAAAATAATATTTCTATTAATAGTTAGGTTGAAAATAATCAAACTATTCAAATTAAATATATAACTATGAATTCATTCAAAAATTACTCAAAAAAATATTTTATAGCAGTGGCATTAATTTACAAATATTCTAAAGTTTCTAAAACAATTTTATTTGCAATTTTTGGAATTATAGATTTAAAGTTATTACAAAAATACTCAAATCCACCATTTGAATTTTGAATATTTTAAACTTAGTCAAATTTGAATTTTGGCAGATCTAAATTATTCTACATGTCAAGGGCTTTCCAAATATATAAAAATAATTGAATTTGGATTTGTGAGTAAAAAGTTATAACAATTCTAAGGGATAGGGGTGTTTCTGCAAAAGTGCCAAATTAAATTAAAAAGGAAAATCATTTTCTGACGTGGCAGCTGAATGGACTGCTGACTGTACGCTGACGTGGATAAGGGATTTGCTCTGGGCCGTTGGATCTAGATCTAAGGGCTCAGATCTGACGATACCTCTTCGATTAAAATTTCTAATCTAGTCCGTTGACGGAAGATCGGTCGGTGTACGGCGAGTTGACCAAAAGTGGCGGCGGTTGGTCGCCGGAGTTTTCTCCAGTGCGGCGGGCCATGGCCGGAACGCACGGGCTCGGCGCTACGGGTGGTCTTGGGCTGCAGCGAAGATACCTGGCGATAGCAGAGGACGAGGCGAGGGTCGGAGGTGCAGTCGCGGTTGCCGGGGAACTTCGGCTCGTCGGTATTTCGTCATCGGAGACAATGGCGCGGCCACGAGCTTCGGTTGTAGATGGCGGCGTCGATTTACTGAAGGAGGGAGCGACCAAGCCGTCACACAGATGCGCACGACGATGGGGAAGCGAGGGGGAGGGATGAGAGGGCTTCGGAGGCTCGGGGCTCACCGGAAACAGCAGAGGACGGCGGCGGCAATGGCGGAGCTCCGAGGACGAACACGAGCAGCCTGGGGGCTCCCGGGCTAGGGTTTTTTTGAGGAAAAGGGAGAGGATGGCGTGGGGTTTAAGTATGGGCCGGAGAGGGAACCAAACTCGCGAAGAATCCGCCGGATTTTGGAAAGGGATCGGGGGCGGAAAAATCGGATGGAGGTTGAAGACGACCGTGACGTCATCGCTGACGTCAGCATTTTTCTTTTTCTGATTTTCCATTTAATTTATATCTTTTGATTTATAACTCCAAATGAAGTCAAATCAATTTCTAAAAATTTGTAAAATTCATATCTATGCTTTAAACCAATAGTGGGCATGTTTTGAAACTTTTTGAAAAATAATTATTTTGAAATATCCATAAAATACAAGTTTACCTATTTTAGGTTGACTTTAAAATAAGGGATTTAATAATTTATTTGGAGTTAAATAAAATTTATGAAATTACCCATACTGAATTATGTTTGAATTTAGATTATTTAAAATCATTTTGCTGAAACCATTCTCCTTTATTTTGGCATAAAAATTGAATAATAGAATATAAATATTTTCATAGCAATATGAATATAATGGATTTTAATTTAAACCCTTTTGAGATTTAATAAAATGATGAATGATGAGATACATGTATGTATGCATGCAATGGTTAAGATTTCTTGTCCAAAGCAAAATTACTTAAATGCTTTCAAAAGTTTTAAATTTTAGTGATTTTTAAACATTCCAAAATATTTGGGATGTTACAAAGAGACAATACACCGTTGAGGACCAACAGCCGGACGATTACGGCAGGTCTCCTGACGTGGCGGTGTGGCATCCCGAAGAAAGACCAAGAGGTCTAGTGGAGCACACGGTGCCGAGGAGAACAAACCTACCGGGAGGCCCCGATACTAGGGTGGTCATAGTGGAAAGTTTTGATCGTGTTATCCGGACCCCCGCATGCTGTCGTATGACGGGCCGTGGCAGACACGGCGAAATAACCGATAGGTGTGGGTAAAGTGTGCAACCTCTGCAGAGTGTAAATCTATTCGAATAGCCGCGTCCGTGGTCATGGACGGTTGGAAAGGCCACTGATCTAGGCGTATGGGCATTTTTAGTTTAAAAAAAAAAGAAAGTGTTTTCTCGAAGGAAAATAAGGAGGCAGCAAGGTGGTACCTGGGAGGTACGGAATTTGGGTGAAGATGGTTGATCTCGGGGAGACATCCAGTCCGATCTCAAGGCAGGAAAAAGGGTTACCCCTATCCTAATGTTTGATGAACTTTTATAAACGAAAGTTTTGAACTTGGATATGTCCTTGCTATATCTAAGAGAAGAGAATTCTATCTCTAAATGTTTCCTTCAACAAAGATATAGAGATGTCGCATTTCAGCGAAGAGAATTCTATATCTAAATGTTTTCTTCAACAAAGATATAGAGATGTCGTATTCTCTATGTCTAAAATCATGGTATTCGAAAACTAAGCCCTATAGTCGTATATATAGCAGCTATCCCAGTTTTTTTCCAAAAGTGTTTTCTTGCACTATCATGGGGATTTAAGCCTAGAGGTGGTCTTGCGAGTACGTAATTGTACTCATGTGGCTCTGTCCCTGGATATTCAAATGTCCAGATTGCAATGAGGAGGCCTACATCGAGGAGGAGGTGTACGATGACGACTTCGCCACTTAGCTGTCACCGGTCAACTGCACTTGTGGGAATCTGCGCTCGGAGATGTTGAGGGCCGTCGCTAGCCACGAGCTTCCGCTATCTTAGTTAATTCCGTCCTGCATGACGAGGTTTGTTGACTTTGGTCGTATGACCGTCTATGTGTTGGAAGACTTTTATTCGTACGACTACAATGATGTAACTCTTTGATATCTATGTTGGTTATGTGATTGCGATGCCCTGATCATTGGGATCGTGATCTCTTACATAACGTGGGCATCTCGGACTTGTCCGAGGGGTCCTCACAGACTTGGTATCAGAGCCATCGTTGACCTTAGGAGACTTTAGCTAGGATGGGCGTCGACGTCACGCAAACATGTTTTTCCTAAATAGCTAGGAGAAAAATACTTAAAAATATGCAGAATATACTGCTACTCCTCCCTCCCCTCTGTTAGTATTCACTGATTAATTTTATACCTGCATTAAATCTTATGATTTTACCTGTTTAAAATTTGTTACATCGTTCACTAATTAAACCTCCATTTAAAATTTTGTGTAGATGAGCGGACAGTTCTCGTCATCGATTCAGTTGGGAGCGGTGCCAGATACCGGAGTTTCGCGTCTGTTCCAGGCAGACCTACTCCCGTTGATCCAGCACCTGAGGCGTCCGTTACCTGAGCTGCTGATTGGACGTTGCCTGCCCATGGTGGGAGATGAGATGTCCTGGGCTGCGAGGTGCATCCTTCGAGGACCATTGGTGCCACCCTTCGCCGAGGAGCTGGTTGAGGATGCCCTTGCATCTACCCAGATGGCAGCGTTCGTCACCGTGCTGCGGAGAGATCTCGCCCGCTTGGTGTGTGCTCACAGTTCCGAGTTGGGCGGCACCCGCTTTGAGTTTTACTCTGGCCTGGACGAGCAGAGTAACCCTGTGCCGCCGCGTCCCCACCCCACTTTCGGGAACCACTTGGCCGAGCTGCGACTCCTCGTCGAGTACACCCAGTCCCAGCTGGTCATTAGTCGGTACGAGAGTGACCTTCACCGTCTTAATCATGACGGAGCTGAGGTGCGGATCTCGGCAGCTGAGCTGAGGATAGAGGACTTGGAGACGCAACTCGAGTCATCTCAGGACCAGCTGAAGACCATGGAGCTGAAGCTCAAGACCTCGGAGGAGCGTTTAGTGGAGTCCCAGGCAGAGCTCAAGATAGAGCGCAAGGAGCGCCGTTCCACCTTTGCGCGCCTCCAGACTACTCGCTTCTACAGGTTCCAGCTTGACGGGATGGTTGACATGCTTAGGTCGACTGTTGATGCCCGTGACGAGCGGATCAGCGAGCTGGAGATTAAGGTGGAGGCTCTGAGCAAGGAGAATGACGATCTTCTGCCTGAGGATGAGGACCCTACAGAGGATATGGATATGGAGCCCGTGAGCGAGCAGGACGACGACAACCTTCGAGGCGGGGATGGTGATGACTCGGGAGCTGTGATGTCTGAGGACGAGGACCCCGACGAGCCACCCTTTGACAGTGACGCTGCCGTGGACGTGGAGTAGTTAGTTGCGCAGTATCTTTTGGGTTAGGACCGAACCATCGCGATAAGTGGATGCGATTGTGTGGTCTAGTTAGCATGTGTGTGTCTGGATGATTGTAAGAACTATGTCAGTCCGTGTTTTGTGGTTGTGAACTTTGTGATGATGCTTTTGGAACCTTGCTATGGGATGGAATCATGTCTTCTTAGGAGTAATGTCTTGCTGAAATTTGTATGTTTTTGGGTATGCTTGATAAACCCTTTTTCAAAATCTGTTTAAAAAAATTTCTAAGTAGAATAATAATGTGTGTTTATTTCTGAAATTCAGAATGGCAAGGGATCCACCACCACCCCCACCACCCAAGCCATCTATGGCTCAAGTGCTCCGTCTTCTCATGGAGGATCGCGAGGCAGCTCGCACTGAGAGGAATGCCAACCTTGCCACCCTGCAACATCTCGCTCAGATTGCCGTCAATCAGAATGGCGGCCAAGGGAATGAAGAACCCCGCTCAAAGCTTCGTGACTTTCAGAACACCAATCCTCCAGTTTTCTCCAAGAGTGAAGTGCCACTGGATGCCGATGACTGGATCCGTACTATAGAGAACAACTTGAGGGTCGCCCAAGTGGGTGACAACGAGAAGGTGGTCTACGCCACTCACTACCTCTCTGGTTCTGCCCGAGCGTGGTGGGAGGCCATTCGTGCTCTGTTGCCACCGGAGGAAGTTGTGGCTTGGCCAGCATTCAAGACCAAGTTCTTGAAGCGTTACGTGCCCTCTGGACTCGTCAGTATCATGCGAGAGAAGTTCTTGCAGCTCACGCAAGGCGGGATGTCGGTGAGTGAGTACTTGGAGAAGTTTACTTCTCTAGCGAGGTATGCGCCCACCGATACCGATACCGAGGACAAGAAGAAAGAGAGGTTCATGAATGGACTTCATGATGAAATGCAGTGCATTCTGGTGGTGATGTCTTTCACCGACCTGGAATCCTTGGCGGACGCAGCCATTATGATGGAGCACAAACGCAAGGCTTCGTTTGACAACCGCAAGCGTCGCCAACTGATGCAGAAAGGCAGTAGCAGCAGCAGCCCTACGGGAAGTTACCCCCGTCCGCGCCCTTCACCTCCACCAAGACCCTCTTATCCATCACCAAGGCCTCCAACCTTTGCACCAAGACCCATCTACTCTCCTCGCCCGCCTGCACCTCGTCCTGGAAGTGGTTCCAACCCCGGCCTCAACTTTAACAGGCCGCCTGCTCCGAAGCCCACAGGAGGATGTTTCACTTGTGGACAGCCTGGACATTTCTCGCGGGATTGCCCCACTAGACAGCCCGCCGGTGGTCACCCCAATGCGATAAAAATGAACCAAGGGCCACCCCGTCCACCAGGAGGCAAGAACCCGTATCCCAAGAAAGCGGCCCCTGTCACCTGAGGTCATCTGAATCACATCAGTGCAGAAGAAGCCCAGGAGGCACCAGATCTGGTTATGGGTACGTTCCCTGTCAACTCAGTTCCTGCATCAGTTTTGTTTGATTCGGGAGCTTCCCATTCCTTCGTTACGGAGCCATTTGTTAGGATGAGTGGTATGGTTCCAACTTTGTTGAGTCGTCCTATGAGAGTGCAAATTCCGAGGGCCACTACTAAAGCCATTGTATCTTGCAAGGAGACTCCTGTGGAAATTCAAGGAGCCCGATTCCATGCAGACCTAGTAGTATTAGGAAAGCAAGGGATAGAAGTGGTTTTAGGGATGTATTGGATGGCAGTAAATCGAGGGAAAATAGATTGCACTAACAAGTCTGTCACCCTAACCACCCCGGAAGGAGAAGAGATTACACACTTCTCAACCTACCACTCCACCTCAAGTCATTGCCATAAGAGTATATCGGGAGCCATTTTGGAAGAGGTACCGGTAGTGTGTGACTATCCCGATGTACTGGGCCTATCGCTCAGAAACAGTACCGGATGAATCCCTAAGAATTGGAAGAACTAAAGAAACAGTTGGATGACCTACTCAGGAAGGGCATGATACGCCCTAGTGCGTCACCCTGGGGGTCACCAATCATCTTCGTGGATAAGAGAGACGGTACCACCCGTTTGTGTGCGGATTACCGTAAACTTAATGATGTGACCATTAAAAACAAATACCCCCAACCCAAGATTGAAGATCTGTTTGATCAGCTCAATGGAGCTCGAGTCTTCTCCAAGATCGATCTCCGCACCGGTTACCATCAATTGAAAGTCAGAGAATCTGATATCCCTAAGACGGCCTTTGTCACTCGTTACAGATTGTTCGAGTACACAGTGATGTCTTTTGGCCTGACCAATGCTCCAGCCTATTTCATGAATCTCATGAACAAGGTGTTCATGGATTACTTGGATAAATTTGTGGTTGTCTTTATTGACGACATCTTGATTTATTCCAAGTCGGAAGAGGAGCATGAAGAGCATCTGAGGTTGGTTCTCGGTACCCTACGAGAACACCAGTTGTATGCTAAGTTCAGTAAGTGCCAATTTTGGTTGAAAGAAGTAGGCTTTCTCAGCCATGTTATTTCAGCCGGAGGGATATCTGTAGATCCTACCCACATCAAGTCCATTCTTGAATTCCCAACCCCCACCAACAAACCGTGATAAGGTCCATTCTTGGATTAGCCGGGTATTACCGTAAGTTTGTTGAGGGATTCTCAAGCATTGCGAAGCCTCTTACCCAACTATTGAAGAAGGATCAGAAGTTCATTTGGACCGACAAATGTGAAGCCAGCTTCCAGGAACTGAAAAAGCACCTTACTACTGCACCTATCTTAACCATGCCAGATGTAACCAATGATTTTGTGGTTTATTGCGATGCCTCCAAACTTGGACTTGGCTGTGTCCTTATGCAAGAGGGCAAGGTAATTTCCTACTCATCGCGACAACTCTGCAAGCATGAGCAGAATTACCCAACCCATCACCTAGAGCTTGCTGCGGTGGTCCATGCACTCAAGACATGGCGGCACTTTCTGATGGGCAACCGTTGCGAAATTTACACCGATCACAAGAGCCTGAAGTACATCTTCACTCAGAGTGACTTGAACATGAGGCAACGAAGATGGATAGAACTCATCAAGGATTACGACTTGGACATCCATTACCACCCTGGAAAAGCTAACGTTGTAGCTGATGCCCTTAGTCGCCAGCCGTGTTCATTCAACTCCTTGATCAAGGTTCGACGGCCAGAACTCTGGGAAGAGCTGGATAAGATGGGTATTGAGGTGGTCAGCTATGGGGCAGTCGATCAACTCCTGTTGCAACCCACCTTATGGGAGCAGATCAAGCAAGCTCAGAAAGATCACGAAAGCATTGAGGGCATCAAGAGAAGATTGAACAAAGAGGAAGTCCCTGGGTTCACCATCGACTCTGACGGTATTCTTTGGTATAAGGGACGCATCTGCGTACCTTCAGACCCTGTTTTGAAGCAGTTAATTATGAGGGAAGCTCACGAGACTTTGTATTCTATCCACCCCGGTGGGACCAAGATGTACCAGGATTTGAAGCAGAATTTCTGGTGGCATGGCATGAAGTGCGAGATTGCACTCTTCGTCCAGAATTGCGACATCTGCCAAAGGATCAAGGTAGAACACCAGCGACCCGCTGGGCTTCTCCAACCTCTCAAGTTGCCCGAGTGGAAATGGGATGAAATTGGCATGGACTTCATTACTAGATTACCCCGATCCAATCGTGGGCATGACGCTATTTGGGTTATTGTGGACAGACTCACCAAGGTAGCACACTTTTTGCCAGTGCCGACCACCCATCGATCGGATCAGCTCGCAGAGCTATACATGTCCCGTATCGTCAGCCTTCTTGGAATACCTAAGACTATTGTATCAGACCGAGGAACCCAATTCACTTCTCGATTTTGGACTAAGCTTCAGGAAGAGCTCGGAACCAAACTCTTTTTCAGTACTACTTATCACCCTCAGACAGGAGGACAAACAGAAAGAATCAACCAGGTCTTAGAGGACATGCTTAGATCTTGTGTGTTAGCTTATGGAGCCAAATGGGAAAATTGCCTGCCGTTTGCCGAATTTTCCTACAACAACAGCTATCAACCCAGTCTGAAGATGGCACCATTCGAGGCTTTGTACGGGCGTAGGTGCCGTACACCCTTGAACTGGTCGCAAACAGGAGACAACAAGATTTTTGGAGTTGACACCCTGAGGGAAGCCGAAGAGCAAGTTCAACTCATACGCGACCGTCTTAAGGCCGCCCAGTCCCGACAGAAGAGTTACACCGATTCTAGGAGGCGGGAGCTTAGTTTCAAGACTGGTGATATGGTATACCTACGCGTTACTCCACTCAAGGGAATGCAACGTTTCCATGTGAAGTGAAAGTTGGCTCCGAGATATATAGGTCCTTTTAGAGTAAGTGGTCGAAGAGGAGAAGTATCATATCAGCTAGACCTGCCACCCCATCTGTCAGGATTCCATGACGTATTTCATGTATCTCTACTCCGGAAGTGTCTGCAAGTTCCTGGGGATACTCACTCATATCAGGAGGTAGATCATCACACCATTGACCTCAATCATGATCTCACTTATCGAGAACGACCACTTCGTGTTCTCATTGAGGACGTCCGTCTGACCCGAAGACGGAAGATCAGATTCCTGAAGATCCAATGGAGCAACCATTCGGAGGAAGAAGCCACATGGGAGCGTTAAGATTATCTGGAGCATGAATTCCCTGGTTTTCTCTCTTCTTCAAATCTGGAATCTCGGGGACGAGATTCTCCTAAGGGGGGAAGGTCTGTAACACCCCAATTCTCTTAGCTTTAGCATTGTGGTGTTACTCTGGATTTTTCACCTCTGGCTGAAACTTTTGTGTGTAGAAATTTGAGTAAGGATTTAATTTGTTTGCACATCTTATGTTGTGTCTGCTCCACTAGTGTTCCCTGACATTGAAAACACTAAAGTCACATAGCACCAAAATAAAATATCCACTATTATGATCTTCATGGTTGATAAAACTTAGCCAAACCAGGAGCTATTATTAAGCAAACCCTAAATGGTTTTTGGCATGCTTTTGAAACATTTCCATCTAGGTCACATATAATTCCATACCCTGTTCTAAATTATCACACAAGAGCTTGTTTGCATATGAATCTCACTAGCTTTTGTAGTCATCAAAATAACATGACCATTTGAGTGATTCTTTTTCCTTCTCACCAAAAGTTCTCTTTTCTTTGGGAGCTAAATAAGATGTTTGATTTGGGCATTTAGAAAATTCAGCAGTTTCACTAAATATGGTGAGCATGGGTAATTGATTTATTATTTTTTTCTTTTGTGATTAAGGTTTGAATTATTCAAACTTAGGGTTTGAATATGTTTGAGGATTTTACTCCAAACTTCTTTTCTCTCTCTCTCATTACTACTCCATGTAGCACCCCAACTTTTATTAAAGTTGGAACGCCTGTGTTATGTGCTAGTCCCTGGATCACTGCCAGCACCACAGTACAAAATATAAAGTATCATTGCATAAGTATTAAATTACTACAACGAGATCCAAAATAATAGCCAAAATGGCTTTATTACAAATTGCATAGCCATGAAGGCTAGCTAAAGTTCAGAGTTCACAGCGAAAGCAAAAATAAAATTGAGCCTCATCTTCAAGCATGCGCCACAGGCAGTCATGTTGGGTGTAGACTCGAGCCAATCATTCAGCATCAGAATTTCCTGCACATTGGAATATGCAGCCCCCGAAGGAGGTCAATACAATGATGTATTGGCAAGTGACTATGGTGGATAAATATACTGGCAAGTCTAACATCTATATGCATATTTGGCTTGGTGGGGTTGAAGGCTATTTGCAGAAAGCAAGTTTTCTCCTATCATTTTGTAAAACACTTTTATTTCTCGAAGACTTGGCACCGTGGGACAAAGCCCAAGTGCACCAACAATTCTTTCCTTAGTCAAATTTTACTTTATGAAAACAGTGTTGAGATTCTTCTGCCCATCCTTGTCCAGTTGCTCGAAGTAGTCCATATCCGGAGACACGGCTGAGAACTCAGATTGTCGACTCTGCAGAGGTTGTGCACTTTCACCTTTAGACTCAATTTGTCCGAGAAATCCTATACACACAGAGTGTATTATGGAAAGGAGAGAATTGAGACAAGAACTTTCAGAAGAAGAATGCAACCATACTAGCAAGACCCGTTCCACCTATCAACTCTACATGTGCTTGTCAAGCCGACAGGTTGCACTCCCACAACTTAATCATTCTAGACAGAGCCCATTGTCAAAAGGTTGCACGGGAAGCTTCTAAACTTGGAGGGACTTGGTAATCTCTTTGTTCCTGGGTGGCCGTCCACAAGTGTACTTCTGGGTAACAACCACCATACTCATAGCCCTAAGTAGAATAGACATTCATCCTAGGCGATGACAACCACAAGCATAGTCCCAAAAGCCACTCAACATAAACCATAACAACCAATTTCCACCCAGATGTGCATTTTAGATTTTAACACTTAGGAGCATTTCCATAACATAGCAACATTTTTATAGCATGGCTAAGCAACTAATAAAATCTTTTCATGGCTGCTTAGGGAAAAGGGTAGCTACATACTACTAGGATATTTGTAAAATACTAACTAACTTAGCATTATAAAATAAATCAAAATCCCTATCATGCACACTACTCAAAAACATACTACTTATGCATATAGAAAATATGGGATATTGTATGTATGTCACTTGCCTTGGTAACAGGAGGAACAAGCACAGCAAGAATAACAATCACAAGCAAGTCCTTCCTCTTCTTCACAATCTAGCACAACAATGAATAACATAAATACCAACACCATATCATCACAGCACTAAACAAAATCATGTATGCATGAATGATATGCTATGATGATTAGACACACTTATTAATAATTCTTATTTTCTGTCATTAATAATTGAATTATAGTGTCTAGGTATTTCTTATTTTATTTATTAAGTAATTTGAAATGATATAGTAAAACTTTGATTTCCATAATTACAACTTTTATTGTTTTTATGACATCTTTAATTTGGACATTTATTAATATTGCTGGACAGAGGGAAATTATACAATCTTAAAACAATTACATTTATTTCTAAATAATTTTTATTATTTAAGTTATTATTTTAATGGCCGAAATACTCCTCTGATAATTATTCAATTTATAATTTGTCAAAAGGAAAAACAAATGATGTAGAATTAAACTACATGAACAGAGCTTTCCAATTACATGTAGTTTATTAAATTTGGACTTACAGATCAAAAGTTATGAATTTTGCAAGTTTTATCTATTTTCTGTTTTATTTATAAAATTTCCAGCGAAATAGAAATTAACTGGGCTACGTGGCGCAATCCTATTGGTCGATACCGCTTCGGCGCGGATCGGCTGCGAGAGCCGTCCGATCTAATTTAAAATGGACGCGCGAGATCTAATCGATCTAGATCCATTGGATCTAGATCTAACGGTCCACGATTCGTTGACCAAAAACGAGCGGCGCGGTCACCGGAGAAGCGCGATGCGCGGCGGAGCCATGGCCGGCGTTAGCGCCCGAGGCGTGCTACGATACTAAGAGGAAAACGAAGCTCACCAGGAGATGCGCGATGTCGTGGGGAGGGCGATGGCGCGGGGATGATGACCGGAGCGTCCTCGTCTTCCCGGAAGAGCTCGCCGGAGTTGCGCACGGCGTCGGTCTCTCTCGGTCGTGGACGGAGGCGAGGTTTCGCTGCAAAAGCACACGCTCCACTATGTCAACTCGATGCGCACGGCTCACAGGGGGCGAGGGGAGGTGGAATGGAGGTCCGAGGTGGCCGGAGTTGCTCGGGCGGTGGAGTTCTTACCGACGGCGACGGCGGAAGAGCGGGGTCTCTAGCGGCCAACCCAGGGGCTCTTTGGAGGAGTGGTTTGGGGCAAAACACGGAGGAGCTCGGGGGCTTTTAGTAGGGGAAAACCGCGAGGTAAATGGAGCAGTAATTCACCGTATTCAAACGAAATCAAATCGGGCGTTTCGGTCGGAGACGTGGGCGTGATTTGGGGACGAACGGCTCCGCGGGGGAGATGACAGGTGGGTCCCACCTGTCAGCGACTGCGAGCGAGCGCGCGGGGCGCTGGGCCGCTGGCGGGCTGCTCGGCTACGCGCGCGCGGCAGATAGTTACGGGCCACGGCCCACTCGCTCCGAAATTCGAATATTTTTATTTAAAACCGTTTTCTGTTTTAATTACTGATTTCAAAAATGATTTTTAAATCTATTCAAAACATTTCAGAAAAATTCATAAAAATATGTTTTGGAAAGGTTATTGAAAATGGAACTTTTTAACATTATTCTTGCCCATATATAAATTGGTAAAATTTTATTTATTAATGGAGTTTTAAATAAACACTTTATGGAATTTGTAGATTATTTATATTTAGATTTGAAGTTTTATTTAATATTTTTGTGAGGTATTCTTATGCTCAATGATGCATGATGCTTAAATGCAAGGTTTAAATTTTTGCAAAATTTGGGATGTTACAGACTAACCCCCTTAAGAGGAAGCTCGCCCTCGAGTTTCGGAAGGATTAGCAAATAGGTGTGGATGGTCTTCTCGGAGGTCGTCCTCTCGTTCCCAGGTGGCTTCTTCCTCAGTGTGATGGTTCCATTGGACTTAACAGAACTGGATGGTTTTGGTACGGGTGACTCTTTCTGCGGTCTGCAATATCTTGATGGGTTTCTCTTCGTAGGTCAGATCACTCTCCAATTGTACTTCTTCAAGGGGTACAGTATCCTTCAGAGGAATTCCCATCATTTCGGGGTGACATTTCTTCAGCTGACTGACATGGAACACATTATGTACCGCAGACAGAGTTTCTGGTAGTTCTAACTCATATGCCACCTCACCCTTACGAGAAATTTTTTTAAAAGGTCCAATGAACCGAGGTGCTAATTTTCCTTTAATTCCAAACCTCTTCACACCCCTGAGTGGCGACACTCTAAGATAGGTTCTATCACCCACCTCGTAGGCGACTTCCCTATGTTTAGAGTCCGCATAGCTTTTCTGGCGGGACTGTGCTACCTTCAATCTATCTTTAATTAATCTGACTTTCTCTTCAGCCTCTTGGATTATATCAGGTCCAAAGAAGCTTCGTTCTCCTACACCACTCCACAACAATGGGGTTGTGCATTTCTTCCCATATAAGGCCTCAAATGGTGCCATCTCGATGCTAGCTTGATAACTGTTATTGTAAGAGAACTCGGCATAGGGTAGGTTGTCATCCCAACTAGACCCATAATCGAGCGCGCACGCTCTTAACATATCTTCTAGAATCTGGTTTACTGTTTCGGTCTGACCATCCGTTTGCGGATGAAATGTTGTACTGAACTCCAATCTAGTTCCCAGTGACTCGTGCAACTGTTTCCAAAAATGGGAAGTGAACTGGGTCCCTCTATCGGACACGATACTCTTGGGGACGCCGTGTAAGCACACAATCCTCTTCATGTAAATATCAGCTAGCTTTGCGCTGGTATAGCTGGTCTTCACGGGTATAAAGTGAGCTATTTTGGTTAAGCGACAAACAATAACCCAAATAGAATCATACCCTGATCTGGTCCTTGGTAACCCGGTGATGAAATCCATCCCAATAGAATCCCACTTCCAGTCCGGTACCTTCAAAGGTTGCAAAAGTCCTGCTGGTTTCTGATGCTCAGCCTTTTACTCGACTGCATGCATCGCATTTAGCTATATATTCTGCTATTTCTCTTTTCAGATTGTTCCACCAAAATCTCTCCTTCACATCCATATACATTTTGGTATTTCCTGGATGAATGGAGTAAGGTGTTTCATGGGCTTCTTGCAGAATTAACTTCCTAAGATCAGGATCATTTGCCACACATACACGTTTTTCAAACCACAGGGTTCCTTGCTCATCTTCATGAAATCCCTTGGCTTTTCCTGCTCTCAAATTGGCTTTGATTTCTTCAATATCCTTGTCTCCCTTCTTTGCTTCACGTATATTGTCCATCAAATTTGGTTGTACTACCAACGAAGCTACAAAACCTTCTGGCACCACTTCCGATCGGAGGTCCTTGAATGCCTTGCATAAATCCTCAGGTATTTCTCCTACCGTGAGGCCATTCAAGTAAACCTTACGACTCAGGGCATCAGCTACTACACTAGCCTTTCCAGGATGATATTGAAGACTTAGGTCATAATCCTTGATAAGTTCTAACCATCTTCTCTGCCTCATGTTCAATTCTTTCTGTGTGAAAATATACTTCAAACTTTTGTGGTCAGTGAACACTTCACATCTTTTACCCATTAGGTAGGGTCTCCAAGTTTTTAGGGCATGTACTACTGAGGCTAACTCGAGATCATGAGTGGGGTAATTTGTTTCATGCTTCTTGAGCTGTCTAGAGGCATAAGACGCCACTCTGCCTTCTTGCATCAACACACTTCCCAGGCCTTGTCGTGAAGCATCACAGTATACTTGGAATTCTTTCTCTAAATCAGGTAAACACAGGACTGGGGCTGAAACTAGTCGTTTCTTTAATTCCTGATGGCTTCGCACGCATCAGTCCATTCAAATTTCTTCTCCTTCTTTAATAATTCTGTCAGTGCCTTGGCGATTTTGGAAAAGTTTTCTATAAATCTTTGATAGTATCCTGCTAGACCGAGATAACTTCGTAATTCTCCAACATTCTTTGGTGGTTCCCAATTGGTTACAGCTGAAACCTTTTCAGGATCCACTGCTATACCCTCCTTGGATACTATGTGTCCTAGGAATGCGACTTGTTCCAACAAAAATTCACACTTGCTGAATTGGGCATATAACTTATGTTCATGTAGTCTCTGCAATACTAGGCGCAAATGCTCTTCATGTTCTTGGTGACTCTCGGAGTAGATCAGAATGTCATCTATGAACACTACCACAAACTTGTCCAGAAAATCCATGAATACTTTATTCATCATATTCATGAAATAAGCTGGAGCATTGGTTAATCCAAATGGCATTACTGTATACTCATAAGAACCATATCTTGTAACAAACGCTGTTTTTGGTATATCTATCTCTCTAACCTTCATTTGGAGATATCCTGATCGAAGATCAATCTTGGAAAACACACATGCACCTTTCAATTTTTTTTGAGGCGCAATGCACCTTTCAATTGATCAAATAATTCATTTATCTTGAGTAACGGATACTTGTTCTTGATAGTGTGTTCATTTATATCTCTGTAGTCCGTGACTAATCTCTGGGTTTGATCCTTCTTCTTGACAAAAAGAACTGGCGCTCCCCAGGGCGAAGAACTTGGACGGATAAATCCTTTCAAAAGGTGTTCCTCCAGTTGCTTCTTGAGTTCTTTTAGTTCATCGACGGCCATTGGGTAAGGTCTCTTGGCTATTGGTCCGGTACCCGGTTTTAGTTCAATGAGAAATTCCACATCTCTATCAGGCGGCATTCCCGGTAATTCTTCTGGGAATACATCTGGGTACTCTTGGACAATCAGTACATCACCAAGGCTAACCCCCTTAAGAGAATTTAGCCTAACTTTCTTAAGTTCGAAAGTTGATCTGAATTTAATCTTTTGTTTTTCTGGGGTAGTGAGGGTGATAGCTCTATTTGCACAGTCTATGATTCCTTCAAAACGGGTCATCCAATCCATTCCAATAATAACATCCAAACCTTGGGTTTCTAGGATGACTAAGTCTGCTGGAAAAAGATATTTTCCAATCCTTAATTCTAACTGCCTTCAGCCTGAATTTACTATCATCTCACCCCCAGGTGAACTCACTCTAATAGGTTTTCCTAAGCTTTCCTCGGCTAGCCCATGTTTGTTTACAAAAGCTCTTGATATGAATGAATGCGATGCTCCAGTATCAAATAAGACCAATGCTGGAAAAGAATTTAGCAGGAACTTACCAATCACAGCGTCAGGTTCATCATGAACTTCTTCCACGTTGAGGTGATTTACTTGTCCCTTCTGGAAAGGATTGGGCTTGGAATTTTCATCGGCCTTTCTTTCTAGTCAATCAGTAGCATAGTGTCCCGTCTTCTTGCACTTGAAGCAAGTCACATTAGACAGGTCCTTCTTTCCCTCAGTGTTAGGACGAGGATTTCCATGATTATGGCCAGGGTGATGGTTTCCCTTGAACCCACCATTATTTCCTTTATACCCTCCATTGTGGTTATGGCCATGATACTTTTGGCCACTACCATTGTGGGAGTAGTTCCAGGGTTTATGGCCACTGACTTCTGAGGTGTGTGGTTTCTTGTGAGCCACTTCAGTGTTACCCTTACTTGCACCAAACTTCCTCTTCCTATTCTCTTCTTTTCTGATGTTATTGTCCAGGGTGATTGCCTGATCTAGCAGAATCTGATAGTTAGGAGCATATGCCACAGACCGAGGTATCTTTAATTCTCCCCGAAGTCCATTTAGGAATTTGTCCTTCCTTTTTGCATCGGTGTCGATGTCTTCTGGTGCGTACCTTGATAGCGTACAGAAGTCATCTATATACTCCTTCAGAGTTCTACCTCCCTGTCTCAAGCTACGAAACTCCTCCTTTTTCAGGTTCATTATGCCAGAGGAGATGTGAGCATTGCGGAAACCATCCTTGAACGCATCCCAAGTCATGCCATCCAAGGGATGAGTTACTTGGTAGGTCTCCCACCACATGGCAGCAGGTCCCTCCAATAGGTGAGCAGTGAACCTCACCTTTTCTGCCTCAGAACACTCACAGGTTACTAAGTCCTTGTTGACTGAACGGAGCCAGTCATCCGCCACTATGGGTTCAGTAGCAGAGGAGAACTTATTAGGTCTAAGCCTGAGAAATCTTGCAAGCCTGTCCACCGGAGGTGGGGGTGGTGGTGGATGGTTGTTATTGTTGTTGTTGTTGTTGTTGGTTGCTGCAATGAACTGGGTCATCATGGTCATCAGTTGGGCTTGAGCTGCCATCAGCTGTTGCATAGTTTCGCTGTTGTCGGGATCACGACGTGGAGGCATCTGTGGGGTTTTTGCATGGATGAGTAAAAGATAGATAGATCTATAAGGAGAAACCTTTCCCATGCACAAAACAAACCAGTCAAGCACACCATCAATCAACACACCACTCATAAAACAATCAGCAAACAGTTCAAAACCTTTGGTTTTAGGAAAACGATATAAAAGTTTGGAAAATCACTCGCGAGGTTCCGTGGATACAAGGGATGGTACTGTCTTACCACAAGTTGGTAGGTCAATACAATGTCAAGACATTGTGGTGTATGATAAATGGTAGTCTCACTAACTAACTACTCGACCATATCCTCTTCCTCCTCTTCAATTTCCTGTATCTCGATTCCTTCATTGGCGAGTACATCCTTGAGTTCCTTTACTTCTTTCTCCAGGGCAAGATTCTTTTTTTGCAGCTCTCTCTTCTCAGTACGAAGCCTTTTTATCAAGTCACTATCAGCCTCGAACTCGACTTCATTGCTCTCAAGCTCTGCCTTTTGTTCCCTGATGATCTTGTTCTTCTCTTGAACTCTTTTCTCTTGTCTCCTGTACTTCTCCTCTTGTGCAGCGAATCTCTCTTCCTGTGCCTTAGTTACTTCCTCCTGAACCTTCACCTTCTCTTCGTTCTCCTTAAGTAAGGCACATAACTCATCGTTCTTCAGGAGCTCGGTGCGTCGATCTTCATATAGTTCAGTGACAAGGATTTCCAGCTCCTGGAAATAAAGGCTAAGGGGTTTTGCCTTGCCTCTTTCTCCGACATCATACAGGTAAGGTTCTCCATCTTCGTTTCTTCTTCCAAAGAAAATGGAGTAGTGGCCTCTCAACTCTAGGCTGTAGCGTCCACAGAGGCGCCCAATCAAATCTTGCATGACTAGATTGAGCCCTTTGTCTTTGGAGTCACTAACCATTTTGATCTCCAGTGGGGACTCCTCCCCACGTCCTGGTTGTGTTGCTTTTAATCCCCAGCAACCCTCTTTGTTAAACTTCTTCAAAATGAAGCCTTTTATTTGGGGTAGTGGTAACCCTATCTTCTCGCCGATGTCGAGGAGGTAACAGCCAAAACGGGTGTTCTCGAAGTCCTCCGCAGTGGTGAAGTGAAAGCTCGTCATCCTTTTTAGGTAGGAAGAAAGGAAATTAGAACAAGAATTGCATAAGATAAGGAAGTACTAGTTATGGAGTGTATTATTACTTTTAGGGGGAAATCCTAAGGTGATCAACAGATATTAACAACTCTTCGTAAATTGGATTTTTCACTATAGTGAGAGAGACAGAAACCCGGCCAGCCACTTATAATGTGGAACAGGTCTCATGTACGTGGACATGTAAAGTTTGTCCCGGGCCGCTTCATCCTACCATGCCGTTAGAATCCAACATTCTTCAAAGAAGGTAACATTATGACCAAAAAGGGCTTAACCAATCCTAGGGGCTCGAACCTACAGGCAACACTTTGCTCTGATACCATTTTGTAGCACCCCAACTTTTATTAAAGTTGGAACGCCTGTGTTATGTGCTAGTCCCTGGATCACTGCCAGCACCACAGTACAAAATATAAAGTATCATTGCATAAGTATTAAATTACTACAACGAGATCCAAAATAATAGCCAAAATGGCTTTATTACAAATTGCATAGCCATGAAGGCTAGCTAAAGTTCAGAGTTCACAGCGAAAGCAAAAATAACATTGAGCCTCATCTTCAAGCATGCGCCACAGGCAGTCATGTTGGGTGTAGACTCGAGCCAATCATTCAGCATCAGAATTTCCTGCACATTGGAATATGCAGCCCCCGAAGGAGGTCAATACAATATATGCATATTTGGCTTGGTTGGGTTGAACGCTATTTGCAGAAAGCAAGTTTTCTCCTATCATTTTGTAAAACACTTTTATTTCTTGAAGACTTGGCACCGTGGGACAAATCCCAAGTGCACCAACAATTCTTTCTTAGTGAAATTTTACTTTATGAAAACAGTGTTGAGATTCTTCTGCCCATCCTTGTCCAGTTGCTCGAAGTAGTCCATATCCGGAGACACGGCTGAGAACTCAGATTGTCGACTCTGCAGAGGTTGTGCACTTTCACCTTTAGACTCAATTTGTCCGAGAAATCCTATACACACGGAGTGTATTATGGAAAGGAGAGAATTGAGACAAGAACTTTCAGAAGAAGAATGCAACCATACTAGCAAGACCCGTTCCACCTATCAACTCTACATGTGCTTGTCAAGCCGACAGGTTGCACTCCCACAACTTAATCATTCTAGACAGAGCCCATTGTCAAAAGGTTGCACGGGAAGCTTCTAAACTTGGAGGGACTTGGTAATCTCTTTGTTCCTGGGTGGCCGTCCACAAGTGTACTTCTGGGTAACAACCACCATACTCATGGCCCTAAGTAGAATAGACATTCATCCTAGGCGATGACAACCACAAGCATAGTCCCAAAAGCCACTCAACATAAACCATAACAACCAATTTCCACCCAGATGTGCATTTTAGATTTTAACACTTAGGAACATTTCCATAACATAGCAACATTTTTATAGCATGGCTAAGCAACTAATAAAATCTTTTCATGGCTGCTCAGGGAAAAGGGTAGCTACATACTACTAGGATATTTGTAAAATACCAACTAACTTAGCATTATAAAATAAATCAAAATCCCTATCATGCACACTACTCAAAAACATACTACTTATGCATATAGAAAATATGGGATATTGTATGTATGTCACTTGCCTTGGTAACAGGAGGAACAAGCACAGCAAGAATAACAATCACAAGCAAGTCCTTCCTCTTCTTCACAATCTAGCACAACAATGAATAACATAAATACCAACACCATATCATCACAGCACTAAACAAAATCATGTATGCATGAATGATATGCTATGATGATTAGACACACTTATTAATAATTCTTATTTTCTGTCATTAATAATTGAATTATAGTGTCTAGGTATTTCTTATTTTATTTATTAAGTAATTTGAAATGATATAGTAAAACTTGACTTCCATAATTACAAATTTTATTTTTTTTATGACATCTTTAATTTGTACATTTATTAATATTGCTGGACAGAGGGAAATTATACAATCTTAAAACAATTACATTTATTTCTAAATAATTTTTATTATTTAAGTTATTATTTTAATGGCCGAAATACTCTTCTGATAATTATTCAATTTATAATTTGTCAAAGGGAAAAACAAATGATGTAGAATTAAACTACATGAACAGAGCTTTCTAATGACATAAAGTTTATTAAATTTGGACTTACAGATCAAAAGTTATGAATTTTGCAAATTTTATCTATTTTCTGTTTTATTTATAAAATTTCCAGCGAAATAGAAATTAACTGGGCTACGTGGCGCAATCCTATTGGTCGATACCGCTTCGGCGCGGATTGGCTGCGAGAGCCGTCCGATCTAATTTAAAATGGACGCGCGAGATCTAAGCGATCTAGATCCATTGGATCTAGATCTAACGGTCCACAATTCGTTGACCAAAAACGAGCGGCGCGGTCACCGGAGACGCGCTGTGCGCGGCGGAGCCATGGCCGGCGTTAGCGCCCGAGGCGTGCTACGATACTAAGAGGAAAACGAAGCTCACCAGGAGATGCGCGACGCCGTGGGGAGGGCGATGGCGCGGGGATGATGACCGGAGCGTCCTCGTCTTCCCGGAAGAGCTCGCCGGAGTTGCGCACGGCGTCGGTCTCTCTCGGTCGTGGACGGAGGCGAGGTTTCACTGCAAAAGCACACGCTCCACTATGTCAACTCGATGCGCACGGCTCACAGGGGGCGAGGGGAGGTGGAATGGAGGTCCGAGGTGGCCGGAGTTGCTCGGGCGGTGAAGTTCTTACCGACGGCGACGGCGGAAGAGCGGGGTCTCTAGCGGCCAGCCCAAGGGCTCTTTGGAGGAGTGGTTTGGGGCAAAACACTGAGGAGCTCGGGGGCTTTTAGTAGGGGAAAACCGCGAGGTAAATGGAGCAGTAATTCGCCGTATTCAAACGAAATCAAATCGGGCGTTTCGGTCGGAGACGTGGGCGTGATTTGGGGACGAACGGCTCCGCGGGGGAGATGACAGGTGGGTCCCACCTGTCAGCGACTGCGAGCGAGCGCGCGGGGCGCTGGGCCGCTGGCGGGCTGCTCGGCTACGCGCGTGCGGCAGATAGTTACGGGCCACGGCCCACTCGCTCCGAAATTCGAATATTTTTATTTAAAACCCTTTTCTGTTTTTAATTACTGATTTCAAAAATGATTTTTAAATCTATTCAAAACATTTTAGAAAAATTCATAAAAATATGTTTTGGAAAGGTTATTGAAAATGGAACTTTTTAACATTATTCTTGCCCATATATAAATTGGTAAAATTTTATTTATTAATGGAGTTTTAAATAAACACTTTATGGAATTTGTAGATTATTTATATTTAGATTTGAAGTTTTATTTAATATTTTTGTGAGGTATTCTTATGCTCAATGATGCATGATGCTTAAATGCAAGTTTTAAATTTTTGCAAAATTTGGGATGTTACACTCCACCTGCTGGAAGAGGAGAACAACACCCCCTCCTGGTCCCACATGTCATGGACTAGGGTCAACCTCTCCTCTATCTTCTCTCTTTTCTTTTCTTTCCCACCCAATCCGAGCCCCTCTCCTCTCTTCTCACTGGCCAGGCAGTCCCCTCCCGACCAACATCCTCTCTGCCCCTCTCCACCGCCCTAGAGGACCAACCAGAACTCCCCTCCCCCTCCCCTTCCCCCAAACCGCTCCTGTCCGAGGAAGCCCGAAAACCAGCCCCTGGTTTTGGAGCTGTCCCCAGATCTGCCCCTCCTCTTAAAACCCTACCCGAGGCTCCCTCTCACCTCCTCTGCTCACCCCTACCACCCTCACCCAAAGCCACGCCCTCCCTCGAGCTCTGGAAGTGAAAAACCTCGCCGGAGACCGATTCCTTCCCGCCGTGCTCACCGTCGTTCCTTTCCACCTTTCTCTGCCATTTTTGGCCCCTCGAGCGCGCCTCGTCGAGATCTAACTCCCCCTGCCCTCCTTTTCTCTTCTAGGTGTCCGTAGCCGCCGCACTCGTCCTCGACCCGAGAAGCTCGCCGCCGCCGTCGCCATGGATTCCGACGTTGCATGCGAGAGTTGAGGACACCGTCGAGCTCGCCATCGTCCCCTCCGTCGATCTCCACCCTTCCCCTGGCCCCGCGCGGTCTCTGGTGAGCGCCATCGCCACAATTTCCCTCCCCCCTCGTCTGGTTCGTCCGTGCTGCGTCGCGAGGAGGACGACGACCGTGAGCCGTAGATCACGAGATCTACGGCCAGGTTTGAACCTACCCGTGCGCGCGCAGCCGCGCGCGTTTGGGCTGGCCCAGCTCTGCCCCCGCGCGATTCCGCGCTTCTCTGCGTGGCCTCTGGGCCGATCTGGCCCAGATCCGGCCTGTTTCTCTTTTATTCTTTTCCTGTTAATTTTTCCAGTAAATCTAGAGTTTAGCTTTAAATCATTTGTGGTAAATCTAGAGTGGCTAAAATGATGGGATAAATTTTGTAACATGCATGCACGTTTTCTTAACCATGTGGCGTTGGACTTGTTCCAAAATGTGTTTTCTGTTTTGTGGTAAAATAGATTTAGTAAAAAGTACCTATTTTACCATTTGTTTAATAACTTGTGTGTTATAAATCCAAATCATGCAATCTTGGATCTGTTGTAAAGCTTGTAAAAATTCCTATCTAGATTGGTAAATCTTGCATGCAGGAGAATAATCTAGCAAAAATTTACTTTTAGTCTAAGAATAACATCAGTAGGTGTTTGGGGATTTTTAACTCTTCAATAAAAACACTTTATGAGGTAAATCCAATTGGAAGTGTGAGATATGTGTTGGAGGTAACATATACTACAAATGTAGATTTTTCCAGTAACTTGATATTTCTTAGTGAATAAATCCCTGAACAACAGGGAAATAATCTCTTAAAATGCATTTCTGAAATTTCAGAGATTATGACATGTCTAGTTTTAATTGGTGGAGCCACCTCTGTCCATAGATAAATGTTGGGGATAATTTTGTGGAATAGCCACAGGTTTTATCTAACTCACCGCACTGGTTTGACACCAAAATAATTCTTATTATTTTCTGCACTTAGATAATGGTCAGAAGTATACTTTATTTTAAAACTGTGATAACTTGAGCTAGGAGTATCCAAATCTGATGAATAAAATCTCTACTTAAAGAGAAAACTCATATCTCACCAGAAAGGCTAATTATGCATTCAGGAGATCTATAAAACTGAACCTATCTTCTGCCTAAGTTTAACAATAGTAGCTCTTATCTGATTTTTAAATCTTGTTTGGCGATAGGTTTTCTTGCACAACTAATTTTCAGAGTTCCACATGATTGTTAGGAGTAATGTGGTAGAAGGGTTTGATTTTAGGAGCAGTACCTTAAGAGTTATGCTTAAACCATGTCAACAACCCCCAATAACTAGTGAATGCATTAGTTGTGTTTTCTGTTGGAGATGCTTGTTGTTTGTTGATATACTTTAGATTGTTATCAACTCGCATTGTAGGACTTACGCTAGTCTCGTCTGTTTTTCATGTTACGGTAGAATCGCAACCCGAGGAAGAGCAGTACGAGATAGCTGAGCACGACTACGCTGAAGAGCAAGACCAGGGACAGTACCTTGAGCAAGGCAAGCCCACCTCCCCACTAAAATGAATCTTAGTATTTTATCAAGCATGTTTTGTTTTCAAAAATAAAATAATGCATGTTTTACTTCCTTTGTGGCGTCTTGCCACCCGAAAACTATTTTACCAAATATTGTTTGGCCAAAGTTATCTACTAGAATAGCTGTAGGTATTATAAGAAGAGTTTTACTTGTTGAGTCTTGTCATTGAAGGCTCTATAAAGAAGATTAAGTTTTCAAATAGTATATTCTGTTATCTTACCTCAAAACTATAGGATGGGGACCTATTTGATAAAAATGTTTCGAGGAAGAAAACCCGAGTTGCTGGGAGCAATCGGCGAGCAAGTGTTTTATTAAAACCCGAGTTGTTGGGAGCAAGCGGGGATGTTACGAAAACCCGAGCTGCTGGGAGTAGTCGGAGGGCTGGAGGTTGTTTTTGAAAAACAAAGTACTGCCCTAGCAGCCGCTCGAACAATTAACCCGTGCAACCACACTACCTGACATGGGTAGGGCTTAGCCGGAAGCTTGTCTGTTTTAGTGTTGGGGCTCTCATACTTTCTATGAGGGCTGGGCCCTCGAAGCCGGGTTGTCGTCCGGAAGAGACAATACACTGTTGAGGACCAACAGCCGGACGATTATGGCAGGTCTCCTGATGTGGCGGTGTGGCGTCCCGAAGAAAGACCAAGAGGTCTAGTGGAGCACGCGGTGCCGAGGAGAACAAACCTACCGGGAGGCCCCGATACTTGGGTGGTCATAGTGGAAAGTTTTGATCGTGTTATCCGGACCCCCGCATGCTGTCGTATGACGGGCCGTGGCAGACACGGCGGAATAACCGATAGGTGTGGGTAAAGTGTGCAACCTCTGCAGAGTGTAAATCTATTCGAATAGCCGCGTCCGCGGTCATGGACGGTTGGAAAGGTCACTGCTCTAGGCGTATGGGCATTTTTAGTTTTTTTTTTAAGAGTGTTTTCTCGAAGGAAAATAAGGAGGCAGCAAGGTGGTACCTGGGAGGTACGGAATTTGGGTGAAGATGGTTGATCTCGGGGAGACATCCAGTCCGATCTCAAGGCAGGAAAAAGGGTTACCCCTATCCTAGTGTTTGATGAACTTTTATAAACGAAAGTTTTGAACTTGGATATGTCCTTGCTATATCTAAGAGAAGAGAATTCTATCTCTAAATGTTTCCTTCAACAAAGATATAGAGATGTCGAATTTCAGCGAAGAGAATTCTATCTCTAAATGTTTTCTTCAACAAAGATATAGAGATGTCATATTCTCTATGTCTAAAATCATGGTATTCGAAAACTAAGCCCTATAGTCGTATATATAGCAGCTATCCCAGTTTTTTTCCAAAAGTGTTTTCTTACACTATCATGGGGATTTAAGCCTAGAGGTGGTCTTGCGAGTACGTAATTGTACTCATGTGGCTCTGTCCCTGGATATTCAAATGTCAAGATTGCAATGAGGAGGCCTACATGGAGGAGGAGGTGTACGACGACGACTTCGCCACTTAGCTGTCACCGGTCAACTGCACTTGTGGAAATCTGCACTCGGAGATGTTGAGGGCCGTCGCTAGCCACGAGCTTCCGCTATCTTAGTTAATTCCATCCTGTGTGACGAGGTTTGTTGACTTTGGTCGTATGACCGTCTATGTGTTGTAAGACTTTTATTCGTACGACTTGAATGATGTAACTCTTTGATACCTATGTTGGTTATGTGATTGCGATGCACTGATCATTGGGATCGTGATCTCTTACATAACGTGGGCATCTCGGACTTGTCCGAGGGGTCCTCACACCCATTTTCCCTAAGTTAGGATTATTTTCAAACTTAGTATTTTGGTAAAGTGCTATGCACTAGACACTTAGGATTTTCATCATGGAGCTAGAAGGCCAATGAGGGAGTTAGCCAAAACAAGACTTCAGAAGGATCTTCAAGGAGTAGAAACACTTAGAAGAAAATCAAGAAGAAGTTCATGAAGACCAACCAGCAAATATTTTCCAAGTCTTGCTCTCTCTCTCTTTCTTTTCTCTGAGACTTCATGAAGGACTTAGAAGAAAACAGACTCTGGAAGCATCCTCAAGATGTCAAGCACTTAGAAGAAAAGTGAGCAGAAGTTCAAGAAGGCCAACCCCCTTTTTATTCTCTAAGCTTTCTCTCTGTCTTTTCTTCTCCTCTGAGACTTCATGAGGACTCAGTTAAATCCAAAACCAGCCTCGAGGACACAATAATCATCAAGTCTGAAGATTTATCAAGTCTACAAAAATTCATTCAAGACATCACGAAGGGGAAAGCTACAAGTCTGGAGATGAAGCCTGGAAGACTAACTACATCTTTCTTTCTTTCTTTTCCCTCTTTCCCAACCTTGTCTTTTTAGACTTAAACAAATTTTGATCATGATGTTATCATCCGTGAAGTTTGTTGGATCCTAGCGGCATAGTGAGATGAAGCGGCCTGGAGACAAACCTTACGTGTCCACGTACATGAGACCTGTTCCACAATTTAAGTGGCTGGCCGGGTGTCTGTCTCTCTCACTATAGTGAATGTCCAATTTACAAAGAGTTGATAATAATTGTTGATCATCTTGAACGAATGACTTAGTATTTACTCTAAATATTTCTACACATCAAGACTAAGACATTAGAGGGCTTATTCAAGATGATATAAAACAAAATATTTTATTCAACTTATGACCTTAGCCCTTAGTCCTTTTGGACCAACCTATTTGCCTTTCATTAACTTAAAAGATTTTCATGGCATGAAAAAGCATTTCTAGCCCTTAGGAATATTTTTCACATCATGCATAAACATATTTTCCTTAGAAAGTTTTATAAAACTTATTCATTCATCTAGTATGTGTTTATGTGCATTGTGGAGTTGTGCTTGTTGTTGATTGTTGTATTGTTGCTTGTCTATACTGTTAGATTGAACGGAGAGTCCCGAGTATCGTTGAAAGGAGTTGTGAACAACGACAACATTCAAAGGCAAGTGGCACACCTCATAAACTTCCTATTATTTCTATATGCGTTACTTAGTGTATTTTTATATGCATGTGTGGGATAGTATTGCTATGCTAAACCTGTGTAGAATTCCCTTACTCCTGTGTCTAGGTTCCTATGTCATACTCAGCAGAAATATTGATGCTATGCAATTGATGAAAAGTTCTACAAAATGTTAAGTGACTACTTAGGGCTGTGCTCATGGTTGTCGTCGCCTAGGATGAATTTCTATTCTACTTAGGGCCGTGAGCATGGTGGTTGTCAACCTGGGAGTACACATCCACTAAGTTAATGAAACACCTGGGTGGATTGGTTGAATGGTTTATGTTGAGTGGCTACTCAGGACTGTGCTTGTGGTTGTCTTCGCCTAAGGTAGTTTCTACTCTAATTGGGGCCATGAGCATGGGGGTTGTCAACCTGAGAGTGCACTTGTGGATGGCCACCCAGGGAACATAGGAATCTGAAGAACTCCGAGTGACAATTGCTTCCAGTGCAGCCATTGCCATATGGACTCTGGCTTGATCAATTATGTTGCGTGGACTCTCTCCGGCTTGACAAGCAGATGTAGGGGGAAGTTAGGTGGAACGGGTCAAGCCAGAGTGGGAGGGAAAATGCTTCTGAAAGATCTCGTCTCATTCTTATCCTTTCCTTATCACAAATGGTGTGTTAAGGATAATTTGGGTTGAATGGGTACAATGGTGAACGTGCACAACCTCTGCAGAGTGTAAAACTAAGTACTTAGCCGTGTCCCCGGAAACGGACAATTGAGCAGCTGAACGAGGACGTCAACGGAGGATTCTATCATTCCAACTTCAGAAATAAAACTTGATGGGTGAACAAGGGAAGATGAGAATTATGGTTTTCATGCCATACTTGTCTTGATTTGAAGAAAGTGGTTTACCAAAAAGATAGGAAAAATTGGCTTTATGCAAAATAGCCTTGAACTCCACCAGCCAAATATGCATATAGGATTTAGAGTTATTCCATTAAGTGTCCACCATAGTGTCACTTGCCAGACTCTATTTTTAATGGAATCTGACCCACGTTGTTGCAATATTTTTCTTATTGCAGATTGATCAAATTACGAGTGAGGTTTCGTTTAAAGGTTTCGAGTCTACAACCAACATGTTTTCGCCTGTGGCAACATGAAGTTGTTGAAGACCCACTGCTATTGTATTTCCGCTGTGTACTTTTTCAATGCTAGCTTTATGCTATGCAACTTGTATCGAATATTTTGTAATTGTGGATCATCGATGTAATAAAATTGACGCTTTGTTGTGATATTACATCGTAAACTGTGTGTGCAAATGAATCGATCTAGGGATTTGCACTATACACAGGTATCTGCCTTATTTTAAGTGCAGGTACGCTACAAAATACTACGCTAGACTAAAATTTATAACTACTCAGAAACTATGCTACGGAAAATATGCACCTACTAAATTTGTTGCCTAAACTACTCTACCAAACTAAATGTAAAAGGAGAAAAAGAGAATATATGCGCAGTACCTCCGTTGTGTGAGAAGCGCCGTCGAGAGAGAAGAAGAGAATCCCACAAATAGAAATCCCACTGGAGATAAAATAAATATTTAATTTTTTTCTAGTCAAACCAAAATAAATGGTTCAACCCGAATTTGTATTTGTGATTTTTCCCATACATATGGGGTCTATATATAGGCTAAAACTTGGTAGGGGTGTTTCTAATTTAGCAATGTGGGACTAAAAGGACGCAAAAGGGATAAACCAGTCGTACGCACCACGTACAGCGCGCGCGTCGGCCGGCCTGCCCAGCTGCACTGCGCGCTGTTTTTTTTCTTTTATATCTTTTGTTTTATAATTCTAAATGAAGTGAAACAAGTTTCTAAAAATTTCTAAAAATCATATCTATCATTTAAAACATTCTAAGTCATGTTTTGAATACTTTTCAAAAATATTAATTTGAATATTGATTATATGTAAGTTTGACACTTTATGTTAGATTCAAAATTAGTGATTTAAATTAATTTCTTTGTTGCTAAAATATATTTATGAAAATATCACAAATATATATATGTTTGAAAGAACCACAAATTATAATCCTTTTTTAATAAAACTCATTTTTAGCTTTGAACAAAATCTAGAAATACTGTATAAAATATGTTTTGAATAACTTGTCCAAAATGAAACCTTTTGGTAATACTTTAGTCACATGAAAATTTAGTAATTCAAAGTACTGTATAGAGAATACATAATATCTTATATTAATATTGTTTATTTATGGCTTTTAAGTGTGGATTTCACATATCAAAACATTTGTGATTTAAATGCAAGGATGCCATGATGATGATGAATTTTTGGTTTGCTTTTAAATATAATTCAAAATAAAATACTTGAATTGTTTAATACCTGCTTGATTAAAAACTTTGTCAGCTTAAAATAGTGTCTAACAAAGTCATATGTTGTTTAGTAAAAAGAAATACCACAACTTTTTTGTATTGACTATGGATTATGATGGTCTTATTCTGTAACCGAAGTAGTTTGTGCAAAACATTTAAGTTTTAAAGTACCATAACTCATTCAGATTTCCAAGGATGCATTTGAGAATTTAAATCGTTATTTGAAGTTTAAACTTTATTTTGATGGAACTTCCTAAATCTTATACGTCAAAACATATTTAAATGAAAGCCACTTTATAAAATAGATTATGCTTTAATTAACTTTTAGAACATTTGTAAACATTATTGGAAGGTCAATTAAACATCAAAGGTTTATATAGACATCTTTAAAACATATGGTTTAATTAGAACCGTTTTAGAAGAGGGCATACTTAAGAATACTTAAAACTTCTTTTAATATATGGCTTTAGGTTTTATAAATATCCAAGACTAAGTGTTTTAGAGTCAATTACTTAAAATGAAAAAAAATTATGAATGAAGAAGGCTCTCTCAAATTTTAATTTCAACTTAGCAAACTATCATGGGAATTAAGAAATACTTTGGATAAAAGGTTTCTAAACTAAACTCCAAAATCAAATAGTGTTTACTTGAAGGTTTTAAATGTTAACTCTTTGGAAGAACCTATAATGTTCTTTATATTTAAGTTTCCTTATGTTTTATTTTAATCGGAAACAAAAGTTTAAATTTTTTGTGATTTTTAAACATTCCAAAAGTTTGGGATGTTACACCACAAGAAGCACGTGGAGCACTTCAACATGGGGTTTTCCCAGCAGAAGGCGGATGCGGAAAAAGTGCTCCAAACCCGGGAGAAGGAGTATCGCGCGGCTGTCGCCAAGGACTACCGCGAGAAGCTCGAGAAGCAGGAGAATCGCTTCAAGAAGAGGCGCGCCAAGTACGCCGATCGGATCCGTGAGCTCGAAAAGATGAACGCCAAGCTGGAATCTCGGGCGAAGCGTGCTTCAGAAGGTCGCCGCCTTGCTGAAGAGGCTTGCGAGCGAATGTCGCAGGACCCCAACTCACGCCTGGCGTACATGGAGGAGATGAACAAGCAGGTGGGTTCTGCCGTGGAGCGTGCGGTGGAGGTTGCCGAGGGCGCCCAAGCGGCGCTGGTGCTATCGTAACAGCGAGAGCGCATGTTCCATTCCTTGGTGGCTCGGGGCAATGATCTCGCAGCTAAGCACGTCTCTGCCCAAGGCCACCCCGACGCCGACATGTTCATCGTCAACTTCGACCAGCTCTTCACGGCGCTCGAGGGCCCTGCCGCGGAGCTCCGTGACGTCGTCGAGGTGGAAAGCCGCCAACTCCTGGCGGTGGCTATTGACCACGTCTTCTCCAACCTCCAGAGCCTCAAGCCCGACCTTGACTACACGACTAGAATGTACATGCACTTAAAAATATGGCAGGTACCTGTGTATAGTGCAAACCACTGGATCAATTCATTTGCACACACAATTTACGATGAATATCACAACAGTGCATCAATATTACACGAATAATCCAGACTTGGTAAAATAAATAGTTCGATACATCTTTGCATAGCTTAAAGCTAGCTCATACAATAAAGCAGCGGAAATAAATCTTCAATGAGCCTCCATCTCCATGACACGCCACAGGAAAAAAACATGTTGGTGCAGACTCGAAACCGAAACGTATTTCTTACTCTTCATCAAAAACTTCTGCAACAAATAATAATTTGCAACAGAGTGGGTCAGATTCCATTATAAATGGAGTCTGGCAAGTGACACTATGGTGGACACTTAAGGGAAAACTCTATAGCCTATATGCTTATTTGGCCGGTGGAGTTTCAAGGCTATTTCGCATAAAGCCAGTTTTTTCCTATCTTTTTGTAAAAACTTTTCATCAAAGTAAGAGACAATATGGCTTGAAAACCATAGTCTTTCTACCCTTGTTTACCCATCAAGTTTTAACTTAGGAAATTGGAATGTTGGGAGCTTCCGTTGAATCCTTGATCAGCTGCTCAAATTGTCCGTAACCGGGGACACGGATAAGTACTTAGTTTTAACAATGTAAAGGTTGTGCACTTTCACCATTAGACCCAACTAACCCAAACTATCCTCAAGCAATTAAATTGTGCTAAGGAAAAGGAGAGAGTTGAGACGAGACTTTTCAGAAGCATCTTCCCGTCCCTTGCAGACTTGACGCGCTCCAAGCTAACCATCTACCTCCACCTGTCAAGTCGGCCGAGTCCACGCAGCTTACTCTATCTAGCCATAGCCCATTGACTAATGGTTGCACGCGAAGCAATCTTCAGTTAGGGAAAACATTGGCCCCTTTATTACCCTGGGTGGCCATCCACTAGTGACTATCCCTTAGAGATCACACCTAAGGAATAACAGTCAACATAAACCATTCAAAACCAATTCCACCCAGGTGTTTCATTAACTTAGTAGAATTTAAGTTTTCCAGTAAAACACTTTTGCATAGCATCAATAATTCTACTAAGTCATTATATAGGTTTCTAGACACAAAGGAGTAGGGAGTTCTAAAGTTTTGCATAGCAATCTACTAAGTCCTACACAGGCATATAGAAAATATACTAAGTAATGCATAGAAAATACTTAGAAATTTTATGGGGGTGTGCCACTTGCCTTGGCAACAAGGAGAACAACAACATCAACTTCAGTCCTCGTTCCTCTCCAAAAATTCTAACACAACAAACAGTACAACATAAACAAACAAGTTTTCATAAAAACTACTAAGCAAAATATGCCATGTATGATGTGCAAAAATATTTCTAAGGACTAGATGCATGCCATGCTATGAAATATATGTGAGTTAATGTGAGGCAAGTTTTGTTGGTCCAAAAATGACTAAGGAAGATTTTAGCACTTTTAGTTAAATAAATCTACTCAAATATTTTCTAAGTACTTTTCTGTGGCAAAAGTGCTATAATATGCTAAGTACTCTTATTATTCGAAATCATGAAGAAAATTAATTTTAATAATTTTTTAATTATTTTTATTCATTATAAAATGTCAAAAAAAAATTATTCAAAATAATTGCACAAAAGCACATAAATAATCTAAACAAAAATAGTAGAGCATTCTTCTAACCAGTACTTAGCCCTACAAGTTCATAGCAAAAGAGTTTGTGTAGCGTACATGCACTTTAAATAAGGCAGATATCTGTGTATAGTGCAAATCCCTGAATCGATTCGTTTGCACACACAGTTTACGATGTAATATCACAACAAAGTATCAATTTTATTACATCGATGATCCAGACTTACAAAATATTTGATACAAGTTGCATAGCATAAAGCTAGCATTGAAAAAGTACACAGCGGAAATACGATAGCAGTGAGTCTCCATCTCTTTCATGTTGCCACAGGCAAAACATGTTGGTTGCAGACTCGAAACCTTTAAACGAAACCTCACTCATCATCTGAACAATCTGCAATAAGAAAAATATTGCAACAACGTGGGTCAGATTCCATTAAAAATGGAGTCTGGCAAGTGACACTATGGTGGAAACTTAATGGAATAACTCTATAGCCTATATGCATATTTGGCTGGTATAGTTCAAGGCTATTTTGCATAAAGCCAATTTTTCCTATCTCTTTGGAAAACACTTTCTTCAAATCAAGACAAGTATGGCATGAAAACCATAAATCTCATCTTCCCTTGTTCACCCATCAAGTTTTATTTCTGAAGTTGGAATGGTGGAATCCTCCGTTTGACATCCGTGATCAGCTGCTCAAATTGTCCGTACCGAGGACACAGCTAAGTACTTAGTTTTACACTCTGCAGAGGTTGTGCACTTTCACCATTGTACCCATTCAACCCAAACTATCCTTTACACACTTATAGTGATAAGGAAAGGAGAAGAATGAGACGAGATCTTTCAGAAACATTTTCCCTCCCACTCTGGCTTGACCTGTTCCACCTAACACCCCCCTACATCTGCTTGTCAAGCCGGAGAGAGTCCACGCAACATAATTGATCAAGCCAGAGCCCATATGGCAATGGCTGCTTGAAGCAATCGTCACTCGGAGTTATTCAGATTCCTCTGTTCCTGGGTGGCCGTTCACAAGTGTACATACTCCAGGAACCATAGCAATGGCCTGAGTAGCCACTCAATATAAACCATACAACCTCTTACCACCCGGGCGTTTCATTCTTAACTTAGTAGAATTTAGGTTTTCACAAAACAACATTTGCATAGCATCAATAATTCTACTAAGTATTGCATAGGAGCCTAGACACAGGAATAAGGAATTCTACACAGGTTTAGCATAGCAATTCTATCCTACACATGCTTATATAAAAATACACTAAGTAATGCATATAGAAAATAATAGGAAGTTTATGAGGTGTGCCACTTGCCTTTGGATGAAGTCTTTACTCACAAACTCTTTTCAACGAACTCGGGTCTCTCCGTTCAGTCTAAACAATATAAACAAACAACAATACAACAATCATAAAACAAAACAACACTACACATAAAAACAAGTTTCTTAAACTTCTAAGGAAAACATGACATGCATGATATGCAAATTATTTATAAGGACTAGAAGTGCATGTCATGCCATGAAAAATCTTTTAAGTTAATGCAAGGAAATGTGTTGGTCAAAAAGACTAAGGACTAAGGTTAGAAGTTGGATAATATACCTTTGTTATAATTTATCTTGAATAAGTACTCTAATGACTTAGTCATGATGTGCATATCTACTTAGAGAATATACTAAGTCTATTCTTCAAGGTGATTAACAATTATTAACAACTCTTCGTAAATTGGATACTAGGATCCAACAAACTTCAAGATGATAATATCATGATCAAAATTTGTTTAAGTCTAAAGTGAAAGACAAGATTAGGAAAGAGGGAAAAGATAGAAAGAAAGATGTAGTTGGTCTTCCAGGCTTCATCTCCAGACTTGTAATATTCTCCTTGGTGATGTCTTGATTGAATTTTTGGTAGACTTGAATAATCTTCAGACATGATGATTTTTGTATCACCTGGGATGGTCTTGGATTTACTTAGTCTTCATGAAGTCTCAGAGAAGAAGGAAGGACAGAGAGAAAGACTTACAGAATAGAAGGGAGGTTGGCCTTCTTGAACTTCTTCTCACTTTTCTTCTAAGTGCTTGACATCTTGGGATGCTTACAGAGTCTGTTTTCTTCTAAGTCCTTCATTGGTCTTCTAGCTCTATGTTGAAAATCCTAAGTGTCTAAGTGTATCACTTTACCAAAATGCTAAGTTGAAAATATTTCTAACTTAGAGAAAATGGGGAAGGAGTTTTCTTATGGGAAATATAACTACAAAATAAAATATTATATGCATGAAAAGCAATTTTTAATCACATGAACAATTATGCTAATGCAATTTAATTAATTTCTATTTGCACAAAATATAATAGGAATAAATATAAGATTAAAGTTTTATGTGATTTAAATTTTTAAAACAAAATTTTATAATTAGTATTAATAGACAGAGGGGATTTAAATAAATTTATTGCAATTGGATTTATCCAAAAATAATGTTTATATTAAAAGTTATGTTGAAAATATTCAAACTATTCAGTTTAAATATATAACTATAAATTCATTCAAATATTAATCAAAATTATTTTATAACAGAGGCATCACACTACAAATATTCTAAAGTTTCTAAAAAAAATTATTTGCAATTTTTGGAATTATAGATTTAAAGTTATGACAAATATACTCAAATCTTCCATTTGAAATTTGTATATTTTAAACTTAGTCAAATTTGAATTTTGGCAGATCAAAAATATTCTACATGTCGAGGGCTTTCCAAAAATATAAAAATATTTGAATTTGGATATGTGGGTAAAAAGTTATAAAAGTTTGAATATGCGGGGTCTTTTCTACAAAAGTGCCAGATCTGTTGACTGGGTGTTGACTGGATCTGACGTGGATAAGTGGATAGATCTGGGCCGTCAGATCTGGATCTGGCGGTCCAGATCAAATCGTACCGGTTCGACGATTGCATCTAATCCTGGCCGCACGATTCAGATCGGACGGTTCCGGGTCCAGGACCTCACCGTGGCGGCGCGCTCCTCACCGGAGATGGCAACGACGGCAGCAGCGTGGACAATTTCGTCGCTCTGGCGATCCCCTCGGCTCGGGAAGAAGATGGCGACGCGCGGGGCGAGGTGGAGAACTCGATGGAGGCGGTGGCGTTGTCGAGTTCGTCCTGGGGAGGGAGTGCTGCTCGGTCAAAGCCACGGCGACTCCGGCCACCTTCGGGTGTGCAAGGACTCCTTGCTGCGGTTGCAAAAACAAATCGGGGAAAATGTCAAGGGGGTGCGGTTCCACGAGGGGAGGAAGAGGGGGTGGGTCTCGGACTCGGGGGCATGCTACCTTGGCCAAAATCGAAGGAACACGGCGGCGGTACTGGAGCTTCTCCGGCGAGCGATTGTGGCAGCCTGGCGGCGTCAAATGAAGAGGGAGGAGAGGGGAAATGGAGGCGAGGACGTGGGGTATTTGTAGGGGCAGGAGTGGGAACCGAAAAGCGTGATTTGTGCTCGGATTTTGGAAAGAATCGGGGGAGGATTCGGGGGCGAAAATCTCGGCCGGAGGAGGAAGAAGGTGACGTCACCATGACATCATCGTTTTGTTTTTCTTTTCTAATTTTTCTTTTAATTCATATCTTTTGATTTTATTGTCCAAATGATGTCAAACAAATTTCTAAAAATTTGTAAAATTATTATCTTTGTGTTAAACTAGTTGTGGGCATGTTTTGAACATTTTTGAAAAATAATATTCTGAAATATTGCTTAAATACAAATTTGACACTTAAAGTCATATTTGAAATTATATCTTAATTAAATTTTCTTTTGGCTAAATAAAATTTGTAAAATACCCATATTCCAATATGTTTGAATTTAAGTCATTTAAACTCATTTCCAAATACTAAATTCATTTTAGGCTTTAGTATAATACTAAATAACATAACACATACTATATGAAAATAAAAAGGGAAAATATTGTATTCATTTTAATTCAAAATAATTTGTGCACCAATATATTTTATATTAAGAAAATCAATTGAAACTTCATAACAACTTTGGAAAAGAATATTGTTTTTAATTCCTTTCTAATTTATAACATATTATTCATTTCATGCTTTGAAAATAAATGACATTCATTTAAGCAAATGATATGTTTATTTGGATAATTCGTTAATTTTATTTTATGAAGTTTTTTTTTAAGTTATAAACTATAGGCTTATAATTTCCAAACTATATTTTGAACTTAGTTAAAGGAATGAAAACCATTTGGCAATTATACCATTTTAATAGTCTTTAATTTATGAATAGATATGGCTAAGTGGTTGGAATCAAATATTTATAAGTAAATTATTTTATTGGAATAAAATGGTTTGAAGTTTAATAAACATTTGTCAAATTACATATTAAGGTTTTTGAAATACAATGGATTGTAAACTGTTTAACCTGAAACAACTTTAGAAAAAGATGATAAACTAAGATATTTGAAATATTAAATCCTGTCAATATGTTTGAAATCTTTTATAGTTGGTTTTCTTATGCATATAATGTTTTATTTTTAATCACAAACAAAAGTTTTAAATTTTAGTGATTTTCAAACATTATAAAATGTTGGGATGTTAGAGTTTGAGGAGGAATATATTTTTAATTTATAGTTATGTTTAAAATACCATTAATGCCACTTCTGTTATTAAACAAAATTAATTCGAAAAAATAAAATATAATGATGCCAAAAGTTTCTATACTTCATAAGCTTTCCAAAACATTTTTTTTTATAATTTTTGGATAATGGGTTGAAAATTTATGATAGATTCAAGACGGGATTTCTTTAGTCAGAAATCCTTTTCCTTCATGCGCTTGTGCGCATCTGGCATCAAGGTCAGGAGGTGTCTCCTGTCCTTGTCCTATATGTACTGCTTGGGTGGAAAAGGGTTTCCCCCCAGGAACTAATCTGTGAAGGAAAATAAATAGAATCTTCGCGCAGAAGTCCTCGGGCGATGTGGCCTCCTCTGATTGGTGCGCTTTTGGATATGTGGGATAAGTGGGCGCGGACGGCTGACGGCGCGACGCGGACAGACGTGGATGGGATCGGCGGTTTCTTCAGTGACGTGGCCTCCTCTGATTGGCGCATACCCCTTCGCGAAGCTGATACGATCTGGGGCGTTGAAGATCGATCCGACGGTGCAAAAATAGAAGACGGTGACGCTACTCGCCGGTGAACACCGGTGACCTAAACCGCGCAACGGCGAGCTTCGTTCTGATCGATCCAAGAGGATTGGACATGAAAGGAATAAACCTCGACGATCGGGAGGTCGAGGCGGTGTTGGTGGCGCGACGACGGGCTCGGGCATCCTCTTCTCCTTCCGGGGTACCTCGCCGGAGACGGCGACGACAACGGCTTTCTTCGGTTGATTACGGGTAGATCAATTGGCACTGAAAAGGACGAGTGGGGATGTCAAACGGGCGCGCACGGACGAGGGATGGATTACGGGACAAACGAGAGGGCTCGGGGAGATCGGAACTCACCCGAACTTGCAAAATTGCGGTGGCGGTAATGGTAGTGGTGGCGAGCTTTGTTCGAGCAGCCCTGAGGCGAGGTGTTTAGGGTTTCGGGGTGTGAAGAGAGGCGGTGGGGGCTGGGTTTATATAGGCATCGCATGGGCACGAGAACGTGGAGCACACGGCTCGAATTCCTCTCGTGAACGATACGGACTCCGCGTCAGAAGATTTTGGCTGGGAGGTTGACGATCCGCGTCACTGCTGGCGTCATCGTGCGGGTCCGAGGCGTCAGAGAGAGAAGGAGTGGGGCGCGGGTTGGGCCGTTGCTGGGCCGCTATGCGCAGCGCGTGAGAGGGAGGGAAAATGGGCCGAGGCAGGCCGCCTCGGTGAGCTCTTTTTTTTCTCTTTTCTTTTTCTTTTCTTTTTCTTTTCTGAAATTACATAACTTTTGATTTATAACTCCAATATGATTCAAACCAATTTGTAAAATTTTGTAAAACTTATCTTTACCAAACTAAACCATTTGGAAGCATTTTATAACATTATTATAAATAATATGTTTTGATTCTCTCAAAATTTACAAATAATGATGCAAATGCAAAATGCAATGACATGATGCATGCAATGGAATGTAATTTGGAAGTTTTAAATTTTTGTGAAATTTGGGATGTTACAAGACTAACCCCCTTAAAATGAATCTCGTCTTCGAGATTCGGAATGGTTAACAAATAGGTGAGGATGTTCTTCCTTGAGGTCATATTGTCTTTCTCAAGTTGCTTCTTCTTCTAAAAGGTGATTCCATTGCACTTTGCAAAACTTGATGGTCTTAGTTCTGGTAATTCTCTCAGCTGTCTCCAAATTTTTTATGGGTTTTTCCTCATAGGTGAGATCGCTTTCCAGCTGAACTTCTTCTAGTGGCACTGTATCTCTTAGCGGAGTTTCTGTCATTTAAGGGTGACACATTTTTAGCTGGCTAAAATGGAAAACATTATGAACTGCGGAAAGTGCTTCCGGTAGTTCCAACTCATATGCCACTTCTCCTATTCGTGAAAAAACCATATAGGGTCCAATGAATCTTGGTGACAGTTTTCCTTTCATCCCAAACCTTTTCACTCCACGAAGGGGTGAGACTCTAAGATTGTCGGGTTATGACTCCCAGGAATCGGGGGTAGTCACTTCCTGAAGTGTAGTTCGAGTGGGGATTGAACGCGGAGGTCTAAACCCTCAAGTGGCTCCACGATGTTGCTCGCCGGACCCGAAGAAGATGCACACCCGACCACGGAAAACACCGTCCTTTACCCAGGTTCACGGCCCTCGTGAGGAGGTAAGACCGCTACTCCTGCCTGTCTGTATTATATGTGGGAGGTTACAGTACAATTGAGCTTGCCGGAAGCCCCCTTGAGGCAGTTCTTGCCTGGGGAGGGAAGCGATGATCTTCTTTCTCCTCCAGCCAGAGGCTAACCTAATCAGAGTTACTAGGGTTTACAAGGGAGTTTTGCACGCAAAGAGCAGACCCCTGGTACGATGGATGTCTTCTCTCTTTTATAGGCGCCTCGGGCCTTCTTCTTCGGCTTGGCCTTCAAGGTGGCTCCCACTTGCCAGTGGCGGGGCGGAGCACGAGTCCACCGTGCTCCATTCGTCCATGGACTCATTCCATTGTTGATAAAGGTGGCGCCGTGGCCGACCGGCGGCCGACCGCGCTCGTACTATCCGTAGAGCGGGTAGTCTCTGAGGTGGAGCCCGCGATGACGATCTCCGTTGGAGGGTTGCACCGTCCACCTGCTTTATTGTCAGAGTAGAAGGTCCTCACAGCTGTGCAGCAGGCGGCGCAGCTTTGTTGACCTGTTTATAGCCAGGGACAGCGACAGGGGTGTGAGCGCCACTATACGAGCGTGGCAGAGGTCACGTGCGCTCTGCCGGGATTCCTTGGCGACGACGTTTCCCTCCAGGCCTGGGGGGAGATTCCTGCCGGACTTCCCTCAGGCGGGTTGGTTCCTTGACGGGGAGGATCCCCTGAGGCGAGGGGTCCCTTGAGGCCCTTGCCTCCTCTTCACGCCCTCGAGGGGAATCGCCTCTCGAGGGTCCCGTCAGGCGGTGACGCCTGGTCCTTAGTCGTTTTGTCCGTCTGGCCCGCGAGCGAGGCCTGGGGGGAGTGGGCTCTTGATACCCCAGTTCCCACTGGGCCGACAGTAGCCCCCGGGCCCATGATGGGCACGACTGAGCCCATGGGCATAGGCGAAGCGTCGTGGGCCCTTAGTGCCCAGCCGGCCCGAGCCACGCGGCACTTGGACGAATAACGGCTTCGCACGATCTGGGGCGTGAGTCGTGGGGGGTCCCACCACGTCCTGGTAACTGCTCATGGAGGGGACATAAAGCCCGAGCGCTGCGGCAGGGAGCCGTTACCGTTTCCAACTCCTCGCAGAAAATTCCGCTCCACAGAGCTCTCCGCCTCCGCGCTCTCCTGCGAGTTCCTGTTCTCCGTGAAGGGGTTACGGTGCAGAAAACAATAATTTTTCTAGCGAACGAAACCCTAACTAGCCAGGATCTATCTATCTAGTACATGCGATAACGGTGGCGGAACGGGTTACATTACCTCCATGTAGACCGATAGCGGGGATTACGCTCCCGCACAAGCGTTGACGATGAAGTCGTACGTAGCCGACCTCGAGGTCGCGGAGAACTTGCCGCAATGACGAAGACGATGACGCCGGGGTGTCGATGATGATCTGCGTCGACGGGCGTCGGGCGGAAGAGGGCAGAGCGCCAGCACCGGGGCTGGTGCGCCGGCAGCAGAGGGGGGAAGGCGCGGCGGCTGCAGGGGCGAGACGACGTCGCCCAGACTACTCAAAAGGAGTTACCTCCGAGCACTCACAAACATACGGAGCTTAGCGACAACCCCCGGTCATTAGAATCCAGCTGAAATCGCAGGGGTAGATCTTATCTGGAATTCCGCAGAGCAACGGCGCTCTATGGTATAGCTTAGGTGGAGAGAGAGGGGGCAAAACGGGCGGAGAAACAGCTCGGCCGGCCTGCATACAATTAATTGTATTTTCCAATGAATTAAATCAATTAATATGCCTTGCTATATAAAGGGGGAAGAGGGCGTGCAAACCCCTTGGCTCCACCATGTGGGACTAAAGGAAGAGAGGGGAGGGGGGGTTCGGCCGAACCTCCCCTTGGGCCTCTCCCTCTTCTAGTCCAATTCGGACTAGGGGGGCTTGAAGTAGATGTCATACAATCTCTTCAAATGTGTCTTCAGACAGGTATGCTCCTCCATGTGAATGGTCTGGAACATTCTAAGCTGCCTGAACTGCTCACGCTTTAATTCATCTCCGAAGTGTGTCTTTATCGCATCCATCATGACGCTTGGCTCCTTGCGTCGAAACAACTCTTTCAACTCGGGTGCCAGGCATACGGTCATGGTGATCTCCACTTCAATGAATATATCTCGACGCCTACGGAAAGCATCTTCCTCCTCCTCGCTAGCAGAATCTCCTGGTCCTTCTCCTAACGGTTCATCGAGAACATATAGAATGTTGTTGTGTTCGAGAATGTTTCTAAAACCCCTGTACCATCTGAGGAAGTTGTGAAGGGGTTACGGTGCAGAAAACAATAATTTTCTAGCAAACGAAACCCGAACTAGCCAGGATCTATCTATCTAGTACATGTGATAATGGTGGCGGAACGGGTTACATTACCTCCATGTAGACCGATAGCGGGGATTACGCTCCCGCACAAGCGTTGACGATGAAGTCGTACGTAGCCGACCTCGAGGTCGCGGAGAACTTGCCGCGATGTCGGAGTCGATGACGCCGGGGTGTCGACGATGATCTGCGTCGACGGGCGTCGGGCGGAAGAAGGCAGAGCGCCAGCACCGGGGCTGGTGCGCCGGCAGCAGAGGGGGGGTGGCGCGGCGGCTGTAGGGGGCGAGACGACGTCGCCCAAGCTCCTCAAAAGAGTAGCCTCCGAGCACTCGCAAACATACGGAGCCTAGCGACAACTCCCGGTCATTCAGATCCAGCTGAAATCGCAGGAGTAGATCTTATCTGGAATCCCGCAGAGCAACGGCGCTCCGCGGTATGGCTTAGGTGGAGAGAGACCCCCTTCCTCAGCTCGGCGCGGCTCCAACTTGGGAACCACGAGATCGAGAGAGAAATTGGGAATTAATTGAATTTCCTGTGTATTAAATCAATTAATATGCCTTGCTATATAAAGGGGGAAGGGGGTGTGCAAACCCCTTGGCTCCCCCATGTGGGACTAAACAAAGGACAAGGGAGGGGGGGTTCGGCCCCCACATGGGCTGGCCGAACCATCCAATGGGGCCCACCCCCCTTGGTGGTGCGGCTCCCCCTCTTGGGCCCTCTTAGGGCCCATATAGGTGGGAGCCCCCTTTTTCCTTTATTTAATTAATATTAAATTAATATAAAAATCCCATTAATTCATAATTAATATATTTATATATAATTCAATATCCCATGACTCCGAAACTATTTTGGAACCACCCGAACAACTTTCGGACATTCCCGGAACCATTCCACACCTTCCCGGAACTCCTTCCGGACCACCGGAACTCTTTCCGGATCATTTCTCTCTCTCGAATAAAAACCTATAAAATTCCAGAACCTATCTCCTAGCGTCGCTAAGACCTTAAGTTTGTTACGCTACGGTTCGGGAACACTCCAGACATGGTCGAGACACTCCGCTCACCAATAATCGTCAGGGATACCTGGAAATATATGACGACCCCTGTGCATTCCACGAATATCGTCGTTGAACCATAAATATGATATTCATTCCCTTTGTCTCTGCGATACTACCTTGTCCGAGATATGATCGTAGACACACCGATGCCTTTGCTGTATCTCGTTACCGACGAAGGTTATTAACTCGTCTGTGATATTACCATCTCCATGACCTAGTCACAAGCTGCGCAGCTATATAGATGCAATATCACCGAGTGGGCCCAGAGTATCTTTCCATTACAAGAATGAACAAATCCCGCTCTTGATCCTTACGTCTCGATGCTCTTTCGGAATACCCAAGATGGACACCGTTATTGTCATGCTATATAAGACACAACGTTTGATGCTCTCAAAGCACTCCTACGAAGCAACAATAAGTACGGTCTCACGGTCTAAGGAATAAGCTATCATACTCTTATCTATTGCAAATGACAAACATCGTAATACGATCTTATTGCAATACTTTCCGTATGTCCACCACCTTATTCAACTAACAAGATGACCCCATTGTCAACCGACGTCATTGTCCTTGATCGGGAATCTCGATCAACTGTTGCCCAATGGACTAGCTCATATAGAGGCTTGCTAGGGACCTGGTTTTCTATGTATCACACGTGTATTAACAATTCCGATTAATACAGTTATAGCATAATACACAAACCTATTATAAACTTATGAGATAATGCAATAAATACTACTTATTTATTTGCCTCTAGGGCATATCTCCTTCAGTCTCCCACTTGCACTAGAGTACAAATAAACTAGCTGCATTTTACTTTATCAAAATCCCTTATCAAATAAGAATCATTTGATGATGCTTGCTTGTGGAAGAGTGTTACTGCACAATCCATGATTGTACATGCTTTTGCGATTCACTGGCATCAACTTGCTTGAGATCACCACGTTGTCTAACGACATATATGCACATACCGTAACTAAGTGAGACTTCTGCTTCCCAGCGCTTACTCTGATAATACTAACCAGATAACTGCTCTGAAAAACACACTCAGCCATGCAGAGCCCCTTGTAACAATTACAAACTCGCGATATCTACATACTTTCACACAAATGTAGAAGACTTGACATTAAAATGTCAATCTCTAAACTAACGCACTTCTACTTTCAGTAAATTCCAAATTTACTTTCATAACTGCTCTTTGTTCCAAGAACATCGGTTATAATTCATCGAGCAGATAATAAGGTTTCTGTATGATGTCTAATATTACATAATAGACCCACATGTCATACAACCATTACTTTCACGCATCATTACTCTTAATGATCAATTGGACTCCAAAGGACCATCCTTTTGATTCTATTCTGACTCCTCAGATATAATCCAAAACAACTCGACTAACTATTCAAAATTTCCGTTCTATTTCCAAATAGACACTAACTTTAAAATAGTTTCACAACTTCATCCTATTCTATTGGTACAGTTTCACAATGTGTTAACTACACAAGATGAATTCGACTCCCACTCAAATTATGTCTCCACATATTTGAGAACACACGCTCCCACTCAAAAACGTGTCATCCACATATTTGAGTTCCTGAGCTCCCACTCAAAAATATGTTCTTCACATATTTCACCTGAGTGAACTAACAACGACTCCCACTTAAATCGACATTTTGGTCAAACCAAAATCATTGATCTACTATCAATTCGAATTTAATACAAACTACAGTATTACATTAATACAAATCCCTCAGACTTCAAGCATGTCTTCATAAATGTAGTCAACAAATTTGATCTTGTCCAAGACACATTTCTTGACAAGACATGCTACCGCGTCTTTCTTATAGTCACATTTTTCATATAACACCTTATATGACGATTAAACAATCTTATTCCTCTAATAAGAATTGCAGCAACAATTACTCTCTTAATCCTTTCAAATGCAACTTTGGATTTCCAGGCTCAAAAAACCTTTGTTCGTATTCCGATATTTTCTCAACTTTCTTTGTATTCATAAAGTGCAAATTGATCTGTCAACAAGATCTGAAATACTTAATATAGTGTTGTGACCTGACAGCAATATTAAATATAACAGCACTTTATTTAGAAGTTTCTTTCATGAAAATATTATGATCTTTATGAAGAGGATTGCAAGCAGAAAACAATTTTCTAGTCTCCCTCACTCTTAATCACCAAATTTTCATTAGCAGACATATACTCTTTGGAAGACCTTCCAACATAGGTCTGACACTTTATTCCAAACTTCTAATTCCAATCCATAAACCACAATTCGAAAAATCATCTTTTTCTCGGAATTACATAGACAACAAACTGAACTTTGTTTCTAATTGGTTTTGGAATACACTCTCATCTAATGCGAGCAATCTACAAAGAACCACTCATGTATATTCCGAATTATCGCATAATCATATACATGTCGACACTACTGTCGATCCTACGAATTCTCGTTGAGAAAAATATCTATTTTCTAAAGTGGACATCGACTATAATATTTCAAACATATTAGGAGATTCTAAGACAGATTCTGACAGACCACACTTTATTTAAAATAGAGCATGATTATAATTCCCCACATATCACCATATATGACATTGTAATATTGTGAAACGAATTTCCACAAGTCTTTTGTGTTGAAACCATGATTCAAAAATATTGTCCTTTGATTGAATCTTGTGAATACAATATTCGCTAATCTTTCTTCTGAAAAACCCCATTTGATCTATTATCAAATTAATTTCATACTCCATAATCTATCGGGCAAATACTCCCATTTACCAAAATCATGGAAGAATTCGGATCATGCAATAACACCATTGATTAATCATTAAAAATGACTCTCAATCAATTTCCTCTAGTATTGCAACTTCAATACTGCATTTCAAACTTAATCAATTTTAGCACTCGAAATACTTAAATGGACCAAAAATATCCATTACTTCTTTCATTGCCTTTGTGACTAAATTCGATGGTGTTTGTTCTTGGGACACATAATTTTATTATTCCCGCTATTATAAATGTATATCATACGCATAATGTAATTGAGATGTGATGCAAATTACTCATAACATGAAACAACAGCTTTGTTCCATAACATAAAACAACTGATGTGTTCTATATGAATAATTATGTCTTGTAACATTCAAGACACCAAACTAGATCACATTCTCACTATTACAAAATGTATTATCAAAAACTATTGATGATAACTAATATGATATCTCGAGGGCGTGAGCACCACTGGCTATGAATTTGCCATCACTCGTGCACTGTCACGTCACCCTTCGCCACATACTTGTGATAATCAGGGACTGTTTCACAAACAGAACAATTATCAAACACTTTTCATCAAGTATGAGAAGAATACATTTATATCTTCGTATATCAAATATACCCATAGCGTCAAAGAACTCTTCTTCGATGAATCAACTTTTAGAGATTTGAACTTGTTCACGAACGAGAAGAAGCTCACCGTGTCTCTATAGCATATTCACGCACATGCTATTCACAGCTAGGAGGTAAAGCGCAATCTCTATTGCACTGGAGTTCGCTATCTAGAAATCGTAGATATTCGTAAGCCTGAAGTAGATGTCACACAACTTCTTCAACTGTGTCTCCAGACAGGTATGCTCCCCATGTGAATGGTGCGGAACTTTCTAAGCTGTCTGAACTGTTCAAGACTCAATTCATCTTTGAAGTGACCTCTGATCGCATCAATCACGACATATGGCTCCATGTGTTGAAACAACTTTCAACTCAGGTGCTAGGCATACGCTCATGACGATCGTCACTTCCATGAACATGTCATGATGCTTACGGAACTCATCATCTTGCTCCTTGCTATCAGAATCATCTGGTCTAACTCCTAACTAATGTTCTAGCACATATAGGATGTTTGTTGTGTTTGGAGAATGTTTCTAAAACCAATGCACCAGCTGATGAAGTTGGACCCGTCGGCTTCCAAGGTAGAATCCGAGCTCTTGAAGAAGTAACTGAAGCGTAGTTCCGTAGTCTTCAGATGGGATCGCAAAAGAGGTAAGATAAGTTTATAATATATAGGTGAGTTTTAGTTTTATAATCTCATTATCAAAAACACACCTCAACAAGATTATTATCCCTAAAATAATAATGGCGATGACACGCCCCTCATCCACCATACTACCCCCGATCATCACGGCCGGCAGCACAGCTTCAAAGCTGGACATAAAATGTCGATCATAACAACTCTATGACTCGTGCTCGATCTTTCGATCTTCCCGTGTTCCGTGGCCATACCTCTGAGTATGCTAGGCTCGCCAATCAAACCTCGAAGACCCTGCGCGTGCAACATGGCTTACACCCATTGTATGCGAACGACGAGATGTGTGACACCCGATCATCACGGCCTGCCTCATAACATAGAACTTTCTTGGTGGTGCGCAACGAGGGGGAACACAATTTTGGTATTTGTTAGGGATCATCCTATTCATGACGCTACCGTTGTATATCTAGCATATAAGCAATCAATAGGATGCACACACAACAGCACACAATAATGATGCAATGAAGTGCGATGTGACATGGTCGATGCGCCTGGACCTTCATGGCGCCATGTGCCTGGCCCCCGGCGCCCCGGCATGGCTCCGAGTCTACAGAGCCCTCCATTGCCTCCGACAGTACGAGTAAGATCAAAACTTACCGTAACCACGTCACATAAAATAACGCCTCTGCAAAACAAAGTTAGACGCCTCTAGCTTTATTTAGTTTTGCAAGTTTTACGTGGCAAATAGGCTTATTCGTAAGACAATCGCTTCCCTACCTACGAACTTTGTACCACAACGCCGATCGTATAATTCCACGTTTAAGCATCCCTTTCGGGCCCTCCATTGAAAATGCTTTGCCGACTAGAGAGAGAGAAACAGACACCCGCCAGCCACAGATACGGTGCAAGCCGTATGTCAGTAGTGGAGCCAGTCTCGCGTAAGCGTACGCGTAAAGTCGGTCCGGGCCGCTTCATCAACTCAATACCGAAGGCATCGCAAGTGCACGCTAGAGGGTAGCAAATATAAGAAAGACGCCCTCATTCAATATGAGTTCTAACCGTACCAGCAGTACTATGCATAGATCGGCTCTGATACCACTGAAGGGGTTACGGTGCAGAAAACAATAATTTTCTAGCGAACGAAACCCTAACTAGCCAGGATCTATCTATCTAGTACATGTGATAACGGTGGCGGAACGGGTTACATTACCTCCATGTAGACCGATAGCGGGGATTACGCTCCCGCACAAGCGTTGACAATGAAGTCGTACGTAGCCGACCTCGAGGTCGCGGAGAACTTGCCGCGATGTCGGAGTCGATGATGCCGGGGTGTCGACGATGATCTGCGTCGACGGGCGTCGGGCGGAAGAAGGCAGAGCGCCAGCACCAGGGCTGGTGCGGCGGCAGCAGAGGGGGGGTGGCGCGGCGGCTGTAGGGGGCGAGACGACGTCGCCCAAGCTCCTCAAAAGAGTAGCCTCCGAGCACTCGCAAACATACGGAGCCTAGCGACAACTCCCGGTCATTCAGATCCAGCTGAAATCGCAGGAGTAGATCTTATCTGGAATCCCGCAGAGCAACGGCGCTCCGCGGTATGGCTTAGGTGGAGAGATACCCCCTTCCTCAGCTCGGCGCGGCTCCAACTTGGGAACCACGAGATCGAGAGAGAAATTGGGAATTAATTGAATTTCCTGTGTATTAAATCAATTAATATGCCTTGCTATATAAAGGGGGAAGGGGGTGTGCAAACCCCTTGGCTCCCCCATGTGGGACTAAACAAAGGACAAGGGAGGGGGGGTTCGGCCCCCACATGGGCTGGCCGAACCAGCCAATGGGGCCCACCCCCCTTGGTGGTGCGGCTCCCCCTCTTGGGCCCTCTTAGGGCCCATATAGGTGGGAGCCCCCTTTTTCCTTTATTTAATTAATATTAAATTAATATAAAAATCCCATTAATTCATAATTAATATATTTATATATAATTCAATATCCCATGACTCCGAAACTATTTCGGAACCACCCGAACAACTTTCGGACATTCCCGGAACCATTCCACACCTTCCCGGAACTCCTTCCGGACCACCGGAACTCTTTCCGGATCATTTCTCTCTCTCCAATAAAAACCTATAAAATTCCAGAACCTATCTCCTAGCGTCGCTAAGACCTTAAGTTTGTTACGTTACGGTTCGGGAACACTCCAGACATGGTCGAGACACTCCGCTCACCAATGATCGTCAGGGATACCTGGAAATATATGAAGACCCCTGTGCATTCCACGAATATCGTCGTTGAACCATAAATATGATATTCATTCCCTTTGTCTCTGCGATACTACCTTGTCCGAGATATGATCGTAGACACACCGATGCCTTTGCTGTATCTCGTTACCGACGAAGGTTATTAACTTGTATGTGATATTACCATCTGCATGACCTAGTCACAAGCTGCGCAGCTATATAGATGCAATATCACCGAGTGGGCCCAGAGTATCTTTCCATTACAAGAATGAACAAATCCCGCTCTTGATCCTTACGTCTCGATGCTCTTTCGGAATACCCAAGATGAACACCGTTATTGTCATGCTATATAAGACACAACGTTTGATGCTCTCAAAGCACTCCTACGAAGCAACAATAAGTACGGTCTCACGGTCTACGGAATAAGCTATCATACTCTTATCTATTGCAAATGACAAACATCGTAATACGATCCTATTGCAATACTATGCATATGTCCACCACCTTATTCAACTAACAAGATGACCCCATTGTCAACTGACGTCATTGTCCTTGATCGGGAATCTCGATCAACTGTTGCCCAATGGACTAGCTCATATAGAGGCTTGCTAGGGACCTGGTTGTCTATGTATCACACGTGTATTAACAATTCCGATTAATACAGTTATAGCATAATACACAAACCTATTATAAACTTATGAGATAATGCAATAAATACTACTTATTTATTTGCCTCTAGGGCATATCTCCTTCAAGGTGTCGATGATGATCTGCGTCGACGGGCGTCGGGCGGAAGAGGGCAGAGCGCCAGCACCGGGGCTGGTGCGCCGGCAGCAGAGGGGGGGAAGGCGCGGCGGCTGCAGGGGCGAGACGACGTCGTCCAGGCTACTCAAAAGGAGTTACCTCCGAGCACTCACAAACGTACGGAGCTTAGCGACAACCCCCGGTCATTCAGATCCAGCTGAAATCGTAGGAGTAGATCTTATCTGAAATTCCGCAAAGCAACGGCGCTCTGCGGTATAGCTTAGGTGGAGAGAGAGGGGGCAAAACGGGCGAAGAAACAGCTCGGCCGGCCTGCATACAATTAATTGTATTTTCCAATGAATTAAATCAATTAATATGCCTTGCTATATAAAGGGGGAAGAGGGCGTGCAAACCCCTTGGCTCCCCCATGTGGGACTAAAGGAAGAGAGGGGAGGGGGGGTTCGGCCGACCCCCCCCCCTTGGGCCTCTCCCTCTTCTAGTCCAATTCGGACTAGGGGGGCTTGAGGCCCCCTTGCTTGGTGCGCCACCCCCTCATGGGCCCTCTTTGGGCCCATGTGGGTGGCAGCCCCTTTTTCTCCTTTATTTAATTAATATAAAATATAATTAATTAATCATTAATATATTTAAATACTAATTAATATCCCATGACTCCGAAACAACTTCGGAACCACCCGAACAACTTTCGGACATCCCTGGAACCATTCCAGACTTCCCCGGAACTCCTTCCGGACCACCGGAACTCTTTCCGGATCATTTCTCTCTCTCCAACAAATTCCTATAATATTCCAGAACCTATCTCCTGGCGTCGCTAAGACCTTAAGTTTGTTACGCTACGGTTCGAGAACACTCCAGACATGGTCGAGACACTCCGCTCACCAATGATCGTCAGGGATACCTGGAAATATATGACGACCCCTGTGCATTCCACGAATATCGTCGTTGAACCATAAATATGATATTCATTCCCTTTGTCTCTGCGATACTACCTTGTCCGAGATATGATCGCAGAAACACCGATGCCTTTGTTGTATCTCGTTACCGACGAAGGTTATTAACTCGTCTGCGATATTACATCTCCATGACCTAGTCATAAGCTGCGCAGCTATATAGATGCAATATCACCGAGTGGGATCAGAGTATCTTTCATTACATGAATGAACATATCCCGCTCTTGATCCTTACGTCTTGATGCTCTTTCGGAATACCCAAGATGGACACCGTTATTGTCATGCTATATAAGACACAACGTTTGATGCTCTCAAAGCATCCTTACGAAGCATTAATAAGTACGGTCTCACGGTCTAAGGAATAAGCTACCATATTCTTATCTATTGCAAATGACAAACATCGTAATACGATCTTATTGCAATACTTTGTGTATGTCCACCACCTTATTCAACTAACAAGATGACCCCATTGTCAACCGACGTCATTGTCCTTGATTGGGAATCTCGATCAACTGTTGCCCAATGGACTAGCTCATATAGAGGCTTGCTAGGGACATGGTTGTCTATGTATCACACGTGTATTAACAATTCCGATTAACACAGTTATAGCATGATACACAAACCTATTATAAACTTATGAGATAATGCAATAAATACTACTTATTTATTTGCCTCTAGGGCATATCTCCTTCACTCCGACTCCTTCCACCTCCGCACCCGTGACAATGAGTCCTCTTAAGAGCAAGGGCAAGGCCGCCGCGGGGTCCTCCTCCCAGGCAGAGGCCGTGGAGACCGTGATGGGCGGGGCGCTGCTCGGCGTCCGCGTCAACGAGAAGGTGCTCTCTAAGGTCCGATACCTGGTGGCGGACCGGACGAACGAGCACGGCGCCACCGCCCTGAAGCCTGCGGCGCACGGGAAGCGCACGCGGGGATTTTTCCCGGTCTTCCAGCACTGCCTGGCCGCGGGACTGGTGCCGCCCTTCTCTCCGTTCCTGGAGGCGGTGCTGGCGTTCTACAAGGTGCAGCTGCTGCACCTACACCCCAATTCCATCCTCATCCTCGCCGTCTTCTCCTACCTCTGCGAGGCGTACCTGGGCCTGAAGCCCACGGTGGGGTTGTTCCGGTGCTTCTACGCGCTCCGGAACACGGCGAAGAACGAGCGCTCCGGGTGCGTCTCGTTCCGCATCGTCGACGGCATGGGGGCGTCTATATCACCATGTCCTGGAGCGAGGGCAAGGCCATCACATCCGTGACGAAGAAGGTAGACGACTTCCGCCAGAAGTGGTTCTTCGTCGGGGTGGAGCGTCCTTGCGCCTTCCTCGAGGTCCCTGACGAGCCTCCGGTGAAGAACTCCCATTGGGGCAAGGCTACATTCGAAGGCGCCAAGAATGCGAGCCTGATGGGGCGCCTAAGCTTCCTTCGCGAGGAGGGCCTCATAGGACAGATAGTCGTGGCGGACTTCGTGACCCACCGCATCGCGCCCCTCCAAGCTCACTCGGTCCCCATGTGGATGTACTCGGGGCCGAACGACAAGATGCGGCTCCACGTCGAGGACAACGACAAGGATGTCGTCGACAACATCCTCTCCGCGCTCTTCGTCAACCCCTCTGTGCTCCCCGCGGGTGAGGTTCGTGCGGCGCTCCGGCCCCTTCACCAATACAACCTGACGGAGCGCAAGGCCCGCCTAGAAGGGATGCCTTCGTTCACCTCGATAGGCCCCGCGGACTCTGATGTGCTGATGCCGGCCCCGCGGGGAGCGGAGGGGGCCGATTCTCCTCTGTCTTTAGGAGCTGGCCTAGGCGAGGAGGAAACCACAGCTGGGGAGGTCTCCTCTTCTAGGGCAGGGCCTTTTGCTGACGAGATTCGCGATATCTCGTCAGGCGATGAAGACGCCTTCGTGGTGGCGCCCTCGCGCCCCGTGGAGGAGGAAGCTGAGGAAGGGGAGGCCTCAGGCGCGGAGGGCTCTCCGGGGAGGTGCGGGCTTCGCACCAAGGCCGCCGTGGACACGAGGCCCTCTGACGTCCCTTCCAAGAGGAAAGCAGAGGAGCCCCCCGCGAGGCCTGCTGCCAAGCCCTTTCCCTCATGGCGCTCGTCAGGCCTGGCGTGGGTCGACGCTGGCGCTCCCCCTCCATAGTGAGTTTATATGTCGTTGGGTCGTTTTCCCTCTTGATTTCTATTTCCACCTCATCCTTTGCTGAGGTTTTTCCTTGCGCTCTTGACAGCGGACCTGCGCCTGCCAAGCGCTGCCGGCTCCGCAAGGCGTCCGAGGTGAAGACCGCCACGCCCGGGGTCGTCGCTGACGAGGCCGCGAGGCCTGAGGGCGCGGCCCCAACGGTCCCCCTTGAGGAGGCGCCTCATGTAGAAGCGACGGTACCCCTCGCGGGGGCGGCTGGTCCACCTGGGAAGGAGAGTGCCGTAGGCCCGGACGCTCCTGCAGCGCCGTGCGTGTCTCCGTCGGTGGAGGGCTCGGAGGCGAGGACTTCTATGCCACCTCGTGCCGCCACTCCACCTCGCGCAGCTACGCCTCCACGCGAGGCCACTCCGCCACGTGCGGTTACGCCACCGCGCGAGGCCACTCCGCCACGCGAGCCAATGGCGCCGCGCATGTCGACGCCTTCGGGTGTGCCTGCTGCGTCGTCTGCGCCCAACGCCACTGCGCAGCCCGCGACGGAGGCCTCCGAGGCGCCGGCAGGCGCGTGCGCGTCTGCCGGGGACGGTTCCTTCTCCCCTCCCCGCCAGGCTGGAGGCGAGGAGCGCCTCGCGGTTGCAGGGTCTGTAGCGGGCTCGGGCTCTGGAGGGGCTCAAGACAGCCCCCTTGTCCTTCCCACGGCCGGACCTGCGGGACTTGACGCCGAGGCCGGCACTTCTGCGAGCCGAGACCTGGTGCTCCGCGGCTGGGACTGGAGCACGGGGCGTCGCGAGGCCGCCTTTAGCCTCGTGAGGGAGTCCCAGGAGGGCTTGGAGGCGCACCTCGCCCTTGGGGACATATGTCTCGCTCAGTAGAAGAAGGAGCTGGCGAAATCGTGGGCGTCCTTCCACGCGGCGGTCGAGGCACGCCGGCTGGAAGACTTGGCGCTGCAGGCCGCCCGCGAGGAAGCCATCAACTTCGCCAAGGAGACCCGCGAGGCGGCCATCCGCAAAGCTGCAGAGCTGCTCCAACCCCTCCAGGCGGAACGCGACGCTGCGGCGAAGCTCCTGCGCGAGGTCAGGGCGGAGCGCGAGGCGATGGAGGGCTCGTTGGCGCAGAAGCGCCGTGAGCTGGGCCAGCTGGAGGCTCAGCTGCTCTCCACCCACCAGGCCGCATCGGCTGCTCTGGAGAAGGACCGCAAGGCCTTTGCCGAGCGTGAGCAGCAGTTGGTCCTCAAGGAGGAAGGGCTGCAGCAGCGGGAAGAGCAGCGCCTCCAGGCGGACAAGGACCTGGCCGCTCAGCGCGAGGCCCTCGAGGAGCGAGAGGGCGAGTTGGCCCAGGCGACTCAGAATTACGAGGACAACGTCGCTGCCCAGAAAGTGGCTTACGAGCGCTTCGAGCGGCGCTTCGCTGAGAAGAAAAAGGAGGCTGAAGACGCCCTCGCGGAGCGCGAGAAGCAGTTCTGCAAGTCCACTTCTCAGAAGTATCGCGACATGGCCCAGGCGCAAGAGGACCGCTTCAAGGCTAAGCACGCCGCGGACGCTCGGAAGATCGCCGAGCTTGAGAAGGCCAACTCCAAGCTGGAGGCCCACCTCACTCGCGCTAAGGATGGCCGCCGCCGAGCGGAGGAGGCTCGCACCGAGGCCGTCCACAACCTCAACTCACTGGACGAGCTGGGAGCAGATGCGCCGCACACCGACGTTCCGGGCCGCGGCGACGTTGCCATGTACTTGGTCTACTTCGAACAGCTCTTCGCAGCGCTCGAGGGTCCCATCGCCGAGCTTCGGGAGATGATCGAGGACGAGAGTCGGCAGCTCTTGGGGGTGGTCGTGGATCGCATCTTCACCAACCTCAAGCTTCTCACGCCAGACTTCGACCTGGAATCTGTGACCGAAGCCGCCCAAAGCGAGGACGCACAGCGGGTCTCAAGCTCCCTCCGCGAGCAGGTGGACACCTTCTGCAACCGCTTCAGGCGCGCGGAGGCTGCGCCGGAGGACAGCGAGGAGGAGGCCTGCTCTGCCGAGGCTGACGAGGCCGCCGCGGAAGAGGTCCAAGACGGTGCTGCTTCTCATTGAACCATCCTCTATTGCGCCTGCGAGCGTTTGTATCTGCACCAGCTGTGTGGTTTTAGACATCTTAAGACTTTTGGCTTGTAATACACTCTTAATTGTTGTTTAATTCGAGCTCGTCTGCCCCTCGTGAGGTCTCTTTGGACTCATCTTCATGTCTATTTGTTCTCTGCGTCGTCAGGTCCCATCTCTTCGTGCCATGAATCCGCCACCTCGGTCGGCGGGAGCAGTGACTCCGCAAGGTCGGGGGGGGGGGGGTTCAGGCCTAGGAGAGGTAAGAGCCTTGAGTCGTGATGCTCAAGTGCCCCCCTTAGACTTGCGAGTAGTCCATGAAGCGTAAGGGAAAGCAAAGTCGTCGAGGGGCAGAGACGCGCACTAGGGTGAGAAAAACGCTCTTAAAGCGTGGGTGCGAGACTTAGCTTCTCGAGGTTTTCGCTTGGCGAGGTTGCCCACTTGAGGGGTTGCTCCTGGGGAGGCATTTTGCCTGGCGAGGTTGCCCGCTTGAGGGGTCGCTCCTGGGGAGGCTCTTTGCCTGACGAGGTTGCCCGCTTGAGGGGTCGCTCCTGGGGAGGCTCTTTGCCTGTCGAGATTGCCCACTTGAGGGGTTGCTCACGGATGCCCCTTCAGGCTCGCGGGGGAATTCTTCCCTGCAGGTATTAGAGGGGCGAACCCAAACGCTGGAACACGGATCGAGGGATCGTGCGCGGTTACAGGTCCCCTCAGGCGTTCCTTGCGAGGAGAGTAAGTACCAAGGTCCTCTGTAGAGATGGCTTTCTTGTGGGGGATTTGCCCTCCAGCCAGAGCTCGGACTCTTGGATTTTGCAGTGCTGCTGGTGTGTCATTTGAGGCACTGGCACCGTACTCAGCCCCCGCTCGCGAGGTACGCATGTGGAGAGATATAAGCGCACACTTCAACAATAGTAATGCGTAAATAAAAACCCCCCAAAAACGTTTTTTTAAGCGGCGCCGAAGCGCTAAGTTCACTTAGGAACGAGATTGAGTCATTATGCTTGGGGATGCCAAGTTAATGCTCTGACCATGTCGAGGCATGGGGACCACCTGTTGGTGGCAGAGACTCTCAACGGCCTGAGGTGGCTCGTTTTAATTGAGAGCTCAGAGGGTTTCCCCTCGAGTGAAGCCTTTGGGGCTTTGGAGGTTTAAGCCGTTGGCGTTTTAACCTCCGGAGACAAGAATGCTGGGAGGTTGAGTCGTAAGCTGCCTCGTCCGCTAGGAGTCTCGACGTGACAATGATCACGTGCGTGGCAATGACCACGGTTGCGTTTGTTCCCTTAGGAGACAAAGCATTTGTTTGAGGTTTAAGCCTTTTGGCGTTTTAACCTCGAGAGTCGACATTGCTTGGAGGTTGAGTCGTAAGCTGCCTCTTCCGCTTTGTTTTCTCGACGTGACAATGATCACGGGTGTGGCAATGACCACTTTGGCATTTGTTCCTTTAGGAAACAAAGCTATGTTTTTGGAGGTTTAAGCCTTTCGGCGTTTTAACCTCTAGAGACGAAAAATGCTTAGAGGTTGAGACGTAGGCTGCCTCGTCCGCTTGACGTCTCGACGTGACAATGATCATGGGCGTGACAATAATCACTGTAATGTACCTGCACTTAAAATATGGCAGGTACCTGTGTATAGTGCAAATCCCTGGATCGATTCGTTTGCACACACAGTTACGATGTAATATCACAACAAAGTATCAATTTATTACAACGCTGATCCAGACTTAGAAAATATTCATTACAAATTTGCATAGCATAAAGCTAGCAGTGAACAGAGTAAACAGCGGAAAATTATTCTTCATGGAGTCCCCAATCATCATCATGTGCCACAGGCGAGCATGTTGGTTGAAGACTCAAAAACCCTTAGTAAAATCTTTCACTCATCAGGACAGTCTGCAATAAGATATATATTGCAACAACGTGGGTCAGAACCATTAAAATGGAACTGGCAAGTGACACTATGGTGGACACTTAGAGGAATAACTCTATGACCTATATGCTTATTTGGCTGGAGGAGCTCAAGGGTATTTTGCAGAAAGCAAGTTTTTCCCTAACTTTTTGAAAACACTTTTCTTCTATTCGAGACATCCGTGGCATGAAATCCACTGTCTCATTCTACCCTTGTTCTTCACCCATCAAGTTTTAATTTATAAGTTGGAATGATGGAATCCTCCGTTGACGTCCTCGTTCAGCTGCTCAATTGTCCGTTTCCGGGGACACGGCTAAGTACTTAGATTTTTAACTCTGCAGAGGTTGTGCATGTTCACCATTGTACCCATTCAACCCAGGTTATCCTTTACACACCATTTGTGATAAGGAAAGGAAAGAATGAGACGAGATCTTTCAGAAGCATTTTCCCTCCCACTCTGGCCTGACGCGCTCCACCTACAAATCCTCTACCACCACCTGTCAGGCCGGGGAGAGTCCACACAGCTTAGTTGATCAAGCCAGAGCCCATATTGGCAATGGCTGCACGAGAAGCAATCTTCACTTGGAGTTCTTCATATTCCTTTGCTCCTGGGTGGCCTTCCACAAGTGAATATTCCACATGTAAAACCGGTGGGAACAACACTCAACTCATACAGCCAAGTAACCAATTTCCACCCAGGTGTTTGATTAAAACTTAGTAGACTTTATCTTTTTCATCAAAATAGTTTTTTGCATGGCATCACTATTCTACTAAGTAATTTCATAGGAACCTAGACACAGGAATAAAGAGGTCTATCATGGCTTGCATAGCAATGCTATCCTACACATGCTTATAGAAAATACTCTACTCATGCATAGAAATAATAGGACTTTTATGGGGGTGTGCCACTTGCCTTTGAATGTTGTCGTTGTTCACAAACTCTTTTCAACAACGAACGTTTGCTCTCCGTTCAATCTAAACAATATAAGCAAACAACAATACAGCAATCAACAAACAACAATCATCAAACATTCATGCACATTCATAGTGAACAAACAAGTTTTGTAAAACTTCTAAGGAAAGCATGTCATGTATGATATGCAATTTATTTCTAAGGACTAGAAGCATGTCATGCTATGAAAATCTTTTAAGTTAATGCAAGGAAATGTGTTGGTCAAAATGACTAAGGACTAAAGTCATAAATAAAATATTTATTTTTATATCATCTTGAATAAGCACTCAAATGGCTTAGTCCTGATGTGTAAAATACTTAGAGAAAATACTAGCTCTATTATTCGAGGTGATCAACAATTATTATCAACTCTTTGTAAATTGGATATTCACTATAGTGAGAGAGATAGACACCCGGCCAGCCACTTAAATTGTGGAACAGGTCTCATGTACGTGGACATGTAAGGTTTGTTCCCAGGCCGCTTCATCTCACTATGCCGCTAGGATCCAACCAACTTCAAGATGGTAATAACATGATCAAAATCGTTTATGTCTAAAGTGAAAGATGAGATTAGGAAAGAGGGGAAAGATAGAAAGAAAGATGTAGTTGGTCTTCTAGAAATCTTCTCCATACTTGTAACTTTCTCATGAACTTGTTTTGATTTTACTTCTAAGTGCTTCTACTTCTTGGAGATTCTTCTGGAGTCTTGTTTTGGCTAAGCCCTTCATTGGTCTTCTTGCTCCATGTTGAAAATACTAAGTTTTGAAAATATTTCTGACTTAGAGAAAATGAGGGAGGAGTCTTATTTTGGGAATTATAACTACATGTGAAAATAAGTCATGCATGCAATGCACTTTTAAATCTTAAGAATATCATACAAAAATTGTGATATTTTATAAAGTATGCATTTAGCTATAATTGCAATTTAAATAAATTTTTTATTTTTGGAGAAAATAATAAAAGGATAAGATTAAAGTTTTCTATGATTAATATTTTTATAACTTAATTTTATTAATAGTGTTAATAGACAGGGAGCATTTAATTAAATATATAGCAAATTGATTTAATCAAGAATAGTATTTCCATTAATAGTTATGTTGAAAATACTCAAACTATTCAAATTAAATATATATAACTATGAATTTATCCAAACATCACTCAAAATATTTTATAGCAGTGCCATCAATTTACAATTATTCTAAAGTTTCTAAAACAATTTTATTTGCAATTTTTGAATTTACAGATTTAAAGTTATGACAAAAATACTCAAATTTACCATTTGAAATTTGAATATTTTAAACTAAGTCAAATTTGAATTCTTGCAGATCCAAAATATTCTACATGTCTAGGGCTTTCCAAATATATAAAAATATTTGAATTTGGATAAACAGAGAAAAAAATATGATAGTTTGAATAGACAGGGACTTTTCTGTAAAATAGAACTCCGGAGACACGTGGCGCGATCGGATTGGATCTGACGTGGCGCTGACTGGGACTGCTGACTGGGCGCTGACGTGTTTAAGTGAATTGATCTGGGCCATTGGATCTTGATCTAAGGGCTCAGATCTAACCGTACCTCTTCGTTTTAAAAGATCTAATCGTGTGCGTTGGTTCCGATCGAACGGCTAGGAGTGAAACCGAGAGAGGAGCTCACCGGTAGCGGCGCTCTAGGAGAGGAAGGGAAGAACTGATCATACCCAGACGAAGAAGAGGCCGTGGCGGATTCGGTGGCGAAGTTTACGACGATGGAGTGCACGGACGCACCGGATATCGCTCGCCGGAGTAGCTCCCGCGGGCGGCTTTCCTCGGGCGTGGATGAACGCGAAGACCTGGTGCACAAAGAAATTTCCAAGCTAGTCACGAGGTTGCGCACAGACTTGGAGAAGTGCAAGGAAACGGTCTCGGGCTCGGGGGTTGCTCACCTCGCCGGAGAACGGAGAAAAACGGCGCCGGAAATGGCGGACGGTGGCGGCTTCGACTCAATAGCCCGACGGCGATTGGGCTAGGGTTTTTTGGGGGAAACGGAGAGGGGAGGCAGAGGGTTTAAATAGGCCGAAGGGGGAATCAAGTCCGCGACAATCTCGCTCGAATTTGGGTAAGGATCGGAGGCGGGATTCTCGGGCATGATTTTCGCTGGAGGTTGAAGGAGGTCGGGCCCCTGACAGGTGGGTCCCACATGTCAGGTATTTTTCTTTTTCTTTTCTGTTTTATTTATTTCCTTTATAACTTTTGTTTTATAACTCCAAATGAGGTCAAACAAATTTCTAAAAACTTGTAAAATTATTATCTTTGTGTTAAACCAGTTGTGGGAATGTTTGAACATTTTTTAAAAATAATATTTTGAAATATTGATTAAATACAAATTTGACACTTAAAGACAAATTTGAAAATATATTTTCATAAATTTTCTTTTGGCTAAATAAAATTTGTAAAATACCCACATTCTAATATTGTTTGAATTTAAGTTATTTATTCTCATATTCCATTATCAAATAGATTTTAGCTTTAATAGATTATTAAATATCATATTACAAGTATTTGTAATAAAAAGAGGAAATGTAATGTAATCATTTTTAATTCAAATTATTTTGTACACCATTATATTTTAATTTATGATAAGTCAATTAAAACTTCATAGAAACTTTGGAAAGGCTTTTAGTTTTTAATTCATTTCTTATTTAGAATATATTTAATCATTTCAAGCTTTGAAAAATAATGAAAATCATTTAAGCAAATGAAATGCTTATTTGGATAATTCATTAATTTTAATTTATGGAGTTTTTAAAGTTATAACTATAGGCTTATAGTTTCCAAACTAAATTTTGAGCTTAGTTGAAGAATGAAAACCATTTGGCAACATAGATTATATTTAAATAGTTTAAAAGAATACTTCTCAATATTATTTTCAATTTATGAATAGCTATGGTTAGGTTATTTAAATCCAATACTTATATAGAAACTTTTTATTACCAGGCAATGGTTTGAAGTTTTGTAAAACATTTGTCAAATTAGATGTTGAGGTTTTACAGAAAAACAATGGATAATAAATGTTTTAACCTGAAACAACTTTTGAAAGTAATGTTTGAAAAATTAAACTCTTTCATAGTTGGTTTTCTTATGCATTTAATATTTTATTTTAATGAAAAGAAAAGTTTTAAATTTTTGTGATTTTTGAACATTATATAATGTTGGGATGTTACAGACTACCACCCTTAAAAGGAATCTCGTCCCCGAGATTCGGAGAGGCTAGGAAGGCAAGCAATGCTTGAATGATTCTGATAACTCGGGATTGTTTTGAGACATGAAATTTCTGACAGGGAAACTGGAAATTAGCAGGGGATAAATTTTTCTGATTTGGGGAGGCCAGAAGAACGACGGTTTGGGATCTCCGGATTGAGGTAACGGGTTTAAATCAATCTGGGTGGCTACCACCCTTAAAAGAAAAGTTTTGTTGATAGTCAACATTCTAACTTATACAAGAAGATCTAGACAAATAATTACAAACAATATCTAACAAATATCAAGCAAACAAACACATTCACAACTCAAGTTTCAAAACCACTCCAATTTAAAAATCCTGAACTTGAAATGTTTAAGTCTCAAATCTGAAAGCGATTTAAGTTCCAAAACAAAACACACCGGTGCTGCCATATCACATTTTGATAGGTCAATACACTAAAACGATACGATAAGCTAAGATAAATGGTGGTCTCTCTAACGCTGCTTGAATTGCTTTGCTTATTCTTCTTTGATCACACGCTTGCGCTTCATTGCATGGTTATTCACCACAGGTGTGGCTTCTTCCCCACTTGTCCCTTCAGACAGCACCTCTTCGGGGTCTTCTTCCTCCTGTCCTTCCCCCTTCACAGCTGCAGGTACAGTCACGTCTCCAGTGCCTTGGTCACCTCCTTCTTCAGCTACCGGCGGTGGTGGAGGTGGAATGAGTTGCACCTCAAGTGTGGCAATCTGCTCATCCTTGCCAAGGTTCTGCAAATGTATGTCATGGATGAGTTCCTCCAAATGACCAACAAGATTTCCAGAAGCCTGGAGTTCTTGGGTTTTTGCGTGTATGACGGCTTGTGCATGATCCGCGACATCATAAGCCTGTTGAACCTTCCTGGTCAGACAGTTGATGAGAAAATCCAAGTCTTCAAACATCTTGTTAATGATGGGCAGGTCCAGGCGATTTCCCGTGTGAGCCATCGAGAGACCGTGTGCATCCCTCTTCCCAAAGGCACGAAAGGGCGATCCTGGTGCTAGCTTGTTGCGATACTTGTAACACAAACGAGCCATTAAGTCCACCATAGCTATGTTTACTCCCTCAATCCACTCTGGGTAGTAGGTGGCATAGTCCACGGGCTCGAAGTCTGGCATCGTGGGATCTGGGGTCATAATTGTGCGGATTTTCCAACGCGTCACATTAGGTATGTCGGTCTCCTCTTTCCTTCCTCGGAAATAGGGCGGTGGTAGCTTCAATATACTTGTCAACCTAGACAGCTGCCTCCCAAAGATGAAACCCGACAAAACTCCAGCATACGCGGTCTCAGTGTACTCTCCCATCTAAAATTTTGAAAAGGAAAGAGAATTAGAATTAAAAGGAAGACGAAAAAATCATATAATAAAATGAAAAGTTTTTGTTTTTAGAATGATGAATAAAATAGATTTTTCAATCCTATGGTCAAATCCTATTTCTATCCAAACCTAGGGTTTCGAACCTACAGGCAACACAGTGCTCTGATACCATCTGTAATGTACCTGCACTTAAAATATGGCAGGTACCTGTGTATAGTGCAAATCCCTGGATCGATTCGTTTGCACACACAGTTACGATGTAATATCACAACAAAGTATCACTTTATTACAACGCTGATCCAGACTTAGAAAATATTCATTACAAATTTGCATAGCATAAAGCTAGCAGTGAACAGAGTAAACATCGGAAAATTATTCTTCATGGAGTCCCCAATCATCATCATGTGCCACAGGCGAGCATGTTGGTTGAAGACTCGAAAACCCTTAGTAAAAACTTTCACTCATCATCAGGACAGTCTGCAATAAGATATATATTGCAACAACGTGGGTCAGAACCATTAAAATGGAACTGGCAAGTGACACTATGGTGGACACTTAGAGGAATAACTCTATGACCTATATGCTTATTTGGCTGGAGGAGCTCAAGGCTTTTTTGCAGAAAGCAAGTTTTTCCCTAACTTTTTGAAAACACTTTTCTTCTATTCGAGACATCCGTGGCATGAAATCCACTGTCTCATTCTACCCTTGTTCTTCACCCATCAAGTTTTAATTTATAAGTTGGAATGATGGAATCCTCCGTTGACGTCCTCGTTCAGCTGCTCAATTGTCCGTTTCCGGGGACACGGCTAAGTACTTAGATTTTTAACTCTGTAGAGGTTGTGCACGTTCACCATTGTACCCATTCAACCCAGGTTATCCTTTACACACCATTTGTGATAAGGAAAGGAAAGAATGAGACGGGATCTTTCATAAGCATTTTCCCTCCCACTCTGGCCTGACGCGCTCCTAATACAAATCCTCTACCACCACCTGTCAGGCCGGGGAGAGTCCACACAGCTTAGTTGATCAAGCCAGAGCCCATATTGGCAATGGCTGCACGAGAAGCAATCTTCACTTGGAGTTCTTCATATTCCTTTGCTCCTGGGTGGCCTTCCACAAGTGAATATTCCACATGTAAAACCGGTGGGAACAACACTCAACTCATACAGCCAAGTAACCAATTTCCACCCAGGTGTTTGATTAAAACTTAGTAGACTTTATCTTTTTCATCAAAATAGTTTTTTGCATGGCATCACTATTCTACTAAGTAATTTCATAGGAACCTAGACACAGGAATAAAGAGGTCTATCATGGCTTGCATAGCAATGCTATCCTACACATGCTTATAGAAAATACTCTACTCATGCATAGAAATAATAGGACTTTTATGGGGGTGTGCCACTTGCCTTTGAATGTTGTCGTTGTTCACAAACTCTTTTCAACAACGAACGTTTGCTCTCCGTTCAATCTAAACAATATAAGCAAACAACAATACAGCAATCAACAAACAACAATCATCAAACATTCATGCACATTCATAGTGAACAAACAAGTTTTGTAAAACTTCTAAGGAAAGCATGTCATGTATGATATGCAATTTATTTCTAAGGACTAGAAATGCATGTCATGCTATGAAAATCTTTTAAGTTAATGCAAGGAAATGTGTTGGTCAAAATGACTAAGGACTAAAGTCATAAATAAAATATTTTGTTTTATATCATCTTGAATAAGCACTCAAATGTCTTAGTCCTGATGTGTAAAATACTTAGAGAAAATACTTATTCGAGGTGATCAACAATTATTATCAACTCTTTGTAAATTGGATATTCACTATAGTGAGAGAGACAGACACCCGGCCAGCCACTTAAATTGTGGAACATATCTCATGTACGTGGACATGTAAGGTTTGTTCCCAGGCCGCTTCATCTCACTATGCCGCTAGGATCCAACTAACTTCAAGATGGTAATAACATGATCAAAATCGTTTATGTCTAAAGTGAAAGATGAGATTAGGAAAGATGGGAAAGATAGAAAGAAAGATGTGGTTGGTCTTCTAGAAATCTTCTCCATACTTGTAACTTTCTCATGAACTTGTTTTGATTTTTCTTCTAAGTGCTTCTACTTCTTGGAGATTCTTCTGGAGTCTTGTTTTGGCTAAGCCCTTCATTGGTCTTCTTGCTCCATGTTGAAAATACTAAGTTTTGAAAATATTTCTGACTTAGAGAAAATGAGGGAGGAGTCTTATTGTGGGAATTATAACTACATGTGAAAATAATTCATGCATGCAATGCACTTTTAAATCTTAAGAATATCATACAAAAATTGTGATATTTTATAAAGTATGCATTTAGCTATAATTGCAATTTAAATAAATTTTTGATTTTTGGAGAAAATAATAAAAGGATAAGATTAAAGTTTTCTATGATTAATATTTTTATAACTTAATTTTATTAATAGTGTTAATAGACAAGGAGCATTTAATTAAATATATAGCAAATTGATTTAATCAAGAATAGTATTTCCATTAATAGTTATGTTGAAAATACTCAAACTATTCAAATTAAATATATATAACTATGAATTTATCCAAACATCACTCAAAATATTTTATAGCAGTGCCATCAATTTACAATTATTCTAAAGTTTCTAAAACAATTTTATTTGCAATTTTTGAATTTACAGATTTAAAGTTATGACAAAAATACTCAAACTTACCATTTGAAATTTGAATATTTTAAACTAAGTCAAATTTGAATTCTAGCAGATCTAAAATATTCTACATGTCGAGGGATTTCCAAATATATAAAAATATTTGAATTTGGATAAACAGAGAAAAAGATATGATAGTTTGAATAGACAGGGACTTTTCTGTAAAATTGCTATTTAAATTTTATTCGGGAAAATAAAACAGAAATCCGGAGACACGTGGAGCGATCGGATTGGATCTGACGTGGCGCTGTCTGGGACTGCTGACTGGGCCCTGACGTGTTTAAGTGAATTGATCTGGGTCGTTGGATCTAGATCTAAGGGCTCAGATCTAACCGTACCTCTTCGTTTTAAAAGATCTAATCGTGTGCGTTGGTTCCGATCGAACGGCTAGGAGTGAAACCGAGAGAGGAGCTCACCGGTAGCGGCGCTCTAGGAGAGGAAGGGAAGAACTGATCTTACCCAGACGAAGAGGAGGCCGTGGCGGATTCGTTGGCGAAGTTTACGACGATGGGGTGCACGGACGCACCGGATATCGCTCGCCGGAGTAGCTCCCGCGGGCGGCTTTCCTCGGGCGTGGATGAACGCGAAGACCTGGTGCACAAAGAAATGTCCAAGCTAGTCACGAGGTTGCGCACGGACTTGGAGAAGTGCAAGGAAACGGTCTCGGGCTCGGGGGTTGCTCACCTCGCCGGAGATCAGAGAAAAACGGCGGCGGAAATGGCGGACGGTGGCGGCTTCAACTCGAACAGCCCGACGGCGATTGGGCTAGGGTTTTTTTGGGGGAAACGGAGAGGGGAGGCAGAGGGTTTAAATAGGCCGAAGGGGGAATCAAGTCCGCGACAATCTCGCTCGAATTTGGGTAAGGATCGGAGGCGGGATTCTCGGGCATGATTTTCGCTGGAGGTTGAAGAAGGTCGGCCCCCTGACAGGTGGGTCCCACATGTCAGGTATTTTTCTTTTTCTTTTCTGTTTTATTTATTTCCTTTATAACTTTTGTTTTATAACTCCAAATGAGGTCAAACAAATTTCTAAAAACTTGTAAAATTATTATCTTTGTGTTAAACCAGTTGTGGGAATGTTTGAACATTTTTGAAAAATAATATTTTGAAATATTGATTAAATACAAATTTGACACTTAAAGACAAATTTGAAAATATTTTTTAATAAATTTTCTTTTGGCTAAATAAAATTTGTAAAATACCCACATTCTAATATTGTTTGAATTTAAGTTATTTAGACTCATATTCCATTATCAAATAGATTTTAGCTTTAATAGATTATTAAATATCATATTACAAGTATTTGTAATAAAAAGAGGAAATGTAATGTAATCATTTTTAATTCAAATTATTTTGTACACCATTATATTTTAATTTACGATAAGTCAATTAAAACTTCATAGAAACTTTGGAAAGGATTTTAGTTTTTAATTCATTTCTTATTTAGAATATATTTAATCATTTCAAGCTTTGAAAAATAATGAAAATCATTTAAGCAAATGAAATGCTTATTTGGATAATTCATTAATTTTAATTTATGGAGTTTTTAAAGTTATAACTATAGGCTTATAGTTTCCAAACTAAATTTTGAGCTTAGTTGAAGAATGTAAACCATTTGGCAACATAGATTATATTTAAATAGTTTAAAAGAATACTTCTCAATATTATTTTCAATTTATGAATAGCTATGGTTAGGTTATTTAAATCCAATACTTATATAGAAACTTTTTATTACCAGGCAATGGTTTGAAGTTTTGTAAAACATTTGTCAAATTAGATGTTGAGGTTTTACAGAAAAACAATGGATAATAAATGTTTTAACCTGAAACAACTTTTGAAAGTAATGTTTGAAAAATTAAACTCTTTCATAGTTGGTTTTCTTATGCATTTAATATTTTATTTTAATGAAAAGAAAAGTTTTAAATTTTTGTGATTTTTGAACATTATATAATGTTGGGATGTTACAATCACTTTTTTTTACTTGTTCCTGGTGGATACAAAGGTTTGCGAGGTTTAAGCCTTGAGCTTTTAACCTTGAGGGGCAAAAAGGTGCTTAGAGGTTGAGCCGTAGGCTGCGTCTTTTGCTAAATGCCCTGACGTGATGATGATCACGGGTAGAACTTGCGTAGATGCATGATGTTCCATGGATTCTTGACGGGGACGCCGTCTTCCGTCTCGAGGCGAGCCGCGCCAGGCCTGGCGATGTGGGTGACCCTATAGGGACCTTCCCACATCGGGGACAGCTTATGGAGGCCTTCCCTGGAGAGGATTCGCCTGAGGACGAGATCGCCTGCCTACAGGGTGCGCGAGCACACATTGAGGCTGTGGTAGCGCCTCAGGGACTGCTGGTACTTGGCCGCCCGTAGAGCGGCGCGGCGTCTTAGCCCTTCAAGGAGCAGCAGGTCGTCGTTGTGGATGTCCTCTTGCTGGTCCTCATTGAAGGCAAGGACCCGTGGGGACCCATGCTTTATCTCTGCGGGGAGGACTGCTTCGGCTCCATAGACGAGTGCGAACGGCGTTTCCGCGGTGGGCTTGGGTGGCGTGGTACGGATGGACTAGAGCACTGAGGGTAGCTCATTGATCCAGCCCTTGCCGTGGCCCTTGAGGACATCGAAGGTCCTGGTCTTCAAGCCTTTGAGGACCTCCGCGTTTGCGCGCTCAGCCTGTCTGTTGCTTTGCGGATGGGCGACTGAACCGAAGCAGAGCTTGATGCCCATTTTCTGGCAGTAGGCTCTGAAGATGCCGCTTGTGAATTGCGAGCCATTGTCGGTGATGATGCGGTTAGGCACTCCGAAGCGGCAGACCAGGCCTCTGATGAATTTCAACGCCGCGCCTGCTGTGATTGTACGCGTCGCCTCCACTTCAGGCCATTTTGTGAACTTGTCAATGGCCACGACGAGGTAGCGATATCCACCTTGCGCCGTTGAGAAATGTCCCAGGATGTCCAGCCCCCAGACCGCAAACGGCCACGAGAGCGGAATGGTTTGTAGGCCCAGCGCTGGTTGGTGGATTTGCTTGGCGTGGAATTGGCAGGCTTCACAAGCTTGAATGATGTCTGTTGCATCTTGAAGCGCTTGAGGCTAGTAGAAGCCGCTCCTGAAGACTTTCCCTGCGATGGTGCGGGCGCACAAATGGTGGCCGCATTCCCCGCTGTGGATGTCCTTAATCAGCAGTTTTTCTTCTTCAGGAGGGACACACTTGAGCGCGATGCCGTTTGGGCGCTTGCGGTAGAGATTTCCTTCGAGGATGTGGTACGATTTTGCTTGGCGGGCAATTCGCTCCGCTTCAACATCTTCCTCGGGAAGGATCCCTTTGTGGAGGTAGTCTTTGATCTCGTCGATCCATCCTGCCTCTTTGCGCACCGCTGTGAGCAACAGATGCTCCCCTGTTGGGGGCCCGCAGCCTGGGGCTCCGCTTGCAGGTGGTGGCAGGAGTGTTTCGTCTGTGCTTGCGGGCAGGGCCTCGAGGGGCTGCTTTATGGATGCCTTGACGAGCCTTTCTTCAAAGACGCCTGGCAGTTGGGCTTGCCTATTTGGTGCGCGCTTGGCGATATCATCAGCCTCTTGGTTTTCCTTTCTTGGGATGTGCATGAGCTCCATTCCCCTGAAGTTCTTCTCCAGCCTACAGACCTCTTCAAGGTATGCTGCCATGTGGTCGTCCTTGGCCTTGTAGCTTTTGTTGGAGAAGTTGACGAGCAGCTGGGAGTCGCCCTTGATGAGTATATGCTTGACATCTAGGGCGATTGCGGCGCGTAGGCCAGCAAGCAGCCCTTCATACTCGGCGATGTTGTTGGATATCTTGTCGATTCCGAAGCACAGCTGGACTGCGTAATATAACTTGTCGCCTTTGGGTGAGGTCAGGATTACACCTGCCCCACCGTGGCGACAAGCGAAAGCTCCGTCGAACTTCATGGTCCATTAGCTGGGCATTGCGGCTCCAGAGGACTCGTGCTCTTCTTCCCAGGGCTCTTCAGGGGTTGGATCAGTCCATTCGGCGACGAAGTCTGCCAGCGCTCTTCCTTTGATTACCCTAGGTATCGAAGCGCAAATTGAATGGCTGTAGCTCGATGTTCCATCCTGCGACACGATCTGTTGCATTTGGGTTGCGCAGAATTTGCTCCAGGGGGAAAGAGGTTACCACCGTGATGGGGTGCCCCTGGAAGTAGTGCCGCAACTTTCTTGAGGCGATGAAGAGTGCGAGGAGAAGCTTCTGCTGCATCGGGTACCGCTCGCGAGCATCACGCAGTACTGTGCTGACGAAGTAAACTGGATGCTCGACGAGAGTAGTTTCTGTTTCCTTGGCGTCTTTCGCCTGAGGTGGTCCAGCTTGGCCCTCGATGGGGTCAGCTTCAAGGGGCTCGTCCTGGGCCTCGAGGGGCGCGGCCTCGGGGGTCTTGGCCTCGAGGGGCGCGGCCTCGGGGGTCTTGGTCTCGAGGGGCGCGGCCTCGAGGGACGTGGCCTCGAGGGGCGCGGCCTCGAGGGACGTGGCCTCGAGGGACGAGGCCTCGAGGGACTTGGCCTCGAGGGACGTGGCCTCGAGGGACTTGGCCTCGAGGGACGTAGCCTCGCAGCGTTCCTCATGGGCCTCGAGTGTGTTAGCCCCTTGAGGCTCCTCGGTCCCTTCAGCATGAACCTCTTGCAACAGTTGGCTCGGTGCGGTCTCCTCTCGAGGCTTTGGGCCTGGCGTGTGCCTTGTGGTGACCGCCCCTTTGTCGAGCTCTATATCAGGAGGCTTTTTCTTTGGAGTGGTTGCACTCTTCTTGTGAAGTACAGGCTCCTCTCTTTCCACCACAAGGACAACACTGGCTGTTTGTGGGGTAGCTGACAAGTACAGCTTCAGGTGCTCGCCAGGCCTTGGGGCGACCATTACAAGTGGGCTGGCCAAGTACTTCTTCAAGTCCTCAAATGCTTTTTCATCTTCAGGGGTCCACTTGAAAGTGCCCGTTCTTTTCATGATCTTGAAAAACGGCAAGGCTCTTTCGCCGAACTTGGAGATGAATCGACCCAAGCTGACCATGCAGCCTGCCAGGCGTTGCATGTCCTTGAGCCTACGTGGAGGTTGCATGCCTTCTATGGCCTTGATTTTGTCTGGGTTCGCCTCTATGCCCCGATGGGACACGAGGAAACCCAGCAATTTGCCTGAAGGTACTCCGAAGACGCACTTGGCGGGGTTGAGCTTAATGTTCACCTTGCGCAGGCTGGCGAAGGTTTCTTCTAGGTCTCCGAGCAGAGTATTTCCTTCTCGTGACTTTACGACGATGTCATCGACATATGCTTCAGCGTTTCGCCCCATTTGCCCGCCAAGGGCTATCCTCATTAACCTCTGGAAAGTGGCTCCGGCATTTTTTAGGCCGATGGGCATGCAGACGTAGCAATACACACCGTATGGGGTGAGGAAAGCCGTCTTCTCTTCGTCCTCTTTAGCCATCTTAATCTGGTGATAACCAGAGAAGGCATCGAGGAAACAGAGGAGGTTGCAGCCTGCCGTGGAGTCCACGATCTGGTCAATTCTGGGCATGGGGTAAGGGTCCTTGGGGCAGGCCTTGTTCACGTCGGTGTAGTCGATGCAGAGGCGGCCTCCGCCGGCGGGTTTTGGGACGACCGCGCTGTTGGAGAGCCAAGTGGGGTGCGCGACTTCGCGGACTACTTTTGCCGCTTTGAGCTTCTCGACCTCCTTGACGATGAATGCTTGCTTCTCGCGGGCTTGCTTTCTTGCTTTTTGCTTGACGGGGCGCGCGTTTCGGCACACGGCCAAGTGGTGCTCGATCAGCTCCCTCGGTACACCAGACATATCTGATGGTGTCCATGCGAACATGTCAGAGTTTGCCTGGAGGAAGGCGACGAGCGCGCTTTCCTATTTGGGAGGCAGCACGGTGCCAATGGTGACGCTAGCCCCCGAGCCTTCAGCCCCCGAGCTCAGAGAGATCTTCTTTGTAGCAGCTGCCTCCTGGGAGAACAACTGCTTCTTCTTCTTGGGCCTCTCGAGAGGCTCTTGGTCCTCGTCTGCGGGGAAGGCCATGGTGGCGGTCTTGTAGGCCGTCTCCACAGCATGCGTAGCGTCCAGGACATGCCCACATATGGTGATCGTGCCGGCGCTGCCGGGGATCTTGACCATGTTGTACGCATTGTGCGTGACGGCCATGAACTTCGCGAGCGCCGGGTAGCCGAGGATGGCATTGTACGGTAGGACGATGTGCGCAACATCGAAGTCGATGTGCTCGGTGCGGTAATTTTCCTCGCTCCCGAAGGTGACGGCAAGCCTGACCTGGCCTAGAGGCTCGATTGAGCCGCTGGTGACCCCCGTGAAGGGCCTCGAGGGCATACGCCTCTCGTAGGGCACTTGAAGCGCTTCGAACGTATCTATGGAGATAACGTTCAGGCCTGCTCCGCCATCGATGAGCGTCTTGGAAACAGCCACATTGTCGATGGTGGGGGTGCAGACCAGCGGGAGGGTTCCAACAGTCTTGGTGGACTGGGGGTGGTCCTGAGCATCGAAGGCGATGGTGTACTGCGACCACTTGAGGGGCCTGGAGGTCTTCGTGCTTGGGAGGGCGGCGTTGAGCTCGCGGGCGAACTGCTTGAACTGGTTGTTCGACTTCGGCGCCTGCGCCCCCCTTGGATTCAGGCAATGGCGCCCCTCGGGGCTTGGTAGCTGCCATCTTCCTCGTCAGGGAGGTTGCCGTTCTTTTCTGTGGCGTTGTCTTGATTTCCAGATGGTTTCTGGTAGCCGCCGTTGCGTCCGCCTCCGCGGTAGCCACGGCCTCGACCGCGGCCGCCGCTGTCTTCTGCTTGCTCGCGCTCCTTGCTCAACCTTTTGAGGTAGTAGCAGGACTCCGTGGAGTGGCCGCGCCTGTTGTGGTAGATGAAGAAAGGGCAGTGATCATCTTTCCTCTCTCCCGCCTCGAGGGAGTCCCTACGGGTGCCCTTTGTGTCAGGCTCTGCCACGAGAACTGCGGTGGCCTTGCGCTTGGGCTCCTCCTTCTTCTGGCTCTTAGACCCCTCAGCATGATCGTCCCCTCTCGAGGACATTTTCAAGAAGAGGTGTCCCTCTTCAGCCTTGGCACACTTGTCCGCCATGTCGAACAGCTTGACCACAGAGGTGAGATGGTCGTGGATGCCCAGTTTCTCGAGCATCCTGCTGTTTGTGACGCCCTCGCGGAAGGCGGCGATGACTTGAGTGTCGGGGATGTTCGGAATCTTGTTGCGCACTTGGCTGAAGCGCTGGATGTACTTGCGGAGCGTTTCGTCCTTCCTCTGCACCACAGCACGCAGATCATTGTGGGAGAGGGCGCGCTCGTACGTCCCCTTGAAGTTGGAGACGAACTGCTTGCAGAGCTCCTCCCAGGAGTTCACAGAGTCCTCCGGGAGGTTCAGGAGCCACGACAGCGCAGAGTCGCGTAGCGCGTGGGAGAACCAGTTGGCCATGACCTTGTCGTCTCCCCCCGCAGCTTGGATGGAGGTGGTGTAGAGCTGCAGGAACTCGACGGGGTTACAGGAGCCGTCGTAGCCCTTGGGAAGAGCCGGCGTGAACTTCTGCGGCCAGACCACGCGGCGCAGGGAGCGGGTGAACGCCATGCAGCCCGAGGTGTACGTAGCGACCCCGTGCTGAAGCGCGCCGCGGTTCTGCTATCCCGCCTGGCCGAGCTCCTCCACGAGCCTGTTCTGGCGGTCTCGCTGGAGCTCCATCCCCACGCGGGCGTCGGGCGCGGTGCGCTGCACGATCATGCAATCGCGCGGCGAGGTCACGTGCGAAGCAGCCCTCTGTGCTGCAGCCGGTGCAGGCCCTGGAGGTGGCGGAGGCGCATTTGTTGCGACCGTGCCCGTGATAGAGGGGTGCATGTTGGACTGCGACGGAGCGGGGCGCGTCGTGGCGATGCCGACGAGGTGGTTGAGGTGTTGGAGCCACTGCTCGTGAGCCTCAGCGGTGGGCTAGCGTAGCAGCTCCTGCGCCATGAGCAGCGCGGTGTGGGGCGCATGGTCTGTCCTCCCGGGCCCGAGCCGCTCGGGCGCTGCGTCGGGTGCGACGACTGCGCGTCCTCCTGGTGCTCGGCGTCGTGCTCCGACGCCTCCGCGTGAGGGCCAGAAGGGACATGCTCCTCTTGGCGGGTGGTCGCGGCACCTGGGGGCGCGCGTGTTCCCGCGGGCGCACGTCGGCTGACTCGAGCGGTGCGGGTGGCGCGCGTATTCACCATGGCGCGGAGACGAACTCGAAGGTTGTTGACGCGCCTCAATCCCCTACCTGGCGCACCAAATGTCGGGTTATGACTCCCAGGAATCGGGGGTAGTCACTTCCTGAAGTGTAGTTCGAGAGGGGATTGAACGCGGAGGTCTAAACCCTCAAGTGGCTCCGCGACGTTGCTCGCCGGACCCAAATAAGATGCACACCCGACCACGAAAAACACCGTCCTTTACCCAGGTTCACGGCTCTCGTGAGGAGGTAAGACCGCTACTCCTGCCTGTCTGTATTATATGTGTGAGGTTACAGTACAATTGAGCTTGCCGGAAGCCCCCTTGAGGATGTTCTTGCCTGGGGAGGGAAGCGATGATCTTCTTCCTCCTCCAGCCAGAGGCTAACCTAATCAGAGTTGCTAGGGTTTACAAGGGAGTTTTGCACGCAAAGGCCCGACCCCTGGTACGATGGATGTCTTCTCTCTTTTATTGGTGCCTCGAGCCTTCTTCTTCGGCTTGGCCTTCAAGGTGGCTCCCACTTGCCAGTGGCGGGGCGGAGCACGAGTCCACCATGCTCCATTCGTCCATGGACTCGGTCCATTGTTGATAAAGGTGGCGTCGTGGCCGACCGGCGGCCGACCGCGCTCGTACTATCCGCAGAGCGGGCAGTCTTTGAGGTGGAGCCCACGATGACGATCTCCGTTGGAGGGTTGTGCCGTCCACCTGCTTTATTGTCAGAGTAGAAGGTCTTCACAGATGTGCAGCAGGCGGCGCAGTTTTGTTGACCGCTTTATAGCCAGGGACAGCGACGGGGGTGTGAGCGCCACTGTACGAGCGTGGCAGAGGTCACGTGCGCTCTGCCGGGATTCCTTGGCGACGACGTTTCCCTCCAGGCCTGGGGGGAGATTCCTGCCGGACTTCCCTCAGGCGGGTTGGTTCCTTGACGCGGAGGATCCCCTGAGGCGAGGGGTCCCTTGAGGCCCTTGCCTCCTCTTCAGGCCCTCGAGGGGAATCACCTCTCGAGGGTCCCGTCAGGCGGTGACGCCTGGTCCTTAGTCGTTTTGTTCGTCTGGCCCGCGAGCGAGGCCTGGGGGGAGTGGGCTCTTGATACCCCAGTTCCCACTGGGCCGACAAAGATAGGCTCTATCTTCCATATCGAAGGTGACTTCTCTTCGCTTGGAATCGGCATAACTTTCCTCTCGGGATTGAGCTGTCTTCAATCTGTCCTTAATCAGCCTGACCTTTTCTTCAGCTTCTTCGATTATATCCGGACCAAACAGACTTCTTTCCCCTACTCCACTCCACAAAAGTGGGTAGTGCATTTTCTTCCATACAAAGCTTCAAATGGTGCCATCTCTATGCTGGCTTGATAACTATTATTATAAGAGAACTAAACATAGGAAAGATTGTCATCCCAACTAGACTTATAGTCTAAAGCACACACTCTCAGCATGTCCTCCAAAATTTGATTTACCTTTTCAGTCTGTCCATCGGTCTGTGGGTGAAAGGATGTGCTAAACTCTAGCCTAGTTCCAAGGACTTCATGTAGCTGTTTCCAGAAATGAGAAGTGAATTGTGTGCCCCTATCTGACACAATCTTCTTAGGGACTCCATACAAACATACTATTCTCTTCATGTAGATATCTGCTAGCTTGGCACTAGTGTAAGTTGTCTTTACCGGAACGAAATGAGCTACCTTGGTCAAACGATCAACAATAACCCATATAGAATCATAACCACACTCGGTAGACCTTTGATGAAGTCCATCCCAATCTGATCCCATTTCTAGTCGGGTACTAGCAGAGGTTGAAGTAATCCTGCTGGCTTCTGATGCTCAGCCTTCATACGGCTACACACATCACACTTAGCAATATATTCTGCAATATCTCTTTTTAGATAGTTCCACCAGAACCTTTCCTTTTCATCCATATAAATTTTGGTGTTACCCGGGTGTATGGATTAAGGTGAGTCATGAGCTTCCTGAAGCATCAACTTTTTGAGATCAACATCTTCTGGAACACAAATTCGTTCCTTGAACCATACTGTGCCTTCTTCATCTAAGAGAAAACCTTTGGCCTTGCCTTCACTTAAGTTCTTCTTGATTTCTTTCATCACTTTGTCTTTCTTCTGACCTCCTTTGATTTTGTCCATCAAAAGAGGTTGCACTTCAAGAGAGGCTACATAACCTTCAGATACTATCTCTAGCTTCCTTGAGTCCCTTGCATAGGTCTTCTGGCAATTCCCCTGCCGTGAGTCCTAAACATAAGTTTTACGACTCAAAGCATCTGCTACAACATTAGCGTTTCCTGGGTGATACTGCAAACTCAAGTCATAGTCCTTAATCAATTCCAACCATCTCCTTTGACGCATGTTCATCTCCTTCTGTGTGAAAAAGTATTTTAGACTTTTATGATCTCTGAATACTTCACAACGTTTTCCCCAAAGATATGGCCTCCATGTCTTCAGAGCATGTACTACAGCTGCTAATTCTAAGTCATGTGTGGGGTAGTTGACTTCATGCTTCTTGAGCTGCCTTGAGGTATATGACACCACTTTGCCTTCTTGCATCAACACACCTCCGAGTCCCCGATGCGAAGCATCGTAGTAAACTTGGAAATCTTTCTCTAGATCAGGTAAACATAGAACATGTGCTGATACTAAACGTTTCTTCAGTTCTTAAAAACTAGTTTCACACTCTTCAGTCCACACAAACTTCTTCTCCTTTTGTAGCGTTTTGTTAAGGCCTTAGCAATTTTGGAGAAATTTTCAATGAATCTCCTATAATATCCTGCTAGTCCCAGAAAACTTTGAATTTCTCCCACATTCTTTGGTGAATCCTAGTCGGTGACAGCAGAAAACTTTTCTGGGTCTATTGCTATTCCATCCTTAGACACAATGTGCCCTAGGAATCCAACTTGATCCAGCCAAAACTCACATTTTCTGAACTTGCCATATAACTTGTGCTCTCTAAGCCTTTGCAAAATTTGATGCAGATGTTCCTTATGTTCTTCATGGCTTTTGGAGTAGATTAAGATGTCATCGATGAACATAACGACAAACTTGTCTAAGAAACCCATGAACACTTTATTAATCATATTCATGAAGTATGCCGGCGCATTGGTTAAGCCAAAAGGCATAACTGTGTACTCATACAGACCATATCGGGTGGTGAAAGCAGTCTTAGGAATGTCTAACTCCCTAACCTTCATCTGAAAGTATCCAAATCTGAGATCAATTTTTGAGAACACACAAGCTCCTTTCAATTGGTCAAAGAGGTCATTGATTCAAGGAAGTGGGTATTTATTCTTGATGGTTACTTCATTGAAAGTTCTATAGTCTGTGACTAGCCTCTGAGTACTATCTTTCTTCTGAACAAACAAGATTGGTGCTCCCCAAGGTGAAGAACTTGGACGGATGAAACCTTTCTGTAACTATTCCTCTAATTGTTTCTTGAGTTATTTCAGTTCATCTGTTGCCATTGAGTATTAGCCATCCGATTTATAATTGTATAGATCGTAAGGGGCTTAATAACATTAAGTCGGAATATTTCCTAAGTCAGGATTCTGAAGTGTTTCAGAAAAGGACAAGCGAAGAAAGAGGTTCTTGCTTGTATGACTAGGTAAAAGATTAAGTTAATCTTGGCTTTTTCAGTGATAGAAAATGATGTTCGACATTCTATATGTCTATCAGGCTGAAAGCTCGACTTGGTGTGACCCGAGTTCTTGGTTGAAGAACAGGTTCTAGAGTGATCCTTGTATGGATCAGTGAACAAACGTTAAGTTTATTCTTCAGTGTCTATGAGAACTGAAGATATGTTTTCTAGTAACGGGTAAGAGTGGAATGGCAACTTGCCGTAAAGCGGTTACGATGATGCAAGTTATTACACTGACCCATACGACTAGAAATCTCATATAGGAGATGTCCTTTATTTTGAAGAAAAACATGGTTAGTTTGCGAAGTCGCATATGAAGGCACTGTCGCATAATCTACATAGGTATAGAAATATATCGCGACTTTATAAGTAGCAAGTGTGATTGGACTGAGCAGTTTTCGAGCGTAGGTGGTCCCCTTAATAGATCTCTTAGACTTTTAAGGCGCATGCTATGTGAATGCTCAAGTCTCACTCCATTCACTGGGATATAATTCACCGTCATCGTAAGATACGGGATGATGTCAAACTAGGTGACATAGAAGTGTTGCAAAGCACATATAGGTCTCAATGTGTGAGATCTATTGACTGTATTCCTCTTCCACGGGGCGAGCAGGCACCAAGATGCTATGGGTGTTGAGCTTTTACCAAGTCGTAAACTAGATTAAGTGTTACTCTAGTGCAAGTGGGAGACTGAAGGGAATATGCCCTAGAGGCACTTAATAAACATAGTTTATTGGCAATATCCCAATCGTTCATTATATGTTTTACACCATGCTATAACTGTATTAAGCGGAAACATTAATACAGGTGTGGTAGATAAACAACCAGGTCCCTAGTAGGCTCTAGTAAGACTAGTTTCGTTGCGCGATTGATGATCGAGGTTTCCCGATCATAGGGCATGGCGCCGGTCGGCAATGGAAGTCATATCGTTAGGAGTAACGATGTGATGGACATACCCAGTATTTATAGGACATAGTCATTACGCCTTAAGATCGTGAGATCAACTCTTATTGTTATCCCTGAAAGATACTTTGATCGCACCAAACGTCACATCTTATCTAGTGTGACAATAAAGGTGATACTTTTGGGTATCGGAAGGGGGTAGTTGAGACGAGGGGTCAACAGCGGGATTTGTCAGTCCGCATAGCCGGATAGATACTCTAGGGCCCACTCGGTGAGATTATGTCAAATGAGTTTGCAAACATGTGACTAGGTCACCAGCTGACATAATATCATAGACGAGTAGAAGATAGCGATGTCGGTAACGAGATCATGCTAGGTATGGAGATATCTGAGAATGATACTCGGACACGCTAAGTATCGCCATGACAAAGGGTTTAAGACTATATGTCCAGGTTTGATAGATGAAAGTCATTCGTTATATCACATGAATTAATTCATGGGGTCCAGGCCTACGACTTAGTCGTTGATCATAGAGGAGTCTTGATCGTACCTGTTATTATATCGAACCGCTAGGGTAACACACTTAAGGGGTTTCTACAAGACAACCGGAAAGGAAAGAGATCACCGGGAATGTCCCGGGAGGGGTCCGATGGAGATCGGGCAGCGCCGAAAGAGTTTTCGGAGCTAGGAAAAATTATATATATTCTGTTTGATATTAATTAGTGTAACTAATATGCAAATATGATTTTATATATTTATTTTTGAATTTATTTAGGCTGATTTCCCTAAATTGGCCTTCTGGTCGAAAGAAGGCCCATGGGGGGGAAAACCCTCAAGGGAATTTTGTGGGGGAGGCTTGGCCGGCCTAGGTGGGCCAAATGGGGCCCACCTAGTGCCGGCACACCATCCCTAGCCGCACCATGGCTGTAGGATAGTCCCACATTGCCTGGCTAGGGAGGTTGGCTCCCCCCGGGAGCCTATATAAGAAGGGGCACCCCTGGCCTTTTAATTCACCAATTAATTCCCCAATTTCTCTCTCGATCTCGTGGTTCCCTTGTCGGAGCCGCACCGACTAGAGGAGGGGGATCTCTTCCACCATAGCCCGCTGCCGCGCTGCTGGTGTTCCGGTCCAAGTCTTCCGCTGCTAGTCCTGGACTGGAGCTTCGGAGGCCGTCGTCTCCACTGTATGTGTGTGACGCCCTGCGAGGTGCTGCGCTAGCGGTACTCGGAGGCCTACTTCCTCCACCCGACCTCGGGGTCATCTTCGTCGTCTTCGTCGCGCCGAGTTCTCCGCGACCTAGAGGTCGGCTACGTCGTCTTCGTCTTCAACGCTTGTGCGGGAGCGTAATCCCCGCTATTCGGTCTATGAGGGTATGTATACCGATCTCCGCCGTACTAATATATCTGCATAGTGTAGATCTTGGCTAGTTTAAGGATATCGTTGCTAGGAAAATTTTTGTTTTCTGCACACGATCCCCTTCAGTGGTATCAGAGCCGATCTATCGTAGATATAGCTGTACGCTGTTAGAACCCGTTATCTGCACGGGGCCACCGTTCTTGTTATTTGCTACCCTCTAGCGTGCACTTCTGATTCCAGCGGCATCGAGTTGATGAAGCGGCCCGGACCGACTTTACGCGTACGCTTACGCGAGACTGGTTCCACTACTGACATACGGCTTGTACCGTATATGTGGCTGGCGGGTGCCTGTTTCTCTCTCTTTAGTTGGCTTTGCATTTTCAATGGAGGTCCCGAAAGGGATGCTTAAACATGCAATTATTGGATCGTTGTTGTGGTCATAAGGTTCGTAGGTATGAAGGGGTTCTATTTACGAAATCCCCGAGCCACGTAAAATATGCAAAAGATAAAGTAGAAGCGTCTAACTTTATTTTGCAGGGGCTATGTGATATGGTCAAGGTAGGTTTATTAAATTGTTTATAAACTGCGGGCGCCAAGAAGACCATGGCGCAATGGACTATATCACATTGCATTACATTTGATGTTTTGTGTGCATCTTATATTGTGTGATTGTGTGTATAGTATACATTAGTTATACGGCGGTAGCTATATAAGATGATCCCTTCAAAATACCACTAGTGTTCTCCCTCCGACGCGCACCACCAAGAAAGTTCTACGTTATTAGGCAGGCCGTGATGATCGGGTGTCAGACATCTCGTCGTTCGCATACAGTGGGTGTAAGCCATGTTGCACAAGCGTCAGCGTGGAGGTTTTTGGTGGCGAGCCTAGCATATTCAGAAATATGGCCTCGGAACAGGGAGACCGAAAGGTCGAGCACGAGTCACAAAATTGGTGTGGCGGACAATTGTCTACTCTTGAAGTTGTGCCGCCAGCTCTGATGATGAGGGGTGGTGCAATGGATGGGGTCGTGTAATCGCTTAAACGACCAGGAGGGATGTTCGTTTGAGTGGGAGTTCGGATAGTTATTTTCTAAAATACTAGAACTCAGGATATAATGAACCGAGTCTGTTTTGCAAACCTTTGTAGATATTAACCATTGTGATAGCATCTTTAATTAGGCGCATTCCTGCGATTGAGAAACTTAAAAGGTTGGGTCCAAACTTCATAGTTTTATACTTTAGCTTGAGGATACTCCTTGTTTAAACTGTTAGCTCTTTGTGTTACAATACCCGCTAGGAGATAAACCCGGAGATTCCGCTAACAAAAGATAATTTTGATTATCGGATTTTGTGCGGATGATATCATCATAGTCCAGTGTATGCTATGATGTCTGTCATAAAGAACCAACAGTGGGTACGAGTTTTTAGATCGCGAACATATGATATGGTCGCTAAACTCGGGGTATACCAAACGTTGGGATGATGCAGTTTATCAGTACGTTGACTGATTGTCTTCTCACAAGATGGAATAGAATACACACATTGAGGGAGCATGTGGCGGTCATACTTAATGACATATTTTCATGATTAATGAACATTGAGACGCCTCGCTCAACTCAATTACTGGATGACAGATATCGTTGCCAAGTGCAAATCCTCTGTCATAGACTATGTCATGCAAGGGGAATCGTTCACCTTCATGGGTCTTGATTACGGTTTAAGTATCAAGAAAATGAAACAGATCGCCGGAAGTCATCAATGATGATGGTGTATATATGATATACATGTTATGAATGTTTTAGCTAAGCAAGTACTCGCAGTAGTGACTAAATTTTGAACTAGTCATGTTTTGTGAAAAACCAGGTTTACTGCTTGAGTAGCTTGAAAGGATGAGGCGACATTGCGTGTTGATAATGGCAATCAAGTTGTTGTGATGGCCATAGACACTCTCCCTCTAGATCTACCATTTGAATAAATTCTTTATGATCGGGTGTTGGTATGATCGTTACGAGTGTGTCTCCTCTAGCGAGACACTTGTTCATACATGATAGTGACAAATTGGTGTCCTATATTTATGAAGTAATGATCATATGCCGATTTGAATTTAGATGGTAGAAGCTCCCACATTCATAGTATTAATGCCAAAGGATACAAACTTAATAAAGACACCACATATGTGTGGCACTACCGTTTAGTCATGTCAATGTTATATGCATTAGCTCCACACTGGATGGACCTACAAGTCCTAAGATTTGATCTTTTGACACTTGCAAAATAACTGTGACACCGTTTTCAGAAAACGGGCATATAACTTATTGATAGTCATACATGGAGATGTATGTGGTTCAATGAAGTAATTGACGGGTAGTGGAGACCTTTATTTCGTGAACTTCATTGAACGTTTTGAGTATAGCTTGTTGAGAATCATGCATATGGGTGTATGTGAATCAATGAAGTACTTTAACGTGTAGTGGAAGTCTTTATTTCATAGACTTCATGAATATTCCGAGTAGATATATGGATATCCACTCCGGGGAATGTTAGTCTGAATTTTTGATTTGATCAAACGAAGTTCAGAATGAAGTAGGAAATAAACTTAACAAGAAAATCAAATTCCCGCGATGCAAATCGAGGAATGAAGATTTGAGTTATAATGTTGGCACATCATTGGAAGACTTGTGAGAAGAGTTCCACAAATTACGTCGCATGGAGCACCATAGTGTCATGTTGTGTTAGGATGTCGTAATTACACTCTATCGGATAGTGTGTGGTAAATAAATCTCTTACCGAATTATTGTGATCATTAGAGTCATATGGTAGAAACGTAAACACTCACGTTAGCAAATAGGGAAACCATTTGAATCCATGGAGACAATACCATACGAGTGATGGCATGGCTTTTAGCCTGGATTGTCGTTTCAGCAATTTAGTGTTTCGATGTAATCGAACCTAAAATGGATTAATCTTTGTAGTATACCCTACCTAAAGAGTTAGTTGGGTACATGTCTCACGACATAGGCAAAATCTTTGCCGGGATATACCTTGCGAAAGAAATAGTTTCTTGTCCAAGTGTATAAGTGAGAAAGAAATTAGAGCAAGACGAAGTTGGTGAACTTCCTCTCCAGACATCAGAGTGGCGCAATCTAAAGTGTTTTCGGTGTCAGGCTCCACAGCTTGAAAAAGCTGATGATTCAAGATCATGATGTTCTGAGCTCATACTAAGAGCGTAGGCATACGAGGTTGTGTTCCACACTGTGTGTTACGACAATCTTGTTATGAAGGTCATATTAATGGAATATGATAGACCTACGAACTACGAAGAAGAGATGGTGAACCTAAGTCCGAGAAATGGCTATGAGTCATTTGTGATCCGAAATAAAATCCATATACGATTACCAGGTATTGACTTGGGAGATCTTCTTGATGGCATCTAGGATGTTAATAGTATATGGAATTTTATGAGAGAATAGACATTGAGCAGATTCGATTTATGATTGTATAGATCGTAAGGGGCTTAATAACATTAAGTCGGAATATTTCCTAAGTCAGGATTCTGAAGTGTTTCAGAAAAGGACAAGCGAAGAAACAGGTTCTTGCTTGTATGACTAGGCAAAAGATTAAGTTAATCTTGGCTTTTTCAGTGATAGCAAATGATGTTCGACATTCTCTATGTCTATCAGGCTGAAAGCTCGACTTGGTGTGACCCGATTTCTTGGTTGAAGAACAGGTTCTAGAGTGATCCTTGTATGGATCAATGAAAAAACGTTAAGTTTATTCTTCAGTGTCTATGAGAACTGAAGATATGTTTTCTAGTAACGGGTAAGAGTGGAATGGCAACTTGCCGTAAAGCAGTTACGATGATGCAAGTTATTACACTGACCCATAAGACTAGAAATCACATATAGGAGATGTCCTTTATTTTGAAGAAAAACATGGTTAGTTTGCGAAGTCGCATATGAATGCACTGTCGCATAATCTACATAGGTATAGAAATATATCGCGACTTTAGAAGTAGCAAGTGTGATTGGACTGAGCAGTTTTCGAGCGTTGGTGGTCCCCTTAATAGATCTCTTAGACTTTTAAGGCGCCTGCTACGCGAATGCTCGAGTCTCACTCCATACACTGGGATATATTTCACCGTCATCGTAAGATACGGGATGATGTCAACCTTGGTGACAAAGAAGTGTTGCAAAGCACATATAGGTCTCAATGTGTGAGATCTATTGACTGTATTCCTCTTCCACGGGGCGAGCAGGCACCAAGATGCTATGGGTGTTGAGCTTTTACCAAGTCGTAAACTAGATTAAGTGTTACTCTAGTGCAAGTGGGAGACTGAAGGGAATATAACCTAGAGGCACTTAATAAACATAGTTTATTAGCAATATCCCAATCGTTCATTATATGTTTTACACCATGCTATAACTGTATTAAGCGGAAACATTAATACAGGTGTGGTAGATAAACAACCAGGTCCCTAATAGCCTCTACTAAGACTAGTTTCGTTGCACGATTGATGATCGAGGTTTCCCGATCATAGGGCATGGCGCCGGCCGGCAATGGAAGTCATATCGTTAGGAGTAACGATGGGATGGACATACCCAGTATTTATAAGACATAGTCATTACGCCTTAAAACCGTGAGATCAACTCTTATTGTTATCCCTGAAAGATACTTTGATCGCACCAAACGTCACATCTTATCTAGTGTGACAATTAAGGTGATACTTTTGGGTATCGGAAGGGGGTAGTTGAGACGAGGGGTCAACAGCGGGATTTGTCAGTCCGCATAGCCGGATAGATACTCTAGGGCCCACTCGGTGAGATTATGTCAAATGAGTTTGCAAACATGTGACTAGATCACCAGCTGACATAATATCATAGACGAGTAGAAGATAGCGATGTCGGTAACGAGATCATGCTAGGTATGGAGATATCTGAGAATGATACTCGGACACGCTAAGTATCGCCATGACAAAGGGTTTAAGACTATATGTCCAGGTTTGATAGATGAAAGTCATTCGTTATATCACAGGGATTAATTCATGGGGTCCAGGCCTACGACTTAGTCGTTGATCATAGAGGAGTCTTGATCGTACCTGTTATTATATCGAACCGCTAGGGTAACACACTTAAGGGGTTTCTACAAGACAACCGGAAAGGAAAGAGATCACCGGGAATGTCCCGGGAGGGGTCCGATGGAGATCGGGCAGCGCCGAAAGAGTTTTCGGAGCTAGGAAAAATTATATATATTATGTTTGATATTAATTAGTGTAACTAATATGCAAATATGATTTTATATATTTATTTTCGAATTTATTTAGGCTGATTTCCCTAAATGGGCCTTCTGGTCGAAAGAAGGCCTATGGGGGGGAAAACCCTCAAGGGCATTTTGTGGGGGAGGCTTGGCCGGCCTAGGTGGGCCAAATGGGGCGCACCTAGGGCCGGCGCACCATCCCTAGCCGCACCATGGTTGTGGGATAGTCCCACATTGCCTGGCTAGGGAGGTTGGCTCCCCCCGGGAGCCTATATAAGAAGGGGCACCCCTGGCCTTTTAATTCACCAATTAATTCCCCAATTTCTCTCTCGATCTCGTGGTTCCCTTGTCGGAGCCGCGCCGAGTAGAGGAGGGGGATCTCTTCCACCATAGCCCGCTGCCGCGCTGCTGGTGTTCCGGTCCAAGTCTTCCGCTGCTCGTCCTGGACTAGAGCTTCGGAAGCCGTCGTCTCCACCGTATGCGTGTGACGCTCTGCGAGGTGCTGCGCTAGCGGTACTCGGAGGCCTACTTCCTCCACCCGACCTCGGGGTCATCTTCGTCGTCTTCGTCGCGCCGAGTTCTCCGCGACCTAGAGGTCGGCTACGTCGTCTTCGTCTTCAACGCTTGTGCGGGAGCGTAATCCCCGCTATTCGGTCTACGAGGGTATGTATTCTGATCTCCGCCGTACTACTATATCTGCATAGTGTAGATCTTGGCTAGTTTAAGGATATCGTTGCTAGGAATTTTTTTGTTTTCTGCACACGATCCCCTTCAGATCCTCCATTGTTTCCCTTGAATCCTCATTATTTCCCTTGAATCCTCCATTATGATTGTGTCCATGTTTGTGGAAGTTACCCCAGTGTGGTTTCCATGCTTATGACCATAGTTCCCTTCATGAACAAAGTGTTTCTTGAATGAGGGTTCAGAGGAGTGCGTGTTCATCTTCCTCTTCCTGTTTTCAGCTTTCTTTATACTATCTTCAAGGGTGATAGCTTGATCAAGGAGTATTTGATAGTTTGGGGCATAAGAAATAGTCAGAGGTGTCTTCAGCTCATCACTAAGTCCTTTGATAAATTTTTCCTTCCTCTTCCATCTGTGTCAATGTCCTCAGGAGCATATCGTGACAAGGCATGAAAGTAATCCATGTACTCCGTAAGACTTCCGTTTCCCTGATGCAGATTGCGACACTCTTCCTGCTTCAGATTCATAATGCCCGTTGAGATATGAGCATTAAGAAAACCTTCTTTGAAATCCTCCTAGGTCAACGTGTCCAACGGGTGAGTAACCTTATAAGTTTCCCACCATTGTGTAGCAGGTCCTTCTAACAGATGTGCGGTGAACCTAACTTTCTCAGCATCAGTACATTCAGATGTCACCAGATCCTTATACATAGAACGCAGCCAGTCATCAGCCACCAGTGGCTTAGTTGAACTTGAGAACTTATTTGGCCTAAGCCTAAGGAACCTGGCAAGCCTGTCCACTGGAGGAGGGTTGTGGTTATTATTATTGTTGTTGTTGTTGTTGGTTGCTGCAATGAACTGAGTCATCATGGTCATCAGTTGGGCCTGGGTGGCCATCAACTGCTACATAACATCGTTGTTGTTGTTCTCAGGAGCTCGACGGGGAGGCATCTGTTGTTTAAGCATAGATGAGTAAAGAAAGAAAGGTCTAAGGAATTAATTCTACCCAAGCAACACTTCAAATAATCAAGCAACAATTCAAACAACTTAAACTTTCACTAGTCTTGGTCCAAAATAACAAGCAAAACAAGATAATTCTCTACCACACGTTGGTAGATTCCTAAGCTTAGAAATTCGAAATTTTAAATGCGTGAAGTAAAAATGGTAGTCTCTCTAACTATCCTAGTCTTCAATCATGAGAACTTCTTCTTCATCCACTTCTTCTTCAACGTCTTCGATATCATGACCTTCACGGGTTAGCATGTTTCTGAGGTCCGTCACTTCCTTCTCCAACTCTAAGTTCTGGTCTTGAAGGTACTTCTTCTAAGCACGAAGACGCTTGATCAAGTCGCTATCAGCTTCAAGCTCCACCTCATTGGTGGAAAGTTCTACCTTCAACTCCCTTATTTGCTTGATTCTTTGTTTGACCCTCTTCTCTTCACTTATAAATTTCTTCTCTTGTAGCTGGAATTTCTCCTCTACTTCTTTGGTCTTCTCCTCTTGTTCCTTCATCTTCTCTTCATTTTCCTTGACTTGAGCGCACATCTCATCATTATTGTAGAGTTCTTTATAAGAATCGAAGTAAAGATCATAGACTAAGAGTTCTAAGCCTTGGAAGTAATCACTCACGAACTCATCCCTACCCATGTCCTCGATGCCATAGCAGTAAGGATATCCATCTTCATTACGTCTGCCAAAAGGAAGGGAGTAGTGTCCTTCGAGTTCCTTGGAGTAGTGTCCACAGAGACGACCTATTGTGTATTGCATGACGACGTCGATTCCTCTTTCTATGGAGACCCCCATTATCCTGGTCGCAATGGGTGCAGCGCCTTCACGTCCTTGTTGACAAATTCTAATTCCCCAAAGGTCTTCTCTCTTGAACTTCCTCAATATGCATCCCTTGATCATGGGTGTTGGTAGCTTCAGGTGCTTGAGTATGTCGAACAGGATGCTGCCAAAGCGAGACACCGGGTAGTCTTCCTTGCAAGTGTACTCGAATCTCTTCATCCTTAAGTTATGAAGAAAAAGCTATGAGATAAAACTCAAGAGAACAGAACTGAGAGTACTTAGAAGAAAAGCAAGAATATTCTCTAGAGGTTTTTATACTTAGTAAAAATTAAGTTTTTGGCCAACCTATTTCTAACCAAACCTAGGGCTTCGAACCTACATGCAACACAGTGCTCTGATACCATCTGTAATGTACCTGCACTTAAAAATATGGCAGGTACCTGTGTATAGTGCAAACCCCTGGATCGATTCATTTGCACACACAGTTTACGATGAATATCACAACATTGCATCAATATTACACGAATAATCCAGACTTGGTAAAATAAATAGTTCGATACATCTTTGCGTAGCTTAAAGCTAGCTCAAACAATAAAGCAACGGAAATAAATCTTCAATGAGCCTCCATCTTCATGACACGCCACAGGCGAAAAACATGTTGGTGCAGACTCGAAACCCAAGGTATTCCTTACTCTACATCAGAAACTTTTGCAACAAATAATAATTTGCAACAGAGTGGGTCAGATTCTATTATAAATGGAGTCTGGCAAGTGACAGTATGGTGGACACTTAATGGAAAACTCTATATCCTATATGCTTATTTGGCTGGTGGAGTTTCAAGGCTATTTTGCATAAAACCAATTTTTGCCTATCTTTTTGTAAAAACTTTTCATCAAAGTAAGAGACAATACGGCTTGAAAACCATAGTCTTTCTACCCTTGTTTACCCATCAAGTTTTAACTTACGAAATTGGAATGTTGGGAACCTCCGTTGAATCCTTGATCAGCTCCTCAAATTGTCCGTAACCGGGGACAGGGCTAAGTACTTAGTTTTAACTCTGCAGAGGTTGTGCACTTTTACCATTAGACCCAACTAACCCAAACTATCCCCAAGCACGAAAATTGTGCTAAGGAAAAGGAGAGAGTTGAGACGAAACTTTTCAGAAGCATCTTCCCGTCCCTTGCATACTTAACGCACTCCAAGCTAACCATCTACCACAACTTGTCAAGTCGGGCCGAGTCCGCGTCGCTTACTCCATCTAGCCAGAGCCCATTGACTAATGGTTGCACGAGAAGCAATCTTCACTTAGAGAAAACATTGGTCCCTTTATTACCCTGGGTGGCCATCCACAAGTGAATATCCTTAGAGATCACCCCTAAGGAATAACACTCAACATAAACCATTCAAAACCAATTCCACCCAGGTGTTTCATTAAGTTAGTATAATTTAAGTTTTCCAGTAAAACACTTTTGCATAGCATCAATAATTCTACTAAGTCATTATATAGGTTCCTAGACACAAAGGAGTAGGGAGTTCTAAAGTTTTGCATAGCAATCTACTAAGTCCTACACAGGCATATAGAAAATATACTAAGTAATGCATAGAAAATACTTAGAAATTTTATGGGGGTGTGCCACTTGCCTTGCCAACAAGCAGAACAGCAACATCAACTGCAGTCCTTGTCGTGGTGGGGACACGGCAGATGCCATAGGATGACTAAAGTGTGGGGCCGATGGACGCTGGTGGATCCGGGGAGGGCTAGCGAGCTGAAGAGCTCCCACGGAGGAGGATGTTGGTTTGACCGGGATCTCCGAAGAAGAACAAATACAACCGAAGGAAATGAAAGAAGATCTAGCAATACAAACAACTGCACGAAGGCAGAGAACACACACACACGATGTACCCAGGTTTGGGGCCCTCGTGGGGAGGTAACACCCCTACTCCTGCCTTCCCTCTCAATATAAGTGTGGAATAAGATCTACAACCCGCTCTTGGAGCTCTTGCGGTGACGAACACGAAGAACAAGATGAACTAGAGAAAGGGAAGAGTAAATGCTCTAGGAGTAAATGAGACTAAGGTCTTGGCTCCCACGTTGGTCTCTCTTTCACTTGAGCAGTTATGGCGCCTTTTATAGAGTTCCGGCCGGTAGGGCCAGAAACCCTAATCCGGGATGGCCCCACCAGACAGGCCTAACGGTTATGTCGACACCGGCTAGTGCGACCTAGCCGCCTACCTATCCGGCATAGCCCTGCCGTCATCATTCCGGCAAGGACATCAAGCGCCGTCCTGGAACATCATTGTCCCTCTGTCAGAGACAAGACATGTCTTTGCCCATCCCGAGTAGCCTTTTCCGGATTGCCGGGCTAGGCATGTCCGATCTTGTCGTACCGTTATCGTACCGGCTGACGCGCTTCCGTGTCAGACGGGAGGTGACCATGCTTCCGTGTCAGGCGGGAGGTGACCATGCTTCCGGGTCAGGCGGGAGGTGACCATGCTTCCGTGTCAGGGGGGATGGTACTTCCCCCCGCGCCAGGTGGGAAAGCCTGCTCCGGACCGTTGACGATCTACCGGCATCCCCCATGCCGGCTACCTCCTTGCTCCATCCTGTAAGTCTTTCCTGCACACACCGGACAACTTGCTAGGGCCGAGATCTACACACCGGTTAGCTTGTACCCGGGGAGCAAGCTTGTACCTTCCTTACCTACCCGGGGAGTCTATCCGGTTCCCCCGGGATCTCCTCCACCGGGAAGTGTATCCGGAGCCTCCGAGAGCCTTTCCGGACGTATCCGAGTAGCACTTCTAGGATGAGCATCTCTAGGCCTAGCCTCCCGAAGATGTCTTGGGCTGTCACCAAAGACATCTTCGAGAAGCTAGTTCTTAGAGGAACCATCCGCTTGCTTATGCTGTGGTGTAGGTCTGGGGGGCTATTTATAGCCTCCAGGGATGACTCTTGCGCCCGCCAGGAGACACCTTGCACTCTACCAGCTCCGAAAGGTCAAATTACCCCTTCAGCGTACCAGGGGGTGGCCCTTGCACTCGCCAAAGGTCAAATACTGTTGCCATACTGCAGAGTTGTGCTGGGATCTGCTCTACCCGGGGGGCAGCCCCCCGACACTAGTCCCCGAAGCTGGTGTTGTGCAGCGACCCAAGACGATGTGCGGGATCAGCTTTTAAGAAAATAGAAGAACACTTAAGCAAGCCAGGATCGACATTGAGTTTTGGTACCGAGATGCATTTCACCGACATCCCTATCCGGAGGTCGCGCTCGTGTAAATGAGATATCACCCTTAGCCGGTCACCCGGATAAGGCCGTGTCGGTCTGAACTTCACCTTCCGTGTCGGGGAAGATGCCGTTTTATAGGGGGAGGGCCCCACCCGAGGTCTCGTCAATGCATAGAGGTACTCGAGTGCTTTTGACTAAGCACGCTGCTGCTCGGGTTCGCGCACCGGGAGCCGCAGTCGATCCGAAGTCCAACCGTTGGGCCTCTTTGGCCCGTGGTGTGGCCGGATCGGGCGCTCCGGGCGACGCCACGTGTTGCTCGGCACAAACTGATCCCACCCACGATTTGGGAGATCGTGGGCGGGAAAGTTGGAAACCGCTCCGGATCTCCTCATAAATAGAGGATCGGAGCGGTCACCTTCTCTTCTTCCCCAAACTTCTATCTCCCCCGCACCGTCTCGAGCGCTCCGCCGTCGCCGCGATCGCAGTTCGAGCACCACCGTCGCCGTGCCCGGAGCTTGAGCACCGCCGTAACCCTCCGCCGCCGGAGCCGTTCGTCTTCGCCATCGGGCACCGGATCTCTTGTGCCTCGGTGCCAACTTCTTCGGTGAGTCTCTCCCCTTTCTCCGGCGAACTTCCTTACGGTGGCGAACCACCGTACTAGCCCGCGGCTTCGCGTTTCCACGAACCACGCCGCCGCCGGCGAGCGTGCTTGGTGCAGCGTCACCGGTGGCGTACCCCACGCCTTAGTTTCGATCCGGACTGGTTTATCTTCATACCTCGCTCGGGAATTCTTGCGCAGATTAACTCTTATTAGTTCGGCTGCGGTAGATCTTTTTAATAGGAACCCGGTTGTTGTTAGGAGTTTCCAAACCAGGGTCTTCCGTTACCGGCATACTAACCCGACTAACTGCCACTCCGCCTGCAGAGTAGCTCTGATATGTCCTCCGGGCCTTCCGAGATGGGCGACGAGAGTGTCCGAGGTTCCTGGGACGGTTCCGAGACCAATCAAGGGGACCTTGATTGGCTATACCGGACACACCGGATCCCGCCGCAGGTCGAGAGTCGACTTCCGGGAGGCGAGGTTCAGCCGGAACCCCTACCCGGTGAATATGTATTGTTCCTCACACACTTTGAGCGGGGGTTTGGGCTTCCGGCCAGCCCCTTCTTCCGCGACTTCCTCGACACCTACAACCTCCAACCTTATCACCTTCCGGCCAACGCAATTATGATGCTTTCCGTCTTCGCCACTTACATGGAAGGGTATCTCGGTATTTGGCCGTTTGTGGATCTCTGGGCCAAGTACTTCATCCTCCGCCAACAAGTCATCCTGAACCCGGACAAGAAGGTCAAAGATCTTGTTGACTGCGGGGCGGCAACGATCATCCCCCGCCCTGATTCCGGATTTCCTAAGGTCCGGGGGCTGGAATCATGCCGGAAGTGGCAACGGAGCTTCTTCTACGTGAAGAACCGGGTGACCTCGGGAGACTCTCCGGGATCCTTCTCTCTGGATTTCATCAACCTGCCCGAGTTTGCCATGGGTCCCCCCCCCCCCCCCCCCCCCCCGCGTGTTCGACCTTTGGAATAGGCTCTCGGATACTGAGGAGATCACGTGTATGCATGACGTCTTGAGCGTCCTCACGGATAATCTGACCTCGGATGACCTCTTGTGCTGTTTTATCATCCGCCGCATCTGCCCTCTACAGACCCGAGCTCATAAGCTGTGTCCTATCAGTGGTTTATATGACCCCACGAGAACCAGCATCTTCCCGCTGGACAAAGCTCAAGTCTGGCGGCGCGTTCTAGCTATCGCTCGAACTAAGCTGGCGGTGAATTTCGCGTGGGGTCGAGTTGCCGGCTCCCGCAAAAAACCACTGAAGCAGGTGCTTGTGTCTGGTTTTTGCCAACTTCCCTTTGCACCCGGGTTTTGCTGGAAATCGACATGGTTGTCATGCAACGATTTATTCCTACAGTTGTTCGAGCGTCAGACAGCGGAGGACGCGATGCATGCCGGTGGCAACTTCGCAGCGGATTTCCCGATCCCGAAGGAGATGCCGAGAGAGGATCCCGACGGCGAAGATCACCTCGCCATCCCCCTAGCCCGCGCTGCCGCCCCGGGTAATCCCTCAACTCCAAAGGCTATCGACATTGCATCTGACGATGATGATGGTGACGATTGTCAAATACTCGATGTGATTGACGCTCTTCCCCTCAATTGGGCTTCGCCAGTAGTTCCGAGACCAGCGGCCGTGACGATTGTTAAATACTTGATGTGATTGACGCACTTCCCCTCAATTGGGCTTCGCCAGTAGTTCCGAGACCAGCGGCCGTGACGAAGCGCGCCGAAACCCGGAAACGCGCGAGCTCCGACACCACCCCTGCCGGTGAATCTGGTGGTGTCCCCAAGAAGAGTAGGCAGACCAAGCAGTCGGGCGAAAAACCTCCTCGGCGCCGGAAAGGTCCCCCTACTGTAGATTTCGGGTATGATATGCTTGCCTTGAGTTATCTGACTTTGATTTCTTCCGAGGTTCTTTCTGACACGCTCATTATAGAGATGCTCTTGACGTCCCGGCGTCTGTGGGTCTCCATCCTCTAGCCCCTCCCGGGCTGCTCCTTCTCCACCCCGGCACCCGGCGTAGGACGATGAGCATCCTACACCTGGTGTCGTGCTTCCCGAGGTCGTGGCTCCGGAGGCCGATCTCGGGGAGACTGAGGTTCTGCTACCCACTTGCTCTGCAGCTGTGGATACCATCCTTCCGGACAACCCGCGGCGGGTGTCACATCTTGAGGGGGAAATGGCGAGCCCTCCGCGGCAAGTCGTCCCACGCGCCTCTTCCCGGTTGACTTCCGGCATGACTCTGCCGCCGAAGCCGTGTACTGCTTCCTCCCGACAGGCTGATCATCCTGCCGGGAACCTACGCAACAAGGCCTATGGGCAGAAGATAGTTGCTGCCAAGCCCAATGCCCCTCTGAAATCTTCGACCCAAGACTTGGCCCACAACAAGGGTTCCTCTGCCCCGGGTAAGTATTCCGGATTACCACCACCTCCTGCCGAGATCCCTACTACCGCCTTGCAGGCGCTTCGAGCGACCGTAAGCTCCTTTGTGTCTTCAGGATCCCGGGAGATCGTTGCCGCGAGCGCGCCCGGCCTTCGTATTATTGAAGAGTACAACAAGGCCTGGCTCGCCGCTGATGCCTCCGAGATTGTGGGGGATTTGCACGCTGCCGGCACGAGCCGCAGCGCCCAAGGCCTTCACGCTCTCCAGGTGGCTGCACTGGATGTCACACGGGTGATCGATGTAAGTTTCCTCCTTCCATTTTCTTCAAAGTTTCAACTCTTCCATCCCCACCAGTCCCCGAGATTGATGCTTAGTGCTCTAGACTCCACCGAGTAGCAGATCACTAGACATCAATCTTAGAAAAAAGGTTGACTTGTTTAGCCATTGTGGATTCCGGATACTCCCGAGTCCCCGGGATGCTTCCCGAATTCTGATATCGGATAACCCTTTGACACAGGATTGCGGCAAGAAACACAGCAGCGTCTTCCACCAGCTTCTTGCTGACCTCGGTCAGTCCAAGAAGTCCGAGGAGCGACTCCGGGAGGAGCGGAACGCCACGCGAAAGGTCTCGGTGGACCAAAAAACTGCCTTGTCGACGGCTCAGTCCGAGATCCTTCGGCTAAATGCCGAGCTGGAGAAGTCCAAGTCCACCGCTACTGACTTGAAGGCGCGTTTCCTGGACGCGACCAAGAAGCAGAAGGAAACCTTGGACAATACCGAGGCGCGCGCGCACCACGCCGAGACCGAGTTGGCTCTTCTTCGGTCGAGGGCGGATGGCTGGCTTGCTGAACTGACTGGTTTAAACCGGGACCTCAATAGTAAGTTTACCGAGATCTTTTTCTCTTGCTTTCTTTCTTTATTGCTACCACCCTCATGACCTGGTCGCTTGACAGCTCTTCTTTTTAAAGGATAATTTGAACACTCCCGAGAAGCCGCCAACCATGCAGTTGCTGCCGCCCGGGAGAAGCGTGGCGGGAAGGGTCCTATCTCGGACTCCTGGGATATCGAGGACCACCTCATCGCTCTGAAGGCCCGGATAGTACCTCTCCGGTCGATCGGGACCGAGCTTATCAGTGCGGCCGTCCATGTCCATGGCGCTCTATGGCCTGGCGTCAGCGCTACCCTCTCGGTTAGTGAATTGGCGACTGCGCTCCGAGATGCCGGCAAGCGACTTCACGCTTGGAAGCGCTCCGGTGCGCGGGCTGGTGCTGACCAAGTCTTGACCCACGTGCTCAGCTGGTACGAGGGGCTCGAGCTTGATGTGATCCAGCGCCTGCGCACCATCTCGCCGTGGTGCACCGATCCGGCCAAGATCCAGCGACGCCAAGAGGTTGCGCACCGCGTCGTGTCCTGGTCCGACATCGGCGTCTTCACCACGAGCCTCATCACTTCTGACTCCGAGTCAGATTACGAAGATGATGGTGAGACGGCTGAAACCGGTGACGCGGAAGCTGAGATCCCGGAGGATGACGATGCTGCTACCGGTGCTGCTACCGAGACCGTGGCCTCCCGGGAAGCTGCTACTTCCGCGCCGGTCGAGACTTCCCACGCCGAGGCGAACCCGGAGGCTTTGGACACCACTGCTAACGCGGAGGAGACCATTGTGACTTCTCCAATTGCCGATGTACCTGAGAAACCGGCTTCTCCCACTGCCTAAAAACACTAAGTGTAGAAGCGTCCGATCCCCGGGATGCCGGGTGCAGCTGTAATATATACATTTTAATTCGTACTTTGTTTAATGTTACGCAAACAAGATATGCCGGTTTATTTTGCAGCGAGCCCCCGAGTTCGTTTTCATGTTTACCGTAGTTAGGCAATTTCTGCTCTTGTCTACCATTTCGGCGTTCGACAGTCGAGTCACAAAATTCCTCTTACAGTATACATTACTTATGAAAATCCGAGTTCCAGTTTGCTAAATTTCCGACATAACAAAATAAATAACTGAATAAGCAAAACACGTATGCCGGAGAAGTTCCTGTCCCGAGTCCCCGAGTTCGTTTTCGTGTTTCCCACATTTGATGCTCTCTGCTCTTGACTACCATTTCGGTGCTCGTCAGTCGAGTCACAAGATTATTTTACATGACATACATTACTCCGACTAGAAAATCGATCTCGGAACTTGCCCGGCATACGTCAAACCACAAATAGATAACATGCAGTCCCCGGGTTCCTCCCTGGGTTGTCGGCATGCAAGAAATGATAATAGAAAAAACAGAAGGCATAAAATGAGGTAGTCCCCGGGTTCCTCCCGAGGGTACCGACATGCAAGTTAAGACAAAGGAGAACTTTGGGCCAACCGTCCCCGAGTAACATCTCGGGGTGTCGAAATTTCCTTGATAGGGAAACCGAGATACATACATTGCACCCTTTAAGTGTAAAAGGGTCGGAGCAAGGCTACATTCCATGGCCGCTTGGTTTCCTCACCGGCTTTGTCCATTAAAACCTTGTCTAGCTTCCTGTGCATCTACAAGGTAATAAGAATCATTGTGAAGTTCCCTGCTTACAACAAAAGGACCCTCCCATGGAGGCGAGAGCTTATGCATCCCGGCTGTGCGCTGGATAAGCCTTAGCACGAGATCCCCTTCTCGGAATACTCCTGGGTGCACCTTCCGGCTATGATAGCGACGGAGATTTTGCTGATAAATTGCCGACCGAGACAGTGCCAATTCCCTTGCCTCCTCGAGCAAGTCCACATCATCTTCCCGGGCTTTCTTTGCCTCGGTCTCGGTGAACATTGTAATCCTTGGTGAGTCGTGTTGGATGTCGGTTGGGAGCACGGCCTCGGCACCGTACACCATGAAGAATGGGGTGTACCCGGTGGATCTGTTTTGTGTGGTCCGGAGACACCACAAAACTGCCGGTATCTCCTCTATCCAACACCCCGGAGTTCTCAACAGTGGCTCGATCAAGCGGGCTTTGATGCCGGCCAAGACCAATGCATTTGCTCTCTCGACTTGCCCGTTGGCTTCCGGGTGATCCAATGACGCCACATCCAACCGGATTCTCTTCTCAGCACAAAATCGAGCGAACTCCCCCACAGAAAAATTGGTTCCATTATCCGTGATGATGCTGTGCGGGTATCCGTATCTCAAGATGATGTCTTTCAAGAATTGAACCGAGGTGTGTCCGTCACACTTCCGGATTGGTTTGACCTCTATCCACTTTGTAAACTTGTCCACCATGACCAGCATGTGCGTCATATTGCCCCTTGCCGGCTTGAACTGTCCGACCATGTCGAAGCACCATACTGCGAACGGCCAAGTGATAGGGATTGTCTTTAGTGCTGATGCCAACATATGTATCCGGTGTGCAAACCTCTGGCACCCTCCACACTTACGGACAATGTCCTCTGCCTGCTGCAAGGCAGTGAGCCAGTAGAACCCATGCCGGAACACTTTTGCCACAAGCGCTCGAGATGATGCATGATGCCCACACTCTCCTTGGTGTATTTCCAATAGCATCTATTGGCCTTCTTCGGGTTCCACACACCTTTGGAGCACCTCGGTGACACTTCTCTTGTACAGCTCTTGATTGATGACGGTGTACGCTTTGGATCTCCTCAATATTTGTCGGGCTTCTACCTCGTTCTCCGGAAGGGTTCCATCCAATATGTATGCCATGATAGGCTGTGCCCATCCCGGGACAGGTCGAACCGGGAATACGGGGGCATCTATGTCCATTGGCTCTGCCGACACTACTTCCATCATCATGCTATTTAGTCTCTCCGAGTTCTGTGATGCAGTCCCCGGGTTCAACACAATGCTCCTGACTTTCACCTCCATAGGTACAGCTTCCGAACCGTGCTCCTTGGGTATGAAGATAGAATCCGACTCGGGCGAAGGCTGGATAGACGGCTTCCTTAGATGTTCAAGAGCGATCCCGGGTGGGATGGCCTCCCGAGATGACCCTAGCTTGGACAACACATTTGATGCTTCGTTTTCCCCTCTGGGTATGTGCTTGAACTCGCAGCCTTCGAAAAATCCGGATATTTTCTGCACATGGAACCGATACAAGGCCATGTTGGCGTCAATTGCATCCCAGTTCCCCGACACCTGCTGCACCACGAGGTCGGAATCGCCAAAACACTCTATCCGGCGGATGCCGATTTCCTTGGCGACATTTAGTCCATGAACTAAGGCCTCATACTCGGCGACATTGTTGGATGCCCGGAAGTGAATTTGCAGGACATATTTCAGCACATCTTGTTTCGGTGAAGTGAGGACCACTCTGGCACCCAATCCGATCTTGGCCTTGGACCCATCGAAATGCATCCTCCAGAAGTTGTAGTCGGGACCTGGAGGCTCGTACTGCATCTCGGCCCAGTCTACCAGGAAGTCCGGCAGCGCCTGCGACTTAATGGCGTCACGCCTCTCGTATGCCGGAGCGTACGGAGACAACTGGATGGCCCATTTGGCAACCCGGCCGCTAGCATCTTTGCAACCGATGATCTCGGCTAGGGGAGCCTCGCACACCACTGTGATCGGGTGCTCTTGAAAATAGTGCTTGAGTTTGGTCACTGCCAAGTATACCCCATATGCCATCTTCTGATAATGCAGGTAGTTTTGCTTGGATTCCGGGATCACCTCGCTCAAGTAATACACCGGCCTCTGTACCAGCTTGTCCCCCTCTTCTCTTTCCACGACAATAGCTACACTTACTACCCGGTTAGTGGGAGCGATGTACAGCAACATAGGCTCCTTGGGCAATGGGGATGCCAACACTGGTGCTGATGAGAGCATTCTTTTCAAATCATTGAACGCCGCATCTGCTTGCGGAGTCCACACGAAGTTTTTACTCTTTTTCATCAGCTGATATAAGGGTAAGGCCTTCTCCCCTAGTCGGCTTACAAATCAACTTAGGGATGCCAAGCAACCAGTAAACTTCTGTACGTCCTTGAGACGTGCCGCCAGATTCATGCTCTCGATTGCTCGTATTTTACCCGGGTTGACCTCAGTTCCCCGGCTTGAAATAAGGAAACCGAGTAGTTTTCCTGCCGGAACGCCGAATGTGCACTTATCCGGATTCAACTTGATCCGGAATCTCCTTAAGTTTTTAAATGTTTCCCTCAGGTCATCGACCAGAGAGGACCTTTCTTTTGTTTTTATGACTATGTCATCGACATAGACTTCGGCATTCCGGCCTATTTGGTCGTGTAGACATTTTTGCATGCACCTCTGGTATGTAGCACCATCATTTCTCAGACCAAAAGTCATGACACGATAGCAATAAGCCCCATACGGGGTAATAAAAGCAGTTTTCAATTGATCATCCGGATTCAAAGGTATCTGGTGAAAACCGGAGTAGGCATCTAAAAAAGTCAAGAGTTCACTCCCGGCAGTGGAATCGATCACTTGATCTATCCGGGGAAGTGGAAAAGGATCTTTCGGGCAAGCCTTGTTGAGGTTGGTGAAGTCGATGCACATGCGCCACACCTTAAGCAGGAGGGGGTCATCCTTCTTCTTCTCTACCAGGACTGGATTTGAAATCCAATCCGGGTGCAGTACCTCCATCACGAATCCGGCAGCAAGCAGTACTGCCAGATGTTCCATGATCGCCGCTCTTCTTTCGTCCGAGAGGTGCCTAGTCGGTTGCTTCACCGGCTTCGCATCTGGCCTGACAAATAGTGAATGCTCAGCCAACTCCATCGGAACGCCTTGCAGATCATCACTTGACCACGCAAAAGCATCCCGATTCTCACGGATGAAGTCGACGAGCTCGCCTTCCTATTTACTGTCTAGGCTGCTACCGATGATGACCTGACGCTCCGGGTACTTGGGGTCAACACCCACCATCTTGGTCTCCTTTGGTGGCTGGAATGAGGCGTTCTGCTCCGGATTCACCATCCCGGGCATTCCGAGTTGCGAGGTTTGGGCCAGTGCCACCACTTGTTGGATCCTCTTTTTCTCCTCCGCAATGACCAGGGACTCGGCTAAGTTTGAGCCGGCTGTTGCACAATCCATAGAGCGCTTGTGGTCTCCTGCTATGGTGATTACCCCATTCGGACCCGGCATCTTCATCTTCAGATACCCCATGTGGGTGGATATCATGAACTTGGCCAGTGCAGGTCTGCCAATAAGCGCATGGTATGGACTTTCGAGATCTACTACCTCGAATTCCAGGCACTCTGTCCGGCAATTCTCCCGGGTTCCAAATAACACTTCAACCCAGATCTTGCCCATCGGGGAGCAGGATACCCCGGGTACAATGCCGTGAAAGGTTGTCTCGGTTGGGAGCAGCTTGTTCATGGACACCCCTAACTTCAGCATGGTATCCTTGTACATAATGTTAATGGCACTACCATTGTCAATTAGTACCCGGCTGAAGCGGACGTTGAGACTTGGTCCGACAAATGTCGGGTCCACCACAGAGCATAGCCACCAGGCTTAGGCATAACCCGGGGGTAATCCTTCCAGCTCCAAGTGATTTCCATCTCGGACCAGTGCAGGAACTTGGGCACCGCTGGGATTACGGCATTCACCTCCAGAGCGCGCTGTCGCACACTCTTCCGGTCAGTGGGCTCGGTCACGAAGACCACATAGCTCTGATGTGCCTCCCGGTAGTTTCCTTGCTGGTGTCCGGATTGGTTACTCGGACCAGCGCCATTATCATTCCGGGCGTGCACCATGTTCACAGGTCTGGGAGGAGGTCCCTGGTTGGGTGGGTTAATCCGGACTGCATTGGCACCGGATAGCGGTGGAGGGGTCTCGGTATGTTCGGCCGTGATGCCGGGGCGTTCGGCCGAGTAGCCCCTGCGCCGCCTTCTTGCAATGTGCGCTGATACCACCTGCACTGCCGTGTAGAGTGGTTTGCAGGCTTGTTGGCCCCCAACGTATGATAACATCATGGCCTGTTCAGCATCTCTTCATACGCCAGGGGCTTCTTCTGGTCCACCCAAGTCTTCTGCACCTCTTGACTCTGACCCCAAGTCGGGCCAGTCGTTTTCTGCCGCTGATTGCTACCGGCATCTCCCTAATCTCGGCTAACTGCTGCAACTTGCTGCGAGGCATAGTGGAATTCGGGTTGGCTCCTCTTTGGGCCGAAATCGTGGCGATCATGGCTTCTGCTCGGCCCCGAAAGCTGAGTTCCCGCATTCCTCCTGTTGGAGTCTCCGACATCCACTAGGGGTTGCATGGGATCTCCAAGCGTGTAGGTGTCGGCGATGCGCATGGTCTCTGCCAGGGTTGTCGGAATCTTTCTCTGCAGTTTTTGCCAAAGCATGGATCCATGCCGGCATCCCTGCGCGAACCACGAGATGGCCTGAGCTTCAATAACCCCTTCGCAAGTATTGCGAATGTTGCTCCACCGAGTAAGGTACTCCCGGTCGGTTTCATTGCTCTTATGCCGGCAGATGGCGAGCTGTTGCGGGCGGTTGGGCCTCTTGTATGTGCTGGTGAAGTTGCTGATGAAGGCCTCCTCGAAATCCAACCAACAGTCTATGCTGCCAGTTCTTAAGTTGTTCAGCCAAATCCGAGCGGGTCCATCCAACATTTGTGGTATGTACCATACTGCCCAGCGTCTGTTTCCACCGGCTATGCTTACTGCAGTTAGATAGTCGGTTAGCCAATATTCCGGCTTCGAGCTGACATCATAAGTCTTGGCACCCCTGTTGAGCTGGAAGTTTCTTACTGCTGGTTCTCGCATGATCCGAAGTCCAAAGCACGCAGGTCCCGGAGGGCCTTGTTCCTCAACCAACTCGGATTGGTGAATCCGGTCGAGCCTAATCCGGGCATCCACGGGATCTAGCTGCCGAGTTCCTATCCGGGATCCCAAAGGATTCTCGTTAGGCTGGTATCCGAGTTGCTGCAGCCTTGAGTTGCCATCATCATGTCGGTTAACCACAGGAACTAAGGCTTGCTGCGGGACAGAAGCAGCGTCTCTCTATCGGTTTCCCTGATTTTGTGGTGGATACCGGGGTGGATTGCCGCGGCTTACCGCAGCATTGTTTCCTACACCCTGGTTACCACCGCTATGGCTACCCCGAGCTTGAACGGAATTGTTTCGTCCGGCTTGCTGAACTCCGGCGAAGGCCGGGTCGTACGCCTGCAACTGCTTGTTTTTCCCGGATCCTCTGCTCCAGCTTCGGCTCTTGCTCTTGCTTTTACTCGGATGTGGAGAGGAGGCCTCTCCGCCCGATTTGTCGCTCTGGCCCTGGCCGAATGTACATGGGATCCAACTCCCGGATTCTTCTTCTTGAAGGCTTTGTTCTGTCGGTTAGCCTCTATGACTAGCTCGTTGACCCGTTCTTGTTGCTTACGGAGAGCTTCTCCGGATAGCCCTGCCAACTCGGCCATAGCTGCTTCTGCAGCCCTAAGAGTTTTGGCAGGCGAGCTGTATACCGGCTTTTCTACGGAGATCATGCTATCCGTCCCGCTATGGCTAGGTGCCGTGCTACCTGCCAACTCATCATTCACCATTCTGCCCTTTTTACGCAGTTCAGCAATGCGCTTGTCCGGAGGGCCTATCTTGGGGAAGCCGTGAGCCGCATTGTACTCCCGAAGACTCGCACTAAGTTCATGCTGGATCTCGGCGATCTCTTGCGCTTCTGCGAGCAGAAATTTGCGCTGCTCGTCCAAATCAGCTGAGGTGACTTGGGTATCCACATCCACTGTCACCGGGACTGCCAGCTTAGCTACTAGGCCCGAGAGGGGATCCGGGCGACGACGATTGTGGGAGGGCTTTGGATCGCCGTCTCAGGCAGCACCTCTCTCCTGTGGAGGTTTTGCTAACCGAACCCGGTGGGTGCCGGCATCGCCATCGGGGGCATCCTGGAACACCTCCTCGGTCGTCCCGACCATCATGACCGCGACGCAGCCCGCGGGGCGATCGCCACGCGGACCCTGGGCGGCGCGGAGCATGGGGGGATCTTCAGCCTCCAGGACAACATCCAAATAGCTGCAGATGACCTCGGTGGCGACGTAGGTGGTGAAGACGCCGAAGTCGATGAGGCATCCGTTAGCCGGGAAGGGCTTATTCCGGAAGCAACCGGCATTGTCGCTGACGAAATCCATCTCGCCCAGCCTGACAACTAGGCCGGAGAGAACTCTAAGGCCGGAGTGAACGGAGGAACCCGTCCGGATGTGTACACCAGCCAGCGCCTCTGTCAGCCCCACGGTGTGCGCCAACTGTCATGGTGGGGTCACGGCAGATGCCATATGATGGCTAAAGTGTGGGGCCGATGGACGCTGGTGGATCCGGGGAGGGCTAGCGAGCTAAAGAGCTCCCACGGAGGAGGATGTTGGTTTGACCGGGATCTCCGAAGAACAACAAATACAACCGAAGGAAATGAAAGAAGATCTAGCAATACAAACAACTGCACGAAGGCAGAGAACACACACACGATGTACCCAGGTTCGGGGCCCTCGTGGGGAGGTAACACCCCTACTCCTGCCTTCCCTCTCAATATAAGTGTGGAATAAGATCTACAACCCGCTCTTGGAGCTCTTGCGGTGACGAATACAAAGAACAAGATGAACTAGAGAAAGGGAAGAGTAAATGCTCTAGGAGTAAATGAGACTAAGGTCTTGGCTCCCACGTTGGTCTCTCTTTCACTTGAGCAGTTATGGCGCCTTTTATAGAGTTCCGTCCGGGAGGGCCGGAAACCCTAATCCGGGATGGCCCCACCAGACAGGCCTAACGGTTATGTCGACACCGGCTAGTGCGACCTAGACGCCTACCTATCCGGCATAGCCCTGCCGTCATCATTCCGGCAAGGACATCAGGCGCCGTCCTGGAACATCATTTTCCCTCTGTCAGAGACAAGACATGTCTTTTCCCATCCCGAGTAGCCTTTTCCGGATTGCCGGGCTAGGCATGTCCGATCTTGTCGTACCGTTATCGTACCGGCTGACGCGCTCCCGTGTCAGACCGGAGGTGACCATGCTTCCATGTCAGGCGGGAGGTGACCATGCTTCCGTGTCAGGGGGGATGGTACTTCCCCCCGCGCCAGGCGGGAAAGCCTGCTCCGGACCGTTGACGATCTACCGGCATCTCCCATGTCGGCTACCTCCTTGCTCCATCCTGTAAGTCTTTCCTGCACACACCGGACAACTTGCTAGGGCCGAGATCTACACACCGGTTAGCTTGTACCCGGGGAGCAAGCTTGTACCTTCCTTACCTACCCGGGGAGTCTATCCGGTTCCCCCGGGGTCTCCTCCACCGGGAAGTGTATCCGGAGCCTCCGAGAGCCTTTCCGGACGTAGCCGAGTAGCACTTCTAGGATGAGCATCTCTAGGCCAAGCCTCCCGAAGATGTCTTGGGCTGTCACCAAAGACATCTTCGAGAAGCTAGTTCTTAGAGGAGCCATCCGCTTGCTTATGTTGTGGTGCAGGTCTGGGGGGCTATTTATAGCCTCCAGGGATGACTCTTGCGCCCGCCAGGAGACACCTTGCACTCTACCAGCTCCGAAATGTCTAATTATCCCTTCAGCGTACCAGGGGGTGGCCCTTGCACTCGCCAAAGGTCAAATACTGTTGCCATACTGCAGAGTTGTGCCGCGATCTGCCCTACCCGGGGGGCAGCCCCCCGACGGTCCTCGTTCCTCTCCAAAAATTCTAACACAACAAACAATACAACATAAACAAACAAGTTTTCATAAAAACTACTAAGGAAAATATGCCATGTATGATGTGCAAAAAAATTTCTAAGGACTAGATGCACGCCATGCTATGAAATATATGTGAGTTAATGTGAGGCAAGTTTTGTTGGTCCAATATTGACTAAGGAAGATTTTACACTTTTAGTTAAATAAATCTCCTCAAATATTTCTTAGTACTTTTCTGTGGCAAAAGTGCTATAATATGCTAAGTACTCTTATAATTCGAATTCATGAAGAAAATCGGTTTTAATTAATTTTATTCATTATATAATATCAAAAAAACTTTTAATCAAAATAATTGTACAAAAGCACATAAATAATCTAAACAAAAATAGTGGAGTATTCTTATAGCCAGTACTTAGCCCTAAAAGTTCATAGCAAAAGAGTTTGATGAGGAATATATTTTTAATTCCTAGTTATGCTTAAATTACCATTAATGCCACTTCTGTTATTAAACAAAATTAATTCTACAAAATATAAAGATGTCAAAAGTTTCTATACTTCATAAGCATGCCAAAAGGGTTGAAAATTCATGATAGATTCAATTTGCAGGGACTAATCTGTGAAGGAAAATAAATAGAATCTTCACGCAGAAGTCCTCGGGGGACGTGGCCTCCTCTGATTGGTGTGCTTCTGGATATGTGGGATAAGTGGGCGCGGACGGCTGACAGCGCGGCGCGGACAATGCGGACAGGATCGGCGGTTTCTTCAGTGATGTGGCCTCCTCTCATTGGCGCATACCCCTTCGCGAAGCTGATACGATCTGGGGCGTTGAAGATCGATCCGACAGTGCAAAAATAGAAGACGGTGGCGCTACTCGTCGGTGAACTCCAGTGACCTAAACCGCGCAACGGCGAGCTTCGTTCCGATCGATCCAAGAGGATTGGAGATGAAAGGAACATACCTCGACGATCGGGAGGTCGAGGCGGTGTTGGTGGCGTGACGACGGGCTCGGGCGTCCTCTTCTCCTTCCGGGGTTCCTCGCCGTAGACGGCGACGATGGTGGCTTTCTTCGGTTGATCACGGGTAGATCGATCTGGCACAGAAAAGGACGAGCGGCGATGTCAAACGGGCACGCACGGACGAGGGATGGATTACGGGAAAAACGAGAGGGCTCGGGGAGATCGGAACTCACCCGAACTTGCAAAATTGCGGCGGCGGTAATGGCGGCAGCGGCGAGCTTCGTTCGAGCAGACCTGGGGCGAGGTATTTAGGGTTTCGGGGTGCAAAGAGAGGCGGCGGGGGGCTGCGTTTCTATAGGCATCGCATGGGCACGAGAACGTGGAGCACACGGCTCGAATTCCTCTCGTGAACGATACGAACTCCGCGTCGGAAGATTTTCGCTGGGAGGTTGATGATCCGCGTCACCGCTTTCGTCATCGTGCGGGTCCCAGGCGTCAGAGAGAGAGGGAGTGGGGTGCGGTTTGGGCCGTTGCTGGGCCGCTATGCGCAGCGCACGAGAGGGAGGGAGTGGGCCGAGGCAGGCCGGCTCGGTGAGCTCTATTTTTCTCTTTTCTTTTTTTTTCTTTTTCTTTTCTGAAATTACATAACTTTTGATTTATAACTCCAAAATGATTCAAACCAATTTGTAAAATTTTGTAAAACTTATCTTTACCAAACTAAACAATTTGGAAGCATTTTATAACATTTTTATACATAATAGTTTTTGATTCTCTCAACATTTACAAATAATGATGTAAATGCAAAATGCAATGACATGATGCATGCAATGGAATGTAATTTGGAAGTGTTAATTTTTTGTGAAATTTGGGATGTTACAACGACGGTGACTGAGCCTCTTGTGGGTGAGGAAGGGTGTAAGATCTCCAACTCCATCCGTGACCAGGTCGACGACTTCTGCAACCGCTTCAAGCGAGCAGAGGTGAAGGATGACAATGGCGAGGAGGCAGGCTCCACGGGCCCTGGAGAGGAGGAATCCGCGGAGGAGGACGATGGCGAGGCTTCTGCCTGATCCTTTCCTGTAATTATCATGCGCTTGTAGCGCCATTCAGAAAACTTTGCTTAGAAACTTTTGCTTCATGGTCTATAATATACTTTTAAGTAGGTGCTTGTTTAAATCTGCACACGTGCCCCTCGAGAGGCCTTTATCTTAACCTCGTGTCTTTGTTCGCTCTGTGTCGCTAGGACCCGTCTCTTTGCGCTATGACTCCGCCGCTGCGGTATGCCTGAGCAATGACTCGACAAGACCGGGGGGGGGGGGGGGGGGGAGTTTAAGGCTTAGCGAGGTAAGATCCCTCGAGGCTCGATGCTCAAGAGCCCCCCTTTGACGTGCAAGCAGTCCATGAGGTGTGAGGAAAACGAATCGCTCGAGGGACGACGAGTACTCGTGAGAGGGGAGAGATTCTTGAGGTGTGTTTGTGGGAGCTTGCCCTTTAGCAAGAGCTCGGATCCCTTGGATATTGCATTGCTACTGGGGTGCTCTTGAGGCACATGCACCGTACTCAGCCCACGCTCGCAGGTGCGCATAGGAAAAACATAAGCGCACATGGAAAAGCAAAAAGGTGAAAGTAAACTCACCACCACAATATTACATAGAGGCGTCGTAGCACATAGTTCACTTAGGAACGAAATGGTTCATTACACTTGGGGTTGCCAAGCTAACATTCTTTCCATGTCGAGGCATGGGGACCACCCATCAGTGGCTGAGACTCTCTACGACATGCGGTGGCTCGCTACAAGGAGAGCTCGGAGGGATGGGGCTCAGGAGAAGCTTTGTGAAGCTTGGAGGTGAAGCCGTGAGCTTCCCTCTAGAGACAACAAATTCCTGATGTGACAATGATCACGGGCGTGACTATGATCACTGGTTGAACTTACGTAGATGCACGATGTTCCACGGGTTCTTGACGGGGATGTCGTCTTCAGTCTCGAGGCACGCCGCGCCAGGTCTGGCGATGTGAGAGACCCTGTAGGGACCTTCCCACATCGGCGATAGCTTGTGGAAGCCTTCTCTTGAGAGGATTCGCCTAAGGACGAGATCGCTTGCCTCCAGACTGCGCGAGCGCACATGACGGCTGTGATAGCGTCGTCGGTCTTGCTGGTACTTTGCCGCTCTGAGGGTGCCACAGACCCTCGAGAAGCAGCAGGTCGTCGTTGTGGAGGTCCTCTTGCGTGTCCTTATTGAAGACAAGGACCCATGGGGATCCGTGCTTGATCTCTGCGGGGAGGACTGCTTCGGCTCCATAGACGAGGGTGAAGAGTGTTTCGCCAGTAGGATTTGGGTGAGTTGTGCGTATGGACCAGAGCACAGATGGGAGCTCGTTGATCCAGCCCTTCTCGTGGCCCATGAGGATGTTGAAGGTTTTGGTCTTTAGGCCCTTGAGGACTTCTGCATTTTCTCGCTCGGCTTGACTATTGCCTTGTGGATGAGCCACCGAGGCGAAGCAGAGCTTGACACCGAGTTTTTCGCAGTAAGCCCGGATGATGCCGCTGGTAAATTGCGAGCCATTGTTGGTGATGATGCGATTAGGCACTCCGAAGCGGAAGACCAGGCTCAGATGAACTTCACCGCTACTCCGGCTGGGATGGTGCGCGTCGCTTCGACCTCGGGCCACTTGGTGAACTTGTCGATTGCCACAAAGAGGTAGCGGTTGCCCCCTTGCCACTTTGGGAAAGGTCCCAAAATGTCCAGCCCCCAGACCGCGAACGGCCATGAGAATAGGATGGTCTGGAGCCCTAGCATCGGCTGATAGATTTGTTTGGCGTGGAACTGGCAGACACCGCAAGCTTGGATTATGGTGACCGCATCTTGAAGCGTTTGCGGCCAGTAGAATCCGCTCCTGAAGAATTTGCCTGCGAGGGTGCGTGCGCACGAGTGGTGGACGCACTCTCCGCTATGGATGTCCTTGAGCACCCTTCTGCACTCCTCGGGAGGGACGCATTTGAGCATGATCCCATTTGGACGCTTGCGGATAGGTCTCCTTCGAGGATGTAGTACGATTTTACATGTCGAGCGATTCGCTCTGCTTCCGCATCTTCCTCGAGGAAAATTCTCTTGGTGAGGTAATCTTTGAGCTCGTCAATCCAGCATGTTTCTTGATGTGCCACTGTGAGAAACAGACGCTCCCCTGTATGAGGACCGCAATCGGGAGCCCCAGCTGTAGGAGGTGGTGGGAGTACTTCGTCTGCACTTGCGGTCGTAGTTTCTTGTGGCTGCTTAGTGGATGCCTTGATGAGCCTTTCTTCAAAGACGCCCGCCTGCTGGGCCTGACTTCGCGATGCTCACTTGGCGATGTCGCCAGCCTCCTGGTTTTCTTTCCTCAGGATGTGCATGAGCTCCATGCCCCTGAAGTGCTTCTCGAGCTTGCGGACCTCTCCAAGGTATGCGGCCATGTGATCATCTTTAGGCGTGTAGCTTTTGTTGGAGAAATTGACAAGCAGCTGGGAGTCGCCCTTGACGAGTAAGTGCTTGACGTCTAGGGCGATGGTGGCCATTGGCCGACGAGAAGGCCCTCGTATTCAGCGATGTTGTTGGAGATCTTGTCGATTGTGAAGCACAACTGGACATAGTAGTAGAGTTTGTCGCCTTTGGCGGGGTCAAGACAACGCCTGACACGCCATTGCCGCATGCGAAGGCTCCGTCGAAGTGCATGGTCCAGTGGCTGGGCATCGTGTCTCCAGACGGCTCAGTCTCTTCTCCTTGAGGCTCTTCAGGGCTTGGGTCAGTCCATTCGGCGACAAAGTCTGCCAGCGCTCTTCCCTTGATGACTCTTGTGGTGTCGAAGCGCAAATTGAATGGTTGTAGCTCTATGTTCCATCCCGCGACACGATATGTGGTGTTAGGTTTGCGCAGGATCTGCTCAAGAGGGAAGGAAGTGACCACCGTGATGGTGTGGCCCTGGAAGTAGTGTCGTAGCTTCCTGGAGGCGATGAGGAGCATGACGAGGAGCTTCTGCTACATTGGGTACCGTTCCCGAGCGTCCTGCAGTACTGTACTGACGAAGTAGACGGGGTGCTCGACAAGGGTTGTCAATGGAGGTGCAGCGTTAGCTCTCTGTGGAGGCTCTTCAGGGCCCCTGTCGAGATCGGCCTTTGGAGGGGTCTCGGCAAGTGTGTTCGCGGCAGACTCGACTTGACGTTGTGGTCCTGGCGGTGGGTATGTGGAGTCTGCATCTTTGGCGAGATCTTTGTCAGGTGGCTTTGGACTTGGAGTGGCAGTGCTTTTATTAGAGAGGACTGGCTCTTCTCTTTCGGCCACCAGGATGGCGCTGGCGGTCTGAGGAGTGGCTGATAGGTACAACTTCAGATGTTCGCCTGTCCTGGGGGCCACCATGACTGGTTGGCTGGCCAAGTACCTCTTCAAGTCTTCAAAGGCTTTTTCCGCTTCAGCGGTCCACTTGAACCTGCCGGACTTTTTCATTATCTTGAAGAATGGCAAGGCTCTCTCGCCGAAATTGGATATGAAACGGCCCAGACTGGTCATGCAGCCTACCAAGCGTTGCATGTTCTTGAGGCGGCGAGGAGGCTGCATTCCCTCTATGGCCTTGATCTTGTAAGGTTAGCTTCTATGATGCGATGGGACACGAGAAATCCGAGAAGTTTGCCTGAAGGTAACCCGAAGACGCACTTGGCGGGGTTCAACTTGATGTTCACTTGGCGCAGGCTGGCGAAAGTTTCCTCGAGATCTGTCAGACCCTGGATTCGGACGTCACAAAAGAGACGTACAGGTTGGGCCACACAACTAGGAGCATACTGGGGTTACCAGTCCCAGGAATCAGGCAGGCCTGGCTCGGAATGGATCATCGGTCGACAGCTCCTAGCGATCCCAACGTCACGTACGTCTCACGATTGCGCACGCAAGCAATCCAAAATCCTACCAACTCGTATACTTCAAGCATACGCACATGGTATACGAATCGGTTTGGAAACAGAATGGAAATCACAGGATAAACCTAAGACACAAAGAAAGGAAATAAGTATACAAAGCTCTCACTGAGCAAATATATCGAATATCTCCAAGCAGAGGACACATGTCCCAACATTACATCATTCAGCGGAAACATGTCGGTCTAAGTACAGACAAGAAGCAAATAGGCACAAGACCGAAACGAAAAGAGAAGGCCCATCCACGCGGTCCACCAGGAAGAAGCCCAGGGGAACTCTAACTACTCGTCGTAGATCTCGTCGTCGAACTCCACGTAGTAGCCACCCACCTGGTCGTACGGAGTCTCCTCAACTGTAGAGAAAATCCACATCCCGCGAATGGGTCAATACACCGGAGTGTATCAAACAAGATAAAGCTAACAAGTTACACAACAGAAAGACTCCCAAAGTATGGGGTAGTTGGAGTTAGCGGCAGCAGCACTAGCAAACCTAATAGAGACACGCTACAACTTCCGTCTAATTAGAGAGGGATAAGAGATCGCATAAGTAACCATCTACAACTAACACCAATCATAACCCTTTCTCGGATTAACCCCCTCAACCAAGTATGAGGAAGCAATTCGCGAAAACTCACACGCTAACAGTTTTAGTTACCATTTAATGTGAAAGTAATTCCATATTACTAGTCAAGTTAATTAACAATGATTAGGTGTAAGTTGTCTATGATCTTATTAGCCAGCATCATCACCAAGTCGTCCATAACCGTGGACAGACTCATCGATAAGATTATACCCTGCAGGGGTACACTACTGTACCCATACTTGTATGATCAACCCAGTCAAAAACATTAGGGCCTCTCAACCCAACTCTTTCCTTCACCGCAACAAGTCCAAGGAGCCACGGGAGCTATGCTGGTCTCGGCCAAAAGGGTGCGGATTTCCGCAGGACACACGCCTCCGCACCAACAGGCCACGCCTTATATGCATGTAACAGGGCACACCGCCAAAGTAAAAATACTACACTAGTATCAATGCATATGAGACAAATGAAAAACCCGAACTAGGTGCGGCTCCCGGACAAGTTGAAGTTCCTGTCAAAGTCGAGGGGGGCTCCATTGGGCCACCCACAAGTGGTTAGTGCGCTCAAAATTGGATCCGAGGACAAGAACTGAGTTCCTATGTCGACACTTAGCAGAACAAAGCACCTCGCAAGGCCTTCTGCCAGTGCCTTATCTTTTAATTATAATACCCAACATATAACAACGTTTTATTAAGGTGGACAATCTATCATACTAACGACTCGCACAACCAACTCTAAGCATGCGCTACAACTCGCAAGCCCAACAGATAAACATGCAACGGTAATAGGATATGGGGATAAAGTTGTATGGGCTGCGGGATAACATGTGATGGGTTCGCAATAAGAATCGAATACTAGGGTAGCAGAGATCAACGGCATGTATGAAAATCAAACAACCTGTAACAGGTTAGCAAATCTTGCCTGGCAGCTCGTGGCCCGGCACAAAAGCTGGAATCTCAAGGATGAAAGTATCGACAACAGACACGTCGTCGTCTAACCAGACAAGACCAAAACATAGACATAAGGAAACATAATCAATTCAAGGAAATGCGCAAACAATTGAGGTTGCAATATGGTATGCGATGATTAGGTCATATTAAAGTGGGGATGAAATCCCGACAATTAATTATGGTGCAAATTATTTATGTACACATCAATTTAAATGTGTATTAGGATGGAAAGACATGGCATAGATGATATGATCAAATTAAATGGAATTAGCGCGTTTTATACTTATTACCCCACACATTCCATATTTAATTATTTAATTGAATTTATTAATTTAAACTAAGCAATAAAATTAAATGATGCAAAATGGCATAAGAATGGCATATTAATGTTCATTGCATTTTTTAGATATTAAAACATATAAAGATTATTAAATTTGGAGTTATAGAATTAAAGTTATTAGCATTTTAATTCTAGGGTTGTTTCTGCAAAAGACAGGGACTTATCCGTGATAGAAAATGTGTCTGTGGGGTTTTAAATGCTAAAGCAGGAAGCACAGGGGGCTCTGTGCAATTCTACCTCGCAGAGATAACTCTCCCCGAACTTTTGTTACCGCGCGTGATCCACACCTGAGGCTGACCCGTGGGCCCAAGGCCACGCTGTCGCACCCAGTCGCTTACGGGTGTGCCAGAATTGTCAGTGGCTTGGAAAAAACTGAAAAAAGTGAGGCTTTTATTCGGCATAGCGGGGGATCGAACTCGGGCGGGCGGAGAGTGATCGATGGGCTGCGCTAGCCACTAGGACGGAGTAATGCTTGATGTTAGGATACACGTGTGGACGGAGGGCTCGCATATTGGGTCATCGAGGACGGAGGGCTCGCATATTCTGCTGCTGGCGCGATCTAGACGAAGGAGGGGACCGGAGTCACTCGGGCCCGAGCTCGGTTCTTCGGAATTCACGGCGACGGCGGAGCGAAGAAGGGCGCGGCGCGGCGGGGAAAGAGGGGAAAAGATAGGGCTAGGGTTCCGGGGGTGCGGCGGCAGCTAAAAGCAGAGGAGGAAGCAGGTGGAGGTGTGGTGGGGGCAGGTTGCAGCGTCTCTGCCATGGCTCCATGCCTCGCTGGAAAGCGTACGGAGGAGGGAGAAGAACAGGGCAGGCCAGGTGGGCTGGGGTTGGGCTGAGGTTGGGCCAGAATAGGCCCAGCTCGGCCAGGTTTTTATTTTTTCTTCTCTGTTATTTTTCCTTTTTATTTCTTTTCCGTTTTTTTTTTCATTTTAAAACGAAATAGAAAAAGAAAACGAGATAACACTTTTAGCCAGTTTTAATAGTTTCAAAATATACCATTTGACACACTAGTTTGAAAACTTGCAAAAGATTGGAACATCACCTTTAAATTATTTGAATTGCATGTGAAGTTGAAAGTGTGATTAAATTTAAATGCAACAATTTAATTAATTATGGAGACAAAATGAAAAAGATGTCATGATGTATTTCTTTATTACACAACAAACACCACAATGTTCAAGGCATACATTTGGGATGTTACAACACTCCCCACTCAGTGGAATCACGCCCCGAGATTCTTCATGGAGAAACGAAGAGGTCGGGATACTCAGCACGGAGGTGGTCTTCACGTTCCCATGTAGCTTCCTTGTCAGAGTGATGAGACCATTGAACCCTGTAGAACTTGACACTGTTTTTACGGGTGCGACGTTCAGATTCATCAAGAATGCGAATAGGTTGTTCCACATAAGAGAGATCTTCTCGAAGTTCAATTGATCCATGATCAACTGCACGTCCTGGATCTAGGAAGCACTTCTTGAGTTGTGACACGTGGAAGACATCATGCATTTTGGAGAGGTTTGGAGGAAGTTCCAGACGGTAAGCCAAATCACCACGCCTTGAAAGAACGTTGAAAGACCCAACATAAAGCGTAGCGAGCTTGCCTTTGATGCCAAAGCGTTGCGTGCCTCTCAGAGGAGTAACATGAAGGTAAGCTTGATCACCAGGTGCATGGACCATGTCCCTGTGCTTGCTATCATAATAGCTTTTCTGTCGAGACTGGGCAATCTTCAGATTGTCACGAATGATGCGAACCTTTTCTTAAGCCTTGTGGATAATGTCAGGGCCAAAGAATTGACGTTCACCAGCTTGAGACCAATTCAAAGGAGTTCTACATTTGCACCCATAGAGAGCTTCGAAGGGAGCCATGCCTAGACTTGCTTGGAAGCTGTTGTTGCAGGAGAACTCGGCATACAGAAGGCAATCCACCCATTTCATGCCAAAGGAGATAACACAAGCTCTGAGCATATCCTCCAGAACTTGATTCACCCTTTCAACCTGTCCACTTTTCTGCAGATGGCAAGCGGTGCTGAATAGAAGTTTGGTACCCAAGGCTTTCTGAAAGCTATCCCAAAATCGAGTAGTGAAGATACTTCCATGATATGAGCTTATTGACAGAGGAACACCATGTAAAGGAACCAGTCTTGTCATATAGAGTTCTGCCAACTAACTAGCTGAGATTGTCTCTTTGACTGGGAAGAAGTGAGCCACTTTGGAGAGACGATCAATGCCAACAAAGAATGCATTGTTGCCTTTCTTGGACTTTGGAAACCCAGTAACAAAGTCCATTTAGATCTTGTCCCATTTCCACTAAGGAATTTGCAGTGGTTTAAGAAGTCCAGGTGGTCTCTGATGAACTGCCTTGACACGACAGCAAACGTCACACTAAGACACATAGCGAGCAATTTCACGCTTTATCCAGGTCCACCAATAGATTGACTTGAGATCCTGGTACATCTTTGTGTTGCCAGGGTGGATAGAAAGCGGAGTATCATGAGCCTCCTTGAGAATGAGCTCTCTTAAGCTGTCAAGCTTGGGCACTACAATGCGTCCTTCAAAGAGCAAGGTACCCTTGTCATCGAGAGAGAAACTCTTGTACTTATCCTTGCCGATGTTGGCTTTGATATTCTTGACACCAGAAGCACGCAACTGAGCGGCATGGATTTTATCCTCAAGTGTAGGAGTGGCAATCAAGTTTGCAAGATAACCAGAAGGAACCACTTGGAGATTGAGCTTCTTGAATTTTTCGTGAAGAGGAGGTTCGATGTCCTCAACCATGAGGTTGTTGCAATAGGACTTGCGACTAAGAGCAGCAGCCATCACATTAGCTTTGCCTGGAGTGTAAGAGATGGTGAGATCAAAATCTGAGAGTTTCTCAAGCCACCTTGTTTGCCTGAGGTTCAAATCTAGTTGAGTGAAGAGATATTTGAGACTCTTGTGGTCGATGAAGATGTCACAGTTGTGTCCCAACAAATAAGGTCTCCAAACCTTGAGGGCATACATGATTGCTGTAAGTTCAAGGTCATGTGTAGGATAGTTGAGCTCATGAGACTGCAACTCACGAGATGCATAAGCCACAACTTTGCGTTCTTGCATGAGGAATGTGCATAGTCCTTGAAGGGATGCATCACAATTTTTTTGGAAAGGTTTGGAATTGTCTGGTCCAACTAGAACAGGAGTAGAAGTGAGTTTAGCTTTCAAGAGATTGAAGCTCTCAGCACACTTTGGAGTCCAAAGAAACTTTCTATCCTTCCTAGCAAGATCGGTGAGAGGCTTTGCGATTTTGGAGAAGTTCTCAACAAATCAGCGGCAATAGCTAGCCATGCCAAGGAAGCTCTTGACTTGTTTCACCGTTGTAGGAGGCAACCATTCAACAATGACCTTAACTTTTTCTGGATCAACATAAATGCCTTCTAAAGAGATGACATGACCAAGGTAGAATACTTTAGGAAGCCAGAATTCACACTTGGAGAACTTGGATGTTCTCCGTGTTCTTCCTCGAACTCATCCCAAGTAGTAACAACACCTGGTGGTCGTAACCCTAGGAAGTTCTCCCACGAAGACATGGATTCACCGCGGAGAAGGTAGGTCACATAAGGAACACGGTCCTCATCGGACACATGCGAAACAGCTAGAGCGTTGTTCATCTCATGCAGCCAGTCATGAGCATCGAGTGGCTCAGAGGGAACACCAAACGTACGAGGATTGAGCTGGACAAACTTTACGAAAGACACACAGTTGTTGCCCTTGACTTGGTTTTGTTGAATTTGACTCAAAACTTGCGTCATACAAAACTTGCCCCATTTGGGAAGGCATTGGAGTATCTTCTTTGCCACTTTCCATCATGAGAAGGATAGAACGTTAACACCACAATCGGATAAACAAAATCCAATGTAAGTGCTTAAAGGAATACTTCAGATTGCAAGAAAAGATAACACGGAACAAGACATGGCCATCCGTCATGGTACTCCATTTTGTTCAATTTCAGAAAGGTTTAATGAGAGGTAAGAACGAAGACTAGCACTAGAACGAGGAAACACAAATTGAGGTTGACGTAACACCACCAAAAGAGGAGAAACAACTAATTGATTCAAGAATGAAACTGAACGTAGCCGAAGAGGTTGATAACTGCTGAAATGAAAAGCACCACCTTGAAGACACCTGCAACTATGGTACTACGGTGTAACAGCCCGTTTTTAACTTTCCAAAAATATGGTGTTTGTGTTGTAATAAAAATGATCTGCTTGGTATCTTTTCTTTTTGTCTCCACAATTAATTAAATTGTTGCATTTAAATTAAATCACACCATTAATTTCAAACGCAAATTCAAATATTTTCAAATATGATGTCACAAAGTTTTTGCAAACTTTCAAACTTAGTAAATTAAATTATCTATTTGAAAATATAGAAGTTTGTCAAAAGGTTTTTACCTATTTTCCTCTTCTATTTTGTTTGAAAATACAAAAACAGAATATAACTAAAAGAGAAAAACATGAGAGAAGAAAAAAAAAGGAACATGGCCTGGTCTGGGCCAAACCAGCCCAGCCCACCTCGCTGGAGTCGTCCCCCACCTTCGTACGGAGGACTCACTTTACAAAGCACGAGCACGCCATGGCTCCCTGGCAGCCTGCCCCCACCGTGCTCCCCCACTGCCTCCACCTCTCCTTCTTATCCCTAGCCCAGCACCGAACCCTAACCCTAGGCCTCCTCTTTCCCTCTGCCTAGCGCCGCCGCCCCTCTCCTTTTTTCCCTCTCTGTCAACCACCGAAACCACCGGCCGCTGCTCCGCTCCTCCGTCGCCCCCCCGAAGCCCCTCTCCCGCCGGCGAACTCCCTGGTGAGCCCGCACCGTCCCCCTCTCCTTCCCCTCCTCTATTTCATCCTCAGGTGGCTCGAATCGCCGGCGCCGGAGGCGACCACCACGGGCTCGACCCGCACGGCTGTCGAGCATGGACTCGGACGCTTTGAGCCTCCTCTCCCTGAGCTGGCCCCAAAAACTGAACCCCCGCACGTACCGCAACCGACCACGCCCCCCAGCACGGCGCCGCCCTCCTTTGGTCGCTGTCGGCGCTAGTTCTCTGCCGCGTGCACACTGAACCGCAGTTCAGTTCTTCAGTTTCGTTAGTAAAGTGTTGCCGTTTCCTGTCAAAAACCAAATGAGTTCGTATCTATCACCAACACTACACCGAGCCGCAGTGGCTAGCAGCGCCGTCCTCGCGCCGCGCGAGCGCGCGAGCTCGATCCCCCGGTGCGCAAAGGAATAAAATCCCATTTTTTTTCCTTGCCCTCCCACTGACAGGCGGGTCCCCCTTGTCATGGACTTCCAGAGAGAGAAGCGTTACACTTCTACACTGAGCCCCCTGGTTCCCGGTTATTGCACAGAGGACCTCCCCTGCTAGTTTCCTATCACGGATAAGTCCCTGGGTTTTTCAGATACAACCCTAGAATTAAAAATGCAATAACTTTAAATCTATAACTCCAAATTAAATAAACTTTATTTTTTTATGTCAGAAAAATGCAATAAACATTAATATATCATTCTTATGTCATTTTGCATCATTTCTTTTAAAAGCTTAGTTTAATTTAACAAATGCAATTAATTAATTAAATATGAAATGTGTGGGGTAATAAATATATAATGCCCTAATTCCATTTAATATGCTCATATCTGTTATACCATGTTTTGCCATGCTAATAAATATTAAAATTGAGTTGAAGATAAATAATTGGGAAAAATTACTAAATGTGTAAAGTGTTGGGAAAATAATTAATTAATGTCTAGTCTATTTTTTAAAATTAATTAGATCACCACATCTGCTATATATTAAGTAACAATTAAATTGTTGGCTACGCAAATAACTTGCACCCTAATCTTTTGCCGGGATTCCATCCCCGCTTTAAAATGACCTAATCACCTCATACCATATTGCACCATCATTTGATTGCGCATTTCTTTGTATTGATTATTGTTTCCTATTGTCTGTGTTTGGCTTTCTTTGGGTAGACGACGACGTGTCTGCTGCGAGTACCTACGATACTGAGGTTCCAGCTTTTGTGCGAGGCCACGAGCTGCCAGGCAAGCTTCTGCTAACCGGTTACACGATTGTTTGGTTTTCATTCTTGCCTTTTGATCTATGCTATCCTAGTTATCGATTCTTGAACTGTGATCCCATCACATGTTTATCCTGCAGCCTATACAGCTATATCCCCACAACCCATAACCCCTTGCATGTTTATCTGTTGGCCTTTGCGAGTCGTAGTGCATGCTTAGAATTGGTTGAGCGAGTCGTTCCTTTGTCTTTTATCTCATATGCTTAGTATGATAGATTGTTCAACTATAATAAACTTCTGACTTATGTTGGGGTATTATAATTAAAAGATAAGGCACCAGGCGGAAGGCCTTGCGAGGTGCTTTGTTCTGCTCAGTGTCGACCTAGGAACTGAGATTTTGTCCTCGGATCTGATTTTGAGCGCACTAACCACTTGTGGGTGGCCCAATGGAGCCCCCCTCGACTTTGACTGGAACTTCAACTTATCCGGGAGCTGCACCTAGTTCGGGTTTTCCATTTGTCTCATATGCATCGATACTAGTGTAGTATTTTACTTTGGCGGTGTGCCTTGTTACATGCATATGGGGCGCGGCCTGTTGGTGCGGAGGGGTGTGTCCTGCGGGAGTCCGCACCCTTTTGGCCGGGACCAGCATAGCTCCTGTGGCTCCTGGACTTGTTGCGGTGAAGGAAAAGAGTTGGGTTGAGAGGCCCTAATGTTTTTGACTGGTTTGATCATGCGAGTATGGGTCCAGTAGTGCACCCCTGGAGGGTATAATCTTATCGATGAGCCGTGTCCACGGTTATGGACGACTTGGTGATGATGCTGGCTAACAAGATCTAGACAACTTACACCTAATCATTGTTAATTAATTTGACTAGTAATATAGAATTACTTAGACCCTAAATGGTAACTAAAATTGTTAACGTGTGACTATTCCTGGATTGCTTCCTCATACTTGGTTGAGGGGGTTAATTCGAGAATGGGTAATGACTGGTGTTAGTTGTAGATGGCTACTTCAATGCTCTCTTATCTTTCTCTAATTAGACGGAAGTTTTAGCGCGTCTCTTTAGGTTGCTAGTGATGCTGCCGCTAAGTACACCTTCCCCCATACTTTGGGAATCTTACAGTTTTGTAACCTGTTAGCTTAAGCTTGTTCGATACGCTTCGGTGTATTGAACCGTTCGCGGGCTGTGGTTTTTCTGCAGTTGAGGATTCTTCGCACGACCAGGTTGGTGGTTACTACGTGGAGTTCGACGACGAGATCTACGACGAGTAGTTAGAGTTCCCCTGGGCTTCTTCCTGGTGGACCGCGTGGATGAACCTTCTTTTTCCGTTTCGGTTTTGAGCCCTTTGCTTCTTGTCTTTACTCACACCGGTTTGTTTCCGCTGCATGATGTAATGTTGGGACATGTGTCTGCTGATTGGTGCCATTCGCTATATTTTGCTCAGTGAGAGCTTTTGGATATTATTTCCTTTCTTTGTGTCTTAGGTTTATTCTGTGGTTTCGACTTGTTAAAAATCCGACTCGTATACCATGTGTGTATGGTTGAAGTATACGAGTTGGAAGACTTTTTGGGTTCTTGCGTGCACAATCTTGAAACGTATGTGACGTTGGGGTCGCCAAGAGCTGTCGGCCGATGATCCATTCCGAGCCTGGCCTGCTTGTTTCCTGGGATTGGTAACCCTAGTATATTCTTGGTTGTGTGGCCCAACCGATATGTTTCGTCTGTGTAGCCTGAATCCAGGGTCTGACATACGGAAACCCAGAACACGTGATGTCCTAATTTTAAATTTTAGGTGAGAAGGGAAAAACATCATAACACTTCCTTACCAGAAGAACGGGGAGGGTGGGTGGGGAAAGGAAAAAAGGAACATAATTGCTACTCTCAAGTTTAAGATTTTTTCTTATAACTACAAAATATATTTTATTAGAATCAAACAACGACCAGTAGAAGGGAACCTGAGGGCGTTTAGGCTCTGATACCAACTGTCAGACCCTGAATTCAGACATCACAAACAAGACGAACCGGTTGGGCCACACAACTAGGAGCATACTGGGGTTACCAATCCCAGGAATCAGGCAGGCCTGGCTCGGAATGGATCATCGGCTGACAGCTCCTAGCGATCCCACCGTCACGTACGTCTCATGATTGCGCACGCAAGAAATCCAAAATCCTACCAACTCGTATACTTCAAACATACACACATGGTATACGAATCGGTTTGGAAACAGAGTGGAAATCACAGGATAAACCTAAGACACAAAGTAAGGAAATAAGTATCCAAAGCTCTCACTGAGCAAATATATCGAATATCACCAAGCAGAGGACACATGTCCCTACATTACATCACTCAACGGAAACATGATGGTCTGAGTACAGACAAGAAGCAAATAGGCACAAGGCCGTAACGAAAAGAGAAGGCCCATCCACGCGGTCCACCAGGAAGAAGCCAGGGGAACTCTAACTACTCGTCGTAGATCTCGTCGTCGAACTTCACATAGTAGCCACCCACCTGGTCGTACGGAGTCTCCTCAACTGCAGAGAAAATCCACAACCCGCGAACGGGTCAATACACCGGAGTGTATCGAACAAGCTAAAGCGAACAAGTTAGACAACTGAAAGACTCCCAAAGTATGGGGTAGGTGGACTTAGCGGCAGCAGCACTAGCAACCTAATAGAGACACGCTACAACTTCCATCTAATTAGAGAGGGATAAGAGAGCGCATAAGTAACCATCTACAACTAACACCAATCATAACCCTTTCTCGGATTAACCCCCTCAACCAAGTATGAGGAATCAATTTGGGAAAACTCACACGTTATTAGTTTTAGTTACCATTTAATGTGAAACTAATTCTATATTACTAGTCATGTTAATTAACAATGATTAGGTGTAAGTTTTCTATGATCTTGTTAGCCAGCATCATCACCAAGTCGTCCATAACCATGGACACGGCTCATCGATAAGATTATACCCTGCAGGGGTGCACTACTGTACCCATACTCGTATGATCAACCCAGTCAAAAACATTAGAGCCTCTTAACCCAACTCTTTCCTTCACCGCAACAAGCCCAAGGAGCCACGGGAGCTATGCTGGTCTCGGCCAAAACGGTCCGGATTCCCGCAGGACCCAACCCTCCGAACCAGCAGGCTGCGCCGTATATGCATGTAACAGGGCACACCGCCAAAGTAAAAATACTACACTAGTATCAATGCATATAAGACAAATGGAAAACCCGAACTAGGTGCGGCTCCCGGACAAGTTGAAGTTCCAGTCAAAGTCGAGGGGGGCTCCATTGGTCCACCCACAAGTGGTTAGTGCGCTCAAAATTGGATCCGAGGACAAGAACTGAGTTCCTATGTCGACACTTAGCAGAACAAAGCACCTCGCAAGGCCTTCCGCCGGTGCCTTATCTTTTAATTATAATACCCAACATATAACAACATTTTATTAAGGTAGAAGAATCTATCATACTAAGTATAAGAAATAAAAGACCAACAGACGACTCGCACAACCAACTCTAAGCATGCGCTACGACTCGCAAGGCCAACAAATAAACATGCAACGGTAATAGGATGTGGGGATAAAGCTGTATGGGCTGCAGGATAACATGTGATGGGATCGCAATAAGAATCAAATACTAGGGTAGCAGATATGAACGACAAGTAAGAAAATCAAACAGCCTGTAACAGGTTAGCAAAAGCTTGCCTAGCAGCTCGTGGCCCGGCACAAAAGCTAGAATCTCAAGGATGAAAGTATCGGCAGCAGACACGTCGTCGTCTACCCAGAGAAGAGCAAGATATAGACAATAGGAAACATAATCAATACAAGGAAATGCGCAACAATTGAGGTTGCAATATGGTATGCGATGATTAGGTCATATTAAAGCGGGGATGAAATCCCGACAATTAATTATGGTGCAAATTATTTATCTACACATCAATTTGAATGTTTATTAGCATGGCAAGACATGGCATAGATGATATGATCAAATTATATGGAATTAGCGCATTATTATATACTTATTACCCCACACATTTCATATTTAATTATTTAGTTGCATTTATTAATTTAAACTAAGCAATAAAATTAAATGATGCAAAATGGCATAAGAATGGCATATTAATGTTCATTGCATTTTTCTGATATTAAAACATACAAAGATTATTAAATTTGGAGTTCTAGAATAAAAGTTATTAGCATTTTAATTCTAGGGTTGTTTCTTCAAAAGACAGGGACTTATCCGTGATACAAAACATGTATGTGGGGTTTTAAATGCTAAAGCAGTATGCACATGGGGCTCTGTGCAATTCTACCTCGTAGAGATAACTCTCCCCGAACTTTTGTTACCGCGCGTGATCCACACCTGAGGCTGACCCGCGGGCCCAAGGCCACGCTGGCGCACCCAGTCGCTGACTCGTGGGCCAGAATTGTCAGTGGCTTGGAAAAAACTGAAAAAAAGTGCGGCTTTTATTCGGCATAGCGGGGGATCCAACTCGGGCGCGCGGCGAGCGATCGATGGGCTGCGCTAGCCACTAGGCCGGAGTAGTGTTAGGATACACGTTTCACCGTTTTTAACTCGAATCAAAAGTTCAACGCCTGACTAAACTGAATAGTAAAGAGGCGACGGGGAGGGCTTGATGCCTCGGGTTGGTGCTCGCGTGCGTCGAGGTGCCGCGTCCGTGGCGGGACGGACTCCGGCGCCGGTGAAAATGGGGCGCTACGGTGGCAAACGGAGGGGGAAAAGCGGGGAATCGGTGCGGCTCACCGAGAGGAGCTTGGTGGCGAGAGGGACGAGGTCGTGGACGACGAAGGGGACCAGACGGTGCCGGAGACGAGGCGGCGGAGTCGCGGAGGTGTCGGGGAGGCGGGATCGGTGCGGCTCGTCGGGGACTCCTAGGTCTAGCTACTGGGTCGTCGAGGACGGAGGGCTCGCATATGTTGTTGCTGGCGCGCTCTAGACGAAGGAGGGGACCGGAGTCACTCAGACCCGAGCTCGGTTCTTCGGAATTCACGTCGATGGCAGAGCGAAGAAGGGCGCGCGGCAGCGGGGAAAGAGGGAAAAAGATAGGGCTAGGGTTCCGAGGCTGCGGCAACTGCTAAAAGGAGAGGAGGGAGGAGGTGGAGGTGCGGTTGGGGCAGCTTGCAGCGTCTCTGTCGTGGCTCCATGCCTCGCTGGAAAGCGTACAGAGGAGGGAGAAGAACAGGGCAGGCCAGGTAGGCTGGGGTTGGGCTGAGGTTGGGCCAGAATTGGCCCAGCTCGGCCAGGTTTTTATTTTTTCTTCCCTGTTATTTTTTCCTTTTTATTAATTTTCTGTTTTTTGCATTTTAAAACAATATAGAAAAAGGAAATGAGATAACACTTTTAGCCAGTTTTAATAGTTTCAAAATATACCATTTGACACACTAGTTTGAAAACTTGCAAAAGATTTGAACATCACCTTTAAATTATTTGAATTGCATTTGAATATGAAAGTGTGGTTTAAATTCAAATGCAACAATTTAATTAATTATGGAGACAAAATGAAAAAGATGCCATGATGTATTTCGTTATTACACAACAAACACCACAATGTTCAAGGCATTACATTTGGGATGTTACAAGATCCCTCAAGAGAGTGTCTCCCTCGTGAGACTTGACCACAATGTCGTCGACATAATCTTCTGCGTTTCTACCCATCTGCTCTCCCAAGGCTATTCTCATCAGCCTGTGGAACGTGTTGTCAGCGTTATGCAGTCCGAAGGGTATGCAAACATAGCAGTACACACCACAAGGGGTGAGGAATGTTGTTTGCTTCTCGTCCTCTTTAGCCATCTTGATCTGGTGGTAACCCGAAAAGGCGTCTAGAAAACAAAGGAGGTCGCAGCTGGCGGTGGAGTCCACGATCTGGTCTATCCTTGGCACGGGGTATGGGTCCTTGGGGCAAGCTTTGTTGACATTTGTGTAGTCGGTGCAGAGCCGGCCTCCTCCAGCGGGTTTTGGAAAGAGCACGTCGTTGTAGAGCTATTTGGGGTGCGCGACTGTAACATCCCAAATGTAACTTTCCTAAATTGTATGCTTGTTATGTAATAAAGTGTGACATCATGACATCTTTAATCTTGAATTGCTTTTCAATTAAATAAATTACTTTCAAATTCAAATCCCATATTTAAATTCAAATGCTATTTCAAATCAATTCAAAATTGAAGTCTCAAATTAGTACAAATAATCATTTCAATAGTTTAATCTGTTTATTTTGAAGCTATAAAAAAATTTGCCAAAAAGTTTTATCTCTTTTCCCTTTTCTATTTTGTTTTAAAAATACAAAATAGAGAAGAATAAAAACCAAAAGAAAAAAAAAAGGAAAAAAAGAAGACTGGCTAGTTGGGCCATCTCAGCCCATCTCGGCCCATGGCCTGCTTCTCCCTCCTCCGTACGGAGGAGGTCGAGCACGCTTTCCAGGTCATGGCGCTGGCTCACTGCCAGGCGCGCCCCACCTGCCCCACTGCCTCTCCCCTCCTTCTTATCCTATGCTCCGTCCCGCGCCGCCAGCCCCAAAACCCTAACCCTAGCTCCCCGTAGCACGCCGTTCCCTCTCGTTTTTCCTCTCTGTCCGCCACAGGAAAAACCAGCGGAGTGCCGAGCCGCAGCGCCGTTCCTCCGGCCGTCGCTTTTCCTCCCCCTAACGTCATCCACTACGCTCGACGTGCTCCGTCCTCGACGCCCCAAGAGCCGGTCTCGGGAGTCACACGGGCAGCCGCGCGAGCTCGACCTCCCTGACGCCGCGCGGACACGATCGTCGTCCGCGACACCGTCTCCTTGCTAGCGGCCACCATGACCTCCCTCCGCCCGCCACACGCTTACCCATGGTGAGCCTCGTCCGCTCCGCCCTCTTCCCCCTCCAATTCCGTGCCGTAGCACCACTCGCCAGCGTTGCCAACCTCGGCATCGCGCACGGCCACGCCATGGCGAGCACTAACCCGAGTGCTCCGTGCCTCCCCTCTGCTCCTAGGCACTAAAACGAATCCCCCGTGCGCCGCCACACCTCGCACCCCCACGCACGCAGCGGCACCGCCCTCTTTGTGGTCGCCGGCGACGAACGTTTTCCCCGCCATGCTCACTTTCCTCCATGTCCAGTTTCGTCAAAACGAAACAGCTTCAGTTTTGTCAGAGGCTTTCTTTGTAGTTTCTGTACAAAAACTAAAACGCGTTATTCCTAACACCAACACTTCTCAGCCCGAGTGGCTAGCCGCGCCGTCCTGTCCGTGAGTGCGAGATCCCGAGTTCGAACCCCCCGTGCCCGTGGAAAAAATAAATGGCACCCCTTTTATGTTTTCCTCTCACTGACGGTGGGTCCCGTACGTCAGAGACAGATGCGTTGGGATTTAACCCAGAGCCCCCCTGTTCTCTGAGTTTCAACCTTTAGCCCTCACAAGAATTCTTGCTATCACGAACAGGTCCCTGGTTAATTACAGAAACAACCCTTGAACTAAAAAATGCAATAACTTTATTTCTATAACTCCAAATAAAATAATATTTATATGTTTTAATATCAAAAAAATGCAAGGAACATTAATATGTCATTCATATGCCATTTTGCATCATTTAATTTTATTGCTTAGTTAAATTAACAAATGCAACTAAATAATTAAATATGGAATGTGTGGGGTAATAAATATATAATGCCCTAATTCCATTTAATTTGATCTTATCATCTACACCCAGTCTTGACATACTATAAACATTTAATTTGATGTGTAGATAAATAATTTGCACCTAAATACTAAATATGGAATGTGTTGGGCAAATATCTAAATTATTGCCTATTCCATTTAAATTGATTAGATCACCATGCCATGCATTACATGTTAAACAACATTTAATTTGTAGGATACACAAATAATTTGCACCATAATTAATTGCGGGATTTCATCCGTGCTTTAATATGACCTAATCATCTCATACCATATTGCAACATCATTTTTTTGCGCATTTCCTTTATTGATTTTGTTTTCGTATTTGTTTGTGTTTGCTCTTCTCTGGTAAACGACGACGTGTCTGCTGCCGTTACTTTCATCCTTGAGATTCCAGCTTTTGTGCCGGGCCACGAGCTGCCATGCAAGCTTCTCCTAACCTGTTACACGACTGTTTGGCTTTCATCCTTGCCTTTTGATCTATGCTATCCAAGTTTACGATTCTTGAATTGCGATTCCATCATTTGTTATCCTGCAGCCCATACAACTTTATCCCCATATCCCATAACCTGTTGTATGTTTATCTGTTAGTCTTGTGAGTCGTAGTGCATGCATAAGGTTGGTTCTACGAGTCTGTTTGTCCTATGTCACTTATACTTAGCATGATAGGTTGTCTACTTTAATAAAATGTTATCTTCTGTTGGGAATTATAATTAAAAGATAAGGCACCGGCGGAATGTCTTGCGAGGTGCTTTGTTCTGCTAAGTGTCGACCTAGGAACTCAGTTCTTGTCCTTGGATCTATTTTTGAGCGCACTAACCGCTTGTGGGAGGCCCTATGGAGCCCCCCGCAGCTTCGATCTAATCCGCTTCTTATCCAGGGCGCCGCAAGTAGTTCGGGCTTTCCATTTGATACATGCATATGGTTACATAACGATCTCATGATGATGGAGTAGTCGATTCTCATATAGGGTGGCACGTTCTTAGAGTGCTACGAAGGTTGATCCGGCGGGTATTTGACCTGATTAGCCGTGCACACAATCATGCGGTCCCCTGGATGGGTTGTAGAGAAGAGATTTGCCGTGTTGAGATGCCCTACCTTTTTTCTATGCCTTTTGGGGTTGATCGAACAAGTACGGGTCCAGTAGTGCACCCCTGCAGGGTTTAATCTTATCGATGAGCCGTGTCCACGGTTATGGACGACTTGGTGATGATGCTGGCTAATAAGATCATAGACAACTTACACCTAATCATTGTTAATGAACTTGTCTAGTGATATAGAATTACTTTCACAATAACTGGTAACTAAAATTGTTCAATGTGTGAGTATTCCCGAATTGCTTCCTCATACTTGGTTGAGGGGGTTAATCCGAGAATGGGTTATGATTGGTGTTAGTTGTAGGTGGTATTCTTATGCTCTCTCTTATCCCTCTCTAAATTAGACGGAAGTTATAGCGTGTCTCTTTAGGTTGCTAGTGCTGCTGCCGCTAAGTCCACCTATCCCCATACTTTGGGAGTCTTTCAGTTTTGTAACTTGTTTTCTTAAGCTTGTTCGATACGCTCCGGTGTATTGACCCGTTCGCGGACTGTGGTTTTCTCTACAGTTGAGGATTCTCCGTACGACCAGGTGGGTGGTTATTTCGTGGAGCTCGACGACGAGATATACGACGAGAAGTTAGAGTTCCCCTGGGCTTCTTCCTGGTGGACCGCGTGGATGGGCCTTCTCTTTTCGTTTCGGCCTTGAGCCCTTTGCTTCTTGTCTGTACTCAGACCGGCTTGTTTTCCGCTGCATGATGTAATGTTGGGACATGTGTCCTCTGCTTGGTGACATTCGATATATTTGCTCAGTGAGAGTGTTGGATAATTATTTCCTTTCTTTGTGTCTTAGGTTCATCTTGTGATCTTCCACTATGTTAAAAACCAACTCGTATACCATGTGTGTATGATTTGAAGTATACGAGTTGGTAGGATTTTGGGTTCTTGCCTGCGCAATCTTGAGACGTATGTGTCGTTGGTGTCGCCAGGAGCTGTCGGCCGATGATCCATTCCGAGCCAGGCCTGCCTGTTTCCTGGGTTGGTATTACCCAGTATGCTCCTGGTTGTGTAGCCCAACCGATACATTTTGTTTGTGTCGCCCGAATTCAGGGTCTGACAGTTGGTATCAGAGCCTAAACGCCCTCAGGTTCCCTTCTACTAGTCGTTGTTTGAGTCTAGAAAAATATTTTGTAGTTATCAGGGAAAATCTTAAACGTGAGAGTAGGAATTCTGTTCTTTTACTTCTTTCCCCACCCACCCTCCCTGTTCTTCTGGTAAGGAAGTGTTACGATGTTTTCCCTTCTCATCTCTAATTTCAAATTAGGACATCACGTGTTCTGCATTTCTGTAGTACCATAGTTGCAGGTGTCTTCAAGGTGGTGCTTTTCATTTCAGAAGTTATCAACCTCTTCGACTACGTTCAGTTTCATTCTTGAATCAATCAGTTGTTTCTGCTCTTTTGGTGAAGTTACGTCAAGCTCAGTGGGTTTTTCCTCGTTCTAGTGCTAGTCTTCGTTCTTACATCTCTTTAAACCTTTCTTGAAGTAAACAAAATGGCGTACCATGATGGATGGCCATGTCTCGTTCCATGTTGTTTTTCTAGCAATCTGGAGTATTCCTTTAAGCGCTTGCATTGGATTTTGTTTATCCTATTATGGTGTTAACGTTGTGTCCTCCTCGGGATGGAGAGTGGCGAAGAAGATACTCAAATGCCATCTGAAATGAGGCAAGTGATGTCTCAGATGACGCAAGTTTTGAGTCACATTCAGCAAAACCAAGACCAGGGCAACTGCGGTGTGACAACTGTGGAGTTCCTCGAGCTCAACCCACGCACGTTTGATGTTCCCTCTGAGCCACTCGATGATGATGACTGGCTCCGTGAGATGAACAATGCTCTGGTTGTTTCCCATGTGTTCGATGAGGACCGTGTTCCTTTTGTGTCCTATCCTATACGCGGAAAATCCATGTCTTGGTGGGAGAACTTCCAACAGTTACGAGCACCAGGTGTTGTTATCACTTGGGATGAGTTCAAGGAGGCTTTCAAACGCCAGCATATTCCCGATGAGGTCATGGAAAGAAAGCGTGATGAATTCTATGACTTGACTCAGGGAAGCATGTATGTGCTGGACTATCAAGCTGAGTTCAACCGTCTGGCTCGTTATGCTCATGATGAGGTATCAATTGATGCCCAGAAGCAAGCCAAATTTCGCAGAGGTCTAAGCCCAAATCTGAAGTATGCACTCACCTTGTTCAAGTACGTTAACTTTGAAGAGCTCGTGAACACAACTCTCCGGGAGGAATTTGGCCATGAGATGTTTGAAGAATCTCGAAAACATGCTCTTGAAGGTGCTTCTTCTTCAGCAAACACCATGCCTCCACAGAAGCGTAGGCTTTGGGTTCCATATGCATCTCCAACTCAACCCACCTATCTCATTCTTGTGTGTCAGTAACCTTCGCTGAAACAACGAAGCTGCCTCTAGATCCCTTTTCTATTCCACTCATGATCCATTCTCCGGGAACACAAATGCAGACTTCCAGGGTAAGCCATGGAAACCTAATTCAAATTGGAGGTCATTTGTTCATGGCTTCCTTAATTCTTCTGTGTAACTCAGACATTGATGTCATTCTAGGCATGGATTGGTTGAAGGCCAACAAAGCTAAGATAGACTGTTACACAAAGAATATCTCTTTCTCATCCTTCTGGACAGATAGTCTATTCTCCAAATCAAACCTCTTCAGCTCAACTTTTCGCTCTCAATGTTCATCCTCTCCCTGCTATGGAAGATATACCGGTGGTCCGAGAATTTCCAGACGTCTTTCCTGAAGAATTGCCAGGTATGCCACCTGAAAGAGCCGTGGAGTTCGTTATTGAACTAGAACCAGTCACTGCTCCTATCTCCAAACGTCCTTACAAGATGGGCCCCAAAGAACTGGCTGAACTTAAGAGACGTCTAGAAGAGTTGGAAAGTAAAGGTCACATCCAACCTAGTACTTCTCCTTGGGGTTGTCCTACTCTGTTTGTCAAAAAGAGGGACACGACTGAGCGACTGGTTGTTGGCTACCGTCCTCTGAACAAGAAAACCATCAAGAACAAGTATCCCCTTCCTCGCATCAATGACCTGTTTGATCAACTAGCAGGCGCCAATGTTTTCTCCAAGTTGGACTTGAGGTCAGGTTATCACCAGATCAAGATCTGCAAAGAAGACATTCCAAAGACAGCTTTCACCACTCGTTATGGCCTCTATGAATACGTTGTCATGTCTTTCGGTCTCACAAATGCTCCGACGACTTTCTCACGTCTCACGAACTTCATTTTCATGGAATACCTTGATAAATTCGTGGTAGTCTATCTCGATGACATTCTTATCTTCAAAAACCGAAGAAGAACACGGAGAACATCTACGTCTTATCTTGTTGAAACTCCGAGAACATCGTCTCTACGCCATGTTCTCCAAGTGTGAATTCTGGCTTCCTAAAGTATCCTACTTTGGTCATGTCATCTCTTCGGAAGGCATTTCTGTTGATCCAGAAAAAGTGAAGGCCATTGTTAAATGGTTGCCTCCTACAACGGTGAAACAAGTCAGGAGTTTCCTTGGCATGTCTAGCTATTGCCGTCTATTTATTGAGAACTTCTCCAAAATTGCAAAGCCTCTCACCGATCTTACTACGAAGGATAGAAAGTTTGTTTGGACTCCAAAGTGTGATGAGAGATTCAATCTCTTGAAAGCTAAACTCACTTATACTCCTATTCTTGTTGGCCCAGACACTTCCAAATCTTCTGCGATGCATCTCTTCAAGGACTAGGCGAAGTCCTCATGCATGAACGCAAAGTTGTGGCTTATGCTTCTCGTCAGTTGCAGCCTCATGAGCTCAACTATCCTACACATGATCTTGAACTTGCAGCAATCATGTATGCCCTAAAGGCTCGGAGACCTTATTTGTTGGGGCACAACTGTGAGATCTTCAACGATCACAAGAGTCTCAAATATCTCTTCACTCAACCAGATTTGAACCTCAGGCAAACAAGGTGGCTTGAGAAGCTCTCAGATTACGATCTTACCATCTCTTACACTACAAGCAAAGCTAATGTAATGGCTGATGCTCTTAGTCGCAAGTCCTATTGCAACAACCTCATGGTTGAGGACATCCAACCTCCTCTTCATGAAGAGTTCAAGAAGCTCAATCTCCAAGTGGTTCCTTCTGGTTATCTTGCAAACTTGATTGCCACTCCTACACTTGATGATAAAATCCGTGCCGCACAGTTGCGTGATTCTGGTGTCAAGAATATCAAAGACAACATTGGCAAGGATAAGTACAAGAGTTTCTCTCTGGATGACAAGGGTACCTTGCTCTTTGAAGAACGCATTGTAGTGCCCAAGCTTGACAGCTTAAGAGAGCCCATTCTCAAGGAGGCTCATGATACTCTGCTTTCTATCCACCCTGGCAGCACAAAGATGTACCAGGATCTCAAGTCTATCTATTGGTGGACCAGGATGAAGCGTGAAATTGCTCGCTATGTGTCTTAGTGTGATGTTTGCTGTCGTGTAAAGGCAGTTCATCAGAGACCTCCTGGACTTCTTCAACCACTGCAAATTCCTGAGTGGAAATGGGACAAGATCGAGATGGACTTTGTTACTGGGTTTCCAAAGTCCAAGAAAGGCAACGATGCAATCTTTGTTGTCCTTGATCGTCTCTCCAAAGTGGCTCATTTCTTCCCAGTCAAAGAGACAGTATCAGCTAGTCAGTTGGCAGAACTCTATATGACAAGAATGGTTCCTTTGCATGGTGTTCCTTTGGCAATAAGCTCGGATCGTGGAAGTATCTTCACTTCTCGATTTTGGGATAGCTTTCAGAAAGCCTTGAGTACCAAACTTATGTTCAGCACAACTTACTGTAACATCCCAATTTTGCTAAATTTTAAAACTTTGCATTCATGCATCATTCATCATTTAGTCATAACAATTTATTACATAAGTACAATTTTTATTTGCAATTAAGAGTTTAAATAATTTATAATTCCATAAAGAGCTTATTTAAACCTCCTAAATAATTATAATTTTCATAATTTATTTAATAGGCAAGAATAATACGAAAAGGTTCTAAATTTTATAATCTTTCAAAAACATATTTTTATGAATTTTTCTAAAGTATTTTGGCTGAGTATAAAAATCATTTTGAGTAAATAGTGAAAACAGAAATTATTTAGAGAAAAGAAAAGAAAAAAAAGGAAACGGGCCATCCTCCCTATCTACCGCGCGCGCGCATCGGCCCAGCAACGGCCTGGCGGCCCGCGCTCCCTCTCCCTCTCGCTGACAGGTGGGACCCACCTGTCAGGTGAGTCTTCCACCTCCGGAACGAATCCCGCGCGGATTTCTCTCCGATTCCGATCGTTTTGGACGCCAAAATTCGTGGAGATGTTTCCTTTTGCGCCCCCCATATAATCCCCACCCCTTCCGCCTCAACCCGCGCCCAAACCCTAGCCTCCTCCACCTCCAGGCCGCTCGGATTTCCGAGCTCCGCCGCCGCCATTTCCGACGGTGAGTTTTAGCAACTCCGGCGGCATCCGCTGCCCCCGAGCCCTTCTTCCCCTCTGGTTCTGTTTACTATAACCGTGCGCATCTTCGTGACTTCGTGGTTGGTCTCCTACCACAGCTGAACGTCGTCCCCATCCGCGAACCCCGCCGCCGGCCGCAAGCACCAACTCCGGCGAGAATTTCCCGGGGAACGGCGACGCTCCGAAGAACCACGCTTCGCCACCGACCCTGCCTCGTCGTCCTCTACGTAACGGTAAGACTCGTTCGTCCCCTCGACCTCTAGGACTTGAACGCGCACGACGCCGGCCGTGGCGCCGCCGCGGTCGGAGGACCTCCGGCGAACTCGCGCCGCCCGCGCCGAAGCTCTGGTTGTGAACCGTTGGATCTAGATCCAACGGATCTAGATCCGTTTAATCCCGAGCGTCCGTTTTTATGTAGATCGGACGGCCGCGCTTCCGATCCGCGTCGAAGCGGTACCGTCCAATAGGATCGTGCCACGTAGCCCTCTTATTTTCTTTTTCGCAGGAATTTTATAAATAAAACAGAAATTATGCAAAACTTAGAAAATTCATAACTTTTGTTCTGTAAATCCAAATTCAATGATTTTTATATCCACGGATAGCCCTTCTAATGTAGTTTATTTCCAGATCATTTGTTTTTACATTTGATAAATAATAATACATAAGATCATCCGAGGAGTAATTCGGCTATTTAATCCATAACTTAAATAATAAAAATGTTTTACATATAAACACAATTGTTTTAGGTTTAGGTTAACAACCTCTGCCCAAGAATATTAATATGTATCTTATTTGAAAACTTTCTTAGAACAATAAAAGTTGAAATGGTATAATCTAAGTTTTGCTATATTGTTTTCAATTATTAAATTGTTAAGTGAAATGAGAAATTCGTAGAAATTGCATCTCATGCATTTAATAACAGAGAATATAAGTTATGGATAAGTGTGTCTAATTCTACACATGGCATATCATGCATGCATACATCTTTTATTTGGTGTTGTGAGATATTGTGTGGATATTTATTTGTATGCATTGCTTGTGCTAGATATTGAAGGAGAGGAAGGATCTGCGTGTGATTGTTATTCTTGTTGTGCCTGCCCCTCCTGCTGCCAAGGCAAGTGACTTCATAAAACACCTACTATTTTATTCTATTGCATATCTAGTGTTTTCAAACAGTATTTGCAAAAGTAGTATGCATGATAGGTTTTTGGGAGATTGTAGTATGCTATGCAAACCTTTTAGGTTTCCCCTTAGAAATTCCAGATTAGACCCCTATTATAATTTAGTGGAAGCACCTGCTGCAAAAGTGATTGTTTTATGGTTGATGTGATAAAAGAAAATTTCCACTAAATTAATTTAACGCCTGGGTGGATTGGGTCGATCGAGGAGGTTTCAAGTTGAGTGGCTTCTCAGGGCCAAGTGTCATTGTTGTCTTCGCCCAGGGTAGTTTCTACTTACTTGGGGCCATGATATGCGGTGTTAACCTGAGTTGCTCATTTGTGGTAGGCCACCCAGGGCTATGAGATTTAAGTATACACTAAGTCTAGTTGCTTATCGTGCAACCATTGGTCATTATGGGCTCTGTCTTGATGGAGTAAGTTGTTGTGGACCTGGGTCAAGAGATTGATGGTGGTAGAGTTGATAGGATGGTGGTAATCTCTTAGTATGATCATGGGAAAGCAACTTCTGAAAAGTCTCGTCTTGATCTTCTCCTTTTCCTTCTCACTAAAGGAGTGTAGAGGATAGTTTGGGTTGATTGAGTCTAATGGTGAAAGTGCACACCCTCTCGAGAGTTAAAACCTAAGATCTTAGCCGTGTCCCCGGCATCGGACAATTTGAGTAACTACACAAGGCTGTGTTCTGAAAATTTTCTCATCTCAAATTTCTTAATAAAACTTTGTTGGGTGAACATGGGTAGGAGACATGGACTTGTCTCGAGATTTGTCTCTGAAGGAGAAGATATTGATTTAAGAAAATTGTTTATCAAAAGTAGGAGAAAATTTGCTTTGCGCAATAGCCTTGAGCTCCACCAGCCAAAATAAGCATATAGTTATAGCTAAATAGAACATTAGGAAATTAAAGTCACTTGCCACCACAATTCAATTGTGCTGACCCTTAATAGCTGGGCTGCAACTAAACCTTGCAGAATGTCCGAATGAGGAGTAAGGGGGTCGTCTTCGAGCTACAACCAACATGATTTGCCAGTGGCTTCATGGAGAAGATGTAGCTCCATGGTACCTTTAGTATTGCGTTTGAACTCTGAAATAAAGTGTGAACTATTTATTCAGCTAGCGTTTCCGCTATGCTAAGTTGTAAGGATATTTGTTTTTTGATCATTCGTCTCGTTCTGTAATAAACTATGACATTGTACTGTGATATTACATCTTATTGGAGAATGTGAGACTTATGTGATCCAAGTCTTTCCATTATTCATATGTGCCATTGCTTTCGTAAGCATGGGCACTACAGATGGTATCAGAGCACGAATGTTGCCTATAGGCTCGAAACCCGTAGGATTGGATACAAACCCTAAAATAATTATTATTAATTAATAAAATTCGAAATACCAGACTTCTTTTCTTATAATATGTTCCTTACCTTCTACATTCTTATTTTGTTTCATCTCCTTAATTCTTATCCCTTCAAAATTCTTGTAGATGAAGAACTTCACTCGAGAGTTATCCCCGCAGAAAGGAGACCAGTACTACTTTAGTGACCAGCTCCTCAGTATTTCCAAAAACCTGAGGTTGACGCCGCCAGTCTTCAGGGGCAAAGAAATTATGTCAGAAGATTACCCTGAAGGACGCTGGAAGATCGAGGCAGAAGTTCTCCCTCGTCTTGATCCTCCTGGATCGCAGCTGATCCGTTTCCGATCTAGATACCCCAACTGGAAGAATGGAGTGGAGATGGCGATGCTGGAGACCTTGTCACGCCTCATTGAACAGTTCTATGACGAGATCAAGCCCAACTCCATCTTTCGTCACTTTGCCAGGAGAGATAGCATTGGACAACCCGTTCAACCCTCACTTAGGGGTATGAAAGAGAAGCAGCATGGAGACCTTGGAGCTCATTGCCATAACTTGGATATTCTGGGACAAGAGATCTTCTACATGGCAGATTTAAGGCGCGTCCACCGTCACGTTAAGGAAAACTTAGAAGAAGAGAAGGATATTCTTCGTGTAGAAGTTCAGGTGCTAACGAAGGAGAACAAGGAGCTGGAAAACAAGATTTACCTGCAAGATGATAGGATTGCGCAGAAGGATGCCCACATTTTGGCATTGCAGGCTCAGTGTGCTCATTCGTGTGAACAACTAAGCCAAATGGAACTTCAGGCAGAGAAGAATCACCCCCCTGACGCTCCAGAGCCCCTAGTGATAACCTATCCCGATGAGGACACTCCCAAGGAAGCCACATGTGTCAAGAAGCGCAAGTGTGGGAACACCCGCAAATACATAAGGAGTTTCAAAATTTGATTAGAAAGACCACCAGTTATCCTTACCTTACGAGTATTTCTCCTTATCTCATCGAAGTTGTATTGACCCACCAATTTGTGGTGAGGCAGTACCTTGAAAACCATGTCCTAGCTTGGTTTGCAAGTCTCTAAAATATCGAATTTATAAAATACTTCGGCTGTGTCTGTTTGTTATGTTTCTGTGAAGTGTGTTGATGTGCATGGGTAGATTTTTCCTTTGTAGTCTCTTTCTATCTCTACTTACATATGCTCACACCATACAGATGCCTCCACGTCGTGATCCTGACAACAACAATGCCAACGAAATGATGCAACAAATGATGGCAGCCCAGACACAGTTGATGACCATGATGGCTCAGTTCATGGCAAACCAAAACAATCCACCACCCCCACCACCGCCGCCACCACCACCCCCACCCCAAGTTGACCGCCTTGCTAGGTTCTTGAGGCTCAGACCCAACAAATTTTCCACTGCTATTGAACCAATCGTAGCCGATGATTGGCTACGCTCTGTGAACAAGGATCTAGTTACTTGCGAGTGTACGGAATTGGAGAAAATAAGGTTCACTTCCCATCTACTGGAGGGGCCAGCGGCACAGTGGTGGGAAACATATCAGATCACTCACCCACTTGAAGGACTTACCTGGGAAATCTTTAAAGAAGGTTTCCGCAATGCTCACATCTCAACTGGGATCATGAATCTGAAAATGGATGAGTTCCGTACCCTGAGACAAGGAAATCGTCCTCTGAGGGAGTACATGGAGGACTTCAATTCCCTCTCACAATATGCCCAGAGGATGTAGACACCGATGCAAAGAGGTAGTATAAGTTTCTAAATGGACTCAATGGTGAGCTGAAAATACCATTGTCTGTGGCCTATGCTCCCAATTATCAGGATCTTCTTGATCATGCCATTACCCTGGACAGCAACATGAAGAAGGAGGAGAATAGGAAAAGGAAGTTCAGCGCCAATAAGTACAACACTAATCTGATGCAAAAGAAACCATACGTTCCAGAGAACAATGGGAGTCACCACAGTCACAAGAGTGGAAGTGGCCACAATCATAATGGTCATATCCATAAAGTAGGAAATTCCGGATACAGAGGAAATGGACAGGGTGGTAGTGGACACAACCACCCGTTCAATGGGAACAATAGTGGAAAAGAGCAACACCGCCACAACAATGAACCTAAACGAGATATTAGTCAAGTGACTTGCTACAAGTGTGGGAACAAGGGATATTACTCAACAGACTGTCCAGAGAAGAAGAAGGCGCCGGAAGCATCAAAACCTAATCCTTTCCAGAAGGCACAGGTGAAATTGGTAAACACTCCTTTCCGGTAAACCTGATAATATTAGAGACCCAGGGTATGGATGTTATACTCGGTATGGATTGGTTGGCCAAGTTTGAAGGAGTATTGGATTGTGCGAATAGATCCATTACACTCACCACTCCCGAGAAGAAGAAGATCAGATACAAATCCAAATTTGAATTTAAGAAAGTTAAGCTAAATTCTCTTAAGGGGGTTAGCTTGGGAGACGTTCGAGTGGTAAGAGATTACCCTGATGTTTTCCCCGAAGAACTACCGGGAATGCCACCCGATAGGGATGTTGAATTTCTTATAGATTTGGTTCCCGGAACGGGACCCATAGCCAAGAGACCATATCCAATGGCCGTAGCTGAATTGAAAGAACTAAAGAAGCAGTTAGAGGACCAACTACAGAAAGGATTCATCCGCCCAAGTTCATCACCTTGGGGAGCACCCATTCTGTTTGTAGAGAAAAAGGATAGTACTCAAAGGCTAGTCACGGATTATCGAGCAATCAACGAGGTGACGATCAAGAACAAGTACCCGCTACCGAAAATTAACGAGCTTTTCGACCACCTAGAGGGTGCTTCGCTATTCTCTAAGATCGATTTGCGATCAGGATACTTTCAAATGAAAGTAAGAGAACTAGATATACCAAAAACTGCCTTCACTACCAGATATGGATTATATGAGTACACTGTAATGCCGTTTTGTAGCGTACCTGCACTTTAAATAAGGCAGATACCTGTGTATAGTGCAAATCCCTGGATCGATTCATTTGCACACACAGTTTACGATGTAATATCACAACAAAGCGTCAATTTTATTACATCGATGATCCAGAATTACAAAATATTCGATACAAGTTGCATAGCATAAAGCTAGCATTGAAAAAGTACACAGCGGAATTACAATAGCAGTGAGTCTCTATCACTTTCATGCTGCCACAGGCAAAAACATGTTGGTTGTAGACTCAAAACCTATCAATGAAACCTCACTCGTCATCTGAACAATCTGCAATAAGAAAATATTGCAACAACGTGGGTCAGATTCCATTAAAATGGAGTCTGGCAAGTGACACTATGGTGGACACTTAATGGAATAACTCTAAAGCCTATATGCATAATTGGCTGGTGGAGTTCAAGGGTATTTTGCATAAAGCCAATTTTTCCTATCTCTTTGTAAAACACTTTCTTCTATTCAAGACAAGTATGGCATGAAAACCATAAATCTCATCTTCCCTTGTTCACCCATCAAGTTTTATTTCTGAAGTTGGAATGGTGGAATCCTCCGTTGACGTCCGTGATCCGCTGCTCAAATTGTCCGTACCGGGGACACGGCTAAGTACTTAGTTTTACACTCTGCAGAGGTTGTGAACTTTCACCTTTAGACTCAATTTGTCCGAGAAATCCTATACACGCGGAGTGTATTATGGAAAGGAGAGAATTGAGACAAGAACTTTCAGAAGAAGAATGCAACCCTATTAGCAAGACCCGTTCCACCTATCATCCCCCTACATCTGCTTGTCAAGCTGACAGGTTGCACCCTCACAACTTAATTATTATAGACAGAGCCCATTGTCAAAAGGCTGCACGGGAAGCAATCGTCACTCGGAGTTCTTCAGATTCCTCTGTTCCCTGGGTGGCCATCCACAAGTGCACTCTCAGGTGAAAACCACCATGCTCATGGCCCTAAGTATAGTAGAAACTATCTTAGGCGAAGACCACCACAAGCACAGCCCTGAGTAGCCACTCAACATAAACCATTCAACCAATCCACTCAGGAGATTCATTAACTTAGTGGATGTGTACTCTCAGGTGAAAACCACCATGCTCACGGCCCTAAGTAGAATAGACATTCATCCTAGGCGACGACAACCATGAGCACAACCCTGAGTAGTCACTTAACATTTTGTAAAACTTTTCATCAATTGCTTAGCATCAATACATCTACTAAGTATGATATAGGATCCTAGACACAGGAGTAAGGGAATTCTACACAGGTTTAGCATAGCAATACTATCCTACTCATGCATATAAAAATACTAAGTAATGCATATAGAAAATAATAGGAAGTTTATGAGGTGTGCCACTTGCCTTTGAATGTTGTCGTTGTTCACAACTCTTTTCAACTATACTCGGGACTCTCCGTTCAATCTAACAATATGGACAAGCAACAATACAACAATCAACAGCAAGCACAACTCCACAATACACACAAAACACATACTAGATGAATAAATAAGTTTTATAAAACTTTCTAAGGAAATATGTTTATGCATGATGTGCAAAATACTTAGAGAAAATTACTAGCTCTATTCTTCGAGGTGATCAACAATTATTATCAACTCTTTGTAAATTGGATATTCACTAAAGTGAGAGAGACAGACACCCGGCCAGCCACTTAAATTGTGGAACATGTATCATGTACGTGGACATGTAAGGTTTGTTTCAAGGCCGCTTCATCCCACTATGCCGCTAGGATCCAACTACTTCAAGATGATAACATCATGATCAAAATTTGTTTAAGTCAAATGTGAAAGACAAGATTAGAAGGGAGGGGAAAAGATAGAAAGAGAGATGTAGTTGTCCTCCAGGCTTCATCTCCAGACTTGGTGGTTCTTGTATCCTCGAGGCTGGTCTTGGATTTACTTAGTCATCATGAAGTCTAACAGAAGAAGGAGGGAGAAAGAAGAAGAGGGAGAAGGACTTAGAAAATATTTATGGTTGGTCTTCATGAACTTCTTCTTGATCTTCCTTCTAAGTGCTCCTACTCCTTGGAGATTCTTCTGGAGTCTCGTTTGGCTAAGTCCTTCATTGGTCTTCCAGCTCCATGTTTAAAAATTTCTAAGTGTCTAAGTGTAGCACTTCAGAAAATTGCTAAGTTTGAAAATAAACCTTACTTTGGGAAAATGGGGAGGAGTTTTCCTTATGGGAAAATATAACTACTAAATAAATATGCTATGCATGACATGCAATTTTAATTCATAATACTAATTTTTGTGATGTTTATAAAGTATGCATAAATTTATAATTGCAAATTTATTAGTTTATAATTTTTGGAAAGTATAAAAGGAATAATTATCAGATTAAAGTTTTCTATGATTAATATTTCTATAACAAATTAAATAGTGTTAATAGACAGGGGTATTTTAATTAAATTTATAGCAATTTACTTTAATCAAAATTAATATTTTTATTAATAGTTATGTTGAAAATAGTCAAACTATTCAAATTAAATATATATAACTATGAATTCATTCAAAAATTACTCAAAAATATTTTATAGCAGTGGCATCAATTTATAAATATTCTAAAGTTTCTAAAACAATTTTATTTGTAATTTTTGGATTTATAGATTTAAAGTTATGGCAAAAATACAAAAAATTCATCATTTGAAATTTGAATATTTTCAACTAAGTCAAATTTGAATTTTGGCAGATCCAAATTAATCTACATGTCAAGGGCTTTCCAAATATATAAAAATATTTGCATTTGGATAAACAGAGAAAAATATATGATAGTTTGAATAGGCAGGGGCTTTTCCGCAAAACTGCCATTTTTAATTTAATTAGAAAACGAATTTCCACGCTGGCGCTGACTGGACCCGACGCGGCGCTGACTAGGCATGCTACGTAGGCGCTGACGTGGTTAAGTGATTGAATCTGGATCGTCAGATCTGGATCTGACGGTCCAGATCTGATCTTACCGGTTGACCAATACTTCTAATCGTGACCGTATAAAATAGATCGGACGCTCACCGTGCGATGGAGAGGAGGTGGCGGCGGAAACTCGCCGGAGTTGGAGGAGATGGCGGCGGTGCTCCCGGGAGAGGACGGCGCCGGGGTTGTAGCTCCTCCCCGGATGAACGGAAGGCAGCTCCGGGCGCGGCGCGTCGCGGGGAGGGCGATGGAGGCGGCGGCGTCTTCCCGTTCTTCCCGGAGCAGCGTGAACACGCGAGCGGAGCCACGGGTACTCCGGCGACCTCGGGTCGAGCACGGACTCGTCGTTCTGGCGCCTAACAAGTCACGGGAAAAATAAGAGAGTTGCGCACGGACGAAGCAGAGGAGATGGGACAGAGGAGAGAGCACGAGGTGGTCTTTATTCACCGGAACTCGAGGAAAACACCGGCGGCAATGGCGAACTCCGGCGATGCAATTTGACGGCCTGAGGGCGTTTCGAGCTAGGGTTTGAGAGGGGAAATGCGGAGGAGGGGCAGGGGGTTTAAATAGCCACGACCGCACGTTAAATCCGTGCCTTAATCGTGCGGATTTGGAGAAGGAAACTCCGGTGGTCTCGGGCGCGATTTGGGGCAAGGTTGAAGACGGGCTGACGTCAGCATGACGTCAGCAATTTTTCTTTTTCTATTTTTCTTATTTTTCTTTTAATTCATATATTTTGATTTATTTGTCCAAATGAGGTCAAACAAATTTCTAAAAATTTGTAAAACTATTATCTTTCTGTTAAACCAATTGTGGGAGTGTTTTGAACACTTTTCAAAAATAATAATTTCGAAATATTGATTAAATGTAAAATTGACACTTTATGTTTAATTTAAAACTAGGGTTTAATAAATTTTAATTTTGGCTAAATAAATTATATGAAAAACCCATATTCAATTTTGTTTGAATTTAAGTTATTTAAACTTGTTTTGCAGAAATCATTCTTTCTTATTTTGGCATGGTATTAAAGAACAAAATATAACTAAAATGAGAAATATAATGAATTCCATTTTTAATTCTAAATGTTTTGTACACCATTATGTTTTATATTATGCTTAATCATTTGAAAAACTTCATATCAACTTTGGAAAGAATTTTAGATTTAATTCATTTCATTATATAGAATATATTAATCATTTCATGCCTTGGAAATAAATGAAATTTATTTAAGCAAAAGAAATGCTTATTTGGCTAAGTGGTTGGACTCAATTTCTTATAAGTGAACTATTTACTTAAAATAAAATGGATTGTAGTTTGTAAAATATTTGTCAATTTACATTTTAAGGTTTTTGATATACAGTGGATAATAACCTGTTTAAACTGTGACATTTGAAATATTAAATTCTTTCTAATAAGTTTGGAGTCTTTTATAGTTGGTTTCCTTAGGTATTTAATATTTTATTTTAATAAAAGAAAAGTTTTAAATTTTAGTGATTTTTGAACATTATATAATGTTGGAATGTTACAGACTTCGCTTGAGAGGATTCGCCTAAGGACGAGATCGCTTGCCTCCAGACTGCGCGAGCGCACATGACGGCTGTGATAGCGTCGTCGGTCTTGCTGGTACTTTGCCGCTCTGAGGGTGCCACAGACCCTCGAGAAGCAGCAGGTCGTCGTTGTGGAGGTCCTCTTGCGTGTCCTTATTGAAGACAAGGACCCATGGGGATCCGTGCTTGATCTCTGCGGGGAGGACTGCTTCGGCTCCATAGACGAGGGTGAAGAGTGTTTCGCCAGTAGGATTTGGGTGAGTTGTGCGTATGGACCAGAGCACAGATGGGAGCTCGTTGATCCAGCCCTTCTCGTGGCCCATGAGGATGTTGAAGGTTTTGGTCTTTAGGCCCTTGAGGACTTCTGCATTTTCTCGCTCGGCTTGACTATTGCCCTGTGGATGAGCCACCGAGGCGAAGCAGAGCTTGACACCGAGTTTTTCGCAGTAAGCCCGAATGATGCCGCTGGTAAATTGCGAGCCATTGTTGGTGATGATGCGATTAGGCACTCCGAAGCGGAAGACCAGGCTCAGATGAACTTCACCGCTACTCCGGCTGGGATGGTGCGCGTCGCTTCGACCTCGGGCCACTTGGTGAACTTGTCGATTGCCACAAAGAGGTAGCGGTTGCCCCCTTGCCACTTTGGGAAAGGTCCCAAAATGTCCAGCCCCCAGACCGCGAACGGCCATGAGAATAGGATGGTCTGGAGCCCTAGCATCGGCTGATAGATTTGTTTGGCGTGGAACTGGCAGACACCGCAAGCTTGGATTATGGTGACCGCATCTTGAAGCGTTTGCGGCCAGTAGAATCCGCTCCTGAAGAATTTGCCTGCGAGGGTGCGTGCGCACGAGTGGTGGACGCACTCTCCGCTATGGATGTCCTTGAGCACCCTTCTGCACTCCTCGGGAGGGACGCATTTGAGCATGATCCCATTTGGACGCTTGCGGATAGGTCTCCTTCGAGGATGTAGTACGATTTTACATGTCGAGCGATTCGCTCTGCTTCCGCATCTTCCTCGAGGAAAATTCTCTTGGTGAGGTAATCTTTGAGCTCGTCAATCCAGCATGTTTCTTGATGTGCCACTGTGAGAAACAGACGCTCCCCTGTATGAGGACCGCAATCGGGAGCCCCAGCTGTAGGAGGTGGTGGGAGTACTTCGTCTGCACTTGCGGTCGTAGTTTCTTGTGGCTGCTTAGTGGATGCCTTGATGAGCCTTTCTTCAAAGACGCCCGCCTGCTGGGCCTGACTTCGCGATGCTCACTTGGCGATGTCGCCAGCCTCCTGGTTTTCTTTCCTCAGGATGTGCATGAGCTCCATGCCCCTGAAGTGCTTCTCGAGCTTGCGGACCTCTCCAAGGTATGCGGCCATGCGATCATCTTTAGGCGTGTAGCTTTTGTTGGAGAAATTGACAAGCAGCTGGGAGTCGCCCTTGACGAGTAAGTGCTTGACGTCTAGGGCGATGGTGGCCATTGGCCGACGAGAAGGCCCTCGTATTCAGCGATGTTGTTGGAGATCTTGTCGATTGTGAAGCACAACTGGACATAGTAGTAGAGTTTGTCGCCTTTGGCGGGGTCAAGACAACGCCTGACACGCCATTGCCGCATGCGAAGGCTCCGTCGAAGTGCATGGTCCAGTGGCTGGGCATCGTGTCTCCAGACGGCTCAGTCTCTTCTCCTTGAGGCTCTTCAGGGCTTGGGTCAGTCCATTCGGCGACAAAGTCTGCCAGCGCTCTTCCCTTGATGACTCTTGTGGTGTCGAAGCGCAAATTGAATGGTTGTAGCTCTATGTTCCATCCCGCGACACGATATGTGGTGTTAGGTTTGCGCAGGATCTGCTCAAGAGGGAAGGAAGTGACCACCGTGATGGTGTGGCCCTGGAAGTAGTGTCGTAGCTTCCTGGAGGCGATGAGGAGCATGACGAGGAGCTTCTGCTACATTGGGTACCGTTCCCGAGCGTCCTGCAGTACTGTACTGACGAAGTAGACGGGGTGCTCGACAAGGGTTGTCAATGGAGGTGCAGCGTTAGCTCTCTGTGGAGGCTCTTCAGGGCCCCTGTCGAGATCGGCCTTTGGAGGGGTCTCGGCAAGTGTGTTCGCGGCAGACTCGACTTGACGTTGTGGTCCTGGCGGTGGGTATGTGGAGTCTGCATCTTTGGCGAGATCTTTGTCAGGTGGCTTTGGACTTGGAGTGGCAGTGCTTTTATTAGAGAGGACTGGCTCTTCTCTTTCGGCCACCAGGATGGCGCTGGCGGTCTGAGGAGTGGCTGATAGGTACAACTTCAGATGTTCGCCTGTCCTGGGGGCCACCATGACTGGTTGGCTGGCCAAGTACCTCTTCAAGTCTTCAAAGGCTTTTTCCGCTTCAGCGGTCCACTTGAACCTGCCGGACTTTTTCATTATCTTGAAGAATGGCAAGGCTCTCTCGCCGAAATTGGATATGAAACGGCCCAGACTGGTCATGCAGCCTACCAAGCGTTGCATGTTCTTGAGGCGGCGAGGAGGCTGCATTCCCTCTATGGCCTTGATCTTGTAAGGTTAGCTTCTATGATGCGATGGGACACGAGAAATCCGAGAAGTTTGCCTGAAGGTAACCCGAAGACGCACTTGGCGGGGTTCAACTTGATGTTCACTTGGCGCAGGCTGGCGAAAGTTTCCTCGAGATCTGTCAGACCCTGGATTCGGACGTCACAAAAGAGACGTACAGGTTGGGCCACACAACTAGGAGCATACTGGGGTTACCAGTCCCAGGAATCAGGCAGGCCTGGCTCGGAATGGATCATCGGTCGACAGCTCCTAGCGATCCCAACGTCACGTACGTCTCACGATTGCGCACGCAAGCAATCCAAAATCCTACCAACTCGTATACTTCAAGCATACGCACATGGTATACGAATCGGTTTGGAAACAGAATGGAAATCACAGGATAAACCTAAGACACAAAGAAAGGAAATAAGTATACAAAGGTCTCACTGAGCAAATATATCGAATATCTCCAAGCAGAGGACACATGTCCCAACATTACATCATTCAGCGGAAACATGTCGGTCTAAGTACAGACAAGAAGCAAATAGGCACAAGACCGAAACGAAAAGAGAAGGCCCATCCACGCGGTCCACCAGGAAGAAGCCCAGGGGAACTCTAACTACTCGTCGTAGATCTCGTCGTCGAACTCCACGTAGTAGCCACCCACCTGGTCGTACGGAGTCTCCTCAACTGTAGAGAAAATCCACATCCCGCGAATGGGTCAATACACCGGAGTGTATCAAACAAGATAAAGCTAACAAGTTACACAACAGAAAGACTCCCAAAGTATGGGGTAGTTGGAGTTAGCGGCAGCAGCACTAGCAAACCTAATAGAGACACGCTACAACTTCCGTCTAATTAGAGAGGGATAAGAGATCGCATAAGTAACCATCTACAACTAACACCAATCATAACCCTTTCTCGGATTAACCCCCTCAACCAAGTATGAGGAAGCAATTCGCGAAAACTCACACGCTAACAGTTTTAGTTACCATTTAATGTGAAAGTAATTCCATATTACTAGTCAAGTTAATTAACAATGATTAGGTGTAAGTTGTCTATGATCTTATTAGCCAGCATCATCACCAAGTCGTCCATAACCGTGGACAGACTCATCGATAAGATTATACCCTGCAGGGGTACACTACTGTACCCATACTTGTATGATCAACCCAGTCAAAAACATTAGGGCCTCTCAACCCAACTCTTTCCTTCACCGCAACAAGTCCAAGGAGCCACGGGAGCTATGCTGGTCTCGGCCAAAAGGGTGCGGATTTCCGCAGGACACACGCCTCCGCACCAACAGGCCACGCCTTATATGCATGTAACAGGGCACACCGCCAAAGTAAAAATACTACACTAGTATCAATGCATATGAGACAAATGAAAAACCCGAACTAGGTGCGGCTCCCGGACAAGTTGAAGTTCCTGTCAAAGTCGAGGGGGGCTCCATTGGGCCACCCACAAGTGGTTAGTGCGCTCAAAATTGGATCCGAGGACAAGAACTGAGTTCCTATGTCGACACTTAGCAGAACAAAGCACCTCGCAAGGCCTTCTGCCAGTGCCTTATCTTTTAATTATAATACCCAACATATAACAACGTTTTATTAAGGTGGACAATCTATCATACTAACGACTCGCACAACCAACTCTAAGCATGCGCTACAACTCGCAAGCCCAACAGATAAACATGCAACGGTAATAGGATATGGGGATAAAGTTGTATGGGCTGCGGGATAACATGTGATGGGTTCGCAATAAGAATCGAATACTAGGGTAGCAGAGATCAACGGCATGTATGAAAATCAAACAGCCTGTAACAGGTTAGCAAATCTTGCCTGGCAGCTCGTGGCCCGGCACAAAAGCTGGAATCTCAAGGATGAAAGTATCGACAACAGACACGTCGTCGTCTAACCAGACAAGACCAAAACATAGACAATAGGAAACATAATCAATTCAAGGAAATGCGCAAACAATTGAGGTTGCAATATGGTATGCGATGATTAGGTCATATTAAAGTGGGGATGAAATCCCGACAATTAATTATGGTGCAAATTATTTATGTACACATCAATTTAAATGTGTATTAGGATGGAAAGACATGGCATAGATGATATGATCAAATTAAATGGAATTAGCGCGTTTTATACTTATTACCCCACACATTCCATATTTAATTATTTAGTTGAATTTATTAATTTAAACTAAGCAATAAAATTAAATGATGCAAAATGGCATAAGAATGGCATATTAATGTTCATTGCATTTTTTAGATATTAAAACATATAAAGATTATTAAATTTGGAGTTATAGAATTAAAGTTATTAGCATTTTAATTCTAGGGTTGTTTCTGCAAAAGACAGGGACTTATCCGTGATAGAAAATGTGTCTGTGGGGTTTTAAATGCTAAAGCAGGAAGCACAGGGGGCTCTGTGCAATTCTACCTCGCAGAGATAACTCTCCCCGAACTTTTGTTACCGCGCGTGATCCACACCTGAGGCTGACCCGTGGGCCCAAGGCCACGCTGTCGCACCCAGTCGCTTACGGGTGTGCCAGAATTGTCAGTGGCTTGGAAAAAACTGAAAAAAGTGAGGCTTTTATTCGGCATAGCGGGGGATCGAACTCGGGCGGGCGGAGAGTGATCGATGGGCTGCGCTAGCCACTAGGACGGAGTAATGCTTGATGTTAGGATACACGTGTGGACGGAGGGCTCGCATATTGGGTCATCGAGGACGGAGGGCTCGCATATTCTGCTGCTGGCGCGATCTAGACGAAGGAGGGGACCGGAGTCACTCGGGCCCGAGCTCGGTTCTTCGGAATTCACGGCGACGGCGGAGCGAAGAAGGGCGCGGCGCGGCGGGGAAAGAGGGGAAAAGATAGGGCTAGGGTTCCGGGGGTGCGGCGGCAGCTAAAAGCAGAGGAGGAAGCAGGTGGAGGTGTGGTGGGGGCAGGTTGCAGCGTCTCTGCCATGGCTCCATGCCTCGCTGGAAAGCGTACGGAGGAGGGAGAAGAACAGGGCAGGCCAGGTGGGCTGGGGTTGGGCTGAGGTTGGGCCAGAATAGGCCCAGCTCGGCCAGGTTTTTATTTTTTCTTCTCTGTTATTTTTCCTTTTTATTTCTTTTCCGTTTTTTTTTCATTTTAAAACGAAATAGAAAAAGAAAACGAGATAACACTTTTAGCCAGTTTTAATAGTTTCAAAATATACCATTTGACACACTAGTTTGAAAACTTGCAAAAGATTGGAACATCACCTTTAAATTATTTGAATTGCATGTGAAGTTGAAAGTGTGATTAAATTTAAATGCAACAATTTAATTAATTATGGAGACAAAATGAAAAAGATGTCATGATGTATTTCTTTATTACACAACAAACACCACAATGTTCAAGGCATACATTTGGGATGTTACAACACTCCCCACTCAGTGGAATCACGCCCCGAGATTCTTCATGGAGAAACGAAGAGGTCGGGATACTCAGCACGGAGGTGGTCTTCACGTTCCCATGTAGCTTCCTTGTCAGAGTGATGAGACCATTGAACCCTGTAGAACTTGACACTGTTTTTACGGGTGCGACGTTCAGATTCATCAAGAATGGGAATAGGTTGTTCCACATAAGAGAGATCTTCTCGAAGTTCAATTGATCCATGATCAACTGCACGTCCTGGATCTAGGAAGCACTTCTTGAGTTGTGACACGTGGAAGACATCATGCATTTTGGAGAGGTTTGGAGGAAGTTCCAGACGGTAAGCCAAATCACCACGCCTTGAAAGAACGTTGAAAGACCCAACATAAAGCGTAGCGAGCTTGCCTTTGATGCCAAAGCGTTGCGTGCCTCTCAGAGGAGTAACATGAAGGTAAGCTTGATCACCAGGTGCATGGACCATGTCCCTGTGCTTGCTATCATAATAGCTTTTCTGTCGAGACTGGGCAATCTTCAGATTGTCACGAATGATGCGAACCTTTTCTTAAGCCTTGTGGATAATGTCAGGGCCAAAGAATTGACGTTCACCAGCTTGAGACCAATTCAAAGGAGTTCTACATTTGCACCCATAGAGAGCTTCGAAGGGAGCCATGCCTAGACTTGCTTGGAAGCTGTTGTTGCAGGAGAACTCGGCATACAGAAGGCAATCCACCCATTTCATGCCAAAGGAGATAACACAAGCTCTGAGCATATCCTCCAGAACTTGATTCACCCTTTCAACCTGTCCACTTTTCTGCAGATGGCAAGCGGTGCTGAATAGAAGTTTGGTACCCAAGGCTTTCTGAAAGCTATCCCAAAATCGAGTAGTGAAGATACTTCCATGATATGAGCTTATTGACAGAGGAACACCATGTAAAGGAACCAGTCTTGTCATATAGAGTTCTGCCAACTAACTAGCTGAGATTGTCTCTTTGACTGGGAAGAAGTGAGCCACTTTGGAGAGACGATCAATGCCAACAAAGAATGCATTGTTGCCTTTCTTGGACTTTGGAAACCCAGTAACAAAGTCCATTTAGATCTTGTCCCATTTCCACTAAGGAATTTGCAGTGGTTTAAGAAGTCCAGGTGGTCTCTGATGAACTGCCTTGACACGACAGCAAACGTCACACTAAGACACATAGCGAGCAATTTCACGCTTTATCCAGGTCCACCAATAGATTGACTTGAGATCCTGGTACATCTTTGTGTTGCCAGGGTGGATAGAAAGCGGAGTATCATGAGCCTCCTTGAGAATGAGCTCTCTTAAGCTGTCAAGCTTGGGCACTACAATGCGTCCTTCAAAGAGCAAGGTACCCTTGTCATCGAGAGAGAAACTCTTGTACTTATCCTTGCCGATGTTGGCTTTGATATTCTTGACACCAAAAGCACGCAACTGAGCGGCATGGATTTTATCCTCAAGTGTAGGAGTGGCAATCAAGTTTGCAAGATAACCAGAAGGAACCACTTGGAGATTGAGCTTCTTGAATTTTTCGTGAAGAGGAGGTTCGATGTCCTCAACCATGAGGTTGTTGCAATAGGACTTGCGACTAAGAGCAGCAGCCATCAAATTAGCTTTGCCTGGAGTGTAAGAGATGGTGAGATCAAAATCTGAGAGTTTCTCAAGCCACCTTGTTTGCCTGAGGTTCAAATCTAGTTGAGTGAAGAGATATTTGAGACTCTTGTGGTCGATGAAGATGTCACAGTTGTGTCCCAACAAATAAGGTCTCCAAACCTTGAGGGCATACATGATTGCTGTAAGTTCAAGGTCATGTGTAGGATAGTTGAGCTCATGAGACTGCAACTCACGAGATGCATAAGCCACAACTTTGCGTTCTTGCATGAGGACTGTGCATAGTCCTTGAAGGGATGCATCACAATTTTTTTGGAAAGGTTTGGAATTGTCTGGTCCAACTAGAACAGGAGTAGAAGTGAGTTTAGCTTTCAAGAGATTGAAGCTCTCAGCACACTTTGGAGTCCAAAGAAACTTTCTATCCTTCCTAGCAAGATCGGTGAGAGGCTTTGCGATTTTGGAGAAGTTCTCAACAAATCGGCGGCAATAGCTAGCCATGCCAAGGAAGCTCTTGACTTGTTTCACCGTTGTAGGAGGCAACCATTCAACAATGACCTTAACTTTTTCTGGATCAACATAAATGCCTTCAGAAGAGATGACATGACCAAGGTAGAATACTTTAGGAAGCCATAATTCACACTTGGAGAACTTGGATGTTCTCCGTGTTCTTCCTCGAACTCATCCCAAGTAGTAACAACACCTGGTGGTCGTAACCCTAGGAAGTTCTCCCACGAAGACATGGATTCACCGCGGAGAAGGTAGGTCACATAAGGAACACGGTCCTCATCGGACACATGCGAAACAGCTAGAGCGTTGTTCATCTCATGCAGCCAGTCATGAGCATCGAGTGGCTCAGAGGGAACACCAAACGTACGAGGATTGAGCTGGACAAACTTTACGAAAGACACACAGTTGTTGCCCTTGTCTTGGTTTTGTTGAATTTGACTCAAAACTTGCGTCATACAAAACTTGCCCCATTTGGGAAGGCATTGGAGTATCTTCTTTGCCACTTTCCATCATGAGAAGGATAGAACGTTAACACCACAATCGGATAAACAAAATCCAATGTAAGTGCTTAAAGGAATACTTCAGATTGCAAGAAAAGATAACACGGAACAAGACATGGCCATCCGTCATGGTACTCCATTTTGTTCAATTTCAGAAAGGTTTAATGAGAGGTAAGAACGAAGACTAGCACTAGAACGAGGAAACACAAATTGAGGTTGACGTAACACCACCAAAAGAGGAGAAACAACTAATTGATTCAAGAATGAAACTGAACGTAGCCGAAGAGGTTGATAACTGCTGAAATGAAAAGCACCACCTTGAAGACACCTGCAACTATGGTACTACGGTGTAACAGCCCGTTTTTAACTTTCCAAAAATATGGTGTTTGTGTTGTAATAAAAATGATCTGCTTGGTATCTTTTCTTTTTGTCTCCACAATTAATTAAATTGTTGCATTTAAATTAAATCACACCATTAATTTCAAACGCAAATTCAAATATTTTCAAATATGATGTTACAAAGTTTTTGCAAACTTTCAAACTTAGTAAATTAAATTATCTATTTGAAAATATAGAAGTTTGTCAAAAGGTTTTTACCTATTTTCCTCTTCTATTTTGTTTGAAAATACAAAAACAGAATATAACTAAAAGAGAAAAACATGAGAGAAGAAAAAAAAAGGAACATGGCCTGGTCTGGGCCAAACCAGCCCAGCCCACCTCGCTGGAGTCGTCCCCCACCTTCGTACGGAGGACTCACTTTACAAAGCACGAGCACGCCATGGCTCCCTGGCAGCCTGCCCCCACCGTGCTCCCCCACTGCCTCCACCTCTCCTTCTTATCCCTAGCCCAGCACCGAACCCTAACCCTAGGCCTCCTCTTTCCCTCTGCCTAGCGCCGCCGCCCCTCTCCTTTTTTCCCTCTCTGTCAACCACCGAAACCACCGGCCGCTGCTCCGCTCCTCCGTCGCCCCCCCGAAGCCCCTCTCCCGCCGGCGAACTCCCTGGTGAGCCCGCACCGTCCCCCTCTCCTTCCCCTCCTCTATTTCATCCTCAGGTGGCTCGAATCGCCGGCGCCGGAGGCGACCACCACGGGCTCGACCCGCACGGCTGTCGAGCATGGACTCGGACGCTTTGAGCCTCCTCTCCCTGAGCTGGCCCCAAAAACTGAACCCCCGCACGTACCGCAACCGACCACGCCCCCCAGCACGGCGCCGCCCTCCTTTGGTCGCTGTCGGCGCTAGTTCTCTGCCGCGTGCACACTGAACCGCAGTTCAGTTCTTCAGTTTCGTTAGTAAAGTGTTGCCGTTTCCTGTCAAAAACCAAATGAGTTCGTATCTATCACCAACACTACACCGAGCCGCAGTGGCTAGCAGCGCCGTCCTCGCGCCGCGCGAGCGCGCGAGCTCGATCCCCCGGTGCGCAAAGGAATAAAATCCCATTTTTTTTCCTTGCCCTCCCACTGACAGGCGGGTCCCCCTTGTCATGGACTTCCAGAGAGAGAAGCGTTACACTTCTACACTGAGCCCCCTGGTTCCCGGTTATTGCACAGAGGACCTCCCCTGCTAGTTTCCTATCACGGATAAGTCCCTGGGTTTTTCAGATACAACCCTAGAATTAAAAATGCAATAACTTTAAATCTATAACTCCAAATTAAATAAACTTTATTTTTTTATGTCAGAAAAATGCAATAAACATTAATATATCATTCTTATGTCATTTTGCATCATTTCTTTTAAAACCTTAGTTTAATTTAACAAATGCAATTAATTAATTAAATATGAAATGTGTGGGGTAATAAATATATAATGCCCTAATTCCATTTAATATGCTCATATCTGTTATACCATGTTTTGCCATGCTAATAAATATTAAAATTGAGTTGAAGATAAATAATTGGGAAAAAATTACTAAATGTGTAAAGTGTTGGGAAAATAATTAATTAATGTCTAGTCTATTTTTTAAAATTAATTAGATCACCACATCTGCTATATATTAAGTAACAATTAAATTGTTGGCTACGCAAATAACTTGCACCCTAATCTTTTGCCGGGATTCCATCCCCGCTTTAAAATGACCTAATCACCTCATACCATATTGCACCATCATTTGATTGCGCATTTCTTTGTATTGATTATTGTTTCCTATTGTCTGTGTTTGGCTTTCTTTGGGTAGACGACGACGTGTCTGCTGCGAGTACCTACGATACTGAGGTTCCAGCTTTTGTGCGAGGCCACGAGCTGCCAGGCAAGCTTCTGCTAACCGGTTACACGATTGTTTGGTTTTCATTCTTGCCTTTTGATCTATGCTATCCTAGTTATCGATTCTTGAACTGTGATCCAATCACATGTTTATCCTGCAGCCTATACAGCTATATCCCCACAACCCATAACCCCTTGCATGTTTATCTGTTGGCCTTTGCGAGTCGTAGTGCATGCTTAGAATTGGTTGAGCGAGTCGTTCCTTTGTCTTTTATCTCATATGCTTAGTATGATAGATTGTTCAACTATAATAAACTTCTGACTTATGTTGGGGTATTATAATTAAAAGATAAGGCACCAGGCGGAAGGCCTTGCGAGGTGCTTTGTTCTGCTCAGTGTCGACCTAGGAACTGAGATTTTGTCCTCGGATCTGATTTTGAGCGCACTAACCACTTGTGGGTGGCCCAATGGAGCCCCCCTCGACTTTGACTGGAACTTCAACTTATCCGGGAGCTGCACCTAGTTCGGGTTTTCCATTTGTCTCATATGCATCGATACTAGTGTAGTATTTTACTTTGGCGGTGTGCCTTGTTACATGCATATGGGGCGCGGCCTGTTGGTGCGGAGGGGTGTGTCCTGCGGGAGTCCGCACCCTTTTGGCCGGGACCAGCATAGCTCCTGTGGCTCCTGGACTTGTTGCGGTGAAGGAAAAGAGTTGGGTTGAGAGGCCCTAATGTTTTTGACTGGTTTGATCATGCGAGTATGGGTCCAGTAGTGCACCCCTGGAGGGTATAATCTTATCGATGAGCCGTGTCCACGGTTATGGACGACTTGGTGATGATGCTGGCTAACAAGATCTAGACAACTTACACCTAATCATTGTTAATTAATTTGACTAGTAATATAGAATTACTTAGACCCTAAATGGTAACTAAAATTGTTAACGTGTGACTATTCCTGGATTGCTTCCTCATACTTGGTTGAGGGGGTTAATTCGAGAATGGGTAATGACTGGTGTTAGTTGTAGATGGCTACTTCAATGCTCTCTTATCTTTCTCTAATTAGACGGAAGTTTTAGCGCGTCTCTTTAGGTTGCTAGTGATGCTGCCGCTAAGTACACCTTCCCCCATACTTTGGGAATCTTACAGTTTTGTAACCTGTTAGCTTAAGCTTGTTCGATACGCTTCGGTGTATTGACCCGTTCGCGGGCTGTGGTTTTTCTGCAGTTGAGGATTCTTCGCACGACCAGGTTGGTGGTTACTACGTGGAGTTCGACGACGAGATCTACGACGAGTAGTTAGAGTTCCCCTGGGCTTCTTCCTGGTGGACCGCGTGGATGAACCTTCTTTTTCCATTTCGGTTTTGAGCCCTTTGCTTCTTGTCTTTACTCACACCGGTTTGTTTCCGCTGCATGATGTAATGTTGGGACATGTGTCTGCTGATTGGTGCCATTCGCTATATTTTGCTCAGTGAGAGCTTTTGGATATTATTTCCTTTCTTTGTGTCTTAGGTTTATTCTGTGGTTTCGACTTGTTAAAAATCCGACTCGTATACCATGTGTGTATGGTTGAAGTATACGAGTTGGAAGACTTTTTGGGTTCTTGCGTGCACAATCTTGAAACGTATGTGACGTTGGGGTCGCCAAGAGCTGTCGGCCGATGATCCATTCCGAGCCTGGCCTGCTTGTTTCCTGGGATTGGTAACCCTAGTATATTCTTGGTTGTGTGGCCCAACCGATATGTTTCGTCTGTGTAGCCTGAATCCAGGGTCTGACATACGGAAACCCAGAACACGTGATGTCCTAATTTTAAATTTTAGGTGAGAAGGGAAAAACATCATAACACTTCCTTACCAGAAGAACGGGGAGGGTGGGTGGGGAAAGGAAAAAAGGAACATAATTGCTACTCTCAAGTTTAAGATTTTTTCTTATAACTACAAAATATATTTTATTAGACTCAAACAACGACCAGTAGAAGGGAACCTGAGGGCGTTTAGGCTCTGATACCAACTGTCAGACCCTGAATTCAGACATCACAAACAAGACGTACCGGTTGGGCCACACAACTAGGAGCATACTGGGGTTACCAATCCCAGGAATCAGGCAGGCCTGGCTCGGAATGGATCATCGGCTGACAGCTCCTAGCGATCCCACCGTCACGTACGTCTCATGATTGCGCACGCAAGAAATCCAAAATCCTACCAACTCGTATACTTCAAACATACACACATGGTATACGAATCGGTTTGGAAACAGAGTGGAAATCACAGGATAAACCTAAGACACAAAGTAAGGAAATAAGTATCCAAAGCTCTCACTGAGCAAATATATCGAATATCACCAAGCAGAGGACACATGTCCCTACATTACATCATTCAACGGAAACATGATGGTCTGAGTACAGACAAGAAGCAAATAGGCACAAGGCCGTAACGAAAAGAGAAGGCCCATCCACGCGGTCCACCAGGAAGAAGCCAGGGGAACTCTAACTACTCGTCGTAGATCTCGTCGTCGAACTTCACATAGTAGCCACCCACCTGGTCGTACGGAGTCTCCTCAACTGCAGAGAAAATCCACAACCCGCGAACGGGTCAATACACCGGAGTGTATCGAACAAGCTAAAGCGAACAAGTTAGACAACTGAAAGACTCCCAAAGTATGGGGTAGGTGGACTTAGCGGCAGCAGCACTAGCAACCTAATAGAGACACGCTACAACTTCCATCTAATTAGAGAGGGATAAGAGAGCGCATAAGTAACCATCTACAACTAACACCAATCATAACCCTTTCTCGGATTAACCCCCTCAACCAAGTATGAGGAATCAATTTGGGAAAACTCACACGTTATTAGTTTTAGTTACCATTTAATGTGAAACTAATTCTATATTACTAGTCATGTTAATTAACAATGATTAGGTGTAAGTTTTCTATGATCTTGTTAGCCAGCATCATCACCAAGTCGTCCATAACCATGGACACGGCTCATCGATAAGATTATACCCTGCAGGGGTGCACTACTGTACCCATACTCGTATGATCAACCCAGTCAAAAACATTAGAGCCTCTTAACCCAACTCTTTCCTTCACCGCAACAAGCCCAAGGAGCCACGGGAGCTATGCTGGTCTCGGCCAAAACGGTCCGGATTCCCGCAGGACCCAACCCTCCGAACCAGCAGGCTGCGCCGTATATGCATGTAACAGGGCACACCGCCAAAGTAAAAATACTACACTAGTATCAATGCATATAAGACAAATGGAAAACCCGAACTAGGTGCGGCTCCCGGACAAGTTGAAGTTCCAGTCAAAGTCGAGGGGGGCTCCATTGGTCCACCCACAAGTGGTTAGTGCGCTCAAAATTGGATCCGAGGACAAGAACTGAGTTCCTATGTCGACACTTAGCAGAACAAAGCACCTCGCAAGGCCTTCCGCCGGTGCCTTATCTTTTAATTATAATACCCAACATATAACAACATTTTATTAAGGTAGAAGAATCTATCATACTAAGTATAAGAAATAAAAGACCAACAGACGACTCGCACAACCAACTCTAAGCATGCGCTACGACTCGCAAGGCCAACAAATAAACATGCAACGGTAATAGGATGTGGGGATAAAGCTGTATGGGCTGCAGGATAACATGTGATGGGATCGCAATAAGAATCAAATACTAGGGTAGCAGATATGAACGACAAGTAAGAAAATCAAACAGCCTGTAACAGGTTAGCAAAAGCTTGCCTAGCAGCTCGTGGCCCGGCACAAAAGCTAGAATCTCAAGGATGAAAGTATCGGCAGCAGACACGTCGTCGTCTACCCAGAGAAGAGCAAGATATAGACAATAGGAAACATAATCAATACAAGGAAATGCGCAACAATTGAGGTTGCAATATGGTATGCGATGATTAGGTCATATTAAAGCGGGGATGAAATCCCGACAATTAATTATGGTGCAAATTATTTATCTACACATCAATTTGAATGTTTATTAGCATGGCAAGACATGGCATAGATGATATGATCAAATTATATGGAATTAGCGCATTATTATATACTTATTACCCCACACATTTCATATTTAATTATTTAGTTGCATTTATTAATTTAAACTAAGAAATAAAATTAAATGATGCAAAATGGCATAAGAATGGCATATTAATGTTCATTGCATTTTTCTGATATTAAAACATACAAAGATTATTAAATTTGGAGTTCTAGAATAAAAGTTATTAGCATTTTAATTCTAGGGTTGTTTCTTCAAAAGACAGGGACTTATCCGTGATACAAAACATGTATGTGGGGTTTTAAATGCTAAAGCAGTATGCACATGGGGCTCTGTGCAATTCTACATCGTAGAGATAACTCTCCCCGAACTTTTGTTACCGCGCGTGATCCACACCTGAGGCTGACCCGCGGGCCCAAGGCCACGCTGGCGCACCCAGTCGCTGACTCGTGGGCCAGAATTGTCAGTGGCTTGGAAAAAACTGAAAAAAAGTGCGGCTTTTATTCGGCATAGCGGGGGATCCAACTCGGGCGCGCGGCGAGCGATCGATGGGCTGCGCTAGCCACTAGGCCGGAGTAGTGTTAGGATACACGTTTCACCGTTTTTAACTCGAATCAAAAGTTCAACGCCTGACTAAACTGAATAGTAAAGAGGCGACGGGGAGGGCTTGATGCCTCGGGTTGGTGCTCGCGTGCGTCGAGGTGCCGCGTCCGTGGCGGGACGGACTCCGGCGCCGGTGAAAATGGGGCGCTACGGTGGCAAACGGAGGGGGAAAGCGGGGAATCGGTGCGGCTCACCGAGAGGAGCTTGGTGGCGAGAGGGACGAGGTCGTGGACGACGAAGGGGACCAGACGGTGCCGGAGACGAGGCGGCGGAGTCGCGGAGGTGTCGGGGAGGCGGGATCGGTGCGGCTCGTCGGGGACTCCTAGGTCTAGCTACTGGGTCGTCGAGGACGGAGGGCTCGCATATGTTGTTGCTGGCGCGATCTAGACGAAGGAGGGGACCGGAGTCACTCAGGCCCGAGCTCGGTTCTTCGGAATTCACGTCGATGGCAGAGCGAAGAAGGGCGCGCGGCAGCGGGGAAAGAGGGAAAAAGATAGGGCTAGGGTTCCGAGGCTGCGGCAACTGCTAAAAGGAGAGGAGGGAGGAGGTGGAGGTGCGGTTGGGGCAGCTTGCAGCGTCTCTGTCGTGGCTCCATGCCTCGCTGGAAAGCGTACAGAGGAGGGAGAAGAACAGGGCAGGCCAGGTAGGCTGGGGTTGGGCTGAGGTTGGGCCAGAATTGGCCCAGCTCGGCCAGGTTTTTATTTTTTCTTCCCTGTTATTTTTTCCTTTTTATTAATTTTCTGTTTTTTGCATTTTAAAACAATATAGAAAAAGGAAATGAGATAACACTTTTAGCCAGTTTTAATAGTTTCAAAATATACCATTTGACACACTAGTTTGAAAACTTGCAAAATATTTGAACATCACCTTTAAATTATTTGAATTGCATTTGAATATGAAAGTGTGGTTTAAATTCAAATGCAACAATTTAATTAATTATGGAGACAAAATGAAAAAGATGCCATGATGTATTTCGTTATTACACAACAAACACCACAATGTTCAAGGCATTACATTTGGGATGTTACAAGATCCCTCAAGAGAGTGTCTCCCTCGTGAGACTTGACCACAATGTCGTCGACATAATCTTCTGCGTTTCTACCCATCTGCTCTCCCAAGGCTATTCTCATCAGCCTGTGGAACGTGTTGTCAGCGTTATGCAGTTCGAAGGGTATGCAAACATAGCAGTACACACCACAAGGGGTGAGGAATGTTGTTTGCTTCTCGTCCTCTTTAGCCATCTTGATCTGGTGGTAACCCGAAAAGGCGTCTAGAAAACAAAGGAGGTCGCAGCTGGCGGTGGAGTCCACGATCTGGTCTATCCTTGGCACGGGGTATGGGTCCTTGGGGCAAGCTTTGTTGACATTTGTGTAGTCGGTGCAGAGCCGGCCTCCTCCAGCGGGTTTTGGAAAGAGCACGTCGTTGGAGAGCTATTTGGGGTGCGCGACTGTAACATCCCAAATGTAACTTTCCTAAATTGTATGCTTGTTATGTAATAAAGTGTGACATCATGACATCTTTAATCTTGAATTGCTTTTCAATTAAATAAATTACTTTCAAATTCAAATCCCATATTTAAATTCAAATGCTATTTCAAATCAATTCAAAATTGAAGTCTCAAATTAGTACAAATAATCATTTCAATAGTTTAATCTGTTTATTTTGAAGCTATAAAAAAATTTGCCAAAAAGTTTTATCTCTTTTCCCTTTTCTATTTTGTTTTAAAAATACAAAATAGAGAAGAATAAAAACCAAAAGAAAAAAAACAGGAAAAAAAGAAGACTGGCTAGTTGGGCCATCTCAGCCCATCTCGGCCCATGGCCTGCTTCTCCCTCCTCCGTACGGAGGAGGTCGAGCACGCTTTCCAGGTCATGGCGCTGGCTCACTGCCAGGCGCGCCCCACCTGCCCCACTGCCTCTCCCCTCCTTCTTATCCTATGCTCCGTCCCGCGCCGCCAGCCCCAAAACCCTAACCCTAGCTCCCCGTAGCACGCCGTTCCCTCTCGTTTTTCCTCTTTGTCCGCCACAGGAAAAACCAGCGGAGTGCCGAGCCGCAGCGCCGTTCCTCCGGCCGTCGCTTTTCCTCCCCCTAACGTCATCCACTACGCTCGACGTGCTCCGTCCTCGACGCCCCAAGAGCCGGTCTCGGGAGTCACACGGGCAGCCGCGCGAGCTCGACCTCCCTGACGCCGCGCGGACACGATCGTCGTCCGCGACACCGTCTCCTTGCTAGCGGCCACCATGACCTCCCTCCGCCCGCCACACGCTTACCCATGGTGAGCCTCGTCCGCTCCGCCCTCTTCCCCCTCCAATTCCGTGCCGTAGCACCACTCGCCAGCGTTGCCAACCTCGGCATCGCGCACGGCCGCGCCATGGCGAGCACTAACCCGAGTGCTCCGTGCCTCCCCTCTGCTCCTAGGCACTAAAACGAATCCCCCGTGCGCCGCCACACCTCGCACCCCCACGCACGCAGCGGCACCGCCCTCTTTGTGGTCGCCGGCGACGAACGTTTTCCCCGCCATGCTCACTTTCCTCCATGTCCAGTTTCGTCAAAACGAAACAGCTTCAGTTTTGTCAGAGGCTTTCTTTGTAGTTTCTGTACAAAAACTAAAACGCGTTATTCCTAACACCAACACTTCTCAGCCCGAGTGGCTAGCCGCGCTGTCCTGTCCGTGCGTGCGAGATCCCGAGTTCGAACCCCCCGTGCCCGTGGAAAAAATAAATGGCACCCCTTTTATGTTTTCCTCTCACTGACGGTGGGTCCCGTACGTCAGAGACAGATGCGTTGGGATTTAACCCAGAGCCCCCCTGTTCTCTGAGTTTCAACCTTTAGCCCTCACAAGAATTCTTGCTATCACGAACAGGTCCCTGGTTAATTACAGAAACAACCCTTGAACTAAAAAATGCAATAACTTTATTTCTATAACTCCAAATAAAATAATATTTATATGTTTTAATATCAAAAAAATGCAAGGAACATTAATATGTCATTCATATGCCATTTTGCATCTTTTAATTTTATTGCTTAGTTAAATTAACAAATGCAACTAAATAATTAAATATGGAATGTGTGGGGTAATAAATATATAATGCCCTAATTCCATTTAATTTGATCTTATCATCTACACCCAGTCTTGACATACTATAAACATTTAATTTGATGTGTAGATAAATAATTTGCACCTAAATACTAAATATGGAATGTGTTGGGCAAATATCTAAATTATTGCCTATTCCATTTAAATTGATTAGATCACCATGCCATGCATTACATGTTAAACAACATTTAATTTGTAGGATACACAAATAATTTGCACCATAATTAATTGCGGGATTTCATCCGTGCTTTAATATGACCTAATCATCTCATACCATATTGCAACATCATTTTTTTGCGCATTTCCTTTATTGATTTTGTTTTCGTATTTGTTTGTGTTTGCTCTTCTCTGGTAAACGACGACGTGTCTGCTGCCGTTACTTTCATCCTTGAGATTCCAGCTTTTGTGCCGGGCCACGAGCTGCCATGCAAGCTTCTCCTAACCTGTTACACGACTGTTTGGCTTTCATCCTTGCCTTTTGATCTATGCTATCCAAGTTTACGATTCTTGAATTGCGATCCCATCATTTGTTATCCTGCAGCCCATACAACTTTATCCCCATATCCCATAACCTGTTGTATGTTTATCTGTTAGTCTTGTGAGTCGTAGTGCATGCATAAGGTTGGTTCTACGAGTCTGTTTGTCCTATGTCACTTATACTTAGCATGATAGGTTGTCTACTTTAATAAAATGTTATCTTCTGTTGGGAATTATAATTAAAAGATAAGGCACCGGCGGAATGTCTTGCGAGGTGCTTTGTTCTGCTAAGTGTCGACCTAGGAACTCAGTTCTTGTCCTTGGATCTATTTTTGAGCGCACTAACCGCTTGTGGGAGGCCCTATGGAGCCCCCCGCAGCTTCGATCTAATCCGCTTCTTATCCAGGGCGCCGCAAGTAGTTCGGGCTTTCCATTTGATACATGCATATGGTTACATAACGATCTCATGATGATGGAGTAGTCGATTCTCATATAGGGTGGCACGTTCTTAGAGTGCTACGAAGGTTGATCCGGCGGGTATTTGACCTGATTAGCCGTGCACACAATCATGCGGTCCCCTGGATGGGTTGTAGAGAAGAGATTTGCCGTGTTGAGATGCCCTACCTTTTTTCTATGCCTTTTGGGGTTGATCGAACAAGTACGGGTCCAGTAGTGCACCCCTGCAGGGTTTAATCTTATCGATGAGCCGTGTCCACGGTTATGGACGACTTGGTGATGATGCTGGCTAATAAGATCATAGACAACTTACACCTAATCATTGTTAATGAACCTGTCTAGTGATATAGAATTACTTTCACAATAACTGGTAACTAAAATTGTTCAATGTGTGAGTATTCCCGAATTGCTTCCTCATACTTGGTTGACGGGGTTAATCCGAGAATGGGTTATGATTGGTGTTAGTTGTAGGTGGTATTCTTATGCTCTCTCTTATCCCTCTCTAAATTAGACGGAAGTTATAGCGTGTCTCTTTAGGTTGCTAGTGCTGCTGCCGCTAAGTCCACCTATCCCCATACTTTGGGAGTCTTTCAGTTTTGTAACTTGTTTGCTTAAGCTTGTTCGATACGCTCCGGTGTATTGACCCGTTCGCGAACTGTGGTTTTCTCTACAGTTGAGGATTCTCCGTACGACCAGGTGGGTGGTTATTTCGTGGAGCTCGACGACGAGATATACGACGAGAAGTTAGAGTTCCCCTGGGCTTCTTCCTGGTGGACCGCGTGGATGGGCCTTCTCTTTTCGTTTCGGCCTTGAGCCCTTTGCGTCTTGTCTGTACTCAGACCGGCTTGTTTTCCGCTGCATGATGTAATGTTGGGACATGTGTCCTCTGCTTGGTGACATTCGATATATTTGCTCAGTGAGAGTGTTGGATAATTATTTCCTTTCTTTGTGTCTTAGGTTCATCTTGTGATCTTCCACTATGTTAAAAACCAACTCGTATACCATGTGTGTATGATTTGAAGTATACGAGTTGGTAGGATTTTGGGTTCTTGCCTGCGCAATCTTGAGACGTATGTGTCGTTGGTGTCGCCAGGAGCTGTCGGCCGATGATCCATTCCGAGCCAGGCCTGCCTGTTTCCTGGGTTGGTATTACCCAGTATGCTCCTGGTTGTGTAGCCCAACCGATACATTTTGTTTGTGTCGCCCGAATTCAGGGTCTGACAGTTGGTATCAGAGCCTAAACGCCCTCAGGTTCCCTTCTACTAGTCGTTGTTTGAGTCTAGAAAAATATTTTGTAGTTATCAGGGAAAATCTTAAACGTGAGAGTAGGAATTCTGTTCTTTTACTTCTTTCCCCACCCACCCTCCCTGTTCTTCTGGTAAGGAAGTGTTACGATGTTTTCCCTTCTCATCTCTAATTTCAAATTAGGACATCACGTGTTCTGCATTTCTGTAGTACCATAGTTGCAGGTGTCTTCAAGGTGGTGCTTTTCATTTCAGAAGTTATCAACCTCTTCGACTACGTTCAGTTTCATTCTTGAATCAATCAGTTGTTTCTGCTCTTTTGGTGAAGTTACGTCAAGCTCAGTGGGTTTTTCCTCGTTCTAGTGCTAGTCTTCGTTCTTACATCTCTTTAAACCTTTCTTGAAGTAAACAAAATGGCGTACCATGATGGATGGCCATGTCTCGTTCCATGTTGTTTTTCTAGCAATCTGGAGTATTCCTTTAAGCGCTTGCATTGGATTTTGTTTATCCTATTATGGTGTTAACGTTGTGTCCTCCTCGGGATGGAGAGTGGCGAAGAAGATACTCAAATGCCATCTGAAATGAGGCAAGTGATGTCTCAGATGACGCAAGTTTTGAGTCACATTCAGCAAAACCAAGACCAGGGCAACTGCGGTGTGACAATTGTGGAGTTCCTCGAGCTCAACCCACGCACGTTTGATGTTCCCTCTGAGCCACTCGATGATGATGACTTGCTCCGTGAGATGAACAATGCTCTGGTTGTTTCCCATGTGTTCGATGAGGACCGTGTTCCTTTTGTGTCCTATCCTCTACGCGGAAAATCCATGTCTTGGTGGGAGAACTTCCAACAGTTACGAGCACCAGGTGTTGTTATCACTTGGGATGAGTTCAAGGAGGCTTTCAAACGCCAGCATATTCCCGATGAGGTCATGGAAAGAAAGCGTGATGAATTCTATGACTTGACTCAGGGAAGCATGTATGTGCTGGACTATCAAGCTGAGTTCAACCGTCTGGCTCGTTATGCTCATGATGAGGTATCAATTGATGCCCAGAAGCAAGCCAAATTTCGCAGAGGTCTAAGCCCAAATCTGAAGTATGCACTCACCTTGTTCAAGTACGTTAACTTTGAAGAGCTCGTGAACACAACTCTCCGGGAGGAATTTGGCCATGAGATGTTTGAAGAATCTCGAAAACATGCTCTTGAAGGTGCTTCTTCTTCAGCAAACACCATGCCTCCACAGAAGCGTAGGCTTTGGGTTCCATATGCATCTCCAACTCAACCCACCTATCTCATTCTTGTGTGTCAGTAACCTTCGCTGAAACAACGAAGCTGCCTCTAGATCCCTTTTCTATTCCACTCATGATCCATTCTTCGGGAACACAAATGCAGACTTCCAGGGTAAGCCATGGAAACCTAATTCAAATTGGAGGTCATTTGTTCATGGCTTCCTTAATTCTTCTGTGTAACTCAGACATTGATGTCATTCTAGGCATGGATTGGTTGAAGGCCAACAAAGCTAAGATAGACTGTTACACAAAGAATATCTCTTTCTCATCCTTCTGGACAGATAGTCTATTCTCCAAATCAAACCTCTTCAGCTCAACTTTTCGCTCTCAATGTTCATCCTCTCCCTGCTATGGAAGATATACCGGTGGTCCGAGAATTTCCTGACGTCTTTCCTGAAGAATTGCCAGGTATGCCACCTGACAGAGCCGTGGAGTTCGTTATTGAACTAGAACCAGTCACTGCTCCTATCTCCAAACGTCCTTACAAGATGGGCCCCAAAGAACTGGCTGAACTTAAGAGACGTCTAGAAGAGTTGGAAAGTAAAGGTCACATCCAACCTAGTACTTCTCCTTGGGGTTGTCCTACTCTGTTTGTCAAAAAGAGGGACACGACTGAGCGACTGGTTGTTGGCTACCGTCCTCTGAACAAGAAAACCATCAAGAACAAGTATCCCCTTCCTCGCATCAATGACCTGTTTGATCAACTAGCAGGCGCCAATGTTTTCTCCAAGTTGGACTTGAGGTCAGGTTATCACCAGATCAAGATCTGCAAAGAAGACATTCCAAAGACAGCTTTCACCACTCGTTATGGCCTCTATGAATACGTTGTCATGTCTTTCGGTCTCACAAATGCTCCGACGACTTTCTCACGTCTCACGAACTTCATTTTCATGGAATACCTTGATAAATTCGTGGTAGTCTATCTCGATGACATTCTTATCTTCAAAAACCGAAGAAGAACACGGAGAACATCTACGTCTTATCTTGTTGAAACTCCGAGAACATCGTCTCTACGCCATGTTCTCCAAGTGTGAATTCTGGCTTCCTAAAGTATCCTACTTTGGTCATGTCATCTCTTCGGAAGGCATTTCTGTTGATCCAGAAAAAGTGAAGGCCATTGTTAAATGGTTGCCTCCTACAACGGTGAAACAAGTCAGGAGTTTCCTTGGCATGTCTAGCTATTGCCGTCTATTTATTGAGAACTTCTCCAAAATTGCAAAGCCTCTCACCGATCTTACTACGAAGGATAGAAAGTTTGTTTGGACTCCAAAGTGTGATGAGAGATTCAATCTCTTGAAAGCTAAACTCACTTATACTCCTATTCTTGTTGGCCCAGACACTTCCAAATCTTCTGCGATGCATCTCTTCAAGGACTAGGCGAAGTCCTCATGCATGAACGCAAAGTTGTGGCTTATGCTTCTCGTCAGTTGCAGCCTCATGAGCTCAACTATCCTACACATGATCTTGAACTTGCAGCAATCATGTATGCCCTAAAGGCTCGGAGACCTTATTTGTTGGGGCACAACTGTGAGATCTTCAACGATCACAAGAGTCTCAAATATCTCTTCACTCAACCAGATTTGAACCTCAGGCAAACAAGGTGGCTTGAGAAGCTCTCAGATTACGATCTTACCATCTCTTACACTACAAGCAAAGCTAATGTAATGGCTGATGCTCTTAGTCGCAAGTCCTATTGCAACAACCTCATGGTTGAGGACATCCAACCTCCTCTTCATGAAGAGTTCAAGAAGCTCAATCTCCAAGTGGTTCCTTCTGGTTATCTTGCAAACTTGATTGCCACTCCTACACTTGATGATAAAATCCATGCCGCACAGTTGCGTGATTCTGGTGTCAAGAATATCAAAGACAACATTGGCAAGGATAAGTACAAGAGTTTCTCTCTGGATGACAAGGGTACCTTGCTCTTTGAAGAACGCATTGTAGTGCCCAAGCTTGACAGCTTAAGAGAGGCCATTCTCAAGGAGGCTCATGATACTCTGCTTTCTATCCACCCTGGCAGCACAAAGATGTACCAGGATCTCAAGTCTATCTATTGGTGGACCAGGATGAAGCGTGAAATTGCTCGCTATGTGTCGTAGTGTGATGTTTGCTGTCGTGTAAAGGCAGTTCATCAGAGACCTCCTGGACTTCTTCAACCACTGCAAATTCCTGAGTGGAAATGGGACAAGATCGAGATGGACTTTGTTACTGGGTTTCCAAAGTCCAAGAAAGGCAACGATGCAATCTTTGTTGTCCTTGATCGTCTCTCCAAAGTGGCTCACTTCTTCCCAGTCAAAGAGACAGTATCAGCTAGTCAGTTGGCAGAACTCTATATGACAAGAATGGTTCCTTTGCATGGTGTTCCTTTGGCAATAAGCTCGGATCGTGGAAGTATCTTCACTTCTCGATTTTGGGATAGCTTTCAGAAAGCCTTGAGTACCAAACTTATGTTCAGCACAACTTACTGTAACATCCCAATTTTGCTAAATTTTAAAACTTTGCATTCATGCATCATTCATCATTTAGTCATAACAATTTATTACATAAGTACAATTTTTATTTGCAATTAAGAGTTTAAATAATTTATAATTCCATAAAGAACTTATTTAAACCTCCTAAATAATTATAATTTTCATAATTTATTTAATAGGCAAGAATAATACGAAAAGGTTCTAAATTTTATAATCTTTCAAAAACATATTTTTATGAATTTTTCTAAAGTATTTTGGCTGAGTATAAAAATCATTTTGAGTAAATAGTGAAAACAGAAATTATTTAGAGAAAAGAAAAGAAAAAAAAGGAAACGGGCCATCCTCCCTATCTACCGCGCGCGCGCATCGGCCCAGCAACGGCCTGGCGGCCCGCGCTCCCTCTCCCTCTCGCTGACAGGTGGGACCCACCTGTCAGGTGAGTCTTCCACCTCCGGAACGAATCCCGCGCGGATTTCTCTCCGATTCCGATCGTTTTGGACGCCAAAATTCGTGGAGATGTTTCCTTTTGCGCCCCCCATATAATCCCCACCCCTTCCGCCTCAACCCGCGCCCAAACCCTAGCCTCCTCCACCTCCAGGCCGCTCGGATTTCCGAGCTCCGCCGCCGCCATTTCCGACGGTGAGTTTTAGCAACTCCGGCGGCATCCGCTGCCCCCGAGCCCTTCTTCCCCTCTGGTTCTGTTTACTATAACCGTGCGCATCTTCGTGACTTCGTGGTTGGTCTCCTACCACAGCTGAACGTCGTCCCCATCCGCGAACCCCGCCGCCGGCCGCAAGCACCAACTCCGGCGAGAATTTCCCGGGGAACGGCGACGCTCCGAAGAACCACGCTTCGCCACCGACCCTGCCTCGTCGTCCTCTACGTAACGGTAAGACTCGTTCGTCCCCTCGACCTCTAGGACTTGAACGCGCACGACGCCGGCCGTGGCGCCGCCGCGGTCGGAGGACCTCCGGCGAACTCGCGCCGCCCGCGCCGAAGCTCTGGTTGTGAACCGTTGGATCTAGATCCAACGGATCTAGATCCGTTTAATCCCGAGCGTCCGTTTTTATGTAGATCGGACGGCCGCGCTTCCGATCCGCGTCGAAGCGGTACCGTCCAATAGGATCGTGCCACGTAGCCCTCTTATTTTCTTTTTCGCAGGAATTTTATAAATAAAACAGAAATTATGCAAAACTTAGAAAATTCATAACTTTTGTTCTGTAAATCCAAATTCAATGATTTTTATATCCACGGATAGCCCTTCTAATGTAGTTTATTTCCAGATCATTTGTTTTTACATTTGATAAATAATAATACATAAGATCATCCGAGGAGTAATTCGGCTATTTAATCCATAACTTAAATAATAAAAATGTTTTACATATAAACACAATTGTTTTAGGTTTAGGTTAACAACCTCTGCCCAAGAATATTAATATGTATCTTATTTGAAAACTTTCTTAGAACAATAAAAGTTGAAATGGTATAATCTAAGTTTTGCTATATTGTTTTCAATTATTAAATTGTTAAGTGAAATGAGAAATTCGTAGAAATTGCATCTCATGCATTTAATAACAGAGAATATAAGTTATGGATAAGTGTGTCTAATTCTACACATGGCATATCATGCATGCATACATCTTTTATTTGGTGTTGTGAGATATTGTGTGGATATTTATTTGTATGCATTGCTTGTGCTAGATTTTGAAGGAGAGGAAGGATCTGCGTGTGATTGTTATTCTTGTTGTGCCTGCCCCTCCTGCTGCCAAGGCAAGTGACTTCATAAAACACCTACTATTTTATTCTATTGCATATCTAGTGTTTTCAAACAGTATTTGCAAAAGTAGTATGCATGATAGGTTTTTGGGAGATTGTAGTATGCTATGCAAACCTTTTAGGTTTCCCCTTAGAAATTCCAGATTAGACCCCTATTATAATTTAGTGGAAGCACCTGCTGCAAAAGTGATTGTTTTATGGTTGATGTGATAAAAGAAAATTTCCACTAAATTAATTTAACGCCTGGGTGGATTGGGTCGATCGAGGAGGTTTCAAGTTGAGTGGCTTCTCAGGGCCAAGTGTCATTGTTGTCTTCGCCCAGGGTAGTTTCTACTTACTTGGGGCCATGATATGCGGTGTTAACCTGAGTTGCTCATTTGTGGTAGGCCACCCAGGGCTATGAGATTTAAGTATACACTAAGTCTAGTTGCTTATCGTGCAACCATTGGTCATTATGGGCTCTGTCTTGATGGAGTAAGTTGTTGTGGACCTGGGTCAAGAGATTGATGGTGGTAGAGTTGATAGGATGGTGGTAATCTCTTAGTATGATCATGGGAAAGCAACTTCTGAAAAGTCTCGTCTTGATCTTCTCCTTTTCCTTCTCACTAAAGGAGTGTAGAGGATAGTTTGGGTTGATTGAGTCTAATGGTGAAAGTGCACACCCTCTCGAGAGTTAAAACCTAAGATCTTAGCCGTGTCCCCGGCATCAGACAATTTGAGTAACTACACAAGGCTGTGTTCTGAAAATTTCCTCATCTCAAATTTCTTAATAAAACTTTGTTGGGTGAACATGGGTAGGAGACATGGACTTGTCTCGAGATTTGTCTCTGAAGGAGAAGATATTGATTTAAGAAAATTGTTTATCAAAAGTAGGAGAAAATTTGCTTTGCGCAATAGCCTTGAGCTCCACCAGCCAAAATAAGCATATAGTTATAGCTAAATAGAACATTAGGAAATTAAAGTCACTTGCCACCACAATTCAATTGTGCTGACCCTTAATAGCTGGGCTGCAACTAAACCTTGCAGAATGTCCGAATGAGGAGTAAGGGGGTCGTCTTCGAGCTACAACCAACATGATTTGCCAGTGGCTTCATGGAGAAGATGTAGCTCCATGGTACCTTTAGTATTGCGTTTGAACTCTGAAATAAAGTGTGAACTATTTATTCAGCTAGCGTTTCCGCTATGCTAAGTTGTAAGGATATTTGTTTTTTGATCATTCGTCTCGTTCTGTAATAAACTATGACATTGTACTGTGATATTACATCTTATTGGAGAATGTGAGACTTATGTGATCCAAGTCTTTCCATTATTCATATGTGCCATTGCTTTCGTAAGCATGGGCACTACAGATGGTATCAGAGCACGAATGTTGCCTATAGGCTCGAAACCCGTAGGATTGGATACAAACCCTAAAATAATTATTATTAATTAATAAAATTCGAAATACCAGACTTCTTTTCTTATAATATGTTCCTTACCTTCTACATTCTTATTTTGTTTCATCTCCTTAATTCTTATCCCTTCAAAATTCTTGTAGATGAAGAACTTCACTCGAGAGTTATCCCCGTAGAAAGGAGACCAGTACTACTTTAGTGACCAGCTCCTCAGTATTTCCAAAAACCTGAGGTTGACGCCGCCAGTCTTCAGGGGCAAAGAAATTATGCAGAAGATTACCCTGAAGGACGCTGGAAGATCGAGGCAGAAGTTCTCCCTCGTCTTGATCCTCCTGGATCGCAGCTGATCCGTTTCCGATCTAGATACCCCAACTGGAAGAATGGAGTGGAGATGGCGATGCTGGAGACCTTGTCACGCCTCATTGAACAGTTCTATGACGAGATCAAGCCCAACTCCATCTTTCGTCACTTTGCCAGGAGAGATAGCATTGGACAACCCGTTCAACCCTCACTTAGGGGTATGAAAGAGAAGCAGCATGGAGACCTTGGAGCTCATTGCCATAACTTGGATATTCTGGGACAAGAGATCTTCTACATGGCAGATTTAAGGCGCGTCCACCGTCACGTTAAGGAAAACTTAGAAGAAGAGAAGGATATTCTTCGTGTAGAAGTTCAGGTGCTAACGAAGGAGAACAAGGAGCTGGAAAACAAGATTTACCTGCAAGATGATAGGATTGCGCAGAAGGATGCCCACATTTTGGCATTGCAGGCTCAGTGTGCTCATTCGTGTGAACAACTAAGCCAAATGGAACTTCAGGCAGAGAAGAATCACCCCCCTGACGCTCCAGAGCCCCTAGTGATAACCTATCCCGATGAGGACACTCCCAAGGAAGCCACATGTGTCAAGAAGCGCAAGTGTGGGAACACCCGCAAATACATAAGGAGTTTCAAAATTTGATTAGAAAGACCACCAGTTATCCTTACCTTACGAGTATTTCTCCTTATCTCATCGAAGTTGTATTGACCCACCAATTTGTGGTGAGGCAGTACCTTGAAAACCATGTCCTAGCTTGGTTTGCAAGTCTCTAAAATATCGAATTTATAAAATACTTCGGCTGTGTCTGTTTGTTATGTTTCTGTGAAGTGTGTTGATGTGCATGGGTAGATTTTTCCTTTGTAGTCTCTTTCTATCTCTACTTACATATGCTCACACCATACAGATGCCTCCACGTCGTGATCCTGACAACAACAATGCCAACGAAATGATGCAACAAATGATGGCAGCCCAGACACAGTTGATGACCATGATGGCTCAGTTCATGGCAAACCAAAACAATCCACCACCCCCACCACCGCCGCCACCACCACCCCCACCCCAAGTTGACCGCCTTGCTAGGTTCTTGAGGCTCAGACCCAACAAATTTCCACTGCTATTGAACCAATCGTAGCCGATGATTGGCTACGCTCTGTGAACAAGGATCTAGTTACTTGCGAGTGTACGGAATTGGAGAAAATAAGGTTCACTTCCCATCTACTGGAGGGGCCAGCGGCACAGTGGTGGGAAACATATCAGATCACTCACCCACTTGAAGGACTTACCTGGGAAATCTTTAAAGAAGGTTTCCGCAATGCTCACATCTCAACTGGGATCATGAATCTGAAAATGGATGAGTTCCGTACCCTGAGACAAGGAAATCGTCCTCTGAGGGAGTACATGGAGGACTTCAATTCCCTCTCACAATATGCCCAGAGGATGTAGACACCGATGCAAAGAGGTAGTATAAGTTTCTAAATGGACTCAATGGTGAGCTGAAAATACCATTGTCTGTGGCCTATGCTCCCAATTATCAGGATCTTCTTGATCATGCCATTACCCTGGACAGCAACATGAAGAAGGAGGAGAATAGGAAAAGGAAGTTCAGCGCCAATAAGTACAACACTAATCTGATGCAAAAGAAACCATACGTTCCAGAGAACAATGGGAGTCACCACAGTCACAAGAGTGGAAGTGGCCACAATCATAATGGTCATATCCATAAAGTAGGAAATTCCGGATACAGAGGAAATGGACAGGGTGGTAGTGGACACAACCACCCGTTCAATGGGAACAATAGAGGAAAAGAGCAACACCGCCACAACAATGAACCTAAACGAGATATTAGTCAAGTGACTTGCTACAAGTGTGGGAACAAGGGATATTACTCAACAGACTGTCCAGAGAAGAAGAAGGCGCCGGAAGCATCAAAACCTAATCCTTTCCAGAAGGCATAGGTGAAATTGGTAAACACTCCTTTCCGGTAAACCTGATAATATTAGAGACCCAGGGTATGGATGTTATACTCGGTATGGATTGGTTGGCCAAGTTTGAAGGAGTATTGGATTGTGCGAATAGATCCATTACACTCACCACTCCCAAGAAGAAGAAGATCAGATACAAATCCAAATTTGAATTTAAGAAAGTTAAGCTAAATTCTCTTAAGGGGGTTAGCTTGGGAGACGTTCGAGTGGTAAGAGATTACCCTGATGTTTTCCCCGAAGAACTACCGGGAATGCCACCCGATAGGGATGTTGAATTTCTTATAGATTTGGTTCCCGGAACGGGACCCATAGCCAAGAGACCATATCCAATGGCCGTAGCTGAATTGAAAGAACTAAAGAAGCAGTTAGAGGACCAACTACAGAAAGGATTCATCCGCCCAAGTTCATCACCTTGGGGAGCACCCATTCTGTTTGTAGAGAAAAAGGATAGTACTCAAAGGCTAGTCACGGATTATCGAGCAATCAACGAGGTGACGATCAAGAACAAGTACCCGCTACCGAAAATTAACGAGCTTTTCGACCACCTAGAGGGTGCTTCGCTATTCTCTAAGATCGATTTGCGATCAGGATACTTTCAAATGAAAGTAAGAGAACTAGATATACCAAAAACTGCCTTCACTACCAGATATGGATTATATGAGTACACTGTAATGCCGTTTTGTAGCGTACCTGCACTTTAAATAAGGCAGATACCTGTGTATAGTGCAAATCCCTGGATCGATTCATTTGCACACACAGTTTACGATGTAATATCACAACAAAGCGTCAATTTTATTACATCGATGATCCAGAATTACAAAATATTCGATACAAGTTGCATAGCATAAAGCTAGCATTGAAAAAGTACACAGCGGAATTACAATAGCAGTGAGTCTCTATCACTTTCATGCTGCCACAGGCAAAAACATGTTGGTTGTAGACTCAAAACCTATCAATGAAACCTCACTCGTCATCTGAACAATCTGCAATAAGAAAATATTGCAACAACGTGGGTCAGATTCCATTAAAATGGAGTCTGGCAAGTGACACTATGGTGGACACTTAATGGAATAACTCTAAAGCCTATATGCATAATTGGCTGGTGGAGTTCAAGGGTATTTTGCATAAAGCCAATTTTTCCTATCTCTTTGTAAAACACTTTCTTCAATTCAAGACAAGTATGGCATGAAAACCATAAATCTCATCTTCCCTTGTTCACCCATCAAGTTTTATTTCTGAAGTTGGAATGGTGGAATCCTCCGTTGACGTCCGTGATCCGCTGCTCAAATTGTCCGTACCGGGGACACGGCTAAGTACTTAGTTTTACACTCTGCAGAGGTTGTGAACTTTCACCTTTAGACTCAATTTGTCCGAGAAATCCTATACACGCGGAGTGTATTATGGAAAGGAGAGAATTGAGACAAGAACTTTCAGAAGAAGAATGCAACCCTATTAGCAAGACCCGTTCCACCTATCATCCCCCTACATCTGCTTGTCAAGCTGACAGGTTGCACCCTCACAACTTAATTATTATAGACAGAGCCCATTGTCAAAAGGCTGCACGGGAAGCAATCGTCACTCGGAGTTCTTCAGATTCCTCTGTTCCCTGGGTGGCCATCCACAAGTGCACTCTCAGGTGAAAACCACCATGCTCATGGCCCTAAGTATAGTAGAAACTATCTTAGGCGAAGACCACCACAAGCACAGCCCTGAGTAGCCACTCAACATAAACCATTCAACCAATCCACTCAGGAGATTCATTAACTTAGTGGATGTGTACTCTCAGGTGAAAACCACCATGCTCACGGCCCTAAGTAGAATAGACATTCATCCTAGGCGACGACAACCATGAGCACAACCCTGAGTAGTCACTTAACATTTTGTAAAACTTTTCATCAATTGCTTAGCATCAATACATCTACTAAGTATGATATAGGATCCTAGACACAGGAGTAAGGGAATTCTACACAGGTTTAGCATAGCAATACTATCCTACTCATGCATATAAAAATACTAAGTAATGCATATAGAAAATAATAGGAAGTTTATGAGGTGTGCCACTTGCCTTTGAATGTTGTCGTTGTTCACAACTCTTTTCAACTATACTCGGGACTCTCCGTTCAATCTAACAATATGGACAAGCAACAATACAACAATCAACAGCAAGCACAACTCCACAATACACACAAAACACATACTAGATGAATAAATAAGTTTTATAAAACTTTCTAAGGAAATATTTTTATGCATGATGTGCAAAATACTTAGAGAAAATTACTAGCTCTATTCTTCGAGGTGATCAACAATTATTATCAACTCTTTGTAAATTGGATATTCACTAAAGTGAGAGAGACAGACACCCGGCCAGCCACTTAAATTGTGGAACATGTATCATGTACGTGGACATGTAAGGTTTGTTTCAAGGCCGCTTCATCCCACTATGCCGCTAGGATCCAACTACTTCAAGATGATAACATCATGATCAAAATTTGTTTAAGTCAAATGTGAAAGACAAGATTAGAAGGGAGGGGAAAAGATAGAAAGAGAGATGTAGTTGTCCTCCAGGCTTCATCTCCAGACTTGGTGGTTCTTGTATCCTCGAGGCTGGTCTTGGATTTACTTAGTCATCATGAAGTCTAACAGAAGAAGGAGGGAGAAAGAAGAAGAGGGAGAAGGACTTAGAAAATATTTATGGTTGGTCTTCATGAACTTCTTCTTGATCTTCCTTCTAAGTGCTCCTAGTCCTTGGAGATTCTTCTGGAGTCTCGTTTGGCTAAGTCCTTCATTGGTCTTCCAGCTCCATGTTTAAAAATTTCTAAGTGTCTAAGTGTAGCACTTCAGAAAATTGCTAAGTTTGAAAATAAACCTTACTTTGGGAAAATGGGGAGGAGTTTTCCTTATGGGAAAATATAACTACTAAATAAATATGCTATGCATGACATGCAATTTTAATTCATAATACTAATTTTTGTGATGTTTATAAAGTATGCATAAATTTATAATTGCAAATTTATTAGTTTATAATTTTTGGAAAGTATAAAAGGAATAATTATCAGATTAAAGTTTTCTATGATTAATATTTCTATAACAAATTAAATAGTGTTAATAGACAGGGGTATTTTAATTAAATTTATAGCAATTTACTTTAATCAAAATTAATATTTTTATTAATAGTTATGTTGAAAATAGTCAAACTATTCAAATTAAATATATATAACTATGAATTCATTCAAAAATTACTCAAAAATATTTTATAGCAGTGGCATCAATTTATAAATATTCTAAAGTTTCTAAAACAATTTTATTTGTAATTTTTGGATTTATAGATTTAAAGTTATGGCAAAAATACAAAAAATTCATCATTTGAAATTTGAATATTTTCAACTAAGTCAAATTTGAATTTTGGCAGATCCAAATTAATCTACATGTCAAGGGCTTTCCAAATATATAAAAATATTTGTATTTGGATAAACAGAGAAAAATATATGATAGTTTGAATAGACAGGGGCTTTTCCGCAAAACTGCCATTTTTAATTTAATTAGAAAACGAATTTCCACGCTGGCGCTGACTGGACCCGACGCGGCGCTGACTAGGCATGCTACGTAGGCGCTGACGTGGTTAAGTGATTGAATCTGGATCGTCAGATCTGGATCTGACGGTCCAGATCTGATCTTACCGGTTGACCAATACTTCTAATCGTGACCGTATAAAATAGATCGGACGCTCACCGTGCGATGGAGAGGAGGTGGCGGCGGAAACTCGCCGGAGTTGGAGGAGATGGCGGCGGTGCTCCCGGGAGAGGACGGCGCCGGGGTTGTAGCTCCTCCCCGGATGAACGGAAGGCAGCTCCGGGCGCGGCGCGTCGCGGGGAGGGCGATGGAGGCGGCGGCGTCTTCCCGTTCTTCCCGGAGCAGCGTGAACACGCGAGCGGAGCCACGGGTACTCCGGCGACCTCGGGTCGAGCACGGACTCGTCGTTCTGGCGCCTAACAAGTCACGGGAAAAATAAGAGAGTTGCGCACGGACGAAGCAGAGGAGATGGGACAGAGGAGAGAGCACGAGGTGGTCTTTATTCACCGGAACTCGAGGAAAACACCGGCGGCAATGGCGAACTCCGGCGATGCAATTTGACGGCCTGAGGGCGTTTCGAGCTAGGGTTTGAGAGGGGAAATGCGGAGGAGGGGCAGGGGGTTTAAATAGCCACGACCGCGCGTTAAATCCGTGCCTTAATCGTGCGGATTTGGAGAAGGAAACTCCGGTGGTCTCGGGCGCGATTTGGGGCAAGGTTGAAGACGGGCTGACGTCAGCATGACGTCAGCAATTTTTCTTTTTCTATTTTTCTTATTTTTCTTTTAATTCATATATTTTGATTTATTTGTCCAAATGAGGTCAAACAAATTTCTAAAAATTTGTAAAACTATTATCTTTCTGTTAAACCAATTGTGGGAGTGTTTTGAACACTTTTCAAAAATAATAATTTCGAAATATTGATTAAATGTAAAATTGACACTTTATGTTTAATTTAAAACTAGGGTTTAATAAATTTTAATTTTGGCTAAATAAATTATATGAAAAACCCATATTCAATTTTGTTTGAATTTAAGTTATTTAAACTTGTTTTGCAGAAATCATTCTTTCTTATTTTGGCATGGTATTAAAGAACAAAATATAACTAAAATGAGAAACATAATGAATTCCATTTTTAATTCTAAATGTTTTGTACACCATTATGTTTTATATTATGCTTAATCATTTGAAAAACTTCATATCAACTTTGGAAAGAATTTTAGATTTAATTCATTTCATTATATAGAATATATTAATCATTTCATGCCTTGGAAATAAATGAAATTTATTTAAGCAAAAGAAATGCTTATTTGGCTAAGTGGTTGGACTCAATTTCTTATAAGTGAACTATTTACTTAAAATAAAATGGATTGTAGTTTGTAAAATATTTGTCAATTTACATTTTAAGGTTTTTGATATACAGTGGATAATAACCTGTTTAAACTGTGACATTTGAAATATTAAATTCTTTCTAATAAGTTTGGAGTCTTTTATAGTTGGTTTCCTTAGGTATTTAATATTTTATTTTAATAAAAGAAAAGTTTTAAATTTTAGTGATTTTTGAACATTATATAATGTTGGAATGTTACAGACTACCACCCTTAAAAGGAATCTCGTCCCCGAGATTCGGAGAGGCTAGAGAGGTAAAGCGAATGCTTGAGTTATTCTGATAGCTCGAGATGTTTTGAGAAATGAAATTTCTGACATGGAGACTTGAAAAACTTGGCAGCGAATGAAAAACTTGATTTGGAGGATAGAAAGAAAAGATAGTTTGAGATCTCTGGGTTTAAGCGACTGGGTTTGAATTATCTAGGCGGCTACCTCCCTTAAAATGAAAATTTTGTGGTCACTCTAGAAACTTTGTTTAATCCCTTTTATTTCTCCGTTGTAGAGCGTACAAGTATTCGAAATACAATGATAGGTGGTAGCTACGAGAGGTTTGAGCACTCGCGTTTTCCACTCGCTCCTTGAAGAGATTTAATACTCTTCCACTCTGGGCAGCCACTGGCATAATGTCCCTTGTCCTTGCACCTGTAGCATGTTAGGTGGCTAAGATCCTTCTTGGATCCACTCTTTTGTCTTTGTTCCTCCAGGATCTTCATGAGAGACTGTTGCATTCCTTCCTTGGCTTGATGGTTAGCTTGTTGCACCAAGGGATAATATGGACATTGGATTGGAACATGGGTCGTTCCTTCACACAGGAAGCAAATAATCCTTTTGGAACGGCGTCCATTACTTGGACGTCTAATGTGACCATGGGGCCACTCATCAGAGCAATCTTCGGTCGTATGTCCTATCTCTCCACAAGTTTTGCATGCCTTTAGTCTGGTCATAGGGTCCTCTTCAACATCCCTATGCTCTTGATCAATCTTAGGCGAGTGGTCATTGATCACCTTCTGACTCGGTTCCCTTAACAGTATTCGTGTAGTGGGGTAAAATTTATTGTTGGTGATATTGAAGTGAGACATCTGCTGATTTTTAGAGAATGAATGAGTTAATTTATAAGTACTATGGAGAATTTAATAATTTGAGAACAAGGCAACCAATTCCTAACAAATCTATCAACATGATTAAAACACAAGCAATCACATAAATTCCATACTTATTTTGAGAACTCGAACTAATCATTTATCGAACGAAAACACATCAATGTCATGGAATTACAAAAACGAGAGTACTGCCATACCACAATTTGATAGGTCAATACATCAAATCGATACGATAAGCTAAATGAGATAAATGGTGGTCCCTCTAACGTGGTTTGTGTTGCTACACTTATTCCTCCTAAATATTACGCTTGCGTTTTATTGCGTGGTTATTTGCCATAGGCGTGACTTCTCCCTCATTTGACTCTTCAAACAGCACCTCTTCGGGGTCTTCTTCCTCTGGTCCTTCCTCCTTCGTAGCTGCAGGTACAGTCACATCTCCAGTGCCCTGGTCACCTCCTTCTTCAGCTACTGGCGGTGGTGGAGGTGGAATGAGTTGCGCCTCAAGCATGGCAATTTGCTACTCCTTGCCAATGTTCTGCAAATGTAGGTCATGGATGAGTTCCTCCAAATGACCAATAAGATTTTCAGAAGCCTGGAGTTCTTGGGTTTTTGCATGTATGACGGCTTGTGCATGATCCGCGACGTCATAAGCCTGTTGGACCTTCCTGGTCAGACAGTTGATGAGAAAATCCAAGTCTTCAAACGTCTTGTTAACGATGGGCAGGTCCAGGCGATTTCCCGTGTGAGCCATCGAGAGACCATGTGCATCCCTCTTCCCAAAGGCACGGAAGGGCGATCCTGGTGCTAGCTTGTTGCGATACTTGTAACACAAACGAGCCATTAAGTCCACCATAGCTATGTTCACTCCCTCAATCCACTCTGGGTAGTAGGTGACATAGTCCACGGGCTCGAAGTCTGGCATCGTAGGATCCGGGGTCATGATGGTGCGGATTTCCCAACGTGTCCCATGGGGTATGTCGGTCTCCTCCTTCCTTCCTCGGAAATAGGGCGGTGGTAGCTTCAATATACTTGTCAACCTAGACAGCTGCCTCCCAAAGATGAAACCCGACAAAACTCCAGCATACGCAGTCTCAGTGTACTCTCCCATCTAAAATTTTGAACAGGTAAGAGTATTAGAATTTAAAAGGAAAGGGAAAGATGCAAGACAAGATAAATAATGTAAAACAATATTAAAGGAAATTTCAAAATTTACTCATGTTTTGGAAACATAGTTTAGTTAACTATTTAACCTTTGGGGTCTCCGTCCAATCCTAGGGGTTTCGAACCTACAGGCAACACAGTGCTCTGATACCATCTGTAGCGTACCTGCACTTTAAATAAGGCAGATACCTGTGTATAGTGCAAATCCCTGGATCGATTCATTTGCACACACAGTTTACGATGTAATATCACAACAAAGCGTCAATTTTATTACATCGATGATCCAGAATTATAAAATATTCGATACAAGTTGCATAGCATAAAGCTAGCATTGAAAAAGTACACATCGGAATTACAATAGCAGTGAGTCTCTATCACTTTCATGCTGCCACAGGCGAAAACATGTTGGTTGTAGACTTGAAACCTATCAATGAAACCTCACTCGTCATCTGAACAATCTGCAATAAGAAAATATTGCAACAACGTGGGTCAGATTCCATTAAAATGGAGTCTGGCAAGTGACACTATGGTGGACACTTAATGGAATAACTCTAAAGCCTATATGCATAATTGGCTGGTGGAGTTCAAGGCTATTTTGCATAAAGCCAATTTTTCCTATCTCTTCGTAAAACACTTTCTTCAATTCAAGACAAGTATGGCATGAAAACCATAAATCTCATCTTCCCTTGTTCACCCATCAAGTTTTATTTCTGAAGTTGGAATGGTGGAATCCTCCGTTGACGTCCGTGATCCGCTGCTCAAATTGTCCGTACCGGGGACACGGCTAAGTACTTAGTTTTACACTCTGCAGAGGTTGTGCACTTTCACCTTTAGACTCAATTTGTCCGAGAAATCCTATACACGCGGAGTGTATTATGGAAAGGAGAGAATTGAGACAAGAACTTTCAGAAGAAGAATGTAACCCTACTAGCAAAACCCGTTCCACCTATCATCCCCCTACATCTGCTTGTCAAGCTGACAGGTTGCACCCTCACAACTTAATTATTCTAGACAGAGCCCATTGTCAAAAGGCTGCATGGGAAGCAATCGTCACTCGGAGTTCTTCAGATTCCTCTGTTCCCTGGGTGGCCATCCACAAGTGCACTCTCAGGTGAAAACCACCATGCTCATGGCCCTAAGTATAGTAGAAACTATCTTAGGCGAAGACCACCACAAGCACAGCCCTGAGTAGCCACTCAACATAAACCATTCAACCAATCCACCCAGGAGATTCATTAACTTAGTGGATGTGTACTCTCAGGTGAAAACCACCATGCTCACGGCCCTAAGTAGAATAGACATTCATCCTAGGCGACGACAACCATGAGCACAACCCTGAGTAGTCACTTAACATTTTGTAAAACTTTTCATCAATTGCTTAGCACCAATACATCTACTAAGTATGATATAGGATCCTAGACACAGGAGTGAGGGAATTCTACACAGGTTTAGCATAGCAATACTATCCTACTCATGCATATAAAAATACTAAGTAATGCATATAGAAAATAATAGGAAGTTTATGAGGTGTGCCACTTGCCTTTGAATGTTGTCGTTGTTCACAACTCTTTTCAACTATACTCGGGACTCTCCGTTCAATCTAACAGTATGGACAAGCAACAATACAACAATCAACAGCAAGCACAACTCCACAATACACACAAAACACATACTAGATGAATAAATAAGTTTTATAAAACTTTCTAAGGAAATATGTTTATGCATTATGTGCAAAATACTTAGAGAAAATTACTAGCTCTATTCTTCGAGGTGATCAACAATTATTATCAACTCTTTGTAAATTGGATATTCACTAAAGTGAGAGAGACAGACACCCGGCCAGCCACTTAAATTGTGGAACAGGTCTCATGTACGTGGACATGTAAGGTTTGTTTCCAGGCCGCTTCATCCCACTATGCCGCTAGGATCCAACTACTTCAAGATGATAACATCACGATCAAAATTTGTTTAAGTCAAATGTGAAAGACAAGATTAGAAGGGAGGGGAAAAAGATAGAAAGAGAGATGTAGTTGTCCTCCAGGCTTCATCTCCGGACTTGGTGGTTCTTGTGTCCTCGAGGCTGGTCTTGGATTTACTTAGTCATCATGAAGTCTAACAGAAGAAGGAGGGAGAAAGAAGAAGAGGGAGAAGGACTTAGAAAATATTTCTGGTTGGTCTTCATGAACTTCTTCTTGATCTTCCTTCTAAGTGCTCCTACTCCTTGGAGATTCTTCTGGAGTCTCGTTTGGCTAAGTCCTTCATTGGTCTTCCAGCTCCATGTTTAAAAATTTCTAAGTGTCTAAGTGTAGCACTTCACAAAATTGCTAAGTTTGAAAATAAACCTAACTTTGGGAAAATGGGGAGGAGTTTTCCTTATGGGAAAATATAACTACTTAATAAATATGCTATGCATGACATGCCATTTTAATTCATAATACTAATTTTTGTGATGTTTATAAAGTATGCATAAATTTATAATTGCAAATTTATTAGTTTATAATTTTTGGAAAGTATAAAAGGAATAATTATCAGATTAAAGTTTTCTATGATTAATATTTCTATAACAAATTAAATAGTGTTAATAGACAGGGGTATTTTAATTAAATTTATAGCAATTTACTTTAATCAAAATTAATATTTTTATTAATAGTTATGTTGAAAATAGTCAAACTATTCAAATTAAATATATATAACTATGAATTCATTCAAAAATTACTCAAAAATATTTTATAGCAGTGGCATCAATTTACAAATATTCTAAAGTTTCTAAAACTATTTTATTTGTAATTTTTGGATTTATAGATTTAAAGTTATGGCAAAAATACTCAAATTCATCATTTGAAATTTGAATATTTTCAACTAAGTCAAATTTGAATTTTAGCAGATCCAAATTAATCTACATGTCAAGGGCTTTCCAAATATATAAAAATAGTTGCATTTGGATAAACAGAGAAAAATATATGATAGTTTGAATAGACAGGGGCTTTTCTGCAAAACTGCTATTTTTAATTTAATTAGAAAACGAATTTCCACGCTGGCGCTGACTGGACCCGACGTGGCGCTGACTAGGCATGCTACGTAGGCGCTGACGTGGTTAAGTGACTGAATCTGGATCGTCAGATCTGGATCTTACCGGTTGACCAATACTTCTAATCGTGACCGTATAAAATAGATCGGACGCTCACCGTGCGATGGAGAGGAGGTGGCAGCCGAAACTCGCCGGAGTTGGAGGAGATGGCGGCGGTGCTCCCGGGAGAGGACGGCGCCGGGGTTGTAGCTCCTCCCCGGATGAACGGAAGGCAGCTCCGGGCGCGGCGCGTCGCGGGGAGGGCGATGGAGGCGGCGGCGTCTTCCCGTTCTTCCCGGAGCAGCGTGAACACGCGAGCGGAGCCACGGGTACTCCGGCGACCTCGGGTCGAGCACGGACTCGTCGTTCTGGCGCCTAACAAGTCACGGGAAAAATAAGAGAGTTGCGCACGGACGAAGCAGAGGAGATGGGACAGAGGAGAGAGCACGAGGTGGTCTTTATTCACCGGAACTCGAGGAAAACACCGGCGGCAATGGCGAACTCCGGCGATGCAATTTGACGGCCTGAGGGCGTTTCGAGCTAGGGTTTGAGAGGGGAAATGCGGAGGAGGGGCAGGGGGTTTAAATAGCCACGACCGCGCGTTAAATCCGTGCCTTAATCGTGCGGATTTGGAGAAGGAAACTCCGGTGGTCTCGGGCGCGATTTGGGGCAAGGTTGAAGACGGGCTGACGTCAGCATGATGTCAGCAATTTTTCTTTTTCTGTTTTTCTGATTTTTCTTTTAATTCATATCTTTTGATTTATTTGTCCAAATGAGGTCAAACAAATTTCTAAAAAATTGTAAAACTATTATCTTTCTGTTAAACCAATTGTGGGAGTGTTTTGAACACTTTTCAAAAATAATAATTTTGAAATATTGATTAAATGTAAAATTGACACTTTATGTTTAATTAAAAACTAGGGTTTAATAAATTTTAATTTTGGCTAAATAAATTGTATGAAAAACCCATATTCAATTTTGTTTGAATTTAAGTTATTTAAACTTGTTTTGCTGAAATCATTCTTTCTTATTTTGGCATGGTATTAAAGAACAAAATATAACTAAAATGGGAAATATAATGAATTCCATTTTTAATTCTAAATGTTTTGTACACCATTATGTTTTATATTATGCTTAATCATTTGAAAAACTTCATATCAACTTTGGAAAGCATTTTAGATTTAATTCATTTCACTATATAGAATATATTAATCATTTCATGCCTTGGAAATAAATGAAATTTATTTAAGCAAAAGAAATGCTTATTTGGCTAAGTGGTTGGACTCAATTTCTTATAAGTGAACTATTTACTTAAAATAAAATGGATTGTAGTTTGTAAAATATTTGTCAATTTACATTTTAAGGTTTTTGATATACAGTGGATAATAACCTGTTTAAACTGTGACATTTGAAATATTAAATTCTTTCTAATAAGTTTGGAGTCTTTTATAGTTGGTTTCCTTAGGTATTTAATATTTTATTTTAATAAAAGAAAAGTTTTAAATTTTAGTGATTTTTGAACATTATATAATGTTGGGATGTTACACGTTTGGTTTAACCAATGCACCGGCATACTTCATGAACATGATGAACAAAGTGTTTATGGACTTTCTGGATAAGTTTGTTGTGGTGTTCATTGATGACATCCTGATTTATTCCAAAAGTCAGGAGGAACATGAAGAACACTTACACATGATATTACAGAGACTTAGAGAACACAAGCTGTATGCCAAATTTAGCAAGTGTGAATTCTGGCTAGAAGAAGTTGGTTTTCTAGGACACGTTGTGTCGAAAAATGGAATAGCAGTAGACCCAGAAAAGGTGTCAGCTGTGACAAAATGGGAAGTACCCAAGAATGTGGCGGACTTCCGTAGTTTCCTTGGACTGGCAGGTTATTATAGAAGATTTATTGAGAACTTCTCCAAACTTGCCAAACCATTGACTTCACTACTGAAGAAGGAAGTCAAATTCAAGTGGACTGAAGAATGTGAAATAAGTTTCCAGGAACTAAAGAAACGGCTGGTGTCAGCACCTGTTTTATGTTTGCCAGATATAGAGAAGGAATTCCAAGTATATTGTGATGCCTCGCACCATGGACTAGGAAGTGTCCTAATGCAAGAAGGGAAAGTGGTTTCATATGCTTCTAGACAGCTTAAGAAACATGAGGTCAACTATCCCACCCACGATCTGGAGTTAGCATCAGTAGTGCATGCTCTAAAGACGTGGAGACCCTATCTTTCGGGAAAGCGTTGTGAAGTATAAACAGATCACAAAAGCCTGAAATATATTTTCACCCAGAAGGAATTGAATATGAGGCAAAGAAGATGGTTGTAACTTATTAAGGACTATGATATGAGTTTGCAATATCACCCAGGAAAGGATAATATGGTGGCAGACGCTTTGAGCCGTAAGGTCCATGTAAATGGACTGACAGCGGGAGAATTGCCCGAGGATTTAAGTAGAGCATTTAAGGACCTCAGATTAGAGGTAGTACCCAAAGGATTACACTGGACGTACAACCTTTGTTGATGGATAAGATTCGGGAAGGCCAGAAGGGAGACAAAGTAATGGATGAAATTAAGGTCAACCTGAGCGAAGGGAAGGCCAAGGGTTTTCGGATGGATGAACAAGGCACCTTGTGGTTTGAGAAACGCATCTGCGTGCCGCAAGATGAGGATCTTAGAAAATTGATTCTGCAAGAAGCACATAACTCGACTTATTCCATACACCCGGGAAACACCAAGATCTACATGGATGTAAAGGAAAGATTTTGGTGGAATAACCTGAAGAGAGACATCGCGGAATATATAGCTAAGTGTGATGTATGTAGTCGAGTAAAGGCGGAGCATCAGAAGCCAGCAGGATTGTTGCAACCTTTACCTATACCGGATTGGAAATGGGAACAGATAGGTATGGATTTCATTACTGGGTTACCGCGTACCAGATCGGGATATGATTCGATCTGGGTAATAGTGGATCGTTTGACAAAGGTGGCCCATTTTGTGCCAGTAAAGACTACCTACTCAAGTGCTAAGTTGGCAGAGATTTACATGAGGAGAATAGTATGCTTGCATGGTATTCCCCAGAGAATTGTGTCTGACAGAGGTACCCAGTTTACCTCGCATTTCTGGAAACAACTACATGAATCGTTGGGTACGAGATTAGAGAGTTAAGTACGGCATTTCATCCCCAAACGGATGGACAGACGGAAAGAGTAAACCAAATTCTAGAAGATATGCTGAGGGCATGTGCCTTGGACTACAAGTCTAGTTGGGATGATAATTTGCCGTACGCAGAATTTTCCTATAACAACAGCTACCAAGCAAGCATAGAGATGTCGCCGTTTGAGGCACTTTATGGTGGGAAATGCACCACACCACTACTTTGGAGCGGTGTGGGAGAGCGAAGTTTATTTGGACCTGATATAATCCAGGAAGCTGAAGAGAAGGTTCGAATAATCAAGGACAGATTGAAGATCGCGCAGTCCAGACAGAAAAGCTATGCAGATTCCAAAAGGAGAGAAATCACATATGAGATAGGTGACATGGCTTATTTAAGAGTGTCACCAATGCGTGGTGTGAAGAGGTTCGGGATCAAGGGTAAACTTGCACCTCGATTCATCGGCCCCTTTAAGATTCTTTCCCGCAAGGGAGAAGTAGCATATGAGCTAGAATTGCCGGAAGTTCTGTCAGAAGTTCACAATGTCTTCCACGTGAGCCAATTGAAGAAGTGTCACCCAGAGATGACAGAAACCCCACTACGAGATACAGTGCCATTAGAAGAAGTTCAATTGGAAAGTGACCTGACGTATGAAGAGAAGCCAATCAAAATCTTGGAGACGGCAGAAAGGATCACACGAACCAAGACTATGAAATTTTGTAAGGTCCAGTGGAACAACCAGACCGAAGAAGAAGCAACTTGGGAACGGGAGGATGATCTTCGGGAAGAACACCCACATCTTTTTGAAGGCCAAACCGAATCTAGAGGACGAGATTCATCTTAAGGGGGTTAGGTTTGTAACATCCCAATTTTGCTAAATTTTAAAACTTTGCATTCATGCATCATTCATCATTTAGTCATAACAATTTATTACATAAGTACAATTTTTATTTGCAATTAAGAGTTTAAATAATTTATAATTCCATAAAGAGCTTATTTAAACCTCCTAAATAATTATAATTTTCATAATTTATTTAATAGGCAAGAATAATACTAAAAGGTTCTAAATTTTATAATCTTTCAAAAACATATTTTTATGAATTTTTCTAATGTATTTTGGCTGAGTATAAAAATCATTTTGAGTAAATAGTGAAAACATAAATTATTTAGAGAAAAGAAAAGAAAAAAAAGGAAACGGGCCATCCTCCCTATCTACCGCGCGCGCGCATCGGCCCAGCAACGGCCTGGCGGCCCGCGCTCCCTCTCCCTCTCGCTGACAGGTGGGACCCACCTGTCAGGTGAGTCTTCCACCTCCGGAACGAATCCGCGTGGATTTCTCTCCGATTCCGATCCGTTTTGGACGCCAAAATTCGTGGAGATGTTTCCTTTTGTGCCCCCCATATAATCCCCACCCCTGCCGCCTCAACCCGCGCCCAAACCCTAGCCTCCTCCACCTCCAGGCCGCTCAGATTTCTGAGCTCCGCCGCCGCCATTTACGACGGTGAGTTTTAGCAACTCCGGCGGCATCCGCTGCCCCCAAGCCCTTCTTCCCCTCTGGTTCTGTTTACTATAACCGTGCGCATCTTCGTGACTTCGTGGTTGGTCTCCTACCGCAGCTGAACGTCGTCCCCATCCGCGAACCCCGCCGCCGACCGCAAGCACCAACTCCGGCGAGAATTTCCCGGGGAACGGCGACGCTCCGAAGAACCACGCTTCGCCACCGACCCCGCCTCGTCCTCCTCTACGTAACGGTAAGACTCGTTCGTCCCCTAGACCTCTAGGACTCGAACGCGCACGACGCCGGCCGTGGCGCCGCCGCGGTCGGAGGACCTCCGGCGAACTCGCGCCGCCCGCGCCGAAGCTCTGGTTGCGAACCGTTGGATCTAGATCCAACGGATCTAGATCCGTTTAATCCCGAGCGTCCGTTTTTATGTAGATCGGACGGCCGCGCTGCCGATCTGCATCGAAGCGGTACCGTCCAATAGGATCGTGCCACGTAGCCCTCTTATTTTCTTTTTCGCAGGAATTTTATAAATAAAACATAAATTATGCAAAACTTAGAAAATTCATAACTTTTGTTCTGTAAATCCAAATTCAATGATTTTTATATCCACGGATAGCCCTGCTAATGTAGTTTATTTCCAGATCATTTGTTTTTACATTTGATAAATAATAATACATAAGATCATCCGAGGAGTAATTCAGCTATTTAATCCATAACTTAAATAATAAAAATGTTTTACATATAAACACAATTGTTTTAGGTTTAGGTTAACAACCTCTGCCCAGGAATATTAATATGTATCTTATTTGAAAACTTTCTTACAACAATAAAAGTTGTAATGGTATAATCTAAGTTTTGCTATATTGTTTTCAATTATTAAATTGTTAAGTGAAATGAGAAATTCCTAGAAATTGCATCTCATGCATTTAATAACAGAGAATATAAATTATGGATAAGTGTGTCTAATTCTACACATGGCATATCATGCATGCATACATCTTTTATTTGGTGTTGTGAGATATTGTGTGGATATTTATTTGTAGGCATTGCTTGTGCTAGATTGTGAAGGAGAGGAAGGACCTGCGTGTGATTATTATTCTTGTTGTGCCTGCCCCTCCTGCTGCCAAGGCAAGTGACTTCATAAAACACCTACTATTTTATTCAATCGCATATCTAGTGTTTTCAAACAGTATTTGCAAAAGTAGTATGCATGATAGGTTTTTGGGAGATTGTAGTATGCTATGCAAACCTTTTAGGTTTCCCCTTAGAAATTCCAGATTAGACCCCTATTATAATTTAGTGGAAGCACCTGCTGCAAAAGTGATTGTTTTATGGTTGATGTGATAAAAGAAAATTTCCACTAAATTAATTTAATGCCTGGGTGGATTGGGTCGATCGAGGAGGTTTCAAGTTGAGTGGCTTCTCAGGGCCAAGTGTCATGGTTGTCTTCGCCCAGGGTAGTTTCTACTTACTTGGGGCCATGATATGCGGTGTTAACCTGAGTTGCTCACTTGTGGTAGGCCACCCAGGTCTATGAGATTTAAGTCTACACTAAGTCTAGTTGCTTATCGTGCAACCATTGGTCATTATGGGCTCTGTCTTGATGGAGTAAGTTGTTGTGGACCTTGGTCAAGAGATTGATGGTGGTAGAGTTGATAGGATGGTGGTAATCTCTTAGTATGATCATGGGAAAGCAACTTCTGAAAAGTCTCGTCTTGATCTTCTCCATTTCCTTCTCACTAAAGGAGTGTAGAGGATAGTTTGGGTGGATTGAGTCTAATGGTGAAAGTGCACACCCTCTCGAGAGTTAAAACCTAAGATCTTAGCCGTGTCCCCGGCATCGGACAATTTGAGTAACTACACAAGGTTGTGTTCTGAAAATCTCCTCATCTCAAATTTCTTAATAAAACTTTGTTGGGTGAACATGGGTAGGAGACATGGACTTGTCTCGAGATTTGTCTCTGAAGGAGAAGATATTGATTTAAGAAAATTGTTTATCAAAAGTAGGAGAAAATTTGCTTTGCGCAATAGCCTTGAGCTCCACCAGCCAAAATAAGCATATAGTTATAGCTAAATAGAACATTAGGAAATTAAAGTCACTTGCCACCACAATTCAATTGTGCTGACCCTTTATAGCTGGGCTGCAACTAAACCTTGCAGAATGTCCGAATGAGGAGTAAGGGGGTCGTCTTCGAGCTACAACCAACATGATTTGCCAGTGCCTTCATGGAGAAGATGTAGCTCCATGCTACCTTTAGTATTGTGTTTGAACTCTGAAATAAAGTGTGAACTATTTATTCAGCTAGCGTTTCCGCTATGCTAAGTTGTAAGGATATTTGTTTTTGGATCATTCGTCTCGTTCTGTAATAAACTATGACATTGTACTGTGATATTACATCTTATTGGAGAATGTGAGACTTATGTGATCCAAGTCTTTGCATTATTCATATGTGCCATTGCTTTCGTAAGCATGGGCACTACACTTACCATCCGCAGACAAGTGGACAGGTCGAAAGAGTGAATCAAATTCTGGAGGATATTCTCAGAGCTTGTGTTATCTCCTTTGGCATGAAATGGGTGGATTGCCTTCCGTATGCTAAGTTCTCCTACAACAACAGCTTCCAGGCAAGTCTAGGCATGGCTCCCTTCGAAGCACTCTATGGCCGCAAATGCAGAATTCCTCTGAATTGGTCTCAAGCTGGTGAACGTCAATTCTTTGGCCCGGACATTATCCAGGAGGCTAAAGAAAAGTTTCGCATCATTCGTGACAATCTGGAGATTGCCCAAACTCGGCAGAAAAGCTATTATGATAGCAAGCACAGGGACATGGTCTATGCACCTGGTGATCAAGCTTACCTTCGTGTCACTCCTCTGAGAGGCACGCAACGCTTTGGCATCAAAGGCAAGCTCGCTCCGCGTTATGTTGGGCCTTTCAATGTTCTTTCAAGGCGTGGTGAATTGTCTTACCGTCTGGAACTTCCTCCAAACCTCTCCAAAGTGCACGATGTCTTCCACGTGTCACATCTCAAGAAGTGCTTCCAAGATCCAGGACGTGCAGTTGATCATGGATCGATTGAACTTCAGAAGATCTTTCTTATGTGGAACAACCGATTCGCATTCTTGACGAAGCTGAACGTCGCACCTGTAACAACAGTGTCAAGTGCTACATGGGAACGTGAAGACCACCTCCGTGCCGAGTATCCCGACCTCTTCGTTGCTCCATGAAGAATCTCGGGGCGTGATTCCTTTGAGGGGGGAGTGTTGTAACATCCCAAATGTAACTTTCCTAAATTGTATGCTTGTTATGTAATAAAGTGTGACATCATGGCATCTTTAATTTTGAATTGCTTTTCAATTAAATAAATTAATTTCAAATACAAATCCCATATTTAAATTCAAATGCTATTTCAAATCAATTCAAAATTGAAGTTTCATATTTGTACAAATAATCATTTCAATAGTTTAATCTGTTTATTTTTAAGCTATGAAGTTTTTTGCCAAAAAGATTTATCTCTTTTCCTTTTTCTATTTTTTTTAGAAGTACAATTAGAAAAGAATAAAAACCAAAAGAAAAGAAAAAGAAAAACAGGAAGAAAAAAAATAAGAAGACTGGCGAGTTGGGCCATCTCAGCCCATCTCGGCCCACGGCCTACTACTCCCTCCTCCGTACGGAGGAGGTCGAGCACGCTTTCCAGGTCATGGCGCTGGCTCCCTGCCAGGCGCGCCCCACCTGCCCCACTGCCTCTCCCCTCCTTCTTATCCTCTGCTCCGCCCCGCGCCGCTAGCCCCAAAACCCTAACCCTAGCTTCCCGTAGCACGCCGTTCCCTCTCGTTTTTCCTCTCTGTCCGCCACCGAAAAAACCACCGGAGTGCCGAGCCGCAGCGCCGTTCCTCCGGCCGTCGCTTTTCCTCCCCCTCACGCCATCCACTCTGCCAGATGTGCTCCGTCCTCGACGCCCCAGGAGCCGGACCCGGGAGTCACACGCGCAGTCGCGCGAGCTCGACGTCCCCGACACCGGCTGTAACATCCCAACATTTTGGAATGTTCAAAAATCACTAAAATTTAAAACTTTTCTTTTAATAAAATAAAATATTAAATGCATAAGGAAACCAACTATAAAAGACTTCAAAACTTATTGAAAGAGTTTAATATTCCAAATATCACAGTTTAAATATTTTATTATCCACTGTAATTCAAAAACCTTAAAATATAATGTGACAAATATTTTACAAACTACAATCCATTTTATTTTTAAGTAAATAGTTACATATAAGAAATTGATTCCAATCACATAGCCATAGCCATTCATAAATTAAAATAATATTTATAAGTGATCCTTTTAAACTATTTAAAACATGGATTATCCAAATAAACATTTCATTAACTTAAAATGAATTCCATGTATTTTCAACACCTAAAATGATTTTCATGAATATGTATTCTGTATAAGAAAAGAATTAAATCAAAATTCCTTTCCAAGGTTGTTTATGAAGTTCAAATGATTATCTTAAAATAAAACATAATATTACTTTTGAAAGAGGATTCAAGCATTGCACTCATGCATTAATGCATAAAACACCATTTCATCTTGTGTCTTAAATTAAATAAGAGTTTGTAATTTAATATTTAATGATATATTGTTTTGGAAATTATTCCATAAAACATGTTAAATTGTATCCTTCAAAATATTCCAATTTATCTATTTTTATTTTGGGCAAGAATACTACCAAAAAGTTCTAAATTAAATTAGCATTCCAAAACATATTTTTATGAATTTTTCTGAAAAGGTTTGGTTAAGTTTAAAAATCAATTTTGAATTAAAAGTTTAAAAACAGAAAATGATTTGACAAAAAAAGAAGAAGAAGAGAAACGGCCGAGCCAACTGGGCCGAAGCCCATTTCTTCCCTCCCGCGCGCGCAGCTCGCCTTGGCCCAGCAGCAGCCCACTCCGGCCTCGCTCCCTCTCCTCTCACGCTGACGCGCGGGACCCACATGTCATCACCTTCCCCAAACCGGATCGCGAACGAACTCTAACCGAAACCAAAATCGGATCAATCCGATCCTTTCCTTGCGGAGTAATCCTTATCCGTGCGCCCCATAAATACCCCAGCATCGCCGCCCTCTCCCGCACCCGAAAACCCGAGCACATCGCCTCCAGGCTGCCCACAATCGTCTCCGCCGTGTCGCCATTGCCGTCGGCGTCTTCGACGATTTCCGGTGAGATTCAATCGATCTAGACCTTCTCACCCACCCCCTTAGCTTCCCCTCGATCCTATGCACCTCCCTGACATGGCGCGGTAGCTTTTTGCGTAGCAGAACGAGCCATCCCTGCTCCACCGAAGCTCTCCGCCGCCGTGCGCAACTCCGACAAGGTGTGGCCGAGGAACGAGGAAGCGTCAAGGACCACGAGCACGCCATCGACCTCGCCTGGATCTCCTCTTCATCACGGTACGCTCCGCTTTACCTCTAGGGCTGTAGATCATCGGGAACGTGTTTTCCGATCGTGCCGCCGCCGCGCGCTCCGTCTCCGGCGACCTAGCGCCGCTCCCCTGTTGCCATTAGATCTCGCCCGTCCGATCCGATCTCAGCGGCCACGATTTGAAGTTTTATAATCGAACCGGTACTCTGATCTGGACCGTCAGATCCAGATCTGACGGCCCAGATCTGTAACTTATCCACGTCAGACCCAGTCAGCGCTGACGTGGCCTGCACAGTCAGCGCCAGCGTGTAATTCTTTTTCTATTTTAATTTTAATTGAAAAAATTGCAAATTAATCCCTGTAATTAAAATATCTATAACTTTTTAACCACAACTCCAAATTTAATAATTTTTATATATTTGGAAAGCTCTTGACATGTAGAATATTTTGGATCTGACAAAATTCAAATTTGACTTAGTATAAAATATTCAAATTTCAAATGGTGAATTTGAGTATAATTGCAATAACTTTAAATCTATAAATCCAAAAATTGCAAATAAATATGTTTTAGAAACTTTAGAATAATTGTAAATTACTGCCACTGTTATAAAATATTTTTGAGTAAATTTTGAATGATTTCATAGTTGTGAGTTTAAATTGAATAGTTTGACCAATTTTGAAATAACTTTTAATAGAAACATTATTTTTGATTAAATCCAATTGCAATAGATTTAATTGAATGCTCTCTGTCTATTAACACTAATTATAAAATTTTGTTATAAAAATTTAATCATAGGAAACTTTAATCTATATGTTTCCTTTTATTATGTTTTGCAAATTAGAAACTAATTAAATTGCAAGTATAACTTTATGCATATTTTATAAACTTCACCAAAATTAGTGTTATGTTGCTTGTGATTTAAAATGGCATTTCATGCATAGCATATTTTATAGTTATATTGTCCATAAGGAAAACTCCTCCCCATTTTCTCTAAGATAGGATTATTTTCAAACTTAGTATTTTGGGGAAAAGTGCTATGCACTAGACACTTAGGATTTTCAACATGGAGCTGGAAGACCAATGAAGGACTTAGCCAAAAACAAGACTCCAGAAGTATCTTCAAGAAGAGGAAACACTTAGGAGGAAATTAAGAAGAAGTTCATGAAGGACTTAGAAGAAAATAGGCTCTGGAAGCATCCTCAAGATGTCAAACACTTAGAAGAAAAGTGAGAAGAAGTTCAAGAAGGCCAACCCCCTTTTTTTCTCTAAGTCTCTCTCTCTGTCTTTTCTTCTCTTCTGAGACTTCATGAAGACTAAGTAAATCCAAGACCAGCCTCGAGGATACAAGAATCACGAAGTCTGAAGATTCATCAAGATTACCCAGAACTCAATCAAGACATCATCCAGAAGAAAGTTACAAGTCTGGAGATGAAGCCTGGAGGACAACTACATCTTTCTTTCTATCTTTTCCCTCTTTCCTAATCTTTTCTTTTAGACTTAAACAAAATTGATCATGATGTTATCATGTTGAAGTTGTTGGATCCTAACGGCATAGTGAGATGAAGCGGTCTGGAAACAAACCTTACATGTCCACGTACATGAGACCTGTTCCACAAATTAAGTGGCTGGCCGGGTGTCTGTCTCTCTCACTATAGTGAATGTCCAATTTACAACGAGTTGATAATAATTGTTGATCACCTTGAACAAATGACTTAGTATTTTTCTCTAAGTATTTTGCACATCATGGCTAAGCCATTTGAGTGCTTGTTTCAAGAAGATATAAAACAAAGTATGTTTATCCAACTTAAGACCTTAGTCCTTAGTCATTCTTGACCCACCTATTTGCCTTGCATTAACTTAAGAGATTTTCATAGCATAACATGCATCTCTACCCCTTAGAAATAATTTGCATATCAAACATGACATGTTTTCCTTAGGAGTTTTACAAAACGTGTGGTTCATTGGATATGAGCATGTATGTTTGTTGATTGTTGTATTGTTGTTTGCTATTATTGTTAGATTAAGCGGAGAGCAAACGTTCGTTGTTAAAAAGAGTTTTGGGAACAACGACAACATTCAAAGGTAAGTGGCACACCTCATAAACTTCCTATTTTTATATGCATTAATTAGTGTATTTTTTATATGCATGTGTTGCTATGCTAAACCTGTGTAGAATCCCTTATTCCTGTGTCTAGGTTCCTATATCATACTTAGCAGAAATTTTGATGCTATGCAATTGATGAAAGATTTTATAAAATGTTAAGTGACTACTCAGGGCTGTGCTCATGGTTGTCTTCGCTTAGGAAGAATTTCTATTCTACTTAGGGCCGTGAGCATGGTGATTTTTACCTGAGAGTACACATCCACTAAGTTAATGAAACCCCTGGGTGGTAATTGGTCGTATGGTTTATGTTGAGTGGCTACTCAGGTCCATTTCTATGGTTCCTGGAGTATGTACACTTGTGAATGGCCACCCAGGAACCGAGGAATCTGAAGAACTCCGAGTGACGATTGCTTCCAGTGCAGCCATTGCCATATGGGCTCTGGCTTGATAAATTATGTTGCATGGACTCTCTCCGGCTTGACAAGCAGATGTAGGGGGATGTTAGGTGGAACGGGTCAAGCCAGGTGGGAGGGAAAATGCTTCTGAAAGATCTCGTCTCATTCTCTCCTTTCCTTATCACAAATGGTGTGTACAGGATACCTTGGGTTGAATGAGTACAATGGTGAAAGTGCACAACCTCTGCAGAGTGTAAAACTAAGTACTTAGCCGTGTCCCCGGTTACGGACTATTTTGAGCAGCTGATCAAGGACGTCAACGGAGGATTCCACCATTCCAACTTCAGAAATAAAACTTGATGGGTGAACATGGGAAGATGAGATTTATGGTTTTCATGCCATACTCGTCGAGATTTCAAGAAAAGTGTTTTCAAAAGAATAGGAAAAATTGGCTTTATGCAAATTAGCCTTGAGCTCCACCAGCCAAATATGCATATAGGCTTTAGAGTTATTTCCTTAAGTGTCCACCATAGTGTCACCTGCCAGACTCCATTTTAATGGAATCTGACCCACGTTGTTGCAATATTTTTCTTATTGCAAAGTTGATCAGAAGACGAGTGAGGTTTCGTTATAGGTTTCGAGTCTACCACCAACATGTTTTCGCATGTGGCAGCATGAAAGTTATAGAGGCTCACTGCTATTGTATTTCCGCTGTGTACTTTGTCAATGCTAGCTTTATGCTATGCAACTTGTATTAAATATTTTGTAATTCTGGATCATCGATGTAATATAATGGATGCTTTGTTGTGATATTACATCGTAAACTGTGTGTGCAAATGAATCGATCCAGGGATTTGCACTATACAGAGGTATCTGCCTTATTTAAAGTGCAGGTACGCTACAGATGGTATCAGAGCACTGTGTTGCCTATAGGTTCGTAACCCCTAGGATTGGACTGAGACCCCAAAAGTTAAATAGTTAATTAAACTAGGATTCCAAAACATGTGAAATTTTTGAACTCTTCTTTAATATTGTTATACATTATTTTGTCTTGCATCTTTCTCTTTCCTTTTAAATTCTAATACTCTTACCTGTTCAAAATTTTAGATGGGAGAGTACACTGAGACTGCGTATGCTGGAGTTTTGTCGGGTTTCATCTTTGGGAGGCAGCTGTCTAGATTGACAAGTGTATTGAAGCTACCACCACCCTATTTCCGAGGAAGGAAGGAGGAGACCAACATACCCCATGGGATACGTTGGGAAATACGCACCATCATGACCCCGGATCCTACGATGCCAGACTTCGAGCCCGTGGACTATGTCACCTACTACCCAGAATGGATTGAGGGAGTGAACATAGCTATGGTGGACTTAATGGCTCGTTTGTGTTACAAGTATCGATTCAAGCTAGCACCAGGATCGCCCTTCCGTGCCTTTGGGAAGAGGAATGCACATGGTCTCTCGATGGCTCACACGGGAAATCGCCTGGACCTGCCCCTCGTTAACAAGACGTTTGAAGACTTGGATTATCTCATCAACTGTCTGACCAGGAGAGTCCAACAGGCTTATGACGTCGCGGATCATGCACAAGCTGTCATACACGCAAAAACCCAAGAACTCCAGACTTCTGAAAATCTTATTGGTCAGTTGGAGGAACTCATCCATGACCTACATTTGGAGAACCTTGGCAAGGATGAGCAGATTGCCATGCTTGAGGCGCAACTCATTCCACCTCCACCACCGCCAGTAGCTGAAGGAGATGACCAAGGCACTGGAGATGTGACTGTATCTGCAGCTACGAAGGAGGAAGGACCAGAGGAAGAAGACCCCGAAGAGGTGCTGTTTGAAGAGTCAACTGAGGAAGAAGTCACGCCTGTGGCAAATAACCACGCAATAAAACGCAAGCGTAATAATTAGGAGGGATAAGTGTAGCAATCAAAACCATGTTAGAGGGACCACCATTTATCTTATTAGGCTTATCATATCGATTTAGTGTATTGACCTATCAAATTGTGGTATGGCAGTACTGTTGCCTTCGTATTCCTACGACTTTAGTGTGTTTCGTTTGATAAAAGAATTGTTCGATTTCTTAAAATAAGTTTGAAATTTTCATGTATACATTTGCTTGTGTTTGAACCTTGTTGCTTGAGGTGTGTTAGATGATGTTTGTAATGGATTATCTTGATTTATGGTTGTGCATTAGGATGTTGAATTATTAACAAAACTTTTCTTTTAAGGGTGGTAGCCACCTAGAATATTCAAACCCAACTTATTAAACCCAAAGATCCCAAACAATCTTCTAGCCTCCCCAATTAGAAAATTTATTCACTGCCAAGTTTTCAAGTTTCATGCCAGAGATTTCATTTCCCAAAACATCTCGAGTTTTCAGAATCAATCAAACAATTGCTTTGTTTTTCTAGCTTCTCCGAATCTCGGGGACGAGATTCCTTTTAAGGGTGGTAGTCTGTAACATCCCAACATTTTGGAATGTTCAAAAATCACTAAAATTTAAAACTTTTCTTTTAATAAAATAAAAATATTAAATGCATAAGGAAACCAACTATAAAAGACTTCAAAACTTATTGAAAGAGTTTAATATTCCAAATATCACAATTTAAATATTTTATTATCCACTGTAATTCAAAAAGCTTAAAATATAATGTGACAAATATTTTACAAACTACAATCCATTTTATTTTTAAGTAAATAGTTACATATAAGAAATTGATTCCAATCACATAGCCATATCCATTCATAAATTAAAATAATATTTATAAGTGATCCTTTTAAACTATTTAAAACATGGATTATCCAAATAAACATTTCATTAACTTAAAATGAATTCCATGTATTTTCAACACCTAAAATGATTTTCATGAATATGTATTCTGTATAAGAAAAGAATTAAATCAAAATCCCTTTCCAAGGTTGTTTATGAAGTTCAAATGATTATCTTAAAATAAAACATAATATTACTTTTGAAAGAGGATTCAAGCATTGCACTCATGCATTAATGCACAAAACACCATTTCATCTTGTGGCTTAAATTAAATAAGAGTTTGTAATTTAATATTTAATGATATATTGTTTTGGAAATTATTCCATAAAACATGTTAAATTGTATCCTTCAAAATATTCCAATTTATCTATTTTTATTTTGGGCAAGAATACTACCAAAAAGTTCTAAATTAAATTAGCATTCCAAAACATATTTTTATAAATTTTTCTGAAAAGGTTTGGTTAAGTTTAAAAATCAATTTTGAATTAAAAGTTTAAAAACAGAAAATGATTTGACAAAAAAAAAAAAAGAAGAAGAGAAACGGCCGAGCCAACTGGGCCGAAGCCCATTTCTTCCCTCCCGCGCGCGCAGCTCGCCTTGGCCCAGCAGCAGCCCACTCCGGCCTCGCTCCCTCTCCTCTCACGCTGACGCGCGGGACCCACATGTCATCACCTTCCCCAAATCGGATCGCGAACGAACTCTAACCGAAACCAAAATCGGATCAATCCGATCCTTTCCTTGTGGAGTAATCCTTATCCGTGCGCCCCATAAATACCCCAGCATCGCCGCCCTCTCCCGCACCCGAAAACCCGAGCACATCGTCTCCAGGCTGCCCACAATCGTCCCCGCTGTGTCGCCATTACCGTCGGCGTCTTCGACGATTGCCGGTGAGATTCAATCGATCTAGACCTTCTCACCCACCCCCTTAGCTTCCCCTCGATCCTATGCACCTCCCTGACATGGCGCGGTAGCTTTTTGCGTAGCAGAACGAGCCATCCGTGCTCCACCGAAGCTCTCCGCCGCCGTGCGCAACTCCGACGAGGTGTGGCCGAGGAACGAGGAAGCGTCAAGGACCACGAGCACGCCATCGACCTCGCCTGGATCTCCTCTTCATCACGGTACGCTCCGCTTTACCTCTAAGGCTGTAGATCATCGGGAACGTGTTTTCCGATCGTGCCGCCGCCGCGCGCTCCGTCTCCGGCGACCTAGCGCCGCTCCCCTGTTGCCGTTAGATCTCGCCCGTCCGATCCGATCTCAGCGGCCACGATTAGAAGTTTTATAATCGAACCGGTACTCTGATCTGGACCGTCAGATCCAGATCTGACGGCCCAGATCTGTAACTTATCCACGTCAGACCCAGTCAGCCCTGACGTGGCCTGCACAGTTAGCGCCAGCGTGTAATTCTTTTTCTATTTTAATTTTAATTGGAAAAATTGCAGATTAATCCCTGTAATTAAAACATCTATAACTTTTTAACCACAACTCCAAATTTAATAATTTTTATATATTTGGAAAGCTCTTGACATGTAGAATATTTTGGATCTGACATAATTCAAATTTGACTTGGTATAAAATATTCAAATTTCAAATGGTGAATTTGAGTATAATTGCAATAACTTTAAATCTATAAATCCAAAAATTGCAAATAAATATGTTTTAGGAACTTTAGAATAATTGTAAATTACTGCCACTGTTATAAAATATTTTTGAGTAAATTTTGAATGATTTCATAGTTGTGAGTTTAAATTGAATAGTTTGACCAATTTTGAAATAACTTTTAATAGAAACATTATTTTTGATTAAATCCAATTGCAATAGATTTAATTGAATGCTCTCTGTCTATTAACACTAATTATAAAATTTTGTTATAAAAATTTAATCATAGGCAACTTTAATCTATATGTTTCCTTTTATTATGTTTTGCAAATTAGAAACTAATTAAATTGCAAGTATAACTTTATGCATATTTTATAAACTTCACCAAAATTAGTGTTATGTTGCTTGTGATTTAAAATGGCATTTCATGCATAGCATATTTTATAGTTATATTGTCCATAAGGAAAACTCCTCCCCATTTTCTCTAAGATAGGATTATTTTCAAACTTAGTATTTTGGGGAAAAGTGCTATGCACTAGACACTTAGGATTTTCAACATGGAGCTGGAAGACCAATGAAGGACTTAGCCAAAAACAGGACTCCAGAAGTATCTTCAAGAAGAGGAAACACTTAGGAGGAAATTAAGAAGAAGTTCATGAAGGACTTAGAAGAAAATAGGCTCTGGAAGCATCCTCAAGATGTCAAACACTTAGAAGAAAAGTGAGAAGAAGTTCAAGAAGGCCAACCCCCTTTTTTTCTCTAAGTCTCTCTCTCTGTCTTTTCTTCTCTTCTGAGACTTCATGAAGACTAAGTAAATCCAAGACCAGCCTCGAGGATACAAGAATCACCAAGTCTGAAGATTCATCAAGATTACCCAGAACTCAATCAAGACATCATCCAGAAGAAAGTTACAAGTCTGGAGATGAAGCCTGGAGGACAACTACATCTTTCTTTCTATCTTTTCCCTCTTTCCTAATCTTTTCTTTTAGACTTAAACAAAATTGATCATGATGTTATCATCTTGAAGTTGTTGGATCCTAACGGCATAGTGAGATGAAGCGGCCTGGAAACAAACCTTACATGTCCACGTACATGAGACCTGTTCCACAAATTAAGTGGTTGGCCGGGTGTCTGTCTCTCTCACTATAGTGAATGTCCAATTTACAAAGAGTTGATAATAATTGTTGATCACCTTGAACAAATGACTTAGTATTTTTCTCTAAGTATTTTGCACATCATGGCTAAGCCATTTGAGTGCTTGTTTCAAGAAGATATAAAACAAAGTATGTTTATCCAACTTAAGACCTTAGTCCTTAGTCATTCTTGACCCACCTATTTGCCTTGCATTAACTTAAGAGATTTTCATAGCATAACATGCATCTCTAGCCCTTAGAAATAATTTGCATATCAAACATGACATGTTTTCCTTAGGAGTTTTACAAAACGTGTGGTTCATTGGATATGAGCATGTATGTTTGTTGATTGGTGTATTGTTGTTTGCTATTATTGTTAGATTAAGCGGAGAGCAAACGTTCGTTGTTAAAAAGAGTTTTGGGAACAACGACAACATTCAAAGGCAAGTGGCACACCTCATAAACTTCCTATTTTTATATGCATTACTTAGTGTATTTTTTATATGCATGTGTTGCTATGCTAAACCTGTGTAGAATCCCTTATTCCTGTGAATAGGTTCCTATATCATACTTAGCAGAAATATTGATGCTATGCAATTGATGAAAGATTTTATAAAATGTTAAGTGACTACTCAGGGCTGTGCTCATGGTTGTCTTCGCTTAGGAAGAATTTCTATTCTACTTAGGGCCGTGAGCATGGTGATTTTTACCTGAGAGTACACATCCACTAAGTTAATGAAACCCCTGGGTGGTAATTGGTCGTATGGTTTATGTTGAGTGGCTACTCAGGTCCATTTCTATGGTTCCTGGAGTATGTACACTTGTGAATGGCCACCCAGGAACCGAGGAATCTGAAGAACTCCGAGTGACGATTGCTTCCAGTGCAGCCATTGCCATATGGGCTCTGGCTTGATCAATTATGTTGCATGGACTCTCTCCGGCTTGACAAGCAGATGTAGGGGGATGTTAGGTGGAACGGGTCAAGCCAGGTGGGAGGGAAAATGCTTCTGAAAGATCTCGTCTCATCTCTCCTTTCCTTATCACAAATGGTGTGTAAAGGATACCTTGGGTTGAATGAGTACAATGGTGAAAGTGCACAACCTATGCAGAGTGTAAAACTAAGTACTTAGCCGTGTCCCCGGTTACGGACTATTTTGAGCAGCTGATCAAGGAGGTCAACGGAGGATTCCACCATTCCAACTTCAGAAATAAAACTTGATGGGTGAACAAGGGAAGATGAGATTTATGGTTTTCATGCCATACTCGTCGAGATTTCAAGAAAAGTGTTTTCAAAAGAATAGGAAAAATTGGCTTTATGCAAATTAGCCTTGAGCTCCACCAGCCAAATATGCATATAGGCTTTAGAGTTATTTCCTTAAGTGTCCACCATAGTGTCACTTGCCAGACTCCATTTTAATGGAATCTGACCCACGTTGTTGCAATATTTTTCTTATTGCAGAGTTGATCAGAAGACGAGTGAGGTTTCGTTAAAGGTTTCGAGTCTACCACCAACATGTTTTCGCCTGTGGCAGCATGAAAGTTATAGAGGCTCACTGCTATTGTATTTCCGCTGTGTACTTTGTCAATGCTAGCTTTATGCTATGCAACTTGTATTAAATATTTTGTAATTCTGGATCATCGATGTAATATAATGGATGCTTTGTTGTGATATTACATCGTAAACTGTGTGTGCAAATGAATCGATCCAGGGATTTGCACTATACACAGGTATCTCTCTTATTTAAAGTGCAGGTACGCTACACCGGCCGCGGACACGATCGTCGTCCGCGACACCGTCTCCTCGCCACCGGCCACCACGACCTCCCTCCGCTCGCCACACGCTTTCCCACGGTGAGCCTGGCCCGCTCTGCCCTCTTCCCCCTCCGATTCCGTGCCGTAGCACCACTCTCTGGCGTTGCCAATATCGGCATCGCGCTCGGCCGCGCCACGACGAGCACCAACCCGAGTGCTCCGTGCCTCCCCTCTGCTCCTAGGCACTAAAACGAAGCCCCCGTGCGCTCCCGCACCTCGCACCCCCATGCACGCAGCGGCCGCCCCTGTGTGGTCGCCGACGAACGTTTTCCCACCGTGCTCACTGTCCTCCATGTTCAGTTTCGTCAGAACGAAACAACTTCAGTTTCGTCAGAGGCTTTCTTTGCAGTTTCAGTACAAAACCCAAAACGTGTTATTCGTAACACAAACACTTCACTTCCCGAGTGGCTAGCCGCGCCGTCCGATCCGTGCATGCGAGATCCCGAGTTCGAACCCCCCGTGCCCGTGGAAAAAATAAATGGCACCCCTTTTATTTTTTCCTCTCACTGATAGTGGGTCCCGCACGTCAGTGGGTCCCGCACGTCAGAGACAGATGCGCTGGGATATTACCCAGAGCCCCCCTGTTCTCTGAGTTTCAACCTTTAGCCCTCGCAAGAATTCTTGCTATCACGAACAGGTCCCTGGTTAATTACAGAAACAACCCTAGAACTAAAAAATGCAATAACTTTATTTCTACAACTCCAAATAAAATAATCTTTATATGTTTTAATATCAGAAAAATGCAAGGAACATTAATAAGTCATTCATATGCCATTTTGCATAATTTAATTTTATTGCTTAGTTAAAATTAACAAATGCAACTAAATAATTAAATATGGAATGTGTGGGGTAATAAATAAATAATGCCCTAATTCCATTTAATTTGATCTTATCATCTACACTATGTCTTGCCATGCTAATAAACATTTAATTTGATGTGTAGATAAATAATTTGCACCTACATAATAAATATGGAATTTGTTGGGCAAATATCTAAATTATTGCCTATTCCATTTAAATTGATTAGATCACCATGCCATGCTATATATGTTAAACAACATTTAATTAGTAGGATACACAAATAATTTGCACCACAATTAATTGTCGGGATTTCATCCCCGCTTTAATATGACCTAATCATCTCATACCATATTGCAACATCAATTGTTTGCGCATTTCCTTTATTGATTATGTTTTCCTATTTGTATGTGTTTGCTTTTCTCTGGGTAGACGACGACGTGTATGCTGCCGTTACTTTCATACTTGAGATTCCAGCTTTTGTGCCAGGCCACGAGCTGCCAGGCAAGCTTCTGCTAACCTGTTACACGACGGTTTGGTTTTCATCCTTGCCTTTTGATCTATGCTATCCTAGTTTACGATTCTTGAATTGCGATCCCATCATATGTTATCCTGCAGCCCATACAGCTTTATCCCCACAACCCATAACATGTTGTATGTTTATCTGTTAGCCTTGCGAGTCGCAGTGCATGCTTAAGGTTGGTTCTGCGAGTCTGTTTGTCCTATGTCACTTATACTTAGCATGATAGATTGTCTACTTTAATAAAATGTTATCTTCTGTTGGGAATTATAATTAAAAGATAAGGCACCGGCGGAAGGCCTTGCGAGGTGCTTTGTTCTGCTAAGTGTCGACCTAGGAACTCAGTTCTTGTCCTCGGATCCAATTTTGAGCGCACTAACCGCTTGTGGGAGGCCCTATGGAGCCCCCCGCGGCTTCGATCTAATCCGCTTCTTATCCAGGGCGCCGCAAGTAGTCCGGGCTTTCCATTTTATGCATGCATATGGTTACATAACAATCTCATGATGATTGAGTGGTCGTTCCTCATATAGGGTGGCACGTTCTTAGAGTTCTATGAAGGTCGATCCCGCGGGTACTTGACCTGATTAGCCGTGCACACAATCATGCGGTCCCCTGGATGGGTTGTAGAGAAGAGATTTGCCGTGTTGAGATGCCCTACCTTCTGGCTTTGCTTTTTGGGGTTGATCGAACGAGTACGGGTTCAGTAGTGCACCCCTGCAGGGTTTAATCTTATCGATGAGCCGTGTCCACGGTTATGGACGACTTGATGATGCCGCTAAGTCCACCTATCCCCATACTTTGGGAGTCTTTCAGTTTTGTATCTTGTTAGCTTAAGCTTGTTCGATACGCTCCGGTGTATTGACCCGTTCGCGGGCTGTGGTTTTCTCTGCAGACTCGTCGATTTCATGCCATACTCGTCGATTTCAAGAAAAGTGTTTTCAAAAGAGTAGGAAAAATTGGCTTTATGTAAATTAGCCTTGAACTCCACCAGCCAAATATGCATATAGGCTTTAGAGTTATTTCATAAGTGTCCACCATAGTGTCACTTGCCAGACTCCATTTTTAATGGAATCTGACCCACGTTGTTGCAATATTTTTCTTATTGCAGATTTGATCAGATGATGAGTGAGGTTTCGTTAAAGGTTTCGAGTCTACAACCAACATGTTTTCGCCTGTGGCAGCATGAAAGTTATAGAGACTCACTGCTATTGTATTTCCGCTGTGTACTTTTTCAATGCTAGCTTTATGCTATGCAACTTGTATCAAATATTTTGTAATTCTGGATCATCGATGTAATAAAATTGACCTTTGTTGTGATATTACATCATAAACTGTGTGTGCAAATGAATCGATCCAGGGATTTGCACTATACACAGGTATCTGCCTTATTTAAAGTGCAGGTACGCTACAGATGGTATCAGAGCACTGTGTTGCCTGTAGGTTCGAAACCCCTAAGTTTGGATAGAAATAGGTTTGACCATAGGATTGAAAATCTATTTTCCTTCACTTTTCTAAAAACAAATCTTTTCACTATGTCTTTCTCTTATTCTCATCTACTATCAACCTTCTAAAAACCTCTTATCTTTTTCTAGATGACCATGTTCTTGTAGTCTAAGTCTGATTCTGCTGCTTCATATGGAAAAGCTACGATTAATCATGAAGTTATGCATGCATGGAAGACCACTGAAGAACCAAGATTCGACCAACACTTCGAAGATATTCAAGAAAGTTGAACTAGAACTTGAAGCACCCACGAAGGAGGTAGATTTGACCACCACTTAAATAGAACGACGATATCGTGTTAGTGTATTGATCATATCAACTTAGCTATATGACAATACTAGATTGATTGTTTGTTGTGAACCTTGTTGCTTGATGTTTGTTAGATGTTGATTGATTATGCTAGGAATTGGTTGCCTTGTTCAAAAAAAAATATTGAATTTTCCATGGTACAAATAATTCAACTCATTTCTTTCTAAACCAAACAGATGTCTCACCCCAATATCAACACCAGTGATTTGCATACAACTATGCGACTACTATTAGAGAACCAGAGTCAGCTGTTGAAGATGATCAATGAGCAACTGCCTAAGATTGATCAAAACCATAGTGATTTTGAAAAGGACCTTATGACCAAACTAAAGGCATGCAAAACCTGTGGAGAGATAGGACATACGTCCCAAGAATGCACTGATGAGTGGCCCCATGGTCATACCGAACATCCAGTTAGGGAATGCCCCACAAGTCAGATGCTTTGCTGTTTTTGTGAAGCAACAAATCACGTTCCAACTCAACATCAACTCTACCCCGTGGTGCAAGAAGTCAGTCAGCAAGCCAAAAAGGGGATACAACAAAATCTCATGAAGTATGTGGAAGTACAAGAAAACAAGGAGGAACACAAAAGAGATACTAGCCATATAACATGCTTTACCTGTGGAGAACTAGGACATTATTCATGGGGCTGCAAAGAGAAAAGGACTGGTCAGGATACTGAACCAAATCTTCATCAAAATGAGACTGTGGGTCATTCTAAGGGGAAGAATGAAATAAGAGTAAGGTCACTTCCGAAGAAATCCAAAAGTACCTCCAAGTGTTGCTATAAATGTGAAGGAGATCACCTAGCTCGAAATTGTCCCATCAAACGAGACTGGACTTCTTTAATTGAGATAGAATATGGCAAACAAGATTTGGAAGAACTTTTAGCCCTGGAAACATCTAAGAAGAAGAAGAGGAACTTAAGTGACGTAATTTGCTACAAATGTAAAGGCAAAGGACATTATGCTGACAAGTGCCCAACAAAGATGAAGGAGAAATGCCTTACCCGCTCGCACAAGAAAATCAACAGTCCCGTGACATGTCGCAGATGCGGAGCAACAGGACACTATGTCAGTGGCTGCCCTGAGTGGAAGAAGAATAAATCTCTCCAAGGACCGAGTGGAAAGCGTGAGTGCTAAAAACTTTCTGTATCCATCACATGCCATTGTATTTTGAACACTTGTACGCTCTACAGCAGAGGAATAAACGAGATTACCCAAAGTTTCTAGACTGACCACAAAAATTTCTTTTAAGGGTGGTAGCCACCCAGATAATTCTAACCAAGCTGCCATAAACCCAGAGATCTCAAACTATCTTTCTTTCCATCCTCCTAACCAGAAAAACCATTCACTGTCAAGTTTTCAAGTTTCCATGTCAGAAATTTCATCTTCCAAAACATCCCGAGTAATCAGAATCAATCAAACAATTGCTTTTTCTTTCTAGCCTCTCCGAATCTCGGGGACGAGATTCCTTTTAAGGGTGGTAGTCTGTAACATCCCAACATTTTATAATATTCAAAAATCACTAAAATTTAGAACTTTTCTTTTATTAAAATAAAATATTAAATGTATAAGGAAACCAACTATGAAAGACTTCAAACTTGAGTTAATATTTCAAATGTCACAGTTTTATCATTTCTATTATCCACTGTATTTCAAAAACCTTAAAATATAATTTGACAAATATTTTACAAACTACAATTCATTTTATTTTAAATAAATTAGTTTCTTTATAAGTATTTGAATTAAACCACTTAGTCATATCTATTCATAAATACAAGGTTATCCAAAAGATTATATAATTACTAAATGGTTTTCATTCCTTTAACTAGGATCAAAATATAGTTTGGAAACTTTAAGCCTATAGTGTATAACTTTAAAACTTCATAGATTTTAAATTAATGAATTAGCCAAATAAACATTTCATTTTCTTAAATGAATTTCATCTATTTACAAAGCATGAAATGATTAATATATTCTAAATAAGAATAAAATTAAAACAAAGGTCTTGTCCAAAGTTGTTATGAAGTTTCAAATGCATTATCATATTATAAAATATAAGGTTGCACAAATTAATTTCAATTGAAAATGAATACCGTATCTTTCACATTTTCCTAAACACTATTTATATTTAGTTCTTTAATATTATGCCAAAATAAAGAATTACAGTAAAATGAGTTTTAATAACTCCATTTCCAATATATTGAATGTGGGTATTTTACAAATTTTATTTAGCAAAAAGAAAACCTAATTCAGTTATAAATTCAAAATTGATATTAAGTATCAATTTTGTATTAAACCAACATTTCAAATTTATTAATTTTAAAAAGTGCTCAAAACATACCCACAACTGGTTTAACAGCAAGAGATTATTTTTACAAATTTTTAGAAATTAATTTGACATCATTTGGATATTTAAGTCAAAAGATATGAATTAAACAAATAAAACAGAAAAAGAATTATTGGATGACGTCATCACTAACGTCATCGTCTCTAACCTCCGTCCGGGAAAAATCTCCCGAAATCTTCTTCTCCGATTCGATCCCAAATTCGAGCGATTCGTGCGGGATTGGTTGCCGAAGATACGTCCATATAAAAGCCCACGTCCCCGCCGTCCTTTCCCCCTCAAACCCTAATTAAATCGCGCCCCCAGGCCGCCGGAGAAGCTCGCCGGAGTCCGCACCACCCGCCGCCGTGTTTCTTCGATCTCCGGCGAGTGGAGACCTTTTCCGGAGCCCGTGAGCCCTCCTAACTCTCCCTCGCGTCCGTGCGCATCCCCTGACCACTTCCCTCGTCTCCCTACGCAGCCAAACGGAGCGTCTCGTGCTCGACCCGAGGTCGCCGGAGCGCCCGTGGCTCCGCCTGCGTGTCCTCGCTGCTCCAGGAAGAACGGGAAGACGCCGCCGCCTCCATCGCCCTCCCCGCGACGCGCCGCGCCCGGAGCAGCCCTCCGTTCATCCGGGGAGGAGCTACAACCCCGGCGCCGTCCTCTCCCGAGAGCACCGCCGCCACCTCCTCCAACTCCGGCGAGATTGCGCCGCCACCTCCTGGACACCCACGGTGAGCCGTTGGATCTGCTTTTAGCGGTCAAGATTAGAACCTGAGATGAAACGGTACGATCTGATCTGGACCGTCAGATCCAGATCTGACGGCCCAGATCTGTAACTTATCCACGTCAGCACCGCGTGGCAGCCACGTCACTGCCCAGTCAGCTGCCACGTGGAAAATAATTTCCTTAATTAAATTTAATTGGCAATTTTACAGAAACACCCCTGTCACTTAGATCTCTTACAACTTTTTAACCACAACTCTAAATTTAATAATTTTTATATATTTGGAAAGCTCTCGACATGTAGAATATTTTGGATCTGACAAAATTCAAATTTGACTTAGTATAAAATATTCAAATTTCAAATGGTGAATTTGAGTATATTTGTAATAACTTTAAATCTATAAACCCAAAAATTGCAAATAAATATGTTTTAGAAACTTTAGAATAATTGTAAATTAATGCCACTGCTATAAAATATTTTTGAGTAAATTTTGAATGATTTCATATTTGTGAGGTTAATTTGAATGGTTTGACTAATTTTGAAATAATTTTTAATAGAAATATTATTTTTGATTAAATCAAATTGCATTAAAAATAATTAAACCACCTCTGGCTATTAACACCATCTAAAAAGGAAATTGAGTTATAAAATATAAATCACATAAAACTTTAATCTATATGCTTCCTTTTATTATGTTTTGCAAAATTGGAAATTAATTAAATCGCAATCATAACTTTATGCATATTTTATAAACTTCACAAAAAAATTAGTGTTATGTTGCTTGTGATTAAAAATTGCATTTCATGCATAGCATATTTTATAGTTATATTTCCATAAGGGAAACTCCTCCCCAATTTCTCTAAGTTAGGATCATTTCAACTTAGCATATTGTGAAGTGCTACACACTTAGACACTTAGTAGTTTTCAAGATGGAGCTGGAAGACCAATGAAGGACTTAGCCAAAATCAAGACTTCAGAAGTATCTTCAAGAAGAAGAAACACTTAGAAGAAAATCAAGAAGAAGTTCATGAAGGACTTAGAAGAAAACAGACTCTGGAAGCATCCCAAAGATGTCAAGCACTTAGAAGAAAAGTGAGAAGAAGTTCAAGAAGGCCAATCCCCTTTTTATCCTCTAAGTCTTTCTCTCTGTCTTTTCTTCCCCTCTGAGATGTCATGAAGACTAAGTAAATCCAAAACCAGCCTCGAGGACACAATAATCATCAAGTCTGAAGATTTATCAAGTCTACAAAAAGTCATCCAAGAACATCACCAAAGGGAAAGCTACAAGTCTGGAGATGAAGCCTGGAGGACAACTACAACTTTCTTTCTATCTTTTCCCTCTTTCCTAATCTTGTCTTTTAGACTTAAACAAAATTTGATCATGATGTTATCATCTTGAAGTTGTTGGATCCTAGCAGCATAGTGGGATGAAGCGGCCTGGAAACAAACCTTACATGTCCACGTACATGAGACCTGTTCCACAATTTAAGTGGTTGGCCGGGTGTCTGTCTCTCTCACTATAGTGAATGTCCAATTTACAAAGAGTTGATAATAATTGTTGATCATCTGGAACAAATGACATAGTAATTTTTCTCTAAGTATTTTGCACATCATGGCTAAGCCAATAGAGTGCTTGTTTAAAGATGATATAAAACAAAGTATTTTTATCCAACTTGAGACCTTAGCCCTTAGTCCTTTTTGGACCAATCTATTTGCCTTGCATTAACTTAAAAGATTTTCCATTTCATGGCTTGCACCTCTAGTCCTTAGAAATAACTTGCATATCATGCATGTCATGTTTTCCTTAGAAGTTTAAGAAACTTGTTTGTAAGTGTTGTGTTGCTTTATGATTGTTGTATTGTTGTTTGTTTGTATTGTTTAGACTGAACGGAGAGTCCCGAGTATCGTTGAAAAGAGTTGTGAACAACGACAACATTTAAAGGCAAGTGGCACACCTCATAAACTTCCTATTTTTATATGCATTACTTAGTGTATTTTTATGTGCATGCGTTGCTATGCTAAACCTGTGTAGAATCCCTTATTCCTGTGTCTAGGTTCCTATGCAATACTTAGTAGAATTATTGATGCTATGCAAATGTTGTTTTGTGAAAATCTAAATTCTACTAAGTTAAGAATGAAATACCTGGGTGGTAATTGGTCGGATGGTTTATGTTGAGTGGCTACTCAGGTCCATTTCTATGGTTCCTAGAGTATGTACACTTGAGAATGGCCACCCAGGAACAGAGGAATCTGAAGAACTCCGAGTGACGATTGCTTCCAGTGCAGCCATTGCCATATGGGCTCTGGCTTGATCAATTATGTTGCGTGGACTCTCTCCGGCTTGACAAGCAGATGTAGGGGGATGTTAGGTGGAACGGGTCAAGCCAGGTGGGAGGGAAAATGCTTCTGAAAGATCTCGTCTCATTCTCTCTTTTCCTTATCACAAATGGTGTGTAAAGGATACCTTGGGTTGAATGGGTACAATGGTGAAAGTGCACAACCTCTGCAGAGTGTAAAACTAAGTACTTAGCCGTGTCCCCGGTTACGGACAATTTTGAGCAGCTGATCAAGGACGTCAACGGAGGATTCCACCATTCCAACTTCAAAAGTAAAACTTGATGGGTGAACAAGGGAAGACGAGATTTATGGTTTTCATGCCATACTCGTCGGTTTCAAGAAAAGTGTTTTCAAAAGAGTAGGAAAAATTGGCTTTATGCAAATTAGCCTTGAACTCCACCAGCCAAATATGCATATAGGCTTTAGAGTTATTTCATAAGTGTCCACCATAGTGTCACTTGCCAGACTCCATTTTTAATGGAATCTGACCCACGTTGTTGCAATATTTTTCTTATTGCAGATTTGATCAGATGACGAGTGAGGTTTCGTTAAAGGTTTCGAGTCTACAACCAACATGTTTTCGCCTGTGGCAGCATGAAAGTTATAGAGACTCACTGCTATTGTATTTCCGCTGTGTACTTTTTCAATGTTAGCTTTATGCTATGCAACTTGTATCAAATATTTTGTAATTCTGGATCATCGATGTAATAAAATTGACCTTTGTTGTGATATTACATCGTAAACTGTGTGTGCAAATGAATCGATCCAAGGCTTTGCACTATACACAGGTATCTGCCTTATTTAAAGTGCAGGTACGCTACAGTTTGCCCGGAGGAAGGCGACGAGCGTGCTTTCCTATTTGGGAGGCAAGGCAGCGCCTATGGTGACGCTAGCCCCCGAGCCCTAAGCCCCCGAGCCACTGGTGCTCAGCGACACCTTCTTCGTGGAAGCTTGCTCTTTAGAGAACAACTGTTTCTTCTTCTTGGGCCTCTCGAGAGGCTCCATGTCCTCTTCAGCCGGGAATGCCACGGCAGCTGCCTTGTAGGCGCTCTCGAAACCGTGCATGGCGTCCAGGATATGACCATGGATGGCGATGGTGCCAGCGCTACCGAGAATCTTGACCATGTTGTAGGAATGATGCATGACGTCCATGAACTTCGCGAGGGCAGGCTAGCCAAGGATGGCGTTGTACGGCAGGCCAATGTGCGCGACACCGAAGTCAATTAGCTCACTGTGGTAGTTCTTCTACGTGCCGAAGGTGACGGCTAGTCGGACCTGCCCCAGAGGCTCGATTGAGTCACTGGTGACCCCTGTGAATGGACTGGAGGGCATGAGCCACTCGTAAGGCACCTGAAGCATCTCGAAGATCTCGACAGAGATGACAATCAGGCCTGCGCCTCCATCACTGAGCGTCTTGAGACAGCAATGTTGTTGATGGTGGGGAGCAGACCTGGGGGAGGGTTCCAACAGTCTTGGTCCACTTTGGGTGGTCCTGGGCGTCGAAAACGATGGTGTACTGAGACCACTTGAGGGGCCTAGAGATCTCGACGCTTGGGAGCGCGGTGTTGAGCTCGTGGGCGAACTGCTGGAACAGGTTGTTAGAGTTGGGCGCCTGAGCTCCGCCGAGGATGCAGGCCATAGCTCCCCTTGGGGCCTGGTAGCTGATAGGTCCATTTTGCATCACTATTTTATATCATAATTTACTGTTAGTCATTGATATATTTCGTATTTAGAGATAATACTTATGTTATTTCATCTATTTTGCATGATCGATGATCATTGGGGGATGGAACTCTGGAGTCTGAATTCTGCTGGAAAAAAGCATCGTCAAGATACAATATATGCGAAGACCAGAAGAACAAAAAAGGCATCTGGGAATTATTTTCCATTTATTTCGTCAAGGAGGCCCAAAGGAGAGCCTGGGGTGGGGCCAGGGGGCCCACACCACCTCATGGCACGGCCAGGAGGGCTGCCACGCGAGCAGGTGGTGAGGCCGCCCTGGCGCACCCCTTCGCGTACTTCATACTCCCAAACACCTAAAAATTGCACGTTGTCCAGAATCGATCTCCGCCGCCACCACGTGGCGGAGAAGACATAGAGAGAAAAGCTCTCCGGCAGGCTGCGTTGCCGCTGGGGAAATTCCTCCCGGTGGGGGGAAATCGTCGCCATCGTCACCGTCATCGAGATGCACTCCATCACCATCACCAACACCACCATCTCCACCGTCGACGCCGTCATCTCCATCCATCCACTCCGTTCCCGCTGTAACATCTAGGGCTAAACTCCGTGTATTTGATAGGGGAAACTCTCCCGGTGTTGATTACTATTGTTATTGATGCTATTGAGTGAAACCATTGGATTAGGGTTTATGTTAAGATTGTTATCCATCATTATATCACCTCTGATCATGCTACATATGGTGTGTTGTGAGTAGTTCTTTGTGTTCTTGAGGACATGGGAGAAGTCTAGATGTTAGTAGTGAACTATGTTGAATAATATTTGATGTTTTGATATTTAAGTTGTGGTGCCATTCTTCTAGTGGTGTCATGTGAACGTCGACTACATGACACTTCACCTTTATGGGCCTAAGGGAATGAATCGTGTATTCGGTTATCATCTGTGGGGTTGCCGGAGTGACAGAAACCTAAACCCCCGTTGGTATTCCGATGCACGAGGGATCTCAGGATCTCGGAGTTTAAGGCTATGGTTAGATTTATCTTAATTGCTTTCTTTTATTTGCGGATGCTTGCAAGGGGTATAATCATAAGTATGTATTAGTCCTAGGAAGGGCGGTGCATTAGCATAGGTTCACCCACACGACACTTATCTAAACACTAACGATTATTCATCAATATGAAGCGAAACCACTAGATAGAAATCATGTGTGTCCTCAAGAACGTTTGGTCATCATAAGTAAACAAACCGGCTTGTCCTTTGCTCTCAAGAGGATTAGGCCACTCGTTGCATTATAATTGCCGTGCTCTATTTACTCGTACTTTATTTATCTGTTATATCAAAGTCTACTGAAAACTTGTCTGCTAGTGTTTACAGTGAATTCCTCATCAAAACCACTTGTCAACACCTTCTGCTCCTCGTTGGGTTCTAAACTCTTATTTATCGAAAGTACTGCGATACACCCCTTACACTTGTGGGTCATCAAGACTATTTTCTGGCACCGTTGCCGGGGAGTGAAGCGCTATTGGTAAGAGGAATTGGTAAGGAAAACTTCAACTGTAAGTGTTGTTTTTATTTATGTCTCCTTATTTGCTTAATAATGGAGAGAGGATATGTTGCTTTCCTGTTTGGGAAGTCTTCTACCGATGTTGAGGTAGAACGTGAGGCGCCACCTGATGATATTGTGCCATTTAAAATACCTATGAAAATAGTTGAACATGTTGTGAATAACCGCTATGTTGGGGATGGAACTTTCCAGTCTAGTTATCATTTGCTGAATTTACATGAATTATGCGAGTTGTTCAAGTGTGCAAGTATTTTGATGGACGAAGTCAGGAAGAAATTATTCTCCATCTCACTTGGTTGGAGAGCTACGCATTGGTATAAACTGCTGATGAACTTGGATACTCTTGGATGGGAGGAAATTGTACCTCTCTTTTGTTCCAAATTTTATCCTCCAAGTGAAATTCATCAAGATAGGAATTCTATATATAACTTCTGGCCTCATGATGGAGAAAGTATTGCCCAAGCGTGGGGGAGATTGAAGGGATTAATGCTCAAATGTCCCATTCATGAGCTTCCTGGTAATATTATTGTTGATAACTTCTATGCAAGACTCTCATTTGAAGATAAAACATTATTGGATACTTCTGCGCCGGATCATTCACTCGTAATAAGAAGGAGTTTAAGTGGGATCTTCTTGATCGTATTGAAGATAATACTGAAGCATGGGAGAACGACAAAGGCAGGGAGTCAGGTATAAAATATGACTTGGAATGCATTAAGACTTTCATGGAAACTGATGCATTTCGAAATATTAACAATGCTTATGGTCTTGACTCTCAAGTTGTTGCAAATTATTATAAAACCTTTGCTGATTATTTTGGTTTGCCCAAGAAGGGGTTTGAAAAGCATCATGAACCTTATAAAGATAAATCTGTTGCTCCTTTAGCTAACAGCATTGAAGTTAATACTGTTGATCATATCATTCCTAAGCCTTATATTGATAAAATTCCTTTTCCTGTTAAAGTGAAAGAACATTCTATTATGGCTAGCGTGGTTAGTAAAAGTGATAAGAAAGCTAAAAAACCTTATGAACAAATTAAAGTTGAACCTTCTGTGGCTTAAGTTAAAGAACCTGATGAACAAATTAAAGTTGAACAAAATAGGGGAGAAGATTATATTATATTTTGTGATGATGCTTCTAATGTTGTCTCTCATCCTGCAAAGACAAGAAAGGCTAGTGTTCATGTGTTATTGTTAAAATTGGTGATCATTGCTATTATGGTTTATGTGATATTGGTGCAAGTTCAAGTGCTATTCCTTATGAGCTTTACAAAGAGATTATGCATGAAATTGGTCCTAGTTAACTTGAATATATTGATGTGGTTATTCAACTTGCTAATAGAGAAACTATCTCTCCCATTGGTATTGTTAGAGATGTTGAAGTTCTATGTGGTAAGACTAAATATCCCGCTGATTTTCTTGTACTTGGTTCTGATGCTAGTAAGACTTGTCCTAATATTTTTTGTAGACCTTTTCTAAATACTTGTGGTGCTGTTATAGATTATAGGAAAGTGAAAATCCTTACTAAATTTGCCGGTGAATCTTATGAATTCAATTTTTCGAAATTTGCATAAACCCCTTATGAATCTACATTACCTAATGAGGATTTTAGAGTAGAACAACTTGCTTCTATTGCTCTTGCTCCTACTAATTATATTCAACAATTTATGGAAGATCATGAGAGTCAAAATTTTATGGAAGAAAGAAATGAACTTGAGGACATATTCCTTCGTCAGCCTATTCTTAAACATAATTTAAAAGTGGAGGACTTGGGTAAAATACTTCCACCTAAAGAGGATCTTGTCTTTGATTAAAAACCTTTGCCTGATAATCTTAAGTATGCTCATCTTGATGATAATAAAATATATCATGTTATTATTAGTGCTAACCTTTCAGGTAAAGAAAAAGAAAGATTATTGGAAATATTAAAGAAACACCGTGGAGCTATGGGTTATACTTTGGATGATTTGAAAGGGATTTCTCCTTCTATATGTCAACATTCTATTAATATAAAGACCGATGCAAAGCCAGTTGTTGAACATCAACGCCGTTTAATACCTAAGATGAAGGAAGTGGTAAGAAATGAGGTATTAAAACTTCTTGATGCTGGTATCATTTATCCTATTGCTGATAGTAGATGGGTTAGTCTTGTGCATTGTGTTCCTAAGAAGGGTGGAATTACTGTGGTACCTAATGATCATGATGAGCTTATTCCTCAAAGTATAGTTGTTGGTTATAGAATGTGCATTGATTTTAGAAAGGTTAATAAAGTTACTAAGAGAGATCATTATCCATTACCCTTTATTGATCAAATGTTGGACATATTAGCCAATAAAACTCATTTTATCTTTCTTGATGGTTATTCTGGTTTCTCTCAAATTGTTGTTAAAACCACATTTACTTGTCCCTATGGTACTTATGCTTAGAGACGTATGGCTTTTGGTTTATGTAATGCTCCCGCTACTTTTCAAAGATGTATGTCTGCTATCTTTCATGGTTTTTGTGAAGAAATTGTGGAGGTGTTCATGGATGATTTCTCCGCTGTCGGCCCAGTGGAGACTGGGGTATGAAGAGCCCACTCTCCTCAGGCCTCGCACGTGGGCTAATCAGACGAAACGACTAAGGACCAAGCCACCGCTTGGAGAGACCCTCGAGAGGCAAATCCTCTTGAGGGCCTGAAGAGGAAGCGAAGGCCTGAAGAGGACCTGCGCTTAAAGAGACTCTCCCGAGGCGCCGTGCGCCTGAAGAGAAGTCAACAGAAATCCCTCCACAGGCCGCCTCGGGCCTGTGGGGAAGCGTCGCGGCCAAGGAAGTACTGCAGGGCGCACATGGCCTCTGCAACAGCCGCAGAGTGACGCGGGCACTCTCTTTGCCGTTTTGGTGATAAAGGGGTCAATAAAATTGGACCGCCTGGGCCCGGACAGCTGGGGCTTTCCTTTCTGATGATAAAGCGACTGGACTGCGCAACACTCCAGGAAGATCGTCATCGTGGGCTCCACCCTGATCTCTGCGACCCCTGCGAGCCGTTCTGCGCGGTCTGCAACCTGTCGGCCAATGGGCCGCTTCCATGGAGGATCCAGCCACGGTGGACTCCAGCGCCTCCACGCCACTGCCGTGTGGGAATCCACCTGGGACGCTCCGTGCAAGGAAGACGTATGTGGCGCCTATAAAAGGAGCAGGAGTTCCACCGTAGGAGGGGTCGGCCAATTACTCGCTAAACACTTGTAAACCCTATCCCAGCTAGTAGAATAGCCTTCGGCTGGAGGAGGAAGAAGACCATTGCTTCCCTCTCCAGGCACGAATTGCCTCAAGAGAGCCCTCGGCAAGCTCAGTTGTACTGTAACCTCCACAGTGCAATACAGACAAGCAGGAGTAGCGGTTTTACCTCCTCCGGAGGGCCGTGAACCTGGGTACGGGCGGGTGTCCATCTTTGTCGTGGGTGTTCCTCTCCAGGCCCGGCGAGTACCGTCGTCGTTCCTCTCGAGGGTCTTGACCTCCACGTTCAATCCCCTTCACGAACTACTCTTCGCGGTGTGACTACCCCTGTTCTGTGGGAGTCACCACTCGACATTTGGCGCGCAAGGTAGGGGATTGAGGCGCGTCAACGACCTTCGAGCCGCCTCCGCGCCATGGCGAACACCCGCGCTACTCGCGCCGCCCGCGCCAACAGACGCGCACCTGAAGGAGCACGTGCCACGCTAGGCGCCACGGCCACGCGCGGACGACGGGGACGACCCTGCCGGGAAGAGCGCGCCAACTCAGGCCCTCATCTGGAGGAGCCCGAGCACAGCTCCGAGCACCAGGGGGACGCGCAGTCGTCGCACCCGACGCAGCGCCCAAGTGGCTCCGGTCCGGGGAGGACGGACCCCGCGCCGCACACCGCTCTGCTCATGGTGCAAGAACTTCTCCGATCCGAGGCCCACGAGCAGTGGCTGGAGCGCCTCAACCACCTCGTCGGCATCGCTACGACTCGCCCCGCTCCGTCGCAGTACGTCATGTACCCCTCCCTCGCGGGCACGGCTGCGCCTGACGCGCCTCTGCCTCCACTAGGGCCCACACCGGCTGCAATGTAGAGGGGTGCCTCCCACGCGTCCTCGCCTCACGACCGCTTGATCGTACAGCGCACCGCGCCAGACGAGCGCGTAGGGATGGAGCTCCAGCGCAACCGCCAAAACAGCCTCGTGGAAGAAATCGGCCAGGCGGGCCAGCAGAACCGCAGCGCGCTGCAGCACGGGGTCTCCATGTACGCGACGGGCTGCATGGCGTTCACCCGCTCCCTGCGCCACGTGGTATGGCCCCCGAAGTTCAGGCCGACTCTCCCCAAGGGCTACGACGGCTCCAGCAACCCCATTGTGTTCCTGCAGCTCTACACCACCTCCATCCAGGCGGCATTCGGAGACAACAAGGTCATGGCCAATTGGTTCTCCCACGCGCTTCGCGACTCTGCGCTTTCGTGGCTACTGAACCTCCCTGAGGACTCTTTAACTCTTGGGAGGAGATCTGCAAGCAGTTCGTTTCCAACTTCAAGGGGATGTACGAGTGCGCGCTCACCCACAACGACCTGCGCGCTATGGTTTAGAAGAAGGATGAAAGCCTCCGCAAGTACATCCAGCGCTTCAGCCAAGTGCGCAACAAGATCCCGAACATCCCTGACACCCAAGTCATCGCCGCCTTCCGCGAGGGCGTAAAGAACAGCAGGATGCTCGAGAAGCTGGGTATCCACGACAAGCTCACAGCTGTGGTGAACCTGTTCGACCTGGCAAACAAGTGCGCCAAGGCTGAAGAGAGACTCCTCTTCGTCAAGATGTCCTCGAGAGGAGACGAGCACACTGAGGGGTCCAGGGGTCAAAAGAAGAAGGAGGAGCCCAAGCACAAGGCCACCGCAATCCTCGCGGTAGAGTCTGACGCGAAGGGCTCGCGCAGGGACTCTCCCGAGCCTGGGGAGAGAAAATACGACCACCGCCCGTTCTGCATCTACCACAACAGGCGTGGTCACTCTACAGAGACCTGCTTCGACCTCAAGAGGCTGAGCAAGGAGCGCGAGCAAGCAGAGGGCAGCGGCAGCTGCGGTCGATGCCGTGGCTACTGCGGAAGCGGGCGCAAGGGCGGCTACCAGAAACCATCTGGCAATCATGCCAACGCTGCGGAGAGAAACGACAACCTCCCTGACAAGGAAGATGGAGGCTATCAAGCTCCAAGAGGCGCCATTGCCTACATCGTTGGTGGGGCACAGGCGCCCAAATCGAACAATCAGTTCAAGCAGTTCGCTCGCGAGCTCAACGCCGCCCTCCCCAGCCTTGAGACCTCCAGGCCCCTCAAATGCTCGCAGTACACCATCGCCTTCGACGCTCAAGACCACCCCAAGTCCACCAAGACTGTTGGAACCCTCCCGCTGGTCTACAGCCCCACCATCGACAACATCGCTGTCTCCAAGACACTCATTGATGGTGGAGCAGGCCTGAATGTCATCTCCATCGAGAGGTTTGAAGCGCTTCAAGTGCCCTACGAGCGGCTCATGCCCTCTAGGCCCTTCACGGGAGTTACCAGCGGCTCGATCGAGCCTCTAGGGCAGGTCAGTCTTGCCGTCACCTTCGGAAACGAGGAAAACTACCGCACCGAGCACATTGACTTCGATGTTGCGCACATCGGCTTGCTGTACAACGCCATCCTCGGCTACCCCGCCCTCGCGAAATTCATGGCCATCACGCATCATGCCTACAACATGGTCAAGATTCCCGACGGCGCTGGCACAATCACCATCCGTGGGCATGTCCTGGATGCCACGCGCGCCGTAGAAACAGCCTACAAGGCAGCCACCATGGAATTCCCTGCTGACGAGGACATGGAGCCTCTCAAGAGACCCAAGAAGAAGAAGCAGTTGTTCTCCCAGGAGCCAGCGGCTACAAAGAAAGTCTCTCTAAGCTCCAGCAGCTCGGGGGCTGAAGGCTCGGGGGCTAGCGTCACCATTGGCACTGCTCTGCCTCCCAAATAGGAAAGCGCGCTCGTCACCTTCCTCCGGGAAAACTCTGACATGTTCGCATGGACTCTGTCAGATATGACCGGTGTACCGAGGGAGGTGATCGAGCACCACTTAGCCGTGTGTCCAAACGCACGTCCCGTCAAGCAAAAAGCAAGAAAACAAGCCCCCGGGAAGCAAGCATTCATCGTCAAAGAGGTCGAGAAGCTAAAAGTGGCAAATGTCGTTCGCGAAGTCGCGCACCCCACTTGGCTATCCAACGGCGTTGTCATCCTAAAACCCGCCGGAGGAGGCCGCCTCTGCATCGACTACACTGATGTCAACAAGGATTGCCCCCAAAGACCCGTATCCCATGCCAAGAATCGACCACATTGTGGACTCCACGGCAGGCTGCGATCTCCTCTGTTTTCTTGATGCTTTCTCTGGTTAACACCAGATAAAAATGGCTAAGGAATATGAGGAGAAGACGGCTTTGCTCACCCCTTGCGGTGTGTATTACTATGTCTGCATGCCCTTCGGCCTGAAAAACGCCAGAGCCACTTTCCAGAGGTTCATGAGGATAGCACTTGGCGAGCAAGTGGGCAGAAACACCGAGGCTTACATCGATGACATCTTCATCAAGTCTCGAGAGGGAGATACGCTCCTCAGGGGCCTTGAAGAGACTTTCGCTAGCTTGCGCAGCGTGAACATCATGCTCAACCCCGCCAACTGCGTCTTCGGAATGCCTTCAGGCAAATTGCTTGGTTTCCACGTGTCCCACCGGGGGATAGAGGCAAACCCTGACAAAATCAAGGCCATAGAGGACATGCAACCTCCACTCCGGCTCAAGGATATGTAGCGTCTAGCAGGCTGCATGGCCAGTTTGGGTAGATTCATCTCCAAGTTTGGCGAGAGAGCTCTGCCGTTCTTCTAGATCATGAAAAGAACCGGTACCTTCAAGTGGACGCCCGATGCGGAAAAAGCCTTCGAGGACTTAAAGAGGTACCTGGCCAGCCCACCAGTCTAGGTCCCCCCGAGGACAGGTGAGCACCTGAAGCTGTACCTATCAGCAACTCCACAAACCGCCAGTGCCATCCTGGTGGTAGAAAGAGAAGAGCCAATCCTCCACAAGAAAAATACAACCACTCCAAAGCCAAAACACCCGGACGAAGAGCTCGACAATGGAGCATGCCCCCCACAACCACCGCCAGGCCCAAAGCCACAAGCGGAGCCTGCCCCCGCTACAGGATGATCTCGCCAGAGAGCCTGAAGAGCCTCCACAGGCCAACCCCCTAGAGGGCCCGGAAGAGTCTCCACTGGCCAACGCCCCCCCCCCCCCCCCCCCCCCCGAAGGCCCTAAAGAGCCTCCACAGGCCAGCCCCCTGGAGGGCCCTACAGAGCCTCCTCAGGCGGAGTGCGCCAAGATTAAACTGACAACCCTTGTCGAGCATCCACTCTACTTCGTCAGTACAATACTGGGCGATGCTCGCGAGCGGTACACATTGCAGCAGAAGCTCCTCATCGCGCTCTTCATCGCCTCAAGAAAGCTGCGACACTACTTCCACGGGCACCCCATCACAGTGGTTACCTCTTTTCCCCTGGAGCAGATCCTACGCAACCCTAATGCCACAGATCGTGTCGCAAGATGGAACATAGAGCTACAACCATTCAATTTGCGCTTCTATGCCACAAGGGTAGTCAAAGGAGGAGAGCTGGCAGACTTCATCGCCGAATGGACTAATCCAACACCTGCAGAGCCTCTAGGAGAAGAACAAAAGCCCTCTGGAGATAAAATGCCCAGCCACTGGACCATGAAGTTCGATGGACTTTCGCTTGTCATCACGGTGGGGCTTGAGTGGTCTTGACCTCACCAAAGGGCGACAAGATCTACTATGCGGTCCAACTGTGCTTCGGAATCGACAAGATCTCCAACAATATTGCTGAGTATGAAAGCCTGCTCGCGGGCCTACGTGCCGCAATCGTTTTGGGCATCAAGCACCTGCTCATCAAGGGTGACTCCCAGCTGCTAGTAAACTTATCCAACAAGAGCTACAAGCCTAAGGACGACCACATGGCCGCATACCTTGAAGAGATCCGCAGGCTTGAGAAGCACTTCAGGGGAATGGAGCTCATGCACATCCCAAGAAAGGAAAATCAAGAGGCAGATGACATCGCCAAATGCGCGTCAAAGAGGCAAGCTCAGCTGCTGGGCGTCTTTGAAGAAAGACTTGTCAAGGCATCCATAAAACAGCCTCAAGAGGCAATGCCCGCAAGCACAGACGAAGCGCTCCTGCCACCACCTACAGTTGGGGCTCCTGATTGCGGGCCCCCTACAGGGGAACGTTTGTTGCTCACAGCGGCACATCAAGAAGCAGGATGGATTGACGAGATCAAAGACTACCTCGACAAAGGAATCCTTCCCGAGGAAGATGTTGAAGCGGAGTGAATCGACCGCCAGGCAAAATCCTACCACATCCTCGAAGGAAATCTCTACCGCAAGCGCCCAAACGGCATCGCGCTCAAATGCGTTCCTCCTGAAGAAGGCAAAATGCTGATCAAGGATATCCACAGCGGGGAGTGCGGCCACCATTCGTGCGCCCGCACCCTCGCAGGCAAAGTCTTCAGGAGTGGTTTCTATTGGCCTCAAGCACTTCAGGATGCAGTTGACATCGTTCAAGCATGCGAAGCTTGCCAATTCCACGCCAAGCAAATCCACCAACCTGCGCTGAAACTACAGACCATTCCGCTCTCCTGGCCGTTTGCGGTCTGGGGGCTGGACATCCTGGGACCGTTCCCAAAAGCGCAAGGCGGGTATCACTACCTCTTTGTGGCCATCGACAAGTTCACCAAGTGGCCCGAAGTGGAGGCGACGCGCACAATTCCAGCAGGCGCGGCGGTGAAATTTATCAGAGGCCTAGTCTGCCGCTTCGTAGTGCCTAACCGCATCATCGCCGACAATGGCTCGCAATTCACCAGTGGCATCTTTAGGGCTTACTGCGAAAAAATGGGAATCAAGCTCTGCTTCGCCTTGGTAGCTCATACAAATAGCAATGGACAGGCTGAGCGAGCAAACGCAGAAGTTCTCAAGGGCCTAAAGACCAGGACCTTCGACATACTCAAAGGCCACGGCAAGGGTTGGATCAGCGAGCTCCCCTCGGTGCTCTGCTCCATCCGCACAACGCCACCAAAGCCTACATGGCAAACACCGTTCGCCCTCGTCTATGGAGCCGAAGTTGTCCTCCCCACAGAGATAAAGCATGGATCCCCACGGGTCCTTGCCTTTAACCAGGACCAGCAAGAGGACCTCCACAACGACGATATGCTGCTTCTCGAGGGACACTACCACCAGCAGGACCTGTGACACTACCACAGCCGCAAAGTGCGCTCGCGCACACTGGAGACAGGCTATCTCGTCCTCAGGCGAATCCTCTCCAGGGAAGGCCTCCACAAGCTGTCTCCAATGTGAGAAGTCCCCTACAGGGTCACCCACATCGCCAGGCCTGGCGCGGCTTGCCTCGAAACTCAAGACGACACCCCCGTCAAGAACCCATGGAACATCATGCACCTACACAAGTTCTACCCGTGATCATCGTAACGTCAAGACATCTGGCGGAAGAGGCAGCTTACGGCTCAACCTCCAAGCATTTTTTGTCTCCAGAAGGATAAAGAGGAAGAAGGTGATCATTGTCACGCCCGTGATCATTGTCACGTCAAGACATCTGGCGGAAGAGGCAGCTTACGGCTCAACCTCCAAGCATTTTTTGTCTCCAGAAGGATAAAAAGGAAAAACGTGATCATTGTCACGCCCGTGATCATTGTCACGTCAAGACATCTGGCGGAAGAGGCAGCTTACGCCTCAACCCCCAAGCATTTTTGTCTCTAGAGGTTAAAAGCTCACGGCTTAAACCTCCAAGCTCCAAAGGCTTCTCTCGAGGGTCAACCCTCCGAGCTCTCCATGTAACGAGCCACCTGAGGCCGTAGATAGTCTCTGTCACTGATGGGTGGTCCCCATGCCTCGACATGGTCAAAACATTAACTTGGCAACTCCAAGCATAATGAGACAATTTCGTTCCTAAGTGAACTTAGTGCTACGGCGCCGCTATGTAATATTTGATGGTGAGTTTTATTTACGCATTTCTTCATTGAAATGTGCGCTTATATCTCAACACATGCGCACCTCACGAGTGGGGCTGAGTATGGTGCCAGTGCCTCAAATGACACACCAGCATCACTGCAAAATCCAAAGATCCGAGCTCTGGCTGGAGGGCAAGCTCCCACAAACACGCCATCTATACAAAGGACTTTGGTACTTACTCTCCTCGCGAGGAACGCCTGAGGGGACCTATAAGCGCGCACGAGCCCTCAGTACCGTGCACAAGTGTTTGGGTTCGCCCCTCTGACATTTACAGGGAAGAAGTGTCCCCACAAGCCTGAGGAGGCATCCTGGAAAAAACCCCTAAAGAAGCCCTCCTCGCTAGGCAAAAATCTCTACAGGGCAGAAGCCTCTAGAAGCTAAGTATCGCACCCGTGCCTCGAGAGCCTTTTTCCCCCGCAAGCGCATGTTTGCCCCTCAAGCGACTTCGCTTTCCCTTATGCTTCATGGACTACTCGTACGTCTAAGACTCATTGCTCTTACCTCTCCTAGTCCTAAACTCCCCCCGGCCTTGCTGTTTCATTGCTCTAGCATACCGAAGTGGCGGAGTCATGGCACGAAGAGATGGTTCCTAACGACGCGGAGAACAAATACACATGAAGATAAGTCCAAAAGGACCTCTCGGGGGCAAGCAAGCCATAAGCAAATTGCAAACTAGAATATATTACATGCCCGAGAGTCGCAAAATGTCTAAACATAAGATTGTTTCAGATACAAGCGGATACAGGCGCAATGACCACACCTCAGGCGGAGTCAGCACCGTCCTGCACATTCTCCACAGTGCCCTCCTCGGTCTCGGCAGAGGCGCCCCCCTCCTCGCTATCCTCCGTAGCAACCTACGCACGCTTGAAGCGGTTGCAGAAGGTATCGACTTGCTCGCGGAGGGAGTTGGAGACCCGCCACACGTCCTCGCCTTGACGAGCCTCCGTCACGGTGCAGAGGTCGAAGCCTGGCATGAGGATCCTGAGGTTGGTAAAGATGCGGTCGACGACAACCCCCAAGAGCTGCCGGCTCTCGTCCTCTATCACCTCACGGAGGTCAGCGACAGGGACCTCGAGCGCCGTAAAGAGCTAGTCGAAGTAGACCAGGTACATGGCAGCATCGCCACGGCCTCGGACCTCGGCATGTGGCGCATCCACGCCAAGCTGGGAGGCGAGCTCGTTGCCCCGAGTGACCCGCGCCTCGAACATGCGCTCCCGTCTTGGCGGTGTCCACAACCTCCATCGCCTGCTCCATCGCGGGAGCCACCTGCTCCTCCACGTCCTTGGCAAGGGCGTTGAGGTCCTAGATGGCCGCGCAGCGGCCCTCCTCTGCCAGGCGTCGACCCTCCTTGGCGCGTTGGAAGCGATCCTCGAGCTTGGAGTTGGCCTTCTCGAGCTTCGCGATCCGATGGGCGTCGGCGGCGCGTCTGGCCTTGAAGCGGTCCTCCTGCTTCTTGGCCAAGTCGCGGTACTCCTTGGCTTTCGTCAGCCTGTACTGCTTCTCGCGCTCAAGAAGGGCGTCATCCGGCTCTTTCTTCTTCTCGGCGTACCGCTGCTCGAATCGCTCCAGGGCGCGCTTCTGGGCGGCGACGTTCTCGTCGTATTTTTGGAGCGCCTGGGCCAGGTCCCCTTCGTGCGCCTCGAGCTCTTTGCGCTGGATGGCAAGCACGCTATCCGCCTGCAGCAGCTGCTCGTCGCGCAGCTGCACCTCTTTCTCCTTGAGGGCCAGCTGCCGCTCGCGTTCGGCGAGGCCCTTGCGTCCTCCTCCAGGGTTTCCTGCGCGGAATGGTGGGCCGAGAGCAACTGGGTCTCCAGCTGACCTAACTCGCGACATTTTTGCGCCAGCGAGCCCTCCATAATTTCATGCTCGGCCGTTGCCGTGGCCAGGAGCTCGCAGCGGTGTCATGCTCCTCCTGGAGGGGCGCAAGAAGTTCGGAGGCGTCGCGGATGGCCCCCTCGCGGATCTCCTTGACGAAGCGGGCGGCCTCCTCGCGCGTGGCCTGCAACACCAGGTCCTCTTGACGCCGAGCCTCGAAGTCCACGTTGAAGGACGCCCACGCCCTTGCCAACTCCTCGCGCTGCTGGGCGAGCTGTATATCCTCGAGGGCGAGATGCACCTCCAAGCCCTCTAGGGACTCCCTCACGAGGCGAAAGGCGACCTCGCGGTGCACCACGCTCTAGGAACAGAGAGAACGGCGGCACCAACCCGGTGGAGACGCAGTGCTGGAAGACCGGGAAAACCCCTCGCGGGCGTTTCCCGTGCACCGCAGGCGTGAGCGCGGTGGCGCCGTGCTCGTTTGTCCGGTCCGCCACCAGGAAGCTGACCTTGGCGAACGCCTTGTCGTTGACGCGCACGCCGAGCAGGGCCGCGCCATGCGCGACCTTAGCGGTCTCCGCCTGGGAAGAGGACCTCGTGGCAACATTGCCCTTTTTCTTAGCGAGACTCATCGCCGGAGGTCAGGGTGTCGCTGGAGGCGAGAGGAGCAGAGAGCGCTAGAGAGCGAAGGCGAGGAGCTCAAGAATGGCGGAGGCTTGTGCGAGAAGGTTTGGAAACAGTAACGGCTCCCTGCTCCGGCGCTCAGGCTTTATGTCTCTTCAAGGAGCAGTTATCGGGGCGTGGTGGGACCCCCGACGATGCACGCCCCAGATCGTGCGCGACCGTTACCCGTCTGAGTGACGTGTGGCAAGGGCCGGCCGAGCACTTTGGGCCCACTACGCTCTGCCTGCGCCCATGGGCTCAATCGAGCCCATCGCGGGCCCGGGGGCTACTGTCGGCCCAGTAGAGACTGGGGTATGAAGAGCCCACTCTCCTCAGGCCACGCGGGCTGATCAGACGAAACGACTAAGGACCAAGCCACCGCTTGGAGAGACCCTCCAGAGGCAAATCCTCTTGAGGGCCCTCAGAGGAAGCGAAGGCCTGAAGAGGACCTGCGCTTGAAGAGACTCTCCCGAGGCGCCGTGCGCCTGAAGAGAAGTCAACAGAAATCCCTCCACAGACCGCCTCGGGCCTGTGGGGAAGCGTCGCGGCCAAGGCAGTACTACAGGGCACACATGGCCTCTGGAACAGCCACCGAGTGACACGGGCACTCTCTTTGCCGTTTTGGTGATAAAGGGGTCAATAAAGTTGCGCCGCCTGCGCCCGGACAACTGGGGCTTTCCTCTCTGATGATAAAGCGACTGGACGACGCAACACTCCAAGAAGATCGTCATCGTGGGCTCCACCCTGATCTCTGTGACCCCTGCGAGCCGTTCTGCGCGGTCTGCAACCTGTCGGCCACCGCGCCCTACTTTATCGCCAATGGATCGCGGTACCGCGTGGGAACCCACCTGGGATGCCCCACGCAAGGAAGCCTATAAAAGTAGTAGGAGCTCCACCGTAGGAGGGGTTGGCCAATTACTTTCTAAACACTTGTAAACCCTAGCCCAGCTAGTAGAATAGCCTTCGGCTGGAGGAGGAAGAAGACCATTGCTTCCCTCTACAGGCACGAATTGCCTTAAGAGAGCCCTCGGCAAGCTCAGTTGTAATGTAACCTCCGCAGTGCAATACAGACAAGCAGGAGAAGTGGTTTTACCTCCTCCTAAGGGTCGTGAACCTGGGTACGGGCCGGTGTCCATCTCTGTCGGGGGTGTTCCTCTCCAGGCTCGGCGAGCACCGTTGTCGTGCCTCTCAAGGGTTTTGACCTACTCGTTCAATACCCTTCACGAACTACTCTTCGGGGTGTGACTACCCCTGTTCCGTGGGAGTCACCACTCGACATCCGTTTATGGCACTTCTTTTGATAATTGCTTGTACAGTCTTGATAAGGTTTTGCAGAGATGTGAAGAAACTAATCTTGCTCTTAATTGGGAGAAATGCCACTTTATGGTTAATGAAGGGATTGTTCTTGGACATAAAATTTCTGAAAGAGGTATTGAAGTTGATAGAGTTAAAGTGGAGGCAATTGAGAAAATGCCTTTCCCTAGAGATGTTAAAGGTATTCGTAGTATTCTTGGTCATGCTGGTTTCTATAGAAGGTTTATAAAAGTTTTTGCTAAGGTATCAAAGCCTCTTACTAATCTCCTGCCAAAAGATATACCGTTTGTTTTTTATGATGATTGTAAGGAAGCTTTTGAAACTCTTAAGAAAGGTTTAATAACTGCTCATATTGTTCAACCGCCCGACTGGAATTTACCATTTGAAATTATGTGTGATGCTAGAGATTTTGCTGTTGGTGATGTTTGTTGGGATATATCAACTAGGGGTGTCTCCAACATTGATCAATCCGGCTAGTCCAGGGTGGCCCAAGGGTGGTAAGGCTGAAGCCTGCCGGGCGGCCCAGATAGCTGACGTACAAGGAAGTAGGCAGACGGTCCAAGAAGGCGTAAGGCTGAAGCCCATCAAGCCACCAAGCCCAAGACGGAAGGCGGCAACTAAGCCGGCTAGGTCTAGGACTCTGATTACTTGTCGGACAAGTACTTGCCTTGTATCCTGGGGTCTGGCCGCCTATATAAGCCGGCCACCGGGAAGCCTTTAGGGCACGCTTCAATACGCATCATACACATTGTAACCTGTTCACGGCTATTGCCTCATAGTGAATTATAGCAGCACGTAGGATCTCGCCACCGCTGTGGGATCTGAAGCTGGGTAAACTCGCCGTGTTCAATCCCGTCCTCGATGACACCAGCCTTCTTCCCCACAATCCATACTAAGGCTAGAGGACCCCCGTCTCCTATCAATTATGCCGATACTACGACAGTTGGCGCCCACCGTGGGGCATAAGGTTCCTGGCGTCACGTTCCAGGCGGGAACACTTGGCGGCGTGGGCAAGCAGATCGCCGTCGGTCGCGTCACAAGGTATGGCGGCCACAGCTACGTCAACTCGGATGAGTCCTGGCTCCCGGCGGACGACTACCTTATCAGATGTGCAATCATACCGATCGGAGGGATCGACGTCTTCATCGGGTATACGCCAGAGGCGTACGGCCTACCGCGTTTCTACAACCCCACCCACCAACCCTTCGACCAAGCAGTCGACCGACAAGATGGATCTGAATCCGCCTTCTCCCAGGAGTCGGCCGAATCTGATTTCCACTTCGTCGGAGTTGTCGGACTGGGATCAGACTCCCAGCCGGAAAACAACGGTCCTGAGACAGTCCTCCCTGCTCTCCAGGAGGATGCGATGTCAGATGCCGGATCCAGATCTACCGTTCAAGTCAACGTAGACTCTGACTCTGATGATGATGCTAGTCTCTTCGAAGAGAAGATCAAAACCCGCTTTTCCAGTGGTAATCCGACTCCTTCAGAGAGCACAGCGGATACTGACATGCCTGGCAAGCTGGCTATGATGGTTGTTGTCGGTCACGAGACAACCCCAGTTGCTTCGGAAACGCAAAACAAGCCGGTGGAAGGTGCGCGCAAAGAAGAAAAGTGGCCTCGAGAAAGGCGGCAGCAGCAAACCCACGGATTTGCTCTCCGTCATCAAAGAAGTAGACGAGATCATGAATACTCCGGTGAATAAAGACACCCCACTCGACGAAGTGGAAGAGCTTAGAATTAACATGCTCAAGCACTCTGACTTCCTGCGGAAAAGAGAGTAGCACGTTGAGAGCCTTGCGAAGAAGATCGAGAAAGAACAGGAGAAGATGTCGGACAAAACAAGCCGGCAACTCTTTGAGGAAAAAAGGTCATAAAAAAACCGCCGTGACAAGGAGCCGCCAACACGCGCAACGACAGCGGCTCAAGATCTCGGGTTCGACTGGCGTACGGCACCACAACGCGTGGACAGAAGGGGAGATGTTGTTTTTTTCACCCCCGTCCTCAACGCGGCTGCTGCGCTAGATACCCTCGACGACAAAACTTACACGACGGAGGAAAAGCTGGCCAATGCAAGACACTTCGTGACAAGGCCCTAGAAGAACAAGCTCGCGCTGATTCCTACGGGCCACATGGCGGATGCTTGCGGGGCAGACCTAGAGTCTAAGTCAGGAAAGTGCAAAGCTGCACCTGGCGACGACCCCGAAGGCCCGTCGCAAACAGAGGCGCACGCCAGCTCGATCCAAAAGACGCACGACACCGCCTACAAGACATAGCAAGAGGAAAGGAGCCGCTATATTCTGGACCGAAGTGCTTCGGCGACGCCATCCGTAGAGAGCCGTTCCCTAAGGACATGACATCAGTGTCAAAAAATTGTTCTAGGTACAACGGCCTCGTTAAGCCGGATTCATGGCTAGCTGACTATGCCATGGCCATAGAAATTGCCGGCGGGAGCAGCTATATTGCCGTCCGTTACCTACCTCTCATGTTGGAAGGCACGCCAAGGGCTTGGATCGACAACCTTCCTGAAAAGTATATCCATAGCTGGTACGACATGGAAAAGGTTTTCTCCCAGCACTTCACAGGAACATACAAGCGTCCAAATACCTACTCGGATTGCAACACTGTATCCAAAAGCCGGACGAAACCATGACAGACTTTGTCAGCCGTTGGATATCCGAAAAAGCCAACAGTCATAGTGTTTCGGACGCACAGGCTATCCATGCCTTCTACACGGGCCGGCAGAAGAAGTCCTTGCTCCGTCATCGGCTCGTCCGCGAGCAAATCACGGACCTTGGCGAGATGCTCAACCTAGCCGCCCAATATGCGGCGGCGGATGACGACGCCCGGGACGATGATCCAGACGTCAACATCATACCAAAACGGAACAACAAGCGCAAGCAGGCGGCGGATGACAAAGCCGGACCTTCCAGCGAGGTAGCTGTCGCATTCCAAGGGAATGCCGGCAAAAAGAAGTGGAAGAATAAGAAAGATAATCGCGACGCCGGCTCAGGGCCTAAGGCGGTGCGAATCACTTATGAGCAGGCAAAACTTTTGCCATGCCCTATCCACGCCTCACTTGGCAAGGTCAACCATATGTTTGGCGAGTGTCGTTTCATGGACGACTTCAAAAAGGACCCCACAGTCGGCTGGAAGTCAAAGAAGTCAAAGAAGAACGACAAGAAAGACAACAAAGAGGATGAGGATGACGACGACATGTCTGTCTCAAGCTAGGATGACGCGGCCGCCAAGAAAAAGAAACCATGTCCGAAGGTCAAAGAATCTCTTGTATGCTTTGTCGGCACACCTTCGGCTAAGGCAGATAAGGCGGAAATGCGCGAACTCAACGCGACAATGCCGGACGTCCCTCAGTATTTGAACTGGTCGGAAGCAACGATCACTTGGGACCGGTCCGACCACCCTGATCACGTTCCTCACCCAGGCAAGTACGCCCTCATCGTCGATCCCAATGTCGACAACTTCAGACTCACATAGGTACTCATGGATGGCGGCAGCAGCCTCAACATCTTGTACTACGACACACTAAGCCGCATGAACCTGTCAGAGGATCAGCTGGACCACAGCAACGTCACCTTTCACGGCATAGTGCCCGGCAGGCAAGCAAAGTCAATGGGGAGCATTAGGTTGAAGGTAACTTTCGGACCAAAAGAGAACTACCGCTCAGAGTTCCTCCGGTTCGAAGTTGTCCCCTTCAAAAGCGCCAATCATGCAATCTTCGGACGACCGGCTTTCGCCAAATTTATGGCAAGGCCGTGCTACATATACAGCAAGCTTAAAATGCCGGGGGAAAACGGAACCATCACGATTTCCGGCAACTTCAAGGAAGCCAAGGAGTGTGAGCGTGGCATGGCCGCCTTCGCAGAAGCCGTCATCCACAAGGAAGAACTCGCACTACTTGGGGCGGATTCAGGCAACTCCATGCCCAAGCCAAAGATTGATGTCAAGAAGACCTTTGAAGCTTCAGAAGACACCAAAAAGGCGGACCTCATCCCAGGTGACAAGTCTAAGCAAGTCGTCATCGGATCCAACCTTGACAGCAAATAGGTAGGCGCGCTCGTCGAGTTCCTCCGTGAGAATCGTGACATCTTTGCATGGTCGCCTTCCTACATGCCAGGTGTACCGAGGGAACTTGCCGAGCACTCACTCAACGTCATAAAAGGATCCAAGCCGGTGAAGCAAGCAACAAGACGCTTTGGAGATGAGAGACGCAAGGCTATAGGAAAGGAGATAAATAGGCTGAAGGCCGCCAATTTCATAAAAGAAGTTGTGCACACCGATTGGGTGGCAAATCCTGTACTTGTTCCAAAGAAGAATAAAGAGCTGAGGATGTGTATTGACTATACTGGTGTTAACAAGTGTTGCCCAAAGGATCTCTTTGCGCTGCCTAGAATTGACCAAGTCGTAGACTCCGCAGCAGGCTCCGAGCTGCTTTGTTTTTTGGACGCCTACTCAGGATACCATCAAATCAAGATGAGAGAGTCTGATCAGCTGAAAACATCTTTCACCACTCCATACGGGACTTTCTGCTACATCACGATGCCTTTTGGCCTGAAGAATGCATGGGGCAACATACCAGCGTTGTATGCAAAATTGCCTGCACGAACAGATCGGCCGCAATGTTCACGTCTACGTAGACGACATCGCGGTGATGTCAAAAAAGAAGGCAGATCTCCTAGAGGATTTGGAAGAAACTTTTCAGAATCTCCGGAGGTATCAGATGAAACTCAATCCCGCCAAGTGTGTTTTCGGCGTTCCAGCCGGCAAACTGCTCGGGTTTATCGTTTCAGAACGAGGGATCGAGGTTAATCCGGAGAAGATCAAGGACATCCAAAACATATCCAGACCTACTTGTCTGAAGGACATGCAACGTCTAGCCAGATCGGCAGCGGCCGTCAGTCGCTTCATAAGCCGCCTAGGGGAAAAGGCAATGCCTCTCTACCGGTTATTGAAGAAATCTGACAACTTTGAGTGGACAGCAGAGGCAGACGCAGCCTTACAACAACTTAAGGAGGCCCTCATATCCGCTCCGATATTGGCAGCACCTCGATCACAGGAACCAATGCTGCTATACATCGCGGCAACAAGAGCTGTTGTCAACGTTGTCTTGGCTGTGGAAAGAAAGGAGAACGAAGCCGCGACATATGAGCAACGACCGGTCTACTTCATAAGTGAAGTATTCTCTGCCTCCAAGCAGAGGTATCCGCATTACCAAAAGCTGGCTTATGGTGTATTCTTCGCCGCCAGAAAGCTTAGGCATTATTTCCAGGAGCACACAGTGACAATAGTCAGCAAGGCACCATTGGGAGACATAATAAACAATGCAGAGGCAACAGGTCGAGTTGCCAAATGGGGCATCGAACTTGCCGCCTTTGATATAGTCTATAAGCCACGGACCGCCATTAAGTCTCAAGTGCTTGCAGATTTTGTCGCCGACTGGACAGAAGCCATGGAGGAAACGACACTCCCCGAATCAGAATATTGGGTCATGCACTTTGACGGATCAAAGATGCTCAAAGGCTCGGGGGCTGGATTCGTTCTACGCACGCCTAAAGGTGACAAGCTTAGCTACGTGTTGCAAATCCACTTCACAGCAACCAACAACGTTGCCGAGTACGAAGCTTTGCTTCATGGGTTACACGTGGCAAACGACCTCGGTGTCAAAAGAATCCTCTGTTATGGCGACTCAGATTTGGTCGCGCAGCAAGTAAGCGGAACATGGGATGCGAAAAGCGCAACAATGGCGGCATACAGAGCCAAAGTTGACGAATTCGCAAAAAACTTCGCGGGCTACGAAGTCCGGCATGTTCCAAGAGCTGAGAACAAGGCGGCAGACACACTTGCCAGACTAGGGTCAGAACGCAAAAAGGTACCAAAAGATATGTTCCTGGAACATTTGCACAAGCCATCCATTAAAGGCGCCGATTTGATGGACCCCGATGTAGAAGAACCGGTAGAAGCGGCAAGTCTCGCTGTCTACTCGGTACAGCCGGATTGGACTGTCCCATATCTCGATTTTCTAATCGACATCAAGTTGCCGGAGGACGATGAGGTGCTAAAAAGGCAGATCATAAGGCGAGGCAAGGCATTCACGATAATAAAAGGCGAGCTATATCAGCGAAGCACGTGCGGCATCTATCAGCGGTGCATACAGCCAGAAGAAGGCTAGGAAATTCTGAAAGACATACATATTGGCACCTGCGGGCATCATGCTTCCGCCAGGTCCATTGTATACAAAGCTTTCCGCCAAGGTTTCTACTGGCTTACCGCCAAAGAAGACGCCGAGAACATCGTAAAAACATGCAAAGGCTGCCAGTTGTACGCTCGTCAACCTCACTTACCGGCACAAGAACTAAGGACAATTCCAATCACCTGGCCGTTCGCGGTCTGCGGCTTAGACATGGTGGGTCCCTTCAAGAAGGCGAGTGGTGGGTATACCCACCTATTGGTCGCTGTCGACAAGTTCACCAAATGGGTCGAGGCTAAGCCGATCAGCAAACTTGACGCGTGAACAGCCACCAATTTCCTCTAGGGAATTATCTCTCGTTTTGGAGTTCCACACAACATTATCACTGATAATGGCAGCAACCTATCTCAAGGCGACATAGAAGAATACTGCATTGATCTGGGTATCCGGCTTGATTTGGCATCCGTGTCACACCCTCAATCCAATGGACAAGTAGACCGTACAAACGGCCTAGTCTTATCAGGACTTAAGTCTCGTCTCGAAGCTCCATTACACAGGGCAGCCGGCGCTTGGGCAGATGAGTTACAGTCGGTACTATGGAGTTTGCGCACAACGCCAAATAGGTCTACCGGCTACACTCCTTTCTTCTTAGTATATGGCGCTGAGGCGGTGCTACCTACCGACATGAAATACGATTCCCCAAGGATTCTAGCCTACATCGAGCAAGATGTAGAAGGTGCAAGACAGGATAGCCTAGACCTACTAGACGAAGAAAGAGACGTCGCTCTACATCGCTCCGCCTTGTACCAGCAACAACTTCGCCGCTATCATAGCCGGAGAGTGCGGAAGCGAAGCTTCAGAACAGGTGACCTGGTTCTCCGCCTAATTCAAGACAGAAAAGGCTTGCACAAGTTATCCCCGCCATGGGAAGGACTGTTTATAGTCACAAAGGCGCTGCTCAATGGTTCCTACTACCTGGCCGACATCCGCGACGAAGAAGAAAAGAAGAGGCGCAAGAAGGCGGCAGGAAAAAGGGGAACCAAGCGCAAAAGAGGCATTGACGATCCGTTCGAACAAACAAGACGGCCTTGGAATATTGAGTAGCTACGTCCTTTCTACACTTAGCAATTTATAATTGTAATAAGTTATATATGATTATGAAATAAAAGTCTATGGTTCCTCATCTGTGTTGAGAAGCATGCCATCTTTTATCTTTTCTGGCAATCATATTTCCCCTATGTATATAAGTTCCCTATTTTTCTAGCTCCGCGCAAAGGTTCAAACTGGTAGATACTTGCAGCTTTCGAGCCAACCTAAAGCAAAAATAAACTTTTTGCGCCGCCTAATTCCTTTACCTCTGATTACTTATGTGTGGTTCGCCTAGTAGTATGTCTTTGGCACCAACATGTTGGCTTTGGTTTCTGATCCTAAACGCATGGCTTAGCCCTGGTTGTTTCAGCTAAAGTTACCGGCTGAGGTTCGTCAACATACAAAAAGTCAAGCATATAGGTCAGGGTAAAATTAAGGCGGGCCATATAAATAAGGCAAAATAAAAACTTGTCAGCTAGTTTCTCGCCTGGCAGAGCAGCAACAAAAGTATATACAGATATTACAAGTTAAAGTTGCATTGTTTCAGGGGCTGGCAAATCATGTCAGAAGAAGGCAAGGAAAGGAAACTACGGCTCGGGGGGGCGTCTACATCAGGCTTGGGGGCTGACAACTTCAGCCCCAGAACTGTCACTCCCCTCCGCCTCGGCTGTGCCGGCAGCTCCAGCTTCCCCTGCGGCAGGCACAGGATGGCGCCGGTAGAAGATCGAAGTATCCACCATGTCGGCAACACGCGTGGCGTAGCCGGCAACGCTGTCCAGAACAGCGGCCGGCTCGACCTCGCTGCCGTTTTCATATGTAGACGGCATGCCTTCGGTGACGGCTTCTATCTCTGCCTCGGGGTAGTGCGCCATGAATAGTCCAAGCGCAGTCTAGGCACCACCCCGCGCCGCCGACTTCAACGAGCTCTTGTGTAGCTTGGTAGCCTGCTCCAACATATTGGGCACGTCGCTGAATTCGGTCGGTTCCTGGCTGCCAGAGGAGATGAAGAACTTGGCGGCAAACCGCTTGGACGCTGCCAAAGTCTCGGTGATCAGCTCGCATAGACGCGCAAGGCGATCCAGGCGTGGGCTGACAACCTTGTCGTCGCCCAAACCGGCGGGAACTGTATCAAAAATGAAACCATCAGTTTGGCTCAGGCTAAGCAAAAGGGCAAAATCAAAGTAAGGAGTGAGAAATTACCAAGGGCCGAGTTATGGAAAGCGGACAGCTCAATCATATGAACCGCCAACGCGTCCTCAGCAATTTGGGCGCGAGAAGTCTGCTTGGAGATTTCCTCGGCAGCCGTCTTCTCCGCCTTCGCCAACTTCTTGCGCAGGCTTTCCAGCTCACCAGTGAGCTGGCTAGATTCCTGCGCAAATTTCAGCTGCTGGGCCTCCATCTCCTTCTGGTGATCCTCCTTCATCGCCAAGTTGGCGGCTGCCAAATCGGAAGCTTCATTCATAAGAGCTTGCATATCAGTGGACGCCTTCAGTATATCCTGGGCATGATCTAGCAGTTCTACAAATATGGATTCGCTAACTAAATGATTGACGGCAACATAAGTTGAAAAGATAGTTGAAGGCAAAAAGATCAACTCTACCTTCATCTTTTTTGCGGGCCGCCTCCAACTCGGCAATCCGTAGGTCCTTGGCCTCGCAATCCTTCTTTAGGTCGCGGCACCGCCGGTTTATCTCGAATCAGGAGGAGACAAGCTCAACGTTGGCGGACACGAGGCCCTGCAGGAAAAAGCAAAGGCATAAAACATATTGTCGAATAATCACTAAGCCGGCAGCCAAATTTTATGGACCTGCCATCTAAGTGCTCGGGGGAAAGGCTATGTATATGTCGGAGTTATAAAAACTTAAAGACAGGTCGCCCTCCAACTCGGCGAAGGCCTGGGAGGTGAAGTTGGCAAAAGCCAAGGCTGACTCCTTGGCCTCCTTGAAGGTGGACCAAGGGTCCCTAACTTTGCCGCCTCCTGCAGTCGGGGCTGCCCTCTAGGACCCACCGGCGGCCGCCTCCAGCAACTCCTCCTTGGCAGCGCGCGATTGAGCGGCTTCATCGGCCGTAGCCTCAGCCAAAAGGAGGGGAGTCTTGGGTGCGCGGTCAGCGGAGGAGGTCCTTAGCGGCGCGTCAGAAGCCGGTGTCGGGGGCTGGCGACGAGCGTCGCCCATAAAGCTGCCGGCCCGGGGCTGGGGAGTTGGCGGCATTGTAGCAGGCGAGCTGCCTTGAGGCCGCTTACCCTTGGAAAGGAGCCTGGTCGTCAACCGGGAAGTTGCGACCCTTTCCCTGTCAATAAACAGCAAGCAGTCAGTTGGGTGCCAGTATTAAAGGAGCTCGTCGACTGTTAAAGGCAAAATTGAGTACCTTCGGGGGATGTTAATCCCCGCGTTCTCGTCAATGTTGACGAGAGCCGGCTCGGTAGCCGTTGCGATCCGCTTCTTCCTCTCGGCAATCGCCGTGGAGGAAGCGGCGTCGGATGCTTTGCGCTTCTTAGTCTTCCCGGCTTCCGACTCGTATAAGTCGGGAGCCAGGTCATCCTCCCACAAGTCGGAGATCTGAGAAAGAAGACAAGTATTAATGGAACTCAAGTTAAGCCGGCGAGGCTGTCAAAAAGGGGCAAGGAGCAAGATATCTACCTCGATGAGAGGGTTGTCGTGGGTGTGCATGGGCACGCCCTCCACCGCCTTCACCAGCCCCGCCTTGACGAGGCTGCGGAGCCGGAACGCCAGGTCGGCAACCGGCAACCTCTCTTCGCTTACGCGGAGAGAGGCCGTGGCAGTAGGCGAATACTGACACAGTTTTTGCGGGCTGTACCGCATGGGGAGAATCTGCCGGCCGAGCCAGCAGATGACGGTGTCCACCCCGTCCAGCAGGGGGGGGGGGGCATCGTCCGGGTGAGGAATTCAATCCGCCTTTGGAAAAGGCGGAGTTCCTCCGTCAACTTGGGCACCGCCTCATCCCAGCATGGCTTGGGCATAGGCGGCGCGTTGAAAAATTCCGGGACGCCAAATTGACGGCCCGGAGCTGCCATATCTTGGCAGTAGAAGAATGTGGAGGTCCAGCCCTTGACGGATTCAAGGTATGGTATCTTAGGATACCATTGGCGGCCCTGGCGGCAGTAAAAAGTGACACTGCCGCAGGTTGCCAGCCCGCCGTCCGGCACGGTCTGACGCCGACAACGAAAACAGTATCTGAAGAAGTCTAAGCTACGCCTAATACCTAGGTAGCCCTCGAACAGAGCTGTGAAGCCGACTAAGACTAGAATGCTATTGGGCGCCATGTTGTGGGGATGGAGCCCATAGTGATCTAGCACCTCGCTAAAGAAGGCGGAAGGCGGAAGCGCCATTCCCCTAACTAGGTGGGAGGTGAGGATTACCCGTTCCCCGGCTTTCGGAGCCGGGATGACGTCTCCCAAGGCGGGTCTCCACCGGCAATACTCCCGAGTTGGGAGGTAGCCAACGGCCTCCAGGTCTTGGAGGGTCGCCTCGTCGACAATGGAGGGAAGCCAGTAGCGTGACCCGAGGTCCGCCGCTTCCTCTTCCTCGTCGGCCGAAGCGCCTCTCGCTGCCGTCGCCGCGGCTAAGGGTGGAGGAGCCGAGGTGACCGCCGCCGGCGTGCGTGCGGCGGGAATGTGAGAAGCGACGGCGGCGACATTGCCCGTCGCCACCGTCGCAGGACGCGGTGCCGCGCCGCCCATCGCCGCCGCGGACGAGGTGTCGGATGTAGGACCGCCGGACGCCGCGGAGGGGATGTTTTGACCGGTGGACATCGCGGTGGGCGGAGGTCGCCGGAGGAGGACGCTCGCCGGAGTTCGCTCGGAGAAAGGTGCGGGAGAGCGGGAGAGCAAAAGGTAGAGGAGTGCAAGAGCTGGGATACCGAAGTGAACCGCTCGGCTCCCTATTTATAGAGCCGGGCGTAGTTTCCTGTGCGACGATGTTTTTAGTCGGACACGTGTCCAACATCCACTGCAGCGCATGATCGCACGATCTCCACCTCTCCCCGTTTCCCGCGGTTTTGTGATCATGGCGGGATTTTCGCTTAGGCCAGTTTCAAACTATCGTGGGCCGCCTAGCGATATCCGTCAACAAATGTTCCCGGAGAAACTATCGGTTAGCCGTTTTTTCCATGTTGGATAAAGGCGGCCGTGTGCCAACTTCAAGACACACTTTCCCCCATTCTTTTGATTTTCAGAATGGTTCAAGTCCTGCAGCCGCCAACATTGGCAGATGGAGTATCAAAAAGAAGGCGGCGCCTGGAGAACTTCAACCTTTCTGGGGGCTAATGTTGGGGATATATGAACTAGGGGTGTCTCCAACATTGATCAATCCGGCTAGTCTAGGGTGGCCCAAGGGTGGTAAGGCTGAAGCCTGCCGGGCGGCCCAGATAGCTGACGTACAAGGAAGTAGGCGGACGGTCCAAGAAGGCGTAAGGCTGAAGCCCATCAAGCCACCAAGCCCAAGACGGAAGGCGGCAACTAAGCCGGCTAGGTCTAGGACTCTGATTACTTGCCGGACAAGTACTTGCCTTGTATCCTGGGGTCTGGCCGCCTATATAAGCCGGCTACCAGGAAGCCTTTAGGGCACGCTTCAATACGCATCATACACATTGTAACCTGTTCACGGCTATTGCCTCATAGTGAATTATAGCAGCACGTAGGATCTCGCCACCGCTGCGGGATCTGAAGCTGGGTAAACTTGCCGTGTTCAATCCCGTCCTCGACGACACCAGCCTTCTTCCCCACAATCCATACGTAGGCTAGAGGACCCCCGTCTCCTATCAATTATGCCGATACTACGACAATGTTCTTGGACAGAGAATAGATAAGAAGTTAAATGTTATTCATTATGCTAGTAAGACTCTTGATTTTGCTCAAAAGAATTATGCTATAACTGAAAAATAATTTCTAGCTGTTGTATTTGCTTGTGATAAATTTAGACAATACATTGTTGATTCTAAAATTATTATTCATACTGATCATGCTGCAATTAGATACATTATGGAAAACAAAGATGCAAAGCCTAGGCTTATTAGATCGTATTACTGTTGCAAGAATTCGACTTACACATTGTAGATAGGAAAGGTGTTGATAATCCTGTTGCTGATAATTTTTCTAGATTGGAAAACATTGCTTATGATCCTATACCTGTTAATGATAGTTTTCCAAATGAACAATTGGCTGCAATAAGGGTGAGTTCACGAGATAGTCCTTGTTGTGTAGATTATGCTAACTTTATTGTTTCGAAGTATTTGCCTTCAACCTTTTCAGCTCAACAAATAAGAAAATTCTTTTATGACATGAGGCATTATTTTTGGGATGACCCACACTTATATAAAGAAGGAGTTGATGGTATTATGCAAAGATGTGTTCCAGAGTATGAACAAAAGGAGATATTGAGAAAGTGCCATAGAAGCGCTTATGGAGGACATCACGCTGGAGATAGAACCGCACAAAAGGTTTTACAATCAGGTTTTTATTGGCCTACTCTCTTTAAAATGCAAGAAAGTTTATTTTATCTTGTGATGAATGTCAAAGAGTTGGAAATATCTCTAGACGTAATGAAATGCCTATGAAATATTCTCTTGTTATTGAACCGTTTGAATGTTGGGAATTTGACTTTATGGGTCCTTTCCCTTCTTAAGAAGGTAATACACATATACTTGTTGATGTTGATTATGTTACTAAATGGGTAGAAGCTATTCCTACTAAAAGTGCTGATGGTGAAACATCACAAAAAATGCTTCAAGATATTATTTTCCCTAGGTTTGGTGTTCCTAGATATCCTATGACTGATGGAGGTTCTCATTTTATTCATGGTGGTTTTAGAAAAGTTCTTGCTAAATATGGTGTTAATCATAGAATTGCTTCAGCTTATCATACTCAAACTAGTGGGCAAGTAGAACTATCAAATAGAGAAATTAAATCTATCTTGTAAAAGACTGCTAATAGAACGAGGAAGAATTGGGCTAGTAAATTAAATGATGCATTGTGGACTTACATAACTGCTTATAAAAATCCCATGGGTATGTCTCCTTATAAAATGGTTTATGGAAAAGCTTGTCACTTGCCTTTAGAATTAGAACACAAAGCTTATTGGGCAGTGAGAGAGGTAAATAGAGATTTTAAACTTGTTGGTGAGAAAAGATTACTTAATTTGAAAATGCTAAACTATTTAAAGAAAAAGTTAAGAGATGGCATGATAAGAGAATCCTGAAGAGAGAATTTCATGTTGGTGAGAAAGTTCTATTGTATAGCTCTCGTCTTAGATTCCTTGCAGAAAAATTACTCTCCAAGTGGGAAGGTCCATATGTTATTGTGGAGGTGTTTCGTTCAGGTGCGATAAAAATTGCTTCGCTCAAGGATTACTCTACACAAGTGGTAAATGGACAAAGACTCAAGCATTATATTTCTAGAGATTCCTATATTGAAGATGTTGATATTATTCAAGCAATTACTCCGGAAAATTACATTAAGGAAAATATTTCTGAGTCTGTAGAACCTGATTTCGAAAAGGTACAGTTTCGGTAAGAAAAAGTTCGCACATTTAATTTGGGCTCTAATATTTATTTCTAGAAAATATGGAAAAATATTATATGAAAACAAATAGGACACAAAGTACGAGGCGCTCTCACCACCTCGTGGCGCGGGCCCCATGCAGGCCGCGCGAGCAGATGGTGAGGAGGCCTCGGAGCTCCTCTCCTACTCGGTTTCGCCAAGTTGCCATCCTTTTATTTCGTAAATTTTTGCTATATATTCACCGGAGCCCTAGAGGTCCATATATCGTGTTTTTGATGTGTTCTTGTTTCGACCTGTTTCTGCTAGATTAGCCTCCATCTTCCTCATCGGGGAGGTTGTTGTTCTTCTCGGCGGCGTTGGCTTAAGAGCCTAACGGCCTCTGGTAGCCGCCCTTGCGTCCGCCTCCGCGGTAGCCACGGCCTCGGCCGCGGCCCCTACTTCCCTCTGCTCGCTTGCGCTCCTTGCTCAGCCTCTTGAGGTCGAGCAGTTCTCTGTATCGTGGCCGCGCCTGTTGTGGTAGATGAAGGGGATCGTGTTCAGAAAAAAAAATCCTAGCAACGATATCCTTAAACTAGCCAAGATCTATACTATGCAGATATAGAAGTACGGCGGAGATCGGAATACATACCCTCGTAGACCGAATAGCGGGGATTGCGCTCCCGCACAATCGTTGACGACGAAGACGACGTAGCTGACCACTAGCTCGCGAAGAACTCGGCGCGACGAAGACGACGAAGATAACCTCGAGGTCGGGTGGAGGAAGTAGGCCTCCGAGCACCGCTAGCGCAGCACCTCGCAGGGCGTTACACACATACGGTTGAGACGACGGCCTCCGAAGCTCCAGTCCAGGACGAGCAGCGGAAGACTTGGACCGGAACACCAGCAGCGCGGCAGCGGGCTATGGTGGAAGAGATCTCCCTGTCAACTCGGCCCAACTCCGACAAAGGGAATCACGAGATCGAGAGAGAATTGGAGAATTAATTGGTGAATTAAGAGGCCAGGAGTGCCCCTCTATATAAAGGGGCAAGGAGGCTGCCAACCTCACCAGCCGGGCGGTGTGAGACTATTCCCACACCAGCCACGACCTTGGGAGGTGCGCCGGCCCTAGTAGGCCCCTTGTGGCCCACTAGGGGCTGGCCGAACCAGCCCTCCTCCCTTGGGGGGAAGCTTCCCCCCCCCCCCCCCCCTCATGGGCCTTCTTTCCACTAGAAGGCCCATTTAGGGAAATCTGCCTTTAAAAATTAGAAATTAAATATATAAAATCATATTTAAACATTAATTACACTAATTAATATCAAACTTATTTTATATAATTTATTCTAACTCCGAAAACTATTTCGTCGCTGCCCGATCTCCATCGGACCATTCCCGGGACGTTCCCGGTGATCTCTTTCCTTTCCGGTTGTCTTGTCGAAACCCCTTAAGTGTGTTACCCTAGGGGTTCAATATAATAACAGACATGATCGAGACTCCTCTCCGATCAATGGCTAACTCGTAGGCCTGGACCCCATGAATTAATCCCTGTGATATAACGAATGACTTTCATCTATCAAACCTGGACGTATAGTCTTAATCCCTTTGTCATGGCGATACTTAGCGTGCCCGAGCATCATTCTCAGATATCTCCATACCAAGCATGATCTCGTTACCGACAACACTATAAAGGGGCAAGGAGGCTGCCAACCTCACCAGCCGAGCGGTGTGGGACTATTCCCACACCAGCCACGACCTTGGGAGGTGCGCCGACCCTAGTGGGCCCCTTGTGGCCCACTAGGGGCTGGCTGAACCAGCCCTCCTCCCTTGGGGGGAAGCTTCCCCCCCCCCTCATGGGCCTTCTTTCCACTAGATGTAGTGTACCTGCAATTAAAAATATGGCAGGTACCTGTGTATAGTGCAAACCCCTGGATCGATTCATTTGCACACACAGTTTACGATGAATATCACAACATTTTATCAATATTACACGAATAATCCAGACTTGATAAAATAAATAGTATGATACATCTTTGCATAGCTTAAAGCTAGCTCAAAACATTATAGCAGCGGAAATAAATCGTCAATGAGCCTCCAACTTCATGATACGCCACAGGCGAGAACATGTTGGTGCAGACTCGAAACCCAAACGTAGTCCTTACTCTTCGTCAGATATTTCTGCAACAAATAATAATTTGCAACAGAGTGGGTCAGATTCCATTAGAAATGGATCTGGCAATTGACACTATGGTGGACACTCAATGGAAATAACTCTAAAACCTGTATGCATATTTGGCTGTTGGAGTTTAAGGCTATGTTGCATAAAGCCAATTTTATCCTATCACTTCATAAAATAGTTTCAACTTCATAATTGGCAACACTGGCAAGTTCTAGTGAACCAAAAGATGGCCCATCCTTGAGTGCACTCTCAGGTAAAAACCCCCACATACTATGGTCCTAAGTATAGTGAAAACTATCTTAGGTGAAAAGCTCCATAGACATGGTCCTGAGTAGTTCTCTATTTTTCACCTATCAAAATTTTATTGAAGAAATTAGAATGTTGGGAATCCTCCGTTGGCGTCCTTGATCAGTTGAAGTCTTCACTTGGAGTTCTTCTCTTCGAGTTCTTCAATTCTTTCCATTCCCTTTGTTCCTGGATGGCCTTCCACAAGTGTGCTCTAAGGTGAAAACCCCCACGTCATGATCCTAAGTATAGTAGAAACTATCTTAGGTGAAAACCCTCATGGACATGGTCCTGATTAGCCACTCAACATAAACCAAACAACCAATCCATCCAGATGATTCATTAACTTAGTGGATGTGCACTCCCAGGTAAAAAAAGCCACATACTATGATCCTAAGTATAGTAGAAACTATCTCAGGTGAAAACCCTCATAGACATGGTCCTGAGTAGCCACTTAAGATTTTGTAAAACCTTTCATAAATTGCATAGCATCCAAATTTTACTAAGTCATTTCATAGGTACCTAGACACAATGGAATAGGGGATTCTAAACATGTCTTGCATAGCAATACTACTAAGTTCTACACATGCATAGGAAAATAACTAAGTTATGCATAGAAAATACGTAGGAATTTTATGGGGGTGTGCCACTTTCCTTGGCAACAAGAAGAATAGCAACTGCAACTGTTGTCGTTTCCCTCTGAAATTTCTAACACATCAAACAAAACACACATAAACATACTAACAAAGTAACAATACAAAAATACGTTATGCACGATGTGCAAAATACTTAGATAAAATATTTCAAGGTGATCGACAATTATTATCAACTCTTTGTAAATTGGATATTCACTATAGTGAGAGAGACAGACACCCGGCCAACCACTTAAGTTGTGGAACAGGTCTCATGTACGTGAACATGTAAGGTTAGTCTCCAGGCCGCTTCATCTCACTATGCCGCTAGGATCCAACAAACTTCAAGATAGTAATAACATGATCAAAGTTGTTTAAGTCTAGATTAGGAAGGGTGAGGCTTCATCTCCAGACTTGTAATAACTTGCTTCTTGGGGATGGCTTGATTGAATTCTTCGGTAGACTTGATAATTCTTCAGACTTGATGATTCTTGTATCATCGAGGCTCGTCTTGGATTTAACTTAGTCTTCATGAAGTCTCAGAGGAGAAGGGAGAAAAGAGAGAGAGGAAGCAAGACTTAGAAAATATTGCTGGTTGGTCTTCATGAGCTTCTTTTTGATTTTCTTCTAAGTGCTTCTACTCCTGGAAGATACTTCTGAAGTCTTGTTTTGGCTAAGTCCTTCATTGGTCTCCCAGCTCCATGTTGAAAGTCCTAAGTGTCTAAGTGCATAGCACCTAACCAAAAATGCTAAGTTGAAAATATTCCTAACTTCGAGAAAATAATGGAGGAGTTTTTCCTATGAGGAGAATAACTATATAATAAAATATTTCATGCATGCAATGCACTTTTTAATCGTAATAAACATCATACAAAATTTGTGATATTTATAAAGTATGCATTAGGCTATAATTGCAATTTAATTCATTTATATTTTTGCAAAACATCATAAAAGGAATAAATATAAGATTAAAGTTTTATGTGATTAAACTCTTATAACAAAATTTTATAAATGGTGTTAATAGATAGAGGGCATTTAATTAAATTTATAGCAATTTCATTTAATCAAAAATAATAGTTCTATCAAAAGTTAGGTCAAAATTACTCAAACTATTCAAATTAAACATATAACTATTAAATCATTAAAATAATATTCAAAAATATTTTATAAAGAGGCATAATATAACACATATTCCAAAGTTTCTAAAATAATTTTATTTGTAATTTTTGAATTTATAAATTTAAAGTTATTATGAAAATACTCAAATCCACCATTTGAAATTTGAATATTTTAAACTAAGTCAAATTTGAAATCTATCAGATCTAAAATATTCTACGTGTCAAGGGCTTTCCAAAAATATAAAATTTATCAAATTTGGATAAGTTGTTAAAAGATATGATAGTTTGAATAGACAGGGGCTTTTCTGCAAAACTGAAATTTAAACTAATTAAAAGAAATCATTTTCTGACGTGGCAGCTGATTGGGTTGCTGACTGTGCGCTGACTGTGCCGCTGACGTGGATAAGTGAAATGATCTGGATCGTCAGATCTGGATCTAAATACCGATTCGGTTTAAAACTTCTAATCTCAGCCGTAGAATCCAGATCGGACGGCGCAGGAGGAGAGGCTCATCGGGCGGCGCGGGATGGTCGCCGGAGATGGAGGAGACGGCGGCGGCGGCTCGGGCGAGGACGGCGTCGGCGTTGGGGTGCTCCCCCGGCCGAACGGAGGCGACGGTAGAGCGCGGCTGGTCGCGGGGAGGTCAGTGGACGTCGTGGCAGCGTCAGGTTCTTTTCACAAAGCCGGGAGGGGTGGCCGGAGTGGTGAGTGCGGCGGCGACCTTCGGGTCGAGCACGGTCTTGTCGATCTAGCGCAGAACAAGCACGGGAAAAAATCAGGGAGATGCGCGTCGTCGAGGGAAAGAGGAGGAGGGGGTCACGTGCGCGAGGGGGTGGCTCACCTCGCCGGAAACAAAGGAATACGGCGGCGGCAACTGCGAACTCCGGCGAGCTTTTTCGACGGCCTGGGGGTGCCTCGAGCTAGGGTTTGAGAGGGGAAAGACGGAGGAGCTCGAGGGCTACTTATAGGGCAGAGAGGCGCGTTGATTTGGGGCGCTAATCACGCGAACTGAAGGAAGGAGGCGCCGACGGTTTCGGGCGGGATTTGAGGCAGAGGTTGAAGACGATGATGTCACGCTGACGGCATCCGGTCTTTTTCTTTTCTGATTTTTATTTTATTATTTCATAACTTTTGATTTAAGTGTCCAAATGAACTCAAATAAATTTCTATAAATTTGTAATATTCATATCTATGTTTTAAAACATTAGTGGGCATGTTTTGAAACTTTTTGAAAAATAATTATTTTGAAATATTCATAAAATACAATTTTACCCATTTTAGGTTAACTTTCAAAATTAGGGATTTAATAATTTATTTGGAGTTAAATAAAATTTATGAAATTAACCACATTCAAATATGTTTGATTTTAATTTATTTATACTTATTTTCCTGAAATCATTCACCTTTATTTTGGCATAACAGTAGAATATCAGAATATAAATATTTTTAGAGCAATATGAAATATAATGGATTTTTAATTTAAACCCTTTGTGATTTAATAAGATGATGAAAGATGAGATGCATGTATGCATGAATGCAATGCTTAAATTTTCTTTTGCAAAGCAAAAGTACTTAAATGTTTTCAAAGGTTTTAAATTTTAGTGATTTTTAAACATTCCAAAATATAGGGATGTTACACTAGAAGGCCCATTTAGGGAAATCTGCCTTTAAAAATTGGAATATAAATATATAAAATCATATTTAAACATTAATTACACTAATTAATATCAAACATTTTTTATATAGTTTATTCTAGCTCCGAAAACTATTTCGTCGCTGCCCGATCTCCATCGGACCATTCCCGGGACGTTCCCGGTGATCTCTTTCCTTTCCGGTTGTCTTGTCGAAACCCCTTAAGTGTGTTACCCTAGGGGTTCGATATAATAACAGACATTATCGAGACTCCTCTCCGATCAATGACTAACTCGTAGGCCTGGACCCCATGAATTAATCCCTGTGATATAACGAATGACTTTCATTTATCAAACCTGTACGTATAGTCTTAAACCCTTTGTCATGGCGATACTTAGCGTGTTCGAGCATCATTCTCAGATATCTCCATACCTAGCATGATCTCGTTACGGACAACACTATCTTCTACTCGTCCATGATATTATGTCAGCTGGTGACCTAGTCACATGTTTGCAAACTCATTTGACATAATCTCACCGAGTGGGCCCTAGAGTATCTTTTCGGCTATGCGGACTGACAAATCCCGCTGTTGACCCCTCGTCTCAACTACCCCCTTCCGATACCCAAAAGTATCACCGTTATTGTAACACTAAATAAGATATGACGTTTGGTGCAATCAAAGTCTCTTCCAGGAATAACAATAAGAGTTGGTCTCACGGTCTTAAGGCGTAATGACTATGTCCTATAAATACTGGGTATTTCCATCACATCGTTACACCTAACGGTATGACTTCCGTTGCCGACCGGCACCATGCCCTATGACCGGAAAACCTCGATCATCAATCGCGCAACGAAAACTAGTCTTAGTAGAGGCTGCTAGGGACCTGGTTGTTTTATCTACCACACCTGTATTAATGTTTTCGCTTAATACAGTTATAGCATGGTATAAAACATATAATGAACGATTGGGATATTGCCAATAAACTATGTTTATTAAGTGCCTCTAGGGCATATTCATTTCAGTCTCCCACTTGCACTAGAGTAACACTTAATCTAGTTTACAACTTGGTAAAAGCTCAACACCCATAGCATCTTTGTAGCGTACATGCTCTTTAAATAAGGCAGATACCTGTGTATAGTGCAAATCCCTGGATCGATTCATTTGCACACACAGTTTACGATGTAATATCACAACAAGGCGTCAATTTTATTACATCGATGATCCAGAATTACAAAATATATTTGATACAAGTTGCATAGCATAAAGCTAGCATTGACAAAGTATACAGCGGAAATACAATAGCAGGGAGTCTCTATAACTTTCATGCTGCCACAGGCGAAAACATGTTGGTTGTAGACTCAAAACCTTTAAACGAAACCTCACTCGTCATCTGATCAAATCTGCAATAAGAAAAATATTGCAACAACGTGGGTCAGATTCCATTAAAAATGGAGTCTGGCAAGTGACACTATGGTGGACACTTATGGAATAACTCTAAAGCCTATATGCATATTTGGCTGGTGGAGTTTCAAGGCTAATTTGCATAAAGCCAATTTTTCCTACTCTTTTGAAAACACTTTTCTTGAAATCCAGATGAGTATGGCATGAAAACCATAAATCTCATCTTCCCTTGTTCACCCATCAAGTTTTATTTCTGAAGTTGGAATGGTGGAATCCTCCGTTGACGTCCGTGATCAGCTGCTCAAATTGTCCGTGCCGGGGACACGGCTAAGTACTTAGTTTTACACTCTGCAGAGGTTGTGCACTTTCACCTTTAGACTCAATTTGTCCGAGAAATCCTATACACTCGGAGTGTGTTAAGGAAAGGAGAGAAATGAGACAAGAACTTTCAGAAGAAGAATGCAACCATACTAGCGAGACCCGTTCCACCTATCATCCCCCTACATCTGCTTGTCAAGCTGACAGGTTGCACCCTCACAACTTAATTATTCTAGACAGAGCCCATTGTCGAAAGGTTGCACGGGAAGCAATCGTCACTCGGAGTTCTTCAGATTCCTCTGTTCCCTGCGTGGCCATCCACAAGTGTACCTCTGGGTAACAACCACCATACTCGTAACCCTAAGTAGAATAGACATTCATCCTAGGCGATGACAACCACAAGCATAGTCCCAAAAGCCACTCAACATAAACCATAACAACCAATCCACCCAGGAGTTTCATTAACCTAGTGGATGTGCACTCTCAGGTAAAAATCACCATGCTCACGGCCCTAAGTAGAATAGAAATTCCTCCTAGGCGACGACAACCCTGAGCACAGCCCTGAGTAGCCACTTAATAATTTGTAAAACTTTTCATCAATTGCATAGCATCAATATTTCTGCTAAGTAAGATATAGGAACCTAGACACATGAGTAAGGGAATTCTACGCAGGTTTAGCATAGCAACACTATCCTACACACGCATATAAAATACACTAAGTAATACATAGAAAATACTTAGGAAGTTTATGAGGTGTGCCACTTGCCTTTGAATGTTGTCGTTGTTCACAACTCTTTTCAACGATACTCGGGACTCTCCGTTCAATCTAATAGTAGAGACAAACAACAATACAACAATCAACAACAAGCACAACTCCACAATACACACCAAACACACACTAGATGAATAAATAAGTTTTATAAAACTTTCTAAGGAAATATGTTTATGCATGATGTGTAAAATACTTAGAGGAAAATACTAAGTCTATAAGGTGATCAACAATTACTATCAACTCTTTGTAAATTGGATATTCGCTAAAGTGAGAGAGACAGACACCCGGCCAGCCACTTAAATTGTGGAACATGTCTCATGTACGTGGACATGTAAGGTTTGTTTCCAGGCCGCTTCATCCCACTATGCCGCTAGGATCCAACAACTTCAAGATGATAACATCATGATCAAAATTTGTTTAAGTCTAAAAGACAAGATTAGGGAAAGAGGGAAAAGATAGAAAGAAGATGTAGTTGTCCTCCAGGCTTCATCTCCAGACTTATAACTTTCTTCTGGATGATGTCTTGATTGAGTTCTATGTAGTCTTGCTGAATCTTCAGACTTGATGGTTCTTGTATCCTAGAGGCTGGTCTTGGATTTACTTAGTCTTCATGAAGTCTCAGAGGGGAGAAAAGACAGAGAGAGATACTTAGAGAATAAAAGGGGGTTGGCCTTCTTGAACTTCTTCTCACTTTTCTTCCAAGTGCTTGACATCTTTGGGATACTTCCAGAGTCTGTTTTCTTCTAAGTCCTTCATGAACTTCTTCCCGATTTTCTTCTAAGTGCTTCTTCTCCTTGAAGATACTTCTGAAGTCTTGTTTTTGACTAAGTCCTTCATTGGTCTTCCAGCTCCATGTTGAAAATCCCAAGTGTCTAGTGCATAGCACTTCACAAATATGCTAAGTTGAAATGATCCTAACTTAGAGAAAACTAATGAAGAGGGGTTTTCCTATGAGAATAAGATATGCTATGAATGTAATGCAATTTTAAACCACAAGAAACATAATACTAATTTTTATGATATTTATAAGGTGTGCATTTGGCTATAAATGCAATCTAATTAATTTCCATTTTTGGAAAATATAATAAAAGGAATAATTATAATATTAAAGTTTTCTAGAATTAAAATTTTTATAGCAAAATTTTGTAATTAGTGTTAGTAGACAGGGGGCATTTAATTAAATTTATAGCAATTTGATTTAATCAAAAATAATATTTCTATTAATTGTTATGTGGAAAAATACTCAAACTATTCAAATTAACTATATAACTATGAATTCATTCAATACTACTCAAAAATATTTTATAGCAGTGGCATCAATTTGCAAATATTCTAAAGTTTCTAAAACAATTTTATTTGCAATTTTTGAATTTACAGATTTAAAGTTATGACAAAAATACTCAAATTCACCATTTGAAATTTGAATATTTTAAACTAAGTCAAATTTGAATTTGGGCAGATCCAAAATATTCTACATGTCAAGGGCTTTCCAAATATATAAAAATATTTGAATTTGGATAAACAGATAAAAAGATATGATAATTTGAAAAGACAGGGGTTTTTCTGCAAAACTGCCAATTAATTAAATCGTGAAAATGATTTTACACGTCAGCGCTAACTGGGCGCTGACTGTGCGCTGACTGGGCTGCTGACGTGGTTAAGTCATCAGATCTGGATCGTTGGATCTGGATCTGACGGCTGAGATCTACTGATACCGGTTCGGACGATGGATCTAATCGTGACCGTGGAAAAAGAATCGGAGGGCTCACCGTGCGTTGACCACCGGGCGGCGGCGCGAGTTCGCCGGAGACAAGGCCTACGGCGGCGCTGCGCTCGGCGAGGACGAGGATGACGCTACGGTGCTCCCCCGGACGCGCGGATGACGCCCTCGGGTGCGACTCGTCGCTGCGGGGAAGATGGTGACCGCGGCGTCCTCGAGTTCTTGCCGGGGTGGCGTGGACGAGCGCGGCGGCGGCTCCGGCCACCTCGGGCGAGTGCCCGCTTGATAAATGGGTGATGCTTTGGACAAGGGGGAGGGTCCTACGGGATCGCACGAGTACGAGGGAGATGATGGAGGCGGTTTTGGGTGTCGGGGTGGCTCCCACTCGCCGGAATTCGAAGGAAACGGTGGCGGTGGCGGAGAACTCCGGCGAGCTCGTACCGCAGCCTGGGGGCGTGATTTTGAGGGTAAGGAGAGGGGAAACGGAGAGGAGCGTCAGGGCTACAAATAGGCAGGCAGGGGCGTTGAATCCGGGTCTTAAACGCCCGCGTTGAAGCGAGGTAACGCCGGCCGTTTTCAGCCGTGGACGTGGGCGTCGTCTCCGGGAGGTTGAAGACAACCTGACGTGTGGGCCCCACACGTCAGTGAGAGAAGGAGGGGACGCGGGCTGGGCTGCGCTGGGCCGCTGCTGTCCGCTGCGCGCGTGGGCGATAGATGCTGGGCTTCGGCCCAGTTAGCTTTTCTTTTTCTTTTTCTGTTGTTTGATTTTTTACATAACTTTTAAATTAAGAAACCAAATCAACTCAAATTAGTTTCTTTAATTTTGTAAAAACAATGTCTATCATTTAAAACACTTATGGTTATGTTTGGAAGACTTTTCAAATATAATATTTTTGAAATATTGATTATTTGCAAAATGGACACCTAATGTCAATTTTGAAATTTAGGGTTTTAATAATTTCATTTGGGGTTAAATAAAAATCTATGAATTTCCACAATCTTATAAGTTTGATATTAAGTTTATTTAAATCTGATTTCTAATAACCATCATTATTCTTTGTTTTGGTATAATAGTAAAATAACTAAATACAAAAAACAATTAAGGAAATGGGAGACATAATAAATTCCATTTTTAATATTATTTTGGGCACCATTATATTTCATATTAATATAATTCAACTGAAACTTCATAACATCTTTGGAAAAGATTTTAGTTTTAATTCATTTCTTATTTAGAATATATTAATCATTTCATGCTTTGAAAATAAATGAAATTCATTTAAGCAAATGAAATGTTTATTTGGATAATTCCTTAACTTTAATTTATGAAGTTTTAAAGTTATGAATTATAAAGTTATAGTTTCCAAAACTATAATTTAAATTTAGTTACAATAAAGAAAACTCATTAGGCAATTAGACCATGTTTAAATTTGTTATAAATATTATCTTAATTTATGATTAGCTATGGCTATGTGGTTTAAATCAAATACTTACAAAGACCTTTTATTACAGGGAAATGATTTGAAGTTTGTATAACATTTATCAAATTAGATATTGAGGTTTTAAGAATTACAATGGATAATAAAATGTTTTAACCTGAAACAACTTTTGAAAAAAGATGATAAACTGAGATATTTGAAATATTAAATCCTTTAAATATGTTTGAAATCTTTTATAGTTGGTTTTCTTTGCATATAATGTTTTTATTTTTAATCAAAACAAAAGTTTAAAATTTTAGTGATTTTCAAACATTATAAAATGTTGGGATGTTACAATCTTGGTGCCTGCTCGCCACGTGGAAGAGGAATACAGTCAATAGATCTCACACATTGAGACCTATATGTGCTTTGCAACACTTCTATGTCACCTAGTTTGACATCATACCGTATCTTACGATGACGGTGAAATATATCCTAGTGGATGGAGTGAGACTCGAGCATTCGCGTAGCATGGGCCTTAAAAGTCTAAGAGATCTTTTAAGGGGACCACCTACGCTCGAAAAACTGCTCAGTCCAATCACACTTGCTACTTCTGAAGTCGCGATATATTTCTATACCTATGTAGATTATGCGACAGTGCATTCATATGCGATTTCGCAAACTAACCATGTCTTTCTTCAAAATGCATCATCGTAACCGCTTTACGGCAAGTTGTCTTTCCACTCTTACCCTTTACTAGAAAACATATCTTCAGTTCTCATAGACACTGAAAAATATACTTAACGTTTGTTCATTGATCCACACAGGGATCACTCTAGAACCTGTTCTTCAACCAAGAACTCTGGTCACACTAAGTCGAGCTTTCAGTATGATAGCCTCTATGTCTGATACATAGATAATGTCGAACATCATTTGCTGTCACTGAAAATGCCAAGATAAACTTAATATTTTACCTAGTCATACAAGCAAGAACCTCTTTCTTCGCTTGTTCTATTCTGAAAAACTTCAGAATCTTAACTTAGGAAATATTCCGACCTAATGTTATTAAGCCCCTTCTGATCTATACAATTATAAATCAGATGCCTCATAGTCCTAACTTCATTTCATAGAAAATTTAATCACTTAAATAATCCTTTACAATCTACTAGAGGATCTGTGTCATTCAATATGTCGTTACATACAAAATAATGAATGACACCTAGCTCCCACTCAAATATGCCTTCCGCATATAAGATCAAGGAAAAGCTACTTAGCTCCCACTCAAATATGCCTTCCGCATATAAGATCAAGGAAAGCTACTTTGCTCCCACTCACTTCTTTGCAAATGTAGGTTTCTTCAACTATTTTGGACAACTCCAAAATCCTTTGATCACATTATCAAAGTGAAGATTCCAGCTACGATATGCTTGCTTCAGCCCATGAATGGACAACTGAAGTTCGCATACATGTTTAGCATCCTCAGGATCACCAACTCTTTCTTAATGACACTATTAAGAAACATGGTTTCCTTATCCATCTATCAATTTCTCATTCGAAATTATAGTGATTGCTAAACGACCCAGAATAGATTTAGGCTTCGCCACTTGAGACAAACTCTCATGTGGTCAACTTTTGAATCTGTCGGAACTGTTTCACGACAAATCGATCCTTCTCAATGTCTTTTCTCTCATAAAATTCCACATTCTAATAACATCCTAGATGCCATCAAGAAGATCTCCCAAGTCATTACCTGGTAATCGTATATGGATTTTATTTCGGATCATAAATGACTCATAGCCATTTCTCGGACTTAGGTCCACCATCTCTTCTTCGTAGTTCGTAGGTCTATCTTATTCCATTAATATGACCTCCATAAAAAGATTGTCATAACACATAGTGTGGAACACAACCTCGTATGCTTACGCTCTTAGTATGAGCTCAGAACATCATGATCTTGAATCATCAACTTTTTCAAGCTGTGGAGCATGACACCCAAAAACACTTTCGGTTGCGCCACTCTGATGTCTAGAGAGGAAGTTCACCAACTTCTTCTTGCTCTACTTTCTTTCTCACTTATACACTTGGACAAGAAACTATTTCTTTCGCAAGGTATATCCCGGCAACAGTTTTGCCTCTGTCGTGAGACATGTACCCAACTAACTCTTTAGGTACGGTACACTACAAAGATTAATCCATTTTAGGTTTGATCACATCGAAACACTAAATTGCTGAAACGACAATCTAGGCTAAAAGCCATGCCATCACTCAAATGGTATTGTCTCCATGGATTTAAATGGTTTCCCTATGATCTAACGTGAGTGTTACGTTTCTACCATATGACTCTAATGATCACAATAATTCGGTAAGAGATTTATTTACCCCACACTATCCGATAGGGTGCAATTACGACGTCCTAACACACCATAACACTATGGTGTTCCATGGGACGTAATTTGTGAAACTCTTCTCACAAGTCTTCCAATGATGTGCCAACATTATAACTCAAATCATTATTTCCTCGATCTGTATCGCAAGAATATGATTTTCTTGTTAAATTTATTTCCTACTTCATTCTGAACTTGATTGATCGAATCAAAATTTCTAGGCCAACATTCCCTGAGTGGATATCCATATATCTACTCGAATGTTCATGAAGTCAATGAAATAAAGACTTCCACTACACGTTAATGTGCTTCATTGATTCACATACACCCATATGCACGATTCTCAACAAGCTATACTCAAAACGTTCAGTGAAGTTCACGAAATAAAGGTTTCCACTAGCCGACAATTACTTCATTGAACCACATACATCTATATGTATGACTATCAATAAGTTATATGCCCGTTTTACGAAAACGGTGTCTTAGTTATTTTGCAAGTGTCAAAAGATCAAATCTAAGGACTTGTAGATCCATCCGGTATGGAGCTAATGCATTGACTATAACTTTGACATGAATTAAACGGTAGTGCCACACATATGTGGTGTCTTTATTAAGTTTGTATGCTTTGGCATTAATATTATGAATGTGGGAGCTTCTACCATCTAAATTCAAATCGGCATATGATCATTACTTCATAAGTATAGGACAACGAATTTGTCACTAACATATATGAACAAGTGTCTCGCTAGAGGAGACACACTTATAACGATCATACAAACAGGCGATCATAAATAATTTATTCAAGTGGTAGATCTAGAGGGAGAGTGTCTATGGCCATCACAACAACTTGTCTGCCATTATCAACACACAATGTCGCCTCATCCTTTCAAGCTACTCAAGCAGTAAACCTGGTTTTCATAAAACATGACTAGTTCAAAACTTAGTCACTACTGCGAGTACTTGCTTAGCTAAAACATTCATAACATGTATATCATATATACACCATCATCATCGATGACTTCCGGCGATCTGTTTCATCTTCTTGATACTTCCAACGTAATCAAGAGCCATGAAGGTGAACGATTCCCCTTTCATGACATAGTCTATGACAGAGGATTTGCACTTGGCAACGATGTATGTCATCTAGTGATCAAGCTGAGCGAGGCGTCTCAATGTTCATCAAGTATGAACATATGTCATCAAGTATGACTGCCACGTGCTCCTTCAATGTGTGTATTCTCTTCCACCTTGGTTGAGAAGACAACCAGTCAACATACGGATAAACTTCATCAACCCAACTTTAGGGGTACCCCGAGTTTAGCGACCATCTCATATGTTCGCGATCCAATAACTCGTACCCACCGTTGGTTCTCTATGGCAGAGACCACAGCATACACTGGACTATGATGATATCATCCACACAAAATCTGATAATCCAAATTATCTTTTGTCAGCGGAATCTCCAGGTTTATCTCCTAGCGGGTATTGTATCACAAAAAACTAACGGTTTAAATAAGGAGTATCCTCAAGCTAAAGTATAAAACTATGAAGTTTGGACCAAACCTTTTAAGTTTCTCAATCACAGGAATGCGCCTAATTTGAAAAGATGCTATCACAATGGTTAATATCTACAAAGGTTTTGCAAAACAGACTTTGTTCATTATATTTTGAGTTCTAGTATTTTAGAAAATAACTATCCGAACTCCCACTCAAACGAACATCCCTCCTGGTCGTATAAGCGATTACATGACCCCCATTCATTGCACCACCACTCATCGTCAGAGCCGGCGACACAACTTCAAGAGTAGACAACTGTCTGTCACACCAATTTTGTGACTCGTGCTCGACCTTTCGGCCTCCGTGTTCCGAGGCCATATCTGCATATGCTAGGCTCGCCACTATAACCTCCACGCTTACGCTTGTGCAACATGGCTTACACCCACTGTATGCTAACGACGATATGTTTGACACCCGGTCGTCACGGCCTGCCTCATAACGTAGAACTTTCTTGGTGGTGCGCGTTGGAGGAAGAACACTAGTGGTATTTTTGAAGGGATCATCTTATATAATTACCGCCGTGTAACTAATATATATAATAACACAATATAAGATGCACACAAAACATCAAATGTAATGCAATGTGATATAGTCCATCGCGCCATGGTCTTCTTGGTGCCCGTAGTTTATAAACAATTTATCAAACCTACCTTGACCATATCACATAGCCCCTGCAAAATAAAGTTAGACGCTTCTACTTTATATTTTGCATATTTTATGTGGCTTGGGGCTGTCATAAATAGAACCGCTTCATACCTACGAACCTTATGACCATAATAACGATCCAATAATTGCATCTTTAAGCATCCCTTTCGGGCGCTCCATTAAAAATGCAAGACCAACTAAAGAGAGAGAAACAAGCACCCGCCAGCCACATATACGGTACAAGCCGTATGTCAGTAGTGGAACCAGTCTCGCGTAAGCATACGCGTAAAGTCGGTCCGGGCAACTTCATCAACTCGATGCCACTGGAATCACAAGTGTACGCTAGAGGGCAGCAAATAACAGGAACGGTACCCCCGTGTAGAACACGGGTTCTAACAGCGTACAGCTATATCTACGATAGATCGGTCTGATACCACTGTAGGCGATCATGTTCAGAAAACAAAAAATTCCTAGCAACGATATCCTTAAACTATCCAAGATCTACACTATGCAGATATAGAAGTACAATGGAGATCAGAATACATACCCTCGTAGACCGAATAGCGGGGATTACTCTCCCACACAAGCGTTGACGACGAAGATGACGTAGCCGACATCTAGGTCGCGAAGAACTCGGCCGACGAAGACGACGAAGATGACCTCGAGGTCGGGTGGAGGAATTAGGCCTCCGAGCACTTCTAGCGCAGCACCTCGCAGGGCGTTACACACATATGGTGGAGACGACGGCCTCCGAAGCTCCAGTCCAGGACGAGCAGCGGAAGACTTGGACCGGAACACCAGCAGCGCGGCAGCGGGCTATGGTGGAAGAGATCCCCCTCTCAACTCGGCGCAACTCCGACAAAGGGAATCACGAGATCGAGAGAGAATTGGGGAATTAATTGGTGAATTAAAAGGCCAGGAGTGCCCCTCTATATAAAGGGGGCAAGGAGGCTGCCAACCTCACCAGCCGGGCGGTGTGGGACTATTCCCACACCAGCCACGACCTTGGGAGGTGCGCCGGCCCTAGTGGGCCCCTTGTGGCCCACTAGGGGCTGGCCGAACCAGCCCTCCTCCCTTGGGGGGAAGCTCCCCCCCCCCCCCCCTCATGGGCCTTCATTCCACTAGAAGGCCCATTTAGGGAAATCTACCTTTAAAAATTCGAAAATAAATATATAAAATCATATTTAAACATTAATTACACTAATTAATATCAAACTTATTTTATATAATTTGTTCTAGCTCCGAAAACTATTTCGTCGCTGCCCGATCTCCATCGGACCATTCCCGAGACGTTCCCGGTGATCTCTTTCCTTTCCGGTTGTCTTGTCGAAACCCCTTAAGTGTGTTACCCTAGGGGTTCAATATAATAACAGACATGATCGAGACTCCTCTCCGATCAATGACTAACTCGTAGGCCTGGACCCCATGAATTAATCCCTGTGATATAACAAATAACTTTCATCTATCAAACTTGGACGCATAGTCTTAAGCCCTTTGTCATGGCGATACTTAGCGTGTCCGAGCATCATTCTCAGATATCTCCATACCTAGCATGATCTCGTTACCGAAAACACTATCTTCTACTCGTCCATGACATTATGTCAGCTGGTGACCTAGTCACATGTTTGCAAACTCAGTTGACATAATCTCACCGAGTGGGCCCTAGAGTATCTATCCGGCTATGCGGACTGAGAAATCCCGTTGTTGACCCCTCGTCCCAACTACCCCCTTCCGATACCCAAAAGTATCACCGTTATTGTCACACTAAATAAGATATGACGTTTGGTGCAATCAAAGTATCTTCCAGGAATAACAATAAGAGTTGGTCTCACGGTCTTAAGGAATAATGACTATGTCCTATAAATACTGGGTATGTCCATCACATCGTTACACCTAATGATATGACTTCCATTGCCGACCGGCACCATGCCCTATGATTGGAAAACCTGGATCATCAATCGCGCAACGAAAACTAGTCTTAGTAGAGGCTACTAGGGACCTGGTTGTTTTATCTACCACACCTGTATTAATGTTTTCGCTTAATACAGTTATAGCATGGTATAAAACATATAATGAACGATTGGGATATTGCCAATAAACTATGTTTATTAAGTGCCTCTAGGACATATTCCCTTCAGTAGACGCAGAACGGGCGATTGTCCTCCTTTTTCTCGCCAGGCTCAAGAGTCTCTGCGGGCGTCCCTGGCGTCTGGCTCAGCCGATAGGACAGCGGTGGCCTTGCGCTTGGGCTCTTCCCGCTTCTTGTGACTCTTTGATCCCTCGGCTTGATCGTCCCCACGCTGGCTCATCTTGACAAAGAGGAGTCCTTCTTCAGCCTTGGCGCACTTGTCAGCGAGGTCGAAAAGCCTCACCACAGAGGTGAGCATGTCATGGATGCCCAGCTTCTCGAGCATCCTGCGGTTCGTGACGCCCTCTCTGAAGGCCGCGATGAATTGAGCGTCAGGGATGTTCGGGATCTTGTTGCGCACTTGGCTGGAGCGATAGATGTACTTGCGGAGAATCTCATCCTTCTTCTGCACCATAGCGCACAGTTCTTTGTGGGTGAGCGCACGCTTGTATGTGCCCTTGAAGTTGGCGACGAACTGCTTGCAGAGCTCCTCCCACGAGCCTACGGAGTCCTCCGGCAGGTTCAGGAGCCATGACAGCGCGGAATCCCTGAGCGCGTGGGAGAACCAGTTGGCCATGACCTTGTCGTCCCTTCCTGCAGCTTGGATAGAGGTGGTGTAGAGCTGCAGGAACTCGATGGGGTTGCTGGACCCGTCGTAGCCTTTGTGGAGAGCAGGCCATAACTTCTATGGCTAGACCACGCGGTGCAGAGAGCGGGTGAAGACCATGCAGCCAGGTGTACGTGGCGATCCCGTTCTAGAGAGCCCCTCGTATCTGCTGGCCCGCCTGGCCGATTTCCTCCACGAGGCGGTTCTGGCAGTCTCTCTCTGGCGCTCCATCCCCACGCGCGCGTCAGGCGCGGTGCGCTGCATGATTTGGTAGTCGCGCGGTGAGGACACATGAGAGACAACACTCTGTGTCGCGTCCGAATGTGGTCCCGGAGGAGGCGGAGGCACGTCCGGCGCGGCCGTTCCTGCGAGGTAGTGGTGCACCATTGACAGCGACGGAGCGGGGTGCGTCGTCGCGATGCCGACGAGGTGGTTGAGATGGTCCAGGCACTGTTCGTGGGCCTCCGGGTTGGGCCGGTAGCGGAGGAGCTCCTGCACCATGAGTAGTGCAGTGTGCGGACCGTGCTCTGCATGTCCTTGAAAGGACACGCTCGGGTGCCGAGATGGGTGCGAGGACTCAGCATCCTCGGGGTGCTCGGAGTAGTCCTCACCATCGCGGCGGATGCTAGCCTGGTGTTCCTCGCTCTCAGACTCCTCCACATGCGGGCATGTGTTGGCGCGCTCCATCCTGCGAGGGCGGCCACGGCGAGTGCGAGTGCTAGTGGCGTCGGGCTTGGTGTGAGCCCCTCCAGCTGCGCGCTTGTTGGCGCGGGCGGCACTGGTGTCCGTCATGGCGCGAAGGCTTGTCGAAGGTTGCAGACGCGCCTCAGCCCCCTACCTAGCGCGCCAAATGTCGGAAAGTGACTCCCACGAAACAGGGATGGTCACGCTCTGCAGAGATTGTTCGAAGGGGGACTGAACACAGAAGTCAAGCAACCCTCAACCGACACGGCGACGGTGCTAGTCGAGCCTGAGGAGGGACATCATGACAGAGAAGGACAGCAGCTCGTACCCAGGTTCACGGCCCTCAGGAGGAGTTAACACCGCTACTCCTGTTTGTCTGTATTGCACTGCAGAGGTTACAGTACAATGAGCTTGCCGAGGGCTCTCCTATGGCAGTGTGGAGCTCAAGGAGGGAAAGCTAATAACTTCTTCCTCCTCGAGCGAGGTTGTCTAGGCTATGCTCTTGCCTAGTGTTCAAGTGCTCAATCATCGATCCCTTGCTACGGGGGTGCTCCTGCTCCTTTTATAGGTGCCCCGAGCCTCATCCTCGCGCCCTGCGCAATGGATGGGTTCCCACATGGCGGTGAGACGGAGGAGCAGCATGCACAGCAGCTGGGTTCTCTATGGACTCGGTCCACGGGTACAAAAGCCTACCTTAGTGGCCGACAAACCACCGTCCGTGTAGGACGGTCAGCTGGTGCCGCAGAGGTCGTGGGGGAGCCCACGGTGACGTTGCCGTTGGAGCGTAGTGTCGGCCACCCGCTTTATCACCAAAGAGGAAAGCTTCGTAGTCCGGCGCGGGGGGCACAGCTTTGTTGACTCCTTTAATCACCAGGATGGCAACTGCGGCACCTTCGTCACCACGCATAGGCGCACGCTTCACTCTGTGGCCCCGGCAGAGGCCATGTGCGCTCTATAGCGGTTGCTTCGCAGTGAAGCATCTCTACAAGGCCTATGCGGCTATGTGGAGGGATTTGCATTGACTCCTCGCCAGGGGAAAAAGCCTAGTAGAGTAGCAGTTGCGGGAGTAGCCTCTTCAGGCCTTCGCTTCCTCTTCAGGCCCTCTCGAGGACGTTTAGCCGAGAGTCACTCCAAGCGTTAGGCTTGGTCTTTAGTCATTTCTCCGATGATGTCGCGTGTGAGGGCTGTGGAGAGTGGGCTCTGCACAACCTGGTTCCCACTGGGCCGACACAATCAAAGTATCTTTCAGGAATAGAAATAAGAGTATCTCACGGTCAAAGGCGTAATGACTACGTCCTAAAAATTTGGGTATATGTTGGGGATATATCAACTAGGGGTATCACCAACATGGATCAATCCGGCTAGTCCAGGGTGGCCCAAGGGTGGTAAGGCTGAAGCCTGCCGGGCGGCCCAGATAGCTGACGTACAAGGAAGTAGGCGGACGGTCCAAGGAAGGCGGAAGGCCGAAGCCCATCAAGCCACCAAACCCAAGACGGAAGGCGGCAACTAAGCCGGCTAGGTCTAGGACTCTGATTACTTGCCGGACAAGTACTTTCCTTGTACCCTGGGGTCTGGCCGCCTATATAAGCCGGCCACCAGGGAGCCTTTAGGGCACGCTTCAATACGCATCATACACATTGTAACCTGTTCACGGCTATTGCCTCATAGTGAATTATAGCAGCACGTAGTATCTCGCCACCGCTACGGGATCTGAAGCTGGGTAAACTCGCCGTGTTCAATCCCGTCCTCGACGACACCAACCTTCTTCCCCACAATCCATACGTAGTCTAGAGGACCACCATCTCCTATCAATTATGCCGATACCACGACAGTTGGCGCCCACCGTGGGGCATAAGGTTCCTGGCGTCACGTTCCAGGCGGGAACACTTGGCGGCGTGGGCAAGCAGATCGCTGTCGGTCGCGTCACAAGGTATGGCGACCACAGCTACGTCAACTCGGATGAGTCCTGCCTCCCGGCGGACGACTACCTTATCGGATGCGCAATCGTACCGATCGGAGGGATCGACGTCTTCATCGGGTATACGCCGGAGGCGTACGGCCTACCGCGTTTCTACAACCCCACCCACCAACCCTTCGACCAAGCAGTCGACCGACAAGATGGATCTGAATCCGCCTTTGTAACGCCCCGGGATTTATCCCCTTTTAATTTTGTGTGTTTTCTTTTTCCATCAACATGGCATCGCATTGCATCGCATTAATTTAATTGTTGCATTTAAATTTAATTACCACAATTAAATTCAAATGCATTTCAAATCAATTAAAAATGTGTTATTTTCAAATCTTTTACAAATGTTAAAAACTAGTTTATTAAATTGCCCATTTTAAACTAAAACTATTTTGTAAAGTTTCTTTATTTAAATTATTTTCTATTTTTGTTTTAAAATACAAAAAAACAGAAAAAAATTTAAACCAAAAATAAAAGTTCAGAGAAGAAAAGCCTCACCTAGCCGAAGCCCACTTGGCCCATCTCCCCTCTGGCCCAGAAACCTTACCTTCTTCCTCGTACGGACACAGACGAACAACTCTCGCTTTCCACCTCAGCCATGGTGATCCCCCACCATGTGCTCTCCCTCCCCCTCCTACTTAGCCCGGCCCCCTCCTCCTCTGCTCTAACCCTAGCTTCCTCCTCCCTCCCTCTGCGACGCCGCGCACTTTACTCTCCTCCCTCTGTTCTTTTTTCCTCCCCCAAAGCAACCTCCATGGCCGAAGCTTGAGAAGCTCGCCTAGCCGTCCTCCTGGGCACCTTCTTCATCTCGCGAGAGCGGGAATGGAACCGTCTCATCGTTAGCCTCAAGATCGCCGCAAAACCCGTAGCTGGAGCTGTCCCGAACGTGTTCGTCCCCGACCTGTTCGTCGGCTGTACGCCGGAATCGCCAAGGCCACCGACTTGATCCTCTACTTCTCCTTCCCCGAGCCTCCGACACCGACCCCGACCATTCCCTAGGTGAGCCGCACCTCCGATACTCATGTTCTCCTCCTCTCCCCTGCTCTGGAACCGCCGTCGTGCGGAATCGCAGCAGCGATAGCTACAGTTCGTCGTCGTCTGCGTCAGCGCAGGAATTCTGAAAATTTCCGTCAGGTTCAGTTAACGCGACAGAGAGGCTTCATCTAGTTTCAGTGTCCGATTCCATCAAACAACCGAGACGCTCTGTGCTGAGCCAGGAGACCCGAGTTCAAATCCCCAACTCGCATCAACCTTTTCCTATGTTTCTGTTTTTTCTCAGTTAAGCCTAGTTCGGGTTGATATGAAATCAGTTCCTTTCTTTATATCACTAACCTGATCCGCAGCACAGTGGCATGTGCTACGTTTACACACCCAACAGGCCCAAGTTCAATTCCTTGTGGAGGCATAAAACCCATCTTTTCTTTCTGTTTTTCTGTTTTTTAGTAAAATGTGTATTCTTATATATGCTATATCTTTTGTTTTCTCAATCCAATTAACACAAAGTTTATACCTATTTTGATCAACAAAATGTAATGAATATTAATATGCCATTCTTATGCCATTTTGCACCTTCTAAATTCATTGCTTAGTGTAGTTTGATAGTTGCACCTAAATAATAAATATGGAATGTGTTGGGCATTTATTTAATTATTGCCCTGTTCCATTTAATTTAATTAGATCACCCATGCCATGTGTTGCCATGTTAACTAACATTTAATATTGTTGAGTAGATAAATAACTCGCACCTAAATATAAATTGTCGGGGTTGCTTTCCCGCTTAATTTGGATTAATTGTATTTGTTTTGCATCTTGCCATGTCATGCATCATTCTCATATGAACATGCTGTATCTTTTGCCGTAGTTGCAAAGTGCATCTTTTACGCTTTCCAGTGTTTGTTGCTTCTTCGCGGATACGACGTTGAGATGTGTGAGCAACGGCAAGATCTGCTTCCATGCGGGATTCCAGGCAAGCAAAGTTTGCTTGTTTACCTATACATTGTCTTTCATTCCTGCCGTTGATCTCTGCTACCCTATTATTCAATTCTTTACCGCGATCCCATCACATGTTTATCCTGCAGCCTATACAGCTTTATCCCCACAATCCATAACCCCTTGCGTGTTTATCTGTTGGCCTTGCGAGTCGTAGCGCATGCTTAGAGTTGGTTGTGCGAGTCGTCTGTTGGTCTTATGTTTCATCTTCTTAGTATGATAGAATATTGTACCTTAATAAAATGTTGTCTTATATTGGGGTATTATAATTAAAAGATAAGGCACCAGGCGGAAGGCCTTGCGAGGTGCTTTGTTCTGCTCAGTGTCGACCTGGAACTGAGATTTTGTCCTCGGATCCAATTTTGAGCGCACTAACCACTTGTGGGAGGCCCTATGGAACCCCCTCGACTTTGAACGGATCTACAGCTTGTCCATGTGCCGCATGTAGTTCGGGTTTTCCATTTGCTCATATGCATGTGCATGATGATGATGATGAGAGGTTATGTGATACGGGGGGTCATATAGGTGCGGTACGACACGAAGCGGACAGTTCCTACTGTGGTTTGAGCCGCATGGTGGCGTAGCCGCAAACTAATGAGTCCGCAATTGAGATTCGGCCGGACTCCTGATGCGGGTAACAACTCATATGGGTGGCACTTGGACTTGCTGTAGTGAAGGAATAAGTCGTGTTGAGAACCCCGATGCTTGCTTGGGTTGATCATGCGAGTATGGGTACAGTAGTGCACCCCTACAGTGTATAATCTTATCGATGAGCCGTGTCCACGGTTATGGACGACTTTGGTGATGATGCTGGCTAACAAGATCTAGACAACTTGCACCTAATTAATGTTAATTAATTTGACTAGTAATATAGAATTACTTTCACAATAAATTATAACTAAAATTGTTCAATGTGTGAGTTTCCCAAATTGCTTCCTCATATTTGGTTGAGGGGGTTAATTTATGTTTGGTGTTAGTTGTAGTTGTTTACTTTATGCGCTCTCTTATCCCTCTCTAATTAGACGGAAGTTGTAGCGTGTCTCTTTAGGTTGCTAGTGCTGCTGCCGCTAAGTCCACCTCCCCCATATTTTGGGAGATGGTGTAGAAAGTAGGCAAGTTGGTTTTGCTTGCCAGGGAGTGCCCTGACCCTCTTTTGGGATGTGCTTTATGTGCAGTCAACATGTTTGAAGTCCGACGACGTTAGCTTGGGAATCCCTCCGGCTTGGCTGGGCAACGATATGGCGCCATCGCTTATCTTCCGGACTCTTAGTCCAATTTGCATCTTATCCGTAGTCGGATACTATTTTGCTTCCGCTGTCATTTGAATCTTTGTATTGTATCATTTGTATCTTGACTCGTTCGAGTCGTTGTTGTAATTATATCTTCTGTTGTATTTGTGGATGTATCGGAACTGTTGTAATGTTATCACAATTCCACCCACATAATGCGCATGTTTCGGTGTGCACATTATGTCTGGTGGGCGACCTAAAATCGTTATTATGTGGATTTTGGCGGGAACGCTTAAATCTACATAGTACCGATTTTAGGGCGTCACAAAGTGGTATCAGAGCCTTGGTTTCGATCTCCTTGTTGTTTCGATACGAATGGTTATCGAAGCAGCGGGTCCACAAAAGCCTGGACAACCTCGCTAACGGTCGTTGTTTCTAGAGTGTCGAAACTATTTGACTAAAATTATTTTGAAAAATATCTCAATAGGTTTCTATTTACTCCTTACCTCAATTCTATTTCTCCTCTTACCTTACTTGTTTTGAGTCTCTTCTCTTATCCAACTTTCAAAGTTTTAGGATCCTACGTGTGGGTGGACAATTTCTTGCCTTTTACCCTGTTAGGTTTGATCTTTCGGAGTCATCTTCGCCGTGAGCAACAATCCCTTGTTAGTGGTGTCGAGAATTTTCAGGTGGAGCAACAATCCCTTGTTAGTGGTGTCGAGAATTTCCAGGTGGAGCAACAATCCCTTGTTAGTGGTGTCGAGAAGTTCATCACGGAGCCTGAAGACTCGATAGTTACCCCTCCTTTCTTCTGGTCTCGGCGTGGATCGCGGGACGCGATCCCTTGTTAGTGGTGTCGGTTGTAACGCCCCGGGATTTATCCCCTTTTAGTTTTGTGTGTTTTCTTTTTCCATCAACATGGCATCGCATTGCATCGCATTAATTTAATTGTTCCATTTAAATTTAATTACCACAATTAAATTCAAATGCATTTCAAATCAATTAAAAATGTGTTATTTTCAAATCTTTTACAAATGTTAAAAACTAGTTTATTAAATTGCCCATTTTAAACTAAAACTATTTTGTAAAGTTTCTTTATTTAAATTCTTTTCTATTTTTGTTTTAAAATACAAAAAACAGAAAATAATTAAACCAAAAATAAAAGTTCAGAGAAGAAAAGCCTCACCTGGCCGAAGCCCACTTGGCCCATCTCCCCTCTGGCCCAACCCACCTTACCTTCTTCCTCGTACGGACACAGGCGAACAACTCTCGCTTTCCACCTCAGCCATGGTGATCACCCACCATGTGCTCTCCCTCCCCCTCCTACTTAGCCCGGCCCCCTCCTCCTCTTCCCTAACCCTAGCTTCCTCCTCCCTCCCTCTGCGCCGTCGCGCACTTTCCTCTCCTCCCTCTGTTCTTTTTTCCTCCCCCAAAGCAACCTCCATGGCCGAAGCTTGATAAGCTCGCCTAGCCGTCCTCCTGGGAACCTTCTTCATCTCGCGAGAGCGGGAATGGAACCGTCTCGTCGTTAGCCTCAAGATCGCCCCAAAACCCGTAGCTGGAGCTGTCTCGAACGTGGCCGTCCCCGACCTGTTCGTCGGCTGTCCGCCGGAATCGCCAAGGCCACCGACTTGGTCCCCTGCTCTCCTTCCCCGAGCCTCCGAGACCGACCCCGACCATTCCCTAGGTGAGCCGCACCTCCGATACTCATGTTCTCCTCCTCTCCCCTGCTCTGGAACCGCCGTCGCGCGGAATCGCAGCAGCGATAGCTGTAGTTCGTCGTCGTCTGCGTCCGAGCAGGAATTCTAAAAATTTCCGTCAGGTTCAGTTAACGCGACAGAGAGGCTTCATCTAGTTTTAGTGTCCGATTCAATCAAACAACCGAGACGCTCTGTGCTGAGCCAGGAGACCCGTGTTCAAATCCCCAGCTCGCATCAACCTTTTCCTCTGTTTCTGTTTTTTCTCAGTTAAGCCTAGTTCGGGGGTATATGAAATCAGTTCCTTTCTTTATATCACTAATCTGATCCGCAGCACAGTGGCCCGTGCTACGTTTACACACCCAGCAGGCCCAAGTTCAATTCCTTGTGGAGGCATAAAACCCATCTTTTCTTTCTGTTTTTCTGTTTTTTTTTGTAAAATGTGTATTCTTATATATGCTATATCTTTTGTTTTCTCAATCCAATTAACACAAAGTTTATACCTATTTTGATCAACAAAATGTAATGAATATTAATATGCCATTCTTATGCCATTTTGCACCTTCTAAATTCATTGCTTAGTGTAGTTTGATAATTGCACCTAAATAATAAATATGGAATGTGTTGGGCATTTATTTAATTATTGCCCTGTTCCATTTAATTTAATAAGATCGCCCATGCCATGTGTTGCCATGTTAACTAACATTTAATATTGTTGAGTAGATAAATAACTCGCACCTAAATATAAATTGTCGGGGTTGCTTTCCCCCTTAATTTGGATTAATTGTATTTGTTTTGCATCTTGCCATGTCATGCATCATTCTCATATGAACATGCTGGATCTTTTGCCGTAGTTGTAAAGTGCATCTTTTATGCTTTCCAATGTTTGTTGCTTCTTCGCGGATACGACGTTGAGATGTGTGAGCAACGGCAAGATCTGCTTCCATGCGGGATTCCAGGCAAGCAAAGTTTGCTTGTTTACCTATACATTGTCTTTCATTCCTGCCGTTGATCTCTGCTACCCTATTATTCAATTCTTTACCGCGATCCCATCACATGTTTATCCTGCAGCCTATACAGCTTTATCCCCACAATCCATAACCCCTTGCGTGTTTATCTGTTGGCCTTGCGAGTCGTAGCGCATGCTTAGAGTTGGTTGTGCGAGTCGTCTGTTGGTCTTATGTTTCATCTTCTTAGTATGATAGAATATTGTACCTTAATAAAATGTTGTCTTATATTGGGGTATTATAATTAAAAGATAAGGCACCAGGCGGAAGGCCTTGCGAGGTGCTTTGTTCTGCTCAGTGTCGACCTGGAACTGAGATTTTGTCCTCGGATCCAATTTTGAGCGCACTAACCACTTGTGGGAGGCCCTATGGAACCCCCTCGACTTTGAACGGATCTACAGCTTGTCCATGTGCCGCATGTAGTTCGGGTTTTCCATTTGCTCATATGCATGTGCATGATGATGATGATGAGAGGTTATGTGATACGGGGGGTCATATAGGTGCGGTACGACACGAAGCGGACAGTTCCTACTGTGGTTTGAGCCGCATGGTGGCGTAGCCGCAAACTAATGAGTCCGCAATTGAGATTCGGCCGGACTCCTGACGCGGGTAACAACTCATATGGGTGGCACTTGGACTTGCTGTAGTGAAGGAATAAGTCGTGTTGAGAAGCCCCGATGCTTGCTTGGGTTGATCACGCGAGTATGGGTACAGTAGTGCACCCCTACAGTGTATAATCTTATCGATGAGCCGTGTCCACGGTTATGGACGACTTTGGTGATGATGCTGGCTAACAAGATCTAGACAACTTGCACCTAATTAATGTTAATTAATTTGACTAGTAATATAGAATTACTTTCACAATAAATTATAACTAAAATTGTTCAATGTGTGAGTTTCCCAAATTGCTTCCTCATATTTGGTTGAGGGGGTTAATTTATGTTTGGTGTTAGTTGTAGTTGTTTACTTTATGCGCTCTCTTATCCCTCTCTAATTAGACGGAAGTTGTAGCGTGTCTCTTTAGGTTGCTAGTGCTGCTGCCGCTAAGTCCACCTCCCCCATATTTTGGGAGATGGTGTAGAAAGTAGGCAAGTTGGTTTTGCTTGACAGGGAGTGCCCTGACCCTCTTTTGGGATGTGCTTTATGTGCAGTCAACATGTTTGAAGTCCGACGACGTTAGCTTGGGAATCCCTCCGGCTTGGCTGGGCAAGGATATGGCACCATCGCTTATCTTCCGGACTCTTAGTCCAATTTGCATCTTATCCGTAGTCGGATACTATTTTGCTTCCGCTGTCATTTGAATCTTTGTATTGTATCATTTGTATCTTGACTCGTTCGAGTCGTTGTTGTAATTATATCTTCTGTTGTATTTGTGGATGTATCGGAACTGTTGTAATGTTATCACAATTCCACCCACATAATGCGCATGTTTCGGCGTGCACATTATGTCTGGTGGGCGACCTAAAATCGTTATTATGTGGATTTTGGCGGGAACGCTTAAATCTACATAGTACCGATTTTAGGGCGTCACAAAGTGGTATCAGAGCCTTGGTTTCGATCTCCTTGTTGTTTCGATACGAATGGTTATCGAAGCAGCGGGTCCACAAAAGCCTGTAGGACAACCTCGCTAACGGTCGTTGTTTCTAGAGTGTCGAAACTATTTGACTAAAATTATTTTGAAAAATATCTTAATAGGTTTCTATTTACTCCTTACCTCAATTCTATTTCTCCTCTTACCTTACTTGTTTTGAGTCTCTTCTCTTATCCAACTTTCAAAGTTTTAGGATCCTACGTGTGGGTGGACAATTTCTTGCCTTTTACCCTGTTAGGTTCGATCTTTCGGAGACATCTTCGCCGTGAGCAACAATCCCTTGTTAGTGGTGTCGAGAATTTTCAGGTGGAGCAACAATCCCTTGTTAGTGGTGTCGAGAATTTCCAGGTGGAGCAACAATCCCTTGTTAGTGGTGTCGAGAAGTTCATCACGGAGCCTGAAGACTCGATAGTTACCCCTCCTTTCTTCTGGTCTCGGCGTGGATCGCGGGACGCGATCCCTTGTTAGTGGTGTCGGTTGTAACGCCCCGGGATTTATCCCCTTTTATTTTTGTGTGTTTTCTTTTTCCATCAACATGGCATCGCATTGCATCGCATTAATTTAATTGTTCCATTTAAATTTAATTACCACAATTAAATTCAAATGCATTTCAAATCAATTAAAAATGTGTTATTTTCAAATCTTTTACAAATGTTAAAAACTAGTTTATTAAATTGCCCATTTTAAACTAAAACTATTTTGTAAAGTTTCTTTATTTAAATTCTTTTCTATTTTTGTTTTAAAATACAAAAAACAGAAAATAATTAAACCAAAAATAAAAGTTCAGAGAAGAAAAGCCTCACCTGGCCGAAGCCCACTTGGCCCATCTCCCCTCTGGCCCAACCCACCTTACCTTCTTCCTCGTACGGACACAGGCGAACAACTCTCGCTTTCCACCTCAGCCATGGTGATCACCCACCATGTGCTCTCCCTCCCCCTCCTACTTAGCCCGGCCCCCTCCTCCTCTGACCTAACCCTAGCTTCCTCCTCCCTCCCTCTGCGCCGCCGTGCACTTTCCTCTCCTCCCTCTGTTCTTTTTTCCTCCCCCAAAGCAACCTCCATGGCCGAAGCTTGATAAGCTCGCCTAGCCGTCCTCCTGGGAACCTTCTTCATCTCGCGAGAGCGGGAATGGAACCGTCTCGTCGTTAGCCTCAAGATCGCCGCAAAACCCGTAGCTGGAGCTGTCCCGAACGTGGCCGTCCCCGACCTGTTCGTCGGCTGTCCGCCGGAATCGCCAAGGCCACCGACTTGGTCCCCTGCTTCTCCTTCCCCGAGCCTCCGAGACCGACCCCGACCATTCCCTAGGTGAGCCGCACCTCCGATACTCATGTTCTCCTCCTCTCCCCTGCTCTGGAACCGTCGTCGCGCCGAATCGCAGCAGCGATAGCTGTAGTTCGTCGTCGTCTGCGTCCGACCAGGAATTCTAAAAATTTCCGTCAGGTTCAGTTAACGCGACAGAGAGGCTTCATCTAGTTTTAGTGTCCGATTCCATCAAACAACCGAGACGCTCTGTGCTGAGCCAGGAGACCCGTGTTCAAATCCCCAGCTCGCATCAACCTTTTCCTCTGTTTCTGTTTTTTCTCAGTTAAGCCTAGTTCGGGGGTATATGAAATCAGTTCCTTTCTTTATATCACTAATCTGATCCGCAGCACAGTGGCCCGTGCTACGTTTACACACCCAGCAGGCCCAAGTTCAATTCCTTGTGGAGGCATAAAACCCATCTTTTCTTTCTGTTTTTCTGTTTTTTTAGTAAAATGTGTATTCTTATATATGCTATATCTTTTGTTTTCTCAATCCAATTAACACAAAGTTTATACCTATTTTGATCAACAAAATGTAATGAATATTAATATGCCATTTTTATGCCATTTTGCACCTTCTAAATTCATTGCTTAGTGTAGTTTGATAATTGCACCTAAATAATAAATATGGAATGTGTTGGGCATTTATTTAATTATTGCCCTGTTCCATTTAATTTAATTAGATCGCCCATGCCATGTGTTGCCATGTTAACTAACATTTAATATTGTTGAGTAGATAAATAACTCGCACCTAAATATAAATTGTCGGGGTTGCTTTCCCCCTTAATTTGGATTAATTGTATTTGTTTTGCATCTTGCCATGTCATGCATCATTCTCATATGAACATGCTGGATCTTTTGCCGTAGTTGTAAAGTGCATCTTTTACGCTTTCCAGTGTTTGTTGCTTCTTCGCGGATACGACGTTGAGATGTGTGAGCAACGGCAAGATCTGCTTCCATGCGGGATTCCAGGCAAGCAAAGTTTGCTTGTTTACCTATACATTGTCTTTCATTCCTGCCGTTGATCTCTGCTACCCTATTATTCAATTCTTTACCGCGATCGCATCACATGTTTATCCTGCAGCCTATACAACTTTATCCCCACAATCCATAACCCCTTGCGTGTTTATCTGTTGGCCTTGCGAGTCGTAGCGCATGCTTAGAGTTGGTTGTGCGAGTCGTCTGTTGGTCTTATGTTTCATCTTCTTAGTATGATAGAATATTGTACCTTAATAAAATGTTGTCTTATATTGGGGTATTATAATTAAAAGATAAGGCACCAGGCGGAAGGCCTTGCGAGGTGCTTTGTTCTGCTCAGTGTCGACCTGGAACTGAGATTTTGTCCTCGGATCCAATTTTGAGCGCACTAACCACTTGTGGGAGGCCCTATGGAACCCCCTCGACTTTGAACGGATCTACATCTTGTCGATGTGCCGCATGTAGTTCGGGTTTTCCATTTGCTCATATGCATGTGCATGATGATGATTATGATGATGAGAGGTTATGTGATACGGGGGGTCATATAGGTGCGGTACGACACGAAGCAGACAGTTCCTACTATGGTTTAAGCCGCATGGTGGCGTAGTCGCAAACTAATGAGTCCGCAATTGAGATTCGGCCGGACTCCTGACGCGGGTAACAACTCATATGGGTGGCACTTGGACTTGCTGTAGTGAAGGAATAAGTCGTGTTGAGAAGCCCTGATGCTTGCTTGGGTTGATCATGCAAATATGGGTACAATAGTGCACCCCTGCAGGGTATAATCTTATCGATGAGCCGTGTCCACGGTTATGGACGACTTTGGTGATGATGCTGGCTAACAAGATCTAGACAACTTGCACCTAATTAATGTTAATTAATTTGACTAGTAATATATAATTACTTTCACAATAAATTATAACTAAAATTGTTCAATGTGTGAGTTTGCCGAATTGCTTCCTCATATTTGGTTGAGGGGGTTAATTTATGTTTGGTGTTAGTTGTAGTTGTTTACTTTATGCGCTCTCTTATCCCTCTCTAATTAGACGGAAGTTGTAGCGTGTCTCTTTAGATTGCTAGTGCTGTTGCCGCTAAGTCCACCTCCCCCATATTTTGGGAGATGGTGTAGAAAGTAGGCAAGTCGGTTTTGCTTGCCAAGGAGTGCCCTGACCCTCTTTTGGGATGTGCTTTATGTGCAGTCAACAGGTTTGAAGTCAGACGACGTTAGCTTGGGAATCCCTCCGGCTTGGCTGGGCAGGGATATGGCGCCATCGCTTATCTTCAGGACTCTTAGTCCAATTTGCATCTTATCCGTAGTCGGATACTATTTTGCTTCCGCTGTCATTTGAATCTTTGTATTGTATCATTTGTATCTTGACTCGTTCGAGTCGTTGTTGTAATTATATCTTCTGTTGTATTTGTGGATGTATCGGAACTGTTGTAATGTTATCACAATTCCACCCACATAATGCGCATGTTTCGGCGTACACATTATGTCTGGTGGGCGACCTAAAATCGTTATTATGCGGATTTCGGCGGGAACGCTTAAATCTATATAGTACCGATTTTAGGGCGTCACAGCCTTCTCCCAGGAGTCGGCCGAATCTGATTTCCACTTCGTCGGAGTTGTCGGACTGGGATCAGACTCCCAGACGGAAAACAACGATCCTGAGTCAATCCTCCCTGCTCTCCAGGAGGATGCGATGTCAGATGCCGGATCCAGGTCTACCGTTCAAGTCAACATAGACTCTGACTCTGATGATGATGCTAGTCTCTTCGAAGAGAAGATCAAAACCCGCTTTTCCAGTGGTAATCCGGCTCCTTCAGAGGGCACAACGGATACTGACATGCCTGGCATGCTGGCTATGATGGTTGTCGTCGGTCACGAGACAACCCAGTTGCTTCGGAAACGCAAAACAAGCCGGTGGAAGATGCCGGTGACACCACAGCCGGTCAACTCATTGAAAGTTCCGACAAGGTGCGCGCAAAGAAGAAAAGTGGCCTCGAGAAAGGTGGCAGCAGCAAACCCACGGATTTGCTCTCCGTCATCAAAGAAGTAGACGAGATCATGAATACTCCGGTGAATAAAGACACCCCACTCGACGAAGTGGAAGAGCTTAGAATTAACATGCTCAAGCACTCTGACTTCCTGCGAAAAAGAGAGGAACACGTTGAGAGCCTTGCGAAGAAGATCGAGAAAGAAGGTCGAGAACAGGAGAAGATGTCGGCCAAAACAAGCCGGCAACTCTTTGAGGAAAAAAGGTCATCAAAAAACCGCCGTGACAAGGAGCCGCTAACACGCGCAACATCAGCGGCTCAAGATCTCGGGTCGACTGGCGTACGGCACCACAACGCGTGGACAGAAGGGGAGATGTTGTTTTTTGCACCCCCGTCCTCAACACGGCTGCTGCGCTAGATACCCTCGACGACAAAACTTACACGGCGGAGGAAAAGCTGGACAATGCAAGACACTTCGTGAGCAAGGCCCTAGAACAACAAGCTCGCGCTGATTCCTACGGCCACATGGCGGACGCTCGCGGGGGAGATGTCGTGGTGGTGTCACGGCAGATGCCATAGGATGGCTAATGTGTGGGGCCGATGGACGCTAGGGGATCTCGGGGAGGGACTGCGCGATGAACTCGCGCGCATGTAAACTCAACCGACACGATGACACGAGGATTTACCCTGCTTCGGGGCTCTCGTGAGGAGATAAAATCCCTACTGCAGCATCTAGCCTACTCGGTATATTTCTCCTCTTTATATCCGGGCTACAATATGCTCCGCGAGCTGCTAGGTATGCCTCCATGAAGTTTTGGGAGCAAATGGAAAGGGGGGAAATGAAGTGGTGGGGGGCTTTGCCTCCCTTCCCTTCCCCCTGGTGCCCTTTATATAGGGAGAGCCCAGGGGACAAGACGGGGACAAGAAGATAGAAAACACTATGCACGGTACACTGTTCACGATTTGACTGATGGGGTCTTGTCGGACTGTTCATTGTGTCATCGCGCAGTGTACAATAGTCACATCCCGGGTACTGTAGCGTCACTGCAGTCACTCGCATTTGTCTTGTTCCTCCTGTCTACTGATCTTCTCGTCCTCTTCTTCTCATCCTTTTCTGCTTATCCTGTACATGTCCCGGTTCACCCGAGTTGAGGAAAATAAACCAACAACACCCAACCCGGGATGGAGGAACTCGGGTCAACCGAGTTGGGGGTCCTGTCCCTACCGAGTTGAGGGGATGTCGGGGCGTGGTTGAAGTCTGAGGAGGTCGAATCCGTGGTCACATTTGCTGAGGAGGGCGTCGGGGCCATGGGCGAAACGCCGGAGAAGAACTCGGGCGGCGCCGGAAGGGGCATTCCAGGACGCGAGGAAGCCGTGCAGGTCACGGGTGCGGCGGAGTCGGGGAAGGTGATGACGGGCAGAGCACGGGCAGAGCATGCAGGGGACGCCCCTGCTGGGGTCGTGGAGGTGGCCATGTCGGTTCGGTGGGCACGCCTGCGCATCCGTTTCCGGGGCGCGTGCTGCCGAGCTTGACGCCGAGATGTGGAATCCGGGGCGGGTCCGAGCACGATCGGGGGAGGAGCTGCGGACGGCCGACGAAGCTGCCGGGGTCGTGGTGGGGCAGAGGGGCTCGGGCGGCCGAGGTCGGGCGCGGAGCTTCCGGAGGCGCTCGCTGTCGTGGAGGAGGTCGAGGGAGTGCTCGGGCGACCGGAGTCGGGGGGGTGCCGAGGTCGGGGAGGGGAAGCCGGGCGGAGGCGCAGAGTAGCTCGGGCGGCCGAGGTCGAGCGCGGAGCTTCCGGAGGCGCCCGCTATCGAGGCGGACGGGCGCGTACTCGGTGACGCCGGGCGCGGGGTAGCGAGCGACGGGGTCGTGGTCGCGTGGAGGTTGGGGGCGATGAAGACCGAGACGCAGATGCGGACGATGGGGAGCGGTTTGACCGAGTGAAAGATTCTGGCCCACCACGCTGTCCACTCTGGCCCATTAGACAGAGGGTCTCGGCCCAGACCACTTTTACTTCTCTTTTCTTTATCTCCTGGCACATTCAAATATATTTATAGCTGTAACATTGACATAGTAATTTTGTACCAATAGCCCCAAAGCATCCCCTCACTCCTTTCCTCTATCTTTTGTCCATTTAAGCGTAATTATACCTGCAACCTACCTGCAACATTAAGACAACAGTCCCATACCCTCAGGGTACCGGGGAAGTACATCCCCGACACTAGTCCCCGAGTTTATGGGGGATTCGCAGAATCGCGCATCAACTTAAAAACAAATAGTCATTAGGAAATATCCATACCAAATACCATGTTTTTAGGGATCCCGGGGAATACAACCCCGACACTAGTCCCCGAGGCTGCGGGGGACTCGCAGAGTCGCGCGCAGACTTAGAAGAAATCTCAACCTCGTTGTCTTCACTTGCTCCACCGAGTACCTGCAAAAATACAATCATATGCCGGTTCCTTAGCCACTCTGGGTGTTTTACCGACATAGATGTCTTCGGCCACCACCGGTCTGACTCAAACACATAACACATGCCGGCGTTTAGCCACTCTGGGCGTATACCGGCACGGACGCCTTATGTGCCGGCTTTTAGCCACTCTGGGCGTATACCGACACAGAGTCTCATGTGCCGGCGTTTAGCCACTCTGGGCGTATACCGACACAGACGCCTACACACACAATGTCACACAAGTATCTCGGGTGTCTCGGTATGTCGGTATGTCGGTATGCCGGCCCCTCTGGGCATATCACAGGTGTTTTGGTATGCCGGCCCCTCTGGGCATATCACAGGTGTTTCGGTATCTCGGCCACTATGGGCGTATCACAGGTGTTTCGGTATCTCAGGTGTTGCCTTTGGCTAACTTTGATACACCGAAACAAATGACGATTGGGAAATATTTCCCGATGCCACGATATATTGGCGAACCGAAATAAACGGGGATCTGGATATATGGTATGATGCCACGATATGTTGGCGAATCGACATAAATAGTGATCTGGAGATATTGCAGTATGCCATGATATATTGGCGAACCGAAATAAACGGGGATCTGGAAATTTTGCATGATGTCGCGATACATGGGCCAGCTGAAACCTCAGACCATACGCCATATACCTTGAGAAAATAACCACTCATAAGATGGATCCAAGATATCCCCAGAATTTCTGATATAAACATCCTCTCGGTAAGGTGGTTTATCCAACACGAGTACCATATCGGTAAAACCGACATCCCCTTTTAATGTTAGCACAGATAGGTATGTACACCAAGTATTTGACGGAAGTGAAAACTGTAAACGACAAGCCCAAGAGAATTTAACGCGAGACACAAGAATACAACTAGCCGCCGAGCCAGGCATGGGGATATCGGTTTCACCGAGTCCCCGGGTAAATTTTTAGATACGGCAGGAAGACAAAGGAGTACGCCAGTCCCCGAATCCAGTTTCGGGATGCCGGCTCACAAATGATACCACAAGAAGCAAGATATGACAAGCATATACATAAATATAAACTGAGTTACTCTACCGACTTAGCATGCTAGGTAGAACTAACCGGTAAACCAGTCCCCGGGTCAAGACATCTTGCTCCCGGGGAAAAACACACAGACGACGAACAGGTGAAACAGGGCAGACCCCGGGTTACGATGCTTCGTTCCCGGGTAAACAATTTAACTATGTAGGCACGGGCAGTTCTCGAATAAATCTAAGATAACACAATTGCAGGGTACAGATGATGATTCTCACAGATTACGGGAACGGCTTGGGGATGTTGGAGCAGATATAACCCGCGGGGCAGGGATGTCGGCGACTTCTACCAGTGGCGCAGGGATGTCGACGACCTCAACCCGCGGTGCAGGGACGTCAATGACCACTGCCCGCAGCGCAGGGATCCCGGATTTAGGATCCCACATTTTGTGATGCCGGTGACTGCTACCCGCGGCGCAGGATGTCAGTGACCACTGCCCGCAGCGTAGGGATCCCGGATTTAGGTTCCCGGATTTTGGGATGCCGGCGACCGCTACCCGCGGCGCAGGACGTCAGTGACCACTGCCTGCAGCGTAGGGATCCCGGATTTCGCGATGCCGGCGACCGCTACCCGCGATGCAGGGTGTCAGTGACCACTGCCCGCAGCGTAGGGATCCCGAATTTTGGGATGCCGGCGACCGCTACCAGTGGCGCAGGATGTCAGTGACCACTGCCCGCAGTGTAGGGATCCCGGATTTAGGATCCCGGATTTTGGGATGCCGGCGACCGCTACCCGCGACGCAGGATGTCAGTGACCACTGCCCGCAGCGTAGGGATCCCGGATTTAGGATCCCGGATTTTGGGATGCCGGCGACCGCTACCCGCGATGCAGGGTGTCAGTGACCACTGCCCGCAACGTAGGGATCCCGGATTTAGGATCCCGGATTTTGGGATGCCGGCGACCGCTACCCGCGGCGCAGGATGTCAGTGACCACTGCCCGCAGCGTAGGGATCCCGGATTTAGGATCCCGGATTTTGGGATGCCGGCGACCGCTACCCGCGATGCAGGGTGTCAGTGACCACTGCCCGCAGCGTAGGGATCCCGGATTTAGGATGTCGGGTCCCGTCCGAAATTGTTCCCGCAAGCGCCACTCAGCCCCACGGTGGGCGCCAACTGTCGTGGTGGTGTCACGGCAGATGCCATAGGATGGCTAATGTGTGGGGCCGATGGACGCTAGGGGATCTCGGGGAGGGATTGCGCGATGAACTCGCGCGCAGGTAAACTCAACCGACACGATGACACGAAGATTTACCCTGCTTCGGGGCTCTCGTGAGGAGATAAAACCCCTACTGCAGCATCTAGCCTATTCGGTATATTTCTCCTCTTTATATCCGGGCTACAATATGCTCCGCGAGCTGCTAGGTATGCCTCCATGAAGTTTTGGGAGCAAATGGAAAGGGGGGAAATGAAGTGGTGGGGGGCTTCGCCTCCCTTCCCTTCCCCCTGGTGCCCTTTATATAGGGAGAGCCCAGGGGACAAGACGGGGACAAGAAGACAAAAAACACTATGTGCGGTACACTGTTCACGATTTGACTGATGGGGTCTTGTCAGACTGTTCATTGTGTCATCGCGCAGTGTACTATAGTCACATCCCGGGTACTGTAGCGTCACTGCAGTCACTCGCATTTGTCTTGTTCCTCCTGTCTACTGATCTTCTCGTCCTCTTCTTCTCATCCTTTTCTGCTTATCCTGTACATGTCCCGGTTCACCCGAGTTGAGGAAAATAAACCAACAACACCCAACCTGGGATGAAGGAACTCGGGTCAACCGAGTTGGGGGTCCTGTCCCTACCGAGTTGAGGGGATGTCGGGGCGTGGTTGAAGTCTGAGGAGGTCGAATCCGTGGTCACATTTGCTGAGGAGGGCGTCGGGGCCATGGGCGAAACGCCGGAGAAGAACTCGGGCGGTGCCGGAAGGGGGATTCCGGGACGCGAGGAAGCCGGGCAGGTCACGGGTGCGGCGGAGTCGGGGAAGGTGATGCCGGGCAGAGCACGGGCAGAGCATGCCGGGGACGCCCCTGCTGGGGTCGTGGAGGTGGCCATGTCGGTTCGGTGGGCACGCCTGCGCATCCGTGTCTGGGGCGCGTGCTGCCGAGCTTGACGCCGAGATGTGGAATCCGGGGCGGGTCCGAGCACGATCGTGGGAGGAGCTGCGGACGGCCGACGAAGCTGCCGGGGTCGAGGTGGGGCAGAGGGGCTCGGGCGGCCGAGGTCGGGCGCGGAGCTTCCGGAGGCGCTCGCTGTCGTGGAGGAGGTCGAGGGAGTGCTCGGGCGACCGGAGTCGGGGGGGTGTCGAGGTCGGGGAGGGGAAGCCGGGCGGAGGCGCAGAGGAGCTCGGGCGGCCGAGGTCGGGCGCGGAGCTTCCGGAGGCGCCCCCTGTCGAGGCGGACGGGCACGTACTCGGTGATGCCGGGCGCGGGGTAGGGAGCGACGGGGTCGTGGTCGCGTGGAGGTTGGGGGCGATGAAGACCGAGACGCAGATGCGGACGATGGGGAGCGGTTTGACCGAGTGAAAGATTCTGGCCCACCACGCTGTCCACTCTAGCCCATTAGACAGAGGGTCTCGGTCCAGACCACTTTTACTTCTCTTTCCTTTATCTCCTGACACATTCAAATATATTTATAGCTGTAACATTGACATAGTAATTTTGTACCCATAGCCCCAAAGCATCCCCTCACTCCTTTCCTCTATCTTTTGTCCATTTAAGCGTAATTATACCTGCAACCTACCTGCAACATTAAGACAACAGTCCCATACCCTCAGGGTACCGGGGAAGTACATCCCCGACAGGAGACCTAGAGTCTAAGTCAGGAAAGTGCAAAGCTGCACCTGGCGACGACCCCGAAGGCCCGTCTGGCTCCAGTAGCCATGGCGACAAAAGGAAGGCAACGCCACCTCCAAAGAAGACGCCACCGCCAAAACCAAGGCGGGACGAGATTTCAAGGACAGGAAGAAGGGGAGACCTGCCGCCTCCAGCCCAGCCAAGACGCGATAATGGCGGTAGCCGGAACAATAGACTGCCGCCTAGGAAAGATGCCGGTAACGACCCTCCCAGGAGAGTTCGAAGTCGGTCTCCGCAGCGTAGCACCGGCAGTAAGAGGAAAGAGGAGGCAGAAGGGCCCAGGCGCAGCATAAGCCGGGCAGCGCAGGACGAGCCAGACGCAAACAGAGGCGCACGGCAACTCGATCCAAAAGATGCACGACACCGCCTACAAGACATAGAAAGGAGCCGCTATATTCTGGACCAAAGTGCTTCGGTGACGCCATCCGCAGAGAGCCGTTCCCTAAGGACATGACATCAGTGTCAAAAAACTGTTCTAGGTACAACGGCCTCGTTAATCCGGATTCATGGCTAGCCGACTATGCCATGGCCATATAAATTGCCGGCGGGAGTAGCTATATTGCCGTCCGTTACCTACCTCTCATGTTGGAAGGCACGGCAAGGGCTTGGATCGACAACCTTCCTGAAAAGTCTATCCATAGCTGGTACGACATGGAAATGGTTTTCTCCCAGCACTTCCAAGGAACATACAAGCGTCCAAATACCTACACGGATTTGCAACGCTGTATCCAAAAGCCGGACGAAACCATGACAGACTTTGTCAGCCGTTGGATATCCGAAAAAGCCAACTGTCATAGTGTTTCGGACGCACAGGCTATCCACGTCTTCTACACGGGCCTGCAGAAGAAGTCTTAGCTCCGTCATCGGCTCGTCCGCGAGCAAATCACGGACCTTGGTGAGATGCTCAACCTAGTCGCCCAATACGCGGCGGCGGACGACGACGCCCGGGACAATGATCCAGACGTCAACATCATACCAAAACGGAACAACAAGCGCAAGCAGGCGGCGGATGACAAAGCCGGACCTTCCAACGAGGTAGATGTCGCATTCCAAGGGAATGCCGGCAAAAAGAAGTGGAAGAATAAGAAAGATGGTCGCGACGCCGGCTCAGGGCCTAAAGCGGCGCGAATCACTTATGAGCAGGCAAAACTTTTGCCATGCCCTATCCACGCCTCACTCGGCAAGGTCAACCATATGCTTGGCGAATGTCGTTTCATGGACGACTTCAAAAAGGACCCCACAGTCGGCTGGAAGTCAAAGAAGTCAAAGAAGAACGACAAGAAAGACAACAAGGAGGATGAGGATGACGACGACATGTCTGTCTCAAGCGAGGATGACGCGGCCGCCAAGAAAAAGAAACCATATCCGAAGGTCAAAGAATCTCTTGTATGCTTTGTCGGCACGCCTTCGGCTAGGGCGGATAAGACGGAAATGCGTGAACTCAACGCGACAATGCCGGACGTCCCTCAGTATTTGAACTGGTCGGAAGCAACGATCACTTGGGACCGGTCCGACCACCCTGATCACGTTCCTCACCCAGACAAATACGCCCTCGTCGTCGATCCCATTGTCGACAACTTCAGACTCACAAAGGTACTCATGGATGGCGGCAGCAGCCTCAACATCCTGTACTACGACACACTAAGCCGCATGAACCTGTCAGAGGATCAGCTGGACCACAGCAACCTCACTTTTCACGGCATAGTGCCCGGCAGGCAAGCAAAGTCAATGGGGAGCATTAGGCTGAAGGTAACTTTCGGACCAAAAGAGAACTACCGCTCAGAGTTCCTCCGGTTCGAAGTTGTCCCCTTCAAAAGCGCCTATCATGCAATCTTCGGACGACCGGCTTTCGCCAAATTTATGGCAAGGCCGTGCTACATATACAACAAGCTTAAAATGCCGGGGGGAAACGGAACCATCACGATTTCCGACAACTTTAAGAAAGCCAAGGAGTGTGAACGTGGTATGGCTGCCTTCGCAGAAGCCGTCATTCACAAGGAAGAACTCAGACTACTTGGGGCGGATTAAGACAACTCCATGCCCAAGCCAAAGATTGATGTCAAGAAGACCTTTGAAGCTTCAGAAGACACCAAAAAGGCATACCTCATCCCAGGCGACAAGTCTATGCAAGTCGTCATCGGCTCCAACTTTGACAGCAAATAGGAAGGCGCGCTCGTCGAGTTCCTCCGTGAGAATCCTGACATCTTTGCATGGTCGCCTTCCGACATGCCTGGTGTACCGAGGGAACTTGCCGAGCACTCACTCAACATCATAAAAGGATCCAAGCCGGTGAAGCAAGCAACAAGACGCTTTGGAGATGAGAGACGCAAGGCTATAGGAAAGGAGATAAATAGGCTGAAGGCCGCCAATTTCATAAAAGAAGTTGTGCACACCGATTGGGTGGCAAATCCTGTACTTGTTCCAAAGAAGAATAAAGAGCTGAGGATGTGTATTGACTATACCGGTGTTAACTAGTGCTGCCCAAAGGATCCCTTTGCGCTGCCTAGAATTGACCAAGTCGTAGACTCCACGGCAGGCTCCGAGCTGCTTTGTTTTTTGGACGCCTACTCAGGATACCATCAAATCAAGATGAGAGAGTCGGATCAGCTGAAAACATCTTTCACCACTCCATACGGGACTTTCTGCTACATCATGATGCCTTTTGGCCTGAAGAATGCAGGGGCAACATACCAGCGATGTATGCAGAATTGCCTGCATGCACAGATCGGCCGCAATGTTCACGTCTACGTAGACGACATCGCGGTGATGTCAAAAAAGAAGGCAGATCTCCTAGAGGATTAGGAAGAAACTTTTCAGAATCTCCAGAGGTATCAGATGAAACTCAATCCCGCCAAGTGTGTTTTCGGCGTTCCAGCCGGCAAACTGCTCGGGTTTATCGTCTCAGAACGAGGGATCGAGGTTAATCCGGAGAAGATCAAGGCCATCCAAAACATATCCAGACCTACTTGTCTGAAGGACGTTGTAACATCCCAATTTTGCTAAAATTTAAAACTTTGCATTCATACATCATTCGTCATATAGGATTAACTTTTAATCACATAAATACTAAATAAAAATTCAATTATGAGTTTAAATATTATTTAATCCCATTAAGTGTTTACTAAAACTTACTTAATAAATATAATTTTTCCAAATCATATAATGGGTAAGTGTATTATTAAAAATTGCTAATTTAAATAACCTTTCCAAAATATATTTTTATGAATTTTTCTGAAAAGTTTTGAATAGGTTTAAAAATCATTTAGTAAATCAGATTTGAAAAACAGTTTTTATTTAATTTTAAAAGAATTGTTTCCGGGCCGGCCCAGACGCTATCCACCGCGCGCGCGTTCGATAACAGCCCATCGGCCCGCTCCCGCGCGCGCGTCGCTCCCCTCTCGCTGACAGGTGGGCCCCACCTGTCAGCCGTCTTCCACCTCCGTCCGGAGATCACGCCGGAGATGGAGACCGAATCCGAGCCGTTTCCGGCCGTTTCCCGCCGCGTCTAGCGCCTCTGCCCCCTCCTATTTATACCCCTCGAGGCCGCCTCCGAAACCCCCCCAAAAAACCTACCTCTCCGCCGTCGGGACTCTCGGAATCGAGCTCGCCGTCGCCGCCATTGCCGCCGGACTTCTTCGCGAGTGCGGTAAGCTCCGAGCTCCTCGAGCGCCACCGAGGCTCCCCCTCGCTTCCCCATTCCCTTGCGCACCCGTTGAGCCCCCTCGCTCGTTCTATTTCACAGCCGAACGCCGAAACCGTCTTCGACCCGAGGCCGTCGCCGCCGTCCTCGACTCCGACGAGGAAAGGAGAGGTTTTCGGACGCCGCCGTCGCGCCATCGACCTCGCCATTTCCTCTGCATCATTTTGGTAAGACCCATTCTTCTCGAGGCCTCGTTTTAACGCCGGAAACGTCGAGGCCGACGTGCCGCCGCCGCGGACGCCATCGCCGGCGAGCATTTCCGGCGACCCGCGCGCCGCTCGGTCCGGCCGGACGTCCCACGCCGTTGGATCTAGATCCAACGGATCTAGATTCAAACGATCCCGTGCGTCCGATCTCATTTAAATCGGACGGCTCTCGTCCACGATCCGCGCGAACCGTTTTCGTCCAATAGGATCGCGCCACGTAGCCCCCCTGATTTTCTTTTTCGCAGGAATTTTATAAATAAAACAGAAAAATATGCAAAACTTAGAAAATTCATAACTTATGTTCTGTAAGTCCAAATTCAATGAACTTTATATCCACAGATAGCCCTGCTAGAGTAGTTTAATTCTACATCATTTGTTTTTGCTTTTGTTAAATAATATTTCATGAGATCATCCGAGGAGTAATTCGGCTATTAAATCCATAACTTAAATAATAAAAATGTTTTACAAATAAACTCAATTGTTTTAGGTTTAGGTTAACAACATCTGCCCAGGAATATTAATATATGTCTTAATTGAAAACTTTCTTAGAACAATAAAAGTTGTAATGTTATAATCTAAGTTTTGGTTATTTTGTTTTCAATTAATAAATTGTTAAGTGAATTGAGAAATTACTAGAAATTGCATCTCATGCATTTAATGCCAGAGAATATAAATCATGGATAAGTGTGTCTAATTCTACACATGGCATACCATGCATGCATACATCTTTTATTTGGTGTGTGAGATTTTTGTGGATATTTATTTGTATGTATTGCTTGTGCTAGATTGTGAAGGAGAGGAAGGACCTGCTTGTGATTGCTATTCTTGTTGTGCATGCCCCTCCTGCTGCCAAGGCAAGTGACTTCATAAAACACCTACTATTTTATTCTATTGCATATCTAGTGTTTTCAAACAGTATTTGCAAAAGTAGTATGCATGATAGGTTTTGGGAGATTGTAGTATGCTATGCAAACCTTTTAGGTTTCCCCTTAGAAATTCCAGATTAGACCCCTATTATAATTTAGTGGAAGCAACTGCTGCAAAAATGATTGTTTTATGGTTGATGTGATAAATGAAAATTTCCACTAAATTAATTTAACGTCTGGGTGGATTGGGTCTATCGAGGAGGTTTCAAGTTGAGTGGCTTCTCAGGGCCATGTGTCATGGTTGTCTTCGCCCAGGGTAGTTTCTACTTACCTGGGGCCATGATATGCGGTGTTAACCTGAGTTGCTCACTTGTGGTAGGCCACCCAGGGCTATGAGATTTAAGTTTACACTGAGTCTAGTTGCTTATCGTGCAACCATTGGTCAATATGGGCTCTGTCTTTTGATGGAGTAAGTTGATGTGGACCTGGGTCAAGAGAATTATGGTGGTAGAGTTGATAGGATGGTGGTAATCTCTTAGTATGACCATGGGAAAGCAACTTCTGAAAAGTCTCGTCTTGATCTTCTCCTTTTCCTTCTCACTAAAGGAGTGTAGAGGATAGTTTGGGTTGATTAAGTCTAATGGTGAAAGTGCACACCCTCTCGAGAGTTAAAACCTAAGATCTTAGCCGTGTCGCCGGCATCGGACAATTTGAGTAACTACACAAGGTTGTGTTCTGAAAATCTCCTCATCTCAAATTTCTAAATAAAACTTTGTTGGATGAACATGGGTAGGAGACATGGACTTGTCTCGAGAATTTGTCTCTGAAGGAGAAGATTTTGATTTAAGAAAATTGTTTATCAAAAGTAGGAGAAAATTTGCTTTGCGCAATAGCCTTGAGCTCCACCAGCCAAAATAAGCATATAGTTATAGCTTAATAGAACATTAGGAATTAAAGTCACTTGCCACCACAATTCAATTGTGCTGACCCTTTATAGCTGGGCTGCAACTAAACCTTGCAGAATGTCCGAATGAGGAGTAAGGGGGTCGTCTTCGAGCTACAACCAACATGATTTGCCAGTGGCTTCATGGAGAAGATGTAGCTCCATGCTACCTTTAGGATTGCGTTTGAACTCTGAAATAAAGTGTGAACTATTTATTCAGCTAGCATTTCCGCTATGCTAAGTTGTAAGGATATTTGTTTTTGGATCATTCGTCTCGTTCTGTAATAAATTATGACATTGTACTGTGATATTACATCTTATTTGGACAATGTGAGACTTATGTGATCCAAGTCTTTACATTATTCATTGTGCCATTGCTTTCATAAGCATGGGCACTACAGATGGTATCAGAGCACGAATGTTGCCTGTAGGCTCGAAACCCCTAGGATTGGATACAAACCCTAAAATAAATATTTGTAATTAATGAAATTAGACATACCATACTTCTTTCCTTATAATATGTTCCTTACCTTCTTCATTCTTATTTCGTTTTATCTCCTTATTTCTTATCCCTTCAAAATTCTTGTAGATGAATGTAGCGTACCTGCTCTTTAAATAAGGCAGATACCTGTGTATAGTGCAAATCCCTGGATCAATTCATTTGCACACACAGTTTACGATGTAATATCACAACAAGGCGTCAATTTTATTACATCGATGATCCAGAATTACAAAGTATTTAATACAAGTTGCATAGCATAAAGCTAGCATTGTCAAAGTACACAGCGGAAATACAATAGCAGTGAGTCTCTATAACTTTCATGCTGCCACAGGCGAAAACATGTTGGTTGCAGACTCGAAACCTTTAACGAAACCTCACTCGTCATCTGATCAATCTGCAATAAGAAAAATATTGCAACAACGTGGGTCAGATTCCATTAAAAATGGAGTCTGGCAAGTGACACTATGGTGGACACTTATGGAATAACTCTAAAGCCTATATGCATATTTGGCTGGTGGAGTTCAAGGCTAATTTGCATAAGCCAATTTTTCCTACTCTTTTGAAAACACTTTTCTTGAAATCGACGAGTATGGCATGAAAACCATAAATCTCATCTTCCCTTGTTCACCCATCAAGTTTTACTTTTGAAGTTGGAATGGTGGAATCCTCCGTTGACGTCCTTGATCAGCTGCTCAAAATTGTCCGTAACCGGGGACACAGCTAAGTACTTAGTTTTACACTCTGCAGAGGTTGTGCACGTTCACCATTGTACCCATTCAACCCAAGGTATCCTTTACACACCATTTGTGATAAGGAAAGGAGAGAATGAGACGAGATCTTTCAGAAGCATTTTCCCTCCCACCTGGCTTGACCCGTTCCACCTAACATCCCCCTACATCTGCTTGTCAAGCCGGAGAGAGTCCACGCAACATAATTGATCAAGCCAGAGCCCATATGGCAATGGCTGCACTGGAAGCAATCGTCACTCGGAGTTCTCAGATTCCTCTGTTCCTGGGTGGCCATTGACAAGTGTACATACTCCAGGAACCATAGAAATGGACCTGAGTAGCCACTCAACATAAACCATACAACCAATTACCACCCAGGTGTTTCATTAACTTAGTGGATGTGCACTCTCGGGTAAAAATCACCATGCTCACAGCCCTAAGTAGAATAGAAATTCATCCTAGGCGAAGACAGCCATGAGCACAGTCCTGAGTAGTCACTTAACATTTTGTAAAAACCTTTCATCAACTGCATAGCATCAATATTTCTGCTAAGTATGATATAGGAACCTAGACACATGAGTAAGGGATTTTACACAGGTTTAGCATAGCAACACATGCATATAAAAATACACTAAGTAATGCATAAAAATAGGAAGTTTATGAGGGGTGCCACTTGCCTTTGAATGTTGTTGTTCACAAACTCTTTTCAACAACGAACGTTTGCTCTCCGTTTAATCTAAACAATAATAGCAAACAACAATACCACAATCAACAAACAACAATCATCAAACATACATGCTCATATCAAATGAACAACAAGTTTTGTAAAACTCCTAAGGAAAACATGTCATGTATGATATGCAAATTATTTCTAAGGGCTAGAGATGCATGTTATGCTATGAAAATCTCTTAAGTTAATGCAAGGCAAATAGGTGGGTCAAGAATGACTAAGGACTAAGGTCTTAAGTTGGATAAACATACTTTGTTTTATATCTTCTTGAAACAAGCACTCAAATGGCTTAGCCATGATGTGCAAAATACTTAGGGAAAAATACTAAGTCCTTTGTTCAAGATGATCAACAATTATTATCAACGCTTTGTAAATTGGACATTCACTATAGTGAGAGAGACAGACACCCGGCCAGCCACTTAAATTGTGGAACAGGTCTCATGTACGTGGACATGTAAGGTTTGTTTCCAGGCCGCTTCATCCCACTATGCTGCTAGGATCCAACAACTTCAAGATGATAACATCATGATCAAAATTTGTTTAAGTCTAAAAGACAAGATTAGGAAAGAGGGAAAGATAAAAAGAAAGATGTAGTTGTCCTCCAGGCTTCATCTCCTGACTTGTAACTTTCTTCTGAATGATGTCTTGATTGAGTTCTTGGTAGTCTTGATGAATCTTCAGACTTGATGATTCTTGTATCCTCGAGGCTGGTCTTGGATTTACTTAGTCTTCATGAAATCTCAGAGGAAAGAAAGAGATAGAGAGAGAGACTTAGAGAATAAAAGGGAGGTTGGCCTTCTTGAGCTTCTTCTCACTTTTCTTCTAAGTGCTTGACATATTGAGGGTGCTTCCAGAGTCTGTTTTCTTCTAAGTCCTTCATGGACTTCTTCTCGATTTTCTTCTAAGTGCTTCTTCTCTTTGAAGATACTTCTGAAGTCTTGTTTTTGGCTAAGTCCTTCCTTGGTCTTCCAGCTCCATGTTGAAAACTACTAAGTGTCTAAGTGTATAGCACTTTTCCCAAAATACTAAGTTTGAAAATAATCCTCACTTAGAGAAAATGGGGAGGAGTTTTCCTTATGGAAAATATAACTATAAAATATGCTATGCATGAAATGCAATTTTAAATCACAAGCAACATAACACTAATTTTGTAAATTTTTATAACATATGCATAAAGTTATAGTTTGCAATTTAATTAGTTTCAAATTTGCAAAACATAATAACAGGAAACATATAGATTAAAATTTTATGTGTTTTATATTTTATAACACAATTTTCTTTATAGATGGTGTTAATAGCCAGAGGTGGTTTAATTATATTTAATGCAATTTGATTTAATCAAAAATAATATTTCTATTAAAAGTTATTTCAAAATTAGTCAAACTATTCAAATTAAACTCACAACTATGAAATCATTCAAAATTTACTCAAAATTATTTTATAGGAGTGGCATTAATTTACAAATATTCTAAAGTTTCTAAAACATATTTATTTGCAATTTTTGGATTTATAGATTTAAAGTTATTACAAATACACTCAAATTCACCATTTGAAATTTGAATATTTTATACTAAGTCAAATTTGAATTTTATCAGATCCAAAATATTCTACATGTCAAGAGCTTTCCAAATATATAAAAATTATTAAATTTGGAGTTGTGGTTAAAAAGTTGTAAGAGATCTAAGTGACAGGGGTGTTTCTGTAAAATTGCCAATTTAATTTAATTAAGGAAATTGTTTTCCACGTGGCAGCTGACTGGGCAGTGATGTGGCGCTGACGTGGCTGCCACGCGGCGCTGACGTGGATAAGTTACAGATCTGGGCCGTCAGATCTGGATCTGACGGTCCAGATCGGATCGTACCGCTTCGTCCGCGACAATCTAATCTAAACCGTAGAGATTGGATCGGACGGCTCACATTGCGTACCAGAAGGTGGCGGCGCGGTGGCTACCGGCGACGAAGGAGACGGCGGCGCGGCTCGGGATCGAACGGCCTTGACGCTGGAGTTGCTCCCCGGACGCGAGAAGATGACCACGACGTTCGGCGTGAAGCTGCGACGGCGAAGGGGTCGTCTACGACGAGCAGCGTGTCCTCGAGCAGTGCTGGTTCGTGGACGATGGCGCGGCGGGTACGGAGAGCTCCACACGCGACGATTTTCTCGTCGGGAACGGGACGAATACGGCGACGGAGATGGCTAACTCCGGCGAGCTTTTCCGGCGGCCTGGCGGCGTGATTTAGTTAGGGTTTGAGGGGGAAAAGACGCGGCACGGCTGGGGTTTATATAGGGGGCTTCAGGAGATCGTATCCCGCACGAATCGGAGAGGAAATCGACTCCGATTCGATTTGATCTTCGGCGCCGATTTCGGACAGAGGTTGGAGATGAACTGCTGACGTCAGCCAGTATTTTCTTTTTCTGATTTTATTTCTTTAATTCATATCTTTTGATTTAAATGTCCAAATGATGTCAAATTAATTTCTAAAAATTTGTAAAAATAATATCTTGTTGTTAAACCAGTTGTGGGTATGTTTTGAATATTTTTGAAAAATTAATATTTTGAAATATTGATTAATTACAAATTCGACACTTAAAGTCAAATTTGAATTTCTATCTCATTTAAATTTTCCTTTGGCTAAAATAAATTTGTAAAAATACCCACATTTCAATATGTTTGAATTTTAAGTTATTTAAACTCATTTTCAATTTCTAACTTCATTTTTGGCCTTGGTATAATTATTAATGACATAACACGACTATAGGAAAATGGAAAAGATAATGTATTCCTTTTTAATTGAAAATAATTTGTGCAACAATATATTTTATATTAAGATAATTCATTTGAACTTCATAACAACTTTGGAAAGGATTTTTGTTTTAATTCTACTCTTATTTAGAATATATTAATCATTTTATGCTTTGAAAATGGATGAAATTCCTTTGAGCAAATGAAATGTTTATTTGGCTAATTTAGTAATTTAAATTCTATGAAGTTTTAAAGTTATACACTATAGGCTTATAATTTCCAAACTATATTTTGTTCTTAGTTAAAGGAATGAAACCCATTTAGTAAGTATATACCATTTTGAATAATCTTATATTTATGAATAGATATGGCTAAGTGGTTTAATTCAGATACTTATAAAGAAACTAATTTATTTAAAATAAAATGGATTGTAGTTTGTAGAATATTTGTCAAATTATATTTTAAGGTTTTTGAAACACAGTGGATAATAAAATGTTAAAACTGTGACATTTGAATTATTAAACTCTTTCAATAAGTTTGAAGTCTTTTATAGTTGGTTTCCTTATGCATTTAATATTTTATTTTAATAAAAAGAAAAGTTTTAAATTTTTGTGATTTTTGAATATTATAAAATGTTGGGATGTTACAATGAAGAACTTCACCCAAGAGTTATCCCCGCAGAAAGGAGACCAGTACTACTTCAGTGACCAGCTCCTCAGTATTTCCAGGACCCCGAGGTTGACGCCGCCAGTCTTCAGGGGCAAAGAAATTATGTCAGAAGATTACCCTGAAGGACGCTGGAAGATCGAGTCAGAAGTTCTCCCTCGTCTTGATCCTCCTGGATCGCAGCTGATCCGTTTCCGATCTAGATACCCCACCTGGAAGAATGGAGTGGAGATGGCAATGCTGGAGACCTTGTCCCGCATCATTGAGCAATTCTATGACGAGATCAAGCCCAACTCCGTCTTTCGACACTTTGCCAGGAGGGATAGCATTGGACAACCCGTTCAACCCTCACTTAGGGGTATGAACGAAAAGCATCATGGAGACCTTGGAGCTCATTGCCATAATTTGGATATACTTCTGGGACAAGAGATCTTCTACAAGGCAGATTTAAGGCGCGTCCACCGTTACGTTAAGGAAAGCTTAGAAGAAGAGAAGGATATTCTTCGTGTAGAAGTTCAGGTGCTAACGAAGGAGAACAAGGAACTGGAAAACAAGATTTACCTGCAAGATGATAGGATTGCGCAGAAGGATGCCCACATTTTGGCATTGCAGGCTCAGTGTGCTCATTTGTGTGAACAACTAAGCCAAATGGAACTTCAGGCAGAGAAGAATCATTTCCCTGACGCCCCAGAGCCCCTAGTGTTAACCTACCCCGATGAGGACACTCCCAAGGAAGCCACAGGTGTCAAGAAGCGCAAGTGTGGGAACACCCGCAAATACATAAAGAGTTTTAAAATTTGATTAGTAAGACCACCAGTTATCCTTACCTTACGAGTATTTCTCCTTACCCCATCGAAGTTGTATTGACCCACCAATTTGTGGTGAGGCAGTACCCTGGAAACCATGTCCTAGCTTGGTTTGCAAGACTCTAAAATATCGAATTTATAAAATACATCGGGTGTGCCTGTTTACTTGTTGTTTGTTATGTTTCTGTGAAGTGTGTTGATGTGCATGGGTAGATTTTTTCTTCCTTTGTAGTCTCTTTCTATCACTACTTACCTATGCCCACACCATACAGATGCCTCCACGTCGTGATCCTGACAACAACAATGCCAACGAAATGATGCAACAAATGATGGCAGCCCAGACACAGTTGATGACCATGATGGCTCAGTTCATGGCAAACCAAAACAATCCACCACCCCCTCCACCGCCGCCACCACCACCCCCACCCCAAGTTGACCGCCTTGCTAGGTTCTTGAGGCTCAGACCCAACAAATTCTCCACATCTTCTGAACCAATCGTAGCCGATGATTGGCTATGCTCTGTGAACAAGGATCTGGTTACTTGCGAGTGTACGGAATTGGAGAAAATAAGGTTCACTTCCCATCTACTGGAGGGACCAGCGGCACAATGGTGGGAAACATATCAGATCACTCACCCACTTGAAGGACTTACCTGGGAAATCTTTAAAGAAGGTTTCCGCAATGCACACATCTCTTCTGGGATCATGAATCTGAAAAGGGATGAGTTTCGCACTCTGAGACAGGGAAATCGTGCTCTGAGGGAGTACATGGAGGACTTCAATTCCCTCTCACGCTATGCCCCAGAGGATGTTGACACCGATGCAAAGAGGAAGTACAAGTTTCGGAATGGACTCAATGGTGAGATGAAAATACCATTGTCTGTAGCCTATGCTCCAAATTATCAGGACCTTCTTGATCAGGCCATTACTCTGGACAGCAACATGAAGAAGGAGGAGAATAGAAAGAGGAAGTTCAGCGCCAATAAGTACAACACTAATCTGATGCAGAAGAAACCATACGTACCTGAGAACAGTGGAGGTCACCATAGTCACAAGAGTGGAAGTGGCCACAACCATAATGGTCATATCCATAAAGTAGGAAATTCCGGATACAGAGGAAATGGACAGGGTGGTAGTGGACACAACCACCCGTTCAATGGGAACAATAGTAGAAAAGAGCAACACCGCCACAACAATGAACCAAAACGAGATATAAGTCAAGTGACTTGCTACAAGTGTGGGAACAAGGGACATTACTCAACAGACTGCCCAGAGAAGAAGAAGGCGCCGGAAGCATCAAAGCCTAATCCTTTCCAGAAGGCACAGGTGAATCATCTTGATGTGGAAGAAGTGCAAAATGAACCGGATGCAGTGATTGGTACGTTTCTACTACATACCTTTCCAGCATTAGTCTTGTTCGATACTGGAGCATCCCACTCATTCATCTCAAGAGCTTTTGTTAATAAAAACAAACTGACTACTACAAGCCTGCTAAATCCGGTTAGGGTGAGTTCCCAGGGGGGGGAATGCTCGCACAAACCAATTGTCAAAACTTGAGTTTAGAAATTGGTAAACACTCCTTTCCGGTGAACCTGATAATATTAGAGACCCAGGGTCTGGATGTTATACTCGGTATGGATTGGTTGGCCAAGTTTGAAGGAGTTTTGGATTGTGCGAATAGATCCATTACACTCAGCACTCCCGAGAATAAGATGATCAGATACAAATCCAAATATGAATTTAAGAAAGTTAAGCTAAATTCTCTTAAGGGGGTTAGCCTGGGAGACGTTCGTGTGGTAAGAGATTACCCTGATGTTTTCCCCAAAGAACTATCTGGAATGCCGCCCGATAGGGATGTGGAATTTCTCATAGATTTGGTTCCCGGAACGGGACCCATAGCCAAGAGGCCATATCCAATGGCCGTAGCTGAATTGAAAGAACTCAAGAAGAAGTTAGAGGAGCAACTGCAGAAAGGATTCATCCGCCCAAGTTCATCACCTTGGGGAGCACCCATTCTGTTTGTAGAGAAAAAGGATAGCACTCAAAGGCTAGTCACGGATTATCGAGCAATCAACGAGGTGACGATCAAGAACAAGTACCCGCTACCGAAAATTAACGAGCTTTTCGACCAGCTAGAGGGTGCTTCGGTATTCTCTAAGATCGATTTGCGATCAGGATACTTTCAAATGAAAGTAAGAGAACTAGATATACCAAAAACTGCCTTCACTACTAGATATGGATTATATGAGTACACCGTAATGCCGTTTGGTTTAACCAATGCACCGGCTTACTTCATGAACATGATGAACAAAGTGTTTATGGACTTTTCGGATAAGTTTGTTGTGGTGTTCATTGATGACATCCTGATTTACTCCAAAAGTCAGGAGGAACATGAAGAACACTTGCACATGATATTACAGAGACTTAGAGAACATAAGCTGTATGCCAAATTTAGCAAGTGTGAATTCTGGCTAGAAGAAGTTGGTTTTCTAGGACACGTTGCGTCAAAAAATGGAATAGCAGTAGACCCAGAAAAGGTGTCAGCAGTGACAAAATGGGAAGTACCCAAGAATGTGGTAGACATCCGTAGTTTCCTTGGACTGGCAGGTTATTATAGAAGATTTATTGAGAACTTCTCCAAACTTGCCAAACCATTGACTTCACTACTGAAAAAGGAAGTCAAATTCAAGTGGACTGAAGAATGTGAAATAAGTTTCCAGGAACTGAAGAAACGGCTGGTGTCAGCACCTGTTTTATGTTTGCCAGATATAGAGAAGGAATTCCAAGTATATTGTGATGCCTCGCACCATGGACTAGGAAGTGTCCTAATGCAAGAAGGAAAGGTGGTTTCATATGCTTCTAGACAGCTTAAGAAACATGAGGTCAACTATCCCACTCACGATCTGGAGTTAGCATCAGTAGTGCATGCGTTAAAGACGTGGAGACCCTATCTTTTGGGAAAGCGTTGTGAAGTATTCACGGATCACAAGAGCCTGAAATATATTTTCACCCAGAAGGAATTGAATATGAGGCAAAGAAGATGGCTGGAACTCATTAAGGACTATGATATGAGTCTGCAATATCACCCAGGAAAGGCTAATGTGGTGGCTGACGCATTGAGCCGTAAGGTCCATGTAAATGGACTGACAGCGGGAGAATTGCCCGAGGATTTAAGTAGAGCATTTAAGGACCTCAGATTAGAGGTAGTACCTGAAGGATTCCTCGCAACACTGGACGTACATTCGTTGTTAATGGATAAGATTCGGGAAGGCCAGAAGGGAGACAAAATAATGGATGAAATCAAGGTCAACCTGAGCGAAGGAAAGGCCAAGGGTTTTCGAATGGATGAGCAAGGCACCTTGTGGTTTGAGAAACGCATCTGCGTGCCGCAAGATGAGGATCTTAGAAAGTTGATTCTGCAAGTAGCGCATAACTCGCCTTATTCCATACACCCGGGAAACACCAAGATGTACATGGATGTAAAGGAAAGATTTTGGTGGAATAACCTGAAGAGAGACATCGCAGAATTTATAGCTAAGTGCGATGTATGTAGTCGAGTAAAGGCGGAGCATCAGAAGCCAGCAGGATTGTTGCAACCTTTACCTATACCGGATTGGAAATGAGAACAGATAGGTATGGATTTCATTACCAGATCGGGATATGATTCGATCTGGGTAATAGTGGATCGTTTGACAAAGGTGGCCCATTTTGTGCCAGTAAAGACTACCTACTCAAGTGCTAAGTTGGCAGAGATTTACATGAGGAGAATTGTATGCCTTCATGGTATTCCCCAGAGGATTGTGTTTGACAGAGGTACCCAGTTTACCTCGCATTTCTGGAAACAATTACATGAATCATTGGGTACGAGATTAGAGTTCAGTACAACATTTCATCCACAAACGGATGGACAGACGGAAAGAGTAAATCAAATTTTAGAAGATATGCTGAGGGCATGTGCTTTGGACTACAAGTCTAGTTGGGATGATAATTTGCCATACGCAGAATTTTCCTATAACAACAGCTACCAAGCAAGTATAGAGATGTCGCCGTTTGAGGCACTTTATGGTAGGAAATGCACCACACCACTACTCTGGAACGGTGTGGGAGAGCGAAGTTTATTTGGACCTGATATAATCCAGGAAGCTGAAGAGAAGGTTCGAATAATCAAGGACAGATTGAAGATCGCGCAGTCCAGGCAGAAAAGCTATGCAGATTCCAAAAGGAGGGAAATCACATATGAGATAGGTGACAGGGCCTATTTAAGAGTGTCACCAATGCGTGGTGTGAAGAGGTTCGGGATCAAGGGTAAACTTGCACCTCGATTCATCGGCCCCTTTAAGATTCTTTCCCGCAAGGGAGAAGTAGCATATGAGTTAGAATTACCGGAAGTTCTGTCAGCAGTTCACAATGTCTTCCATGTGAGCCAATTGAAGAAGTGTCACCCAGGGATGACAGAAACCCCACTACGGGATGCAGTGCCATTAGAAGAAGTTCAGTTGGAAAGTGACCTGAAGTATGTAGAGAAGCCAATCAAAATCTTGGAGATCAGAAAGGATCACACGAACCAAGACTATCAAATTTTGTAAGGTCCAGTGGAACCACCATACCGAAGAAGAAGTGACTTGGGAACGGGAGGATGATCTTCGGGAAGAACACAAACATCTTTTTGAAGGCCAAACCGAATCTCGAGGACGAGATTCATCTTAAGGGGGTTAGGTTTGTAACATCCCAATTTTGCTAAAATTTAAAACTTTGCATTCATACATCATTCATCATATAGGATTAACTTTTAATCACATAAATACTAAATAAAAATTCAATTATGAGTTTAAATATTATTTAATCCCATTAAGTGTTTATTTAAACTTACTTAATAAATATAATTTTTCCAAATTATATAATGGGTAAGTGTATTATTAAAAATTGCTAATTTAAATAACCTTTCGAAAATATATTTTTATGAATTTTTCTGAAAAGTTTTGAATAGGTTTAAAAATCATTTAGTAAATCAGATTTGAAAAACAGTTTTTATTTAATTTTAAAAGAATTGTTTCCGGGCCGGCCCAGACGCTGTCCACCGCGCGCCTGTTCGATAACAGCCCATCGGCCCGCTCCCGCGCGCGCGTCGCTCCCCTCTCGCTGACAGGTGGGCCCCACCTGTCAGCCGTCTTCCACCTCCGTCCAGAGATCACGCCGGAGATGGAGACCGAGTCCGAGCCGTTTCCGGCCGTTTCCCGCCGCGTCTAGCGCCCCTGCCCCCTCCTATTTATACCCCTCGAGGCCGCCTCCAACCCACCCCCCCCAAAAACCTACCTCTCCGCCGTCGGGCTGCTCGGAATCGAGCTCGCCGTCGCCTCCATTGCCGCCGGACTTCTTCGCGAGGGCGGTAAGCTCCGAGCTCCTCGAGCGCCACCGAGGCTCCCCCTCGCTTCCCCATTCCCTTGCGCACCCGTTGAGCCCCCTCGCTCGTTCTATTTCGCAGCCGAACGCCGAAACCGTCTTCGACCCGAGGCCGTCGCCGCCGTCCTCGACTCCGACGAGGAAAGGAGAGGTTTTCGGACGCCGCCGTCGCGCCATCGACCTCGCCATCTCCTCTGCATCATTTTGGTAAGACCCATTCTTCTCGGGGCCTCGTTTTAACGCCGGAAACGTCGAGGCCGACGCGCCGCCGCCGCGGACGCCATCGCCGGCGAGCATTTCCAACGACCCGCGCGCCGCTCGGTCCGGCCGGACGTCCCACGCCGTTGGATCTAGATCCAACGGATCTAGATTCAAACGATCCCGTGCGTCCGATCTCATTTAAATCGGACGGCTCTCGTCCACGATCCGCGCGAATCGTTTTTGTCCAATAGGATCGCGCCACGTAGCCCCCCTGATTTTCTTTTTCGCAGGAATTTTATAAATAAAATAGAAAAATATGCAAAATTTAGAAAATTCATAACTTATGTTCTGTAAGTCCAAATTCAATGAACTTTATATCCACGGATAGCCCTGCTAGAGTAGTTTAATTCTACATCACTTGTTTTTGCTTTTGTTAAATAATAATTCATGAGATCATCCAAGGAGTAATTCGACTTTTAAATCCATAACTTAAATAATAAAAATGTTTTACAAATAAACTCAATTGTTTTAGGTTTAGGTTAACAACATCTGCCCAGGAATATTAATATATGTCTTAATTGAAAACTTTCTTAGAACAATAAAAGTTGTAATGTTATAATCTAAGTTTTGGTTATTTTGTTTTCAATTAATAAATTGTTAAGTGAATTGAGAAATTACTAGAAATTGCATCTCATGCATTTAATGCCAGAGAATATAAATCATGGATAAGTGTGTCTAATTCTACACATGGCATACCATGCATGCATACATCTTTTATTTGGTGTGTGAGATTTTTGTGGATATTTATTTGTATGTATTGCTTGTGCTAGATTGTTAAGGAGAGGAAGGACCTGCTTGTGATTGCTATTCTTGTTGTGCCTGCCCCTCCTGCTGCCAAGGCAAGTGACTGCATAAAACACCTACTATTTTATTCTATTGCATATCTAGTGTTTTCAAACAGTATTTGCAAAAGTAGTATGCATGATAGGTTTTGGGAGATTGTAGTATGCTATGCAAACCTTTTAGGTTTCCCCTTAGAAATTCCAGATTAGACCCCTATTATAATTTAGTGGAAGCAACTGCTGCAAAAATGATTGTTTTATGGTTGATGTGATAAATGAAAATTTCCACTAAATTAATTTAACGCATGGGTGGATTGGGTCGATCGAGGAGGTTTCAAGTTGAGTGGCTTCTCAGGGCCATGTGTCATGGTTGTCTTCCCCCAGGGTAGTTTCTACTTACCTGGGGCCATGATATGCGGTGTTAACCTGAGTTGCTCACTTTTGGTAGGCCACCCAGGGCTATGAGATTTAAGTTTACACTGAGTCTAGTTGCTTATCGTGCAACCATTGGTCAATATGGGCTCTGTCTTGATGGAGTAAGTTGATGTGGACCTGGGTCAAGAGATTGATGGTGGTAGAGTTGATAGGATGGTGGTAATCTCTTAGTATGACCATGGGAAAGCAACTTCTGAAAAGTCTCGTCTTGATCTTCTCCTTTTCCTTCTCACTGAAGGAGTGTAGAGGATAGTTTGGGTTGATTAAGTCTAATGGTGAAAGTGCACACCCACCCATGGCCAAGAGGCCATATCCAATGGCCGTAGCTGAATTGAAAGAACTCAAGAAGCAGTTAGAGGAGCAACTGCAGAAAGGATTCATCCGCCCAAGTTCATCACCTTGGGGAGCACCCATTCTGTTCGTAGAGAAAAAGGATAGCACTCAAAGGCTAGTCACCGATTATCGAGCAATCAACGAGGTGACGATCAAGAACAAGTACCCGCTACCGAAAATTAACGAGCTTTTCGACCAGCTAGAGGGTGCTTCGGTATTCTCTAAGATCGATTTGCGATCAGGATACTTTCAAATGAAAGTAAGAGAACTAGATATACCAAAAACTGCCTTCACTACTAGATATGGATTATATGAGTACACCGTAATGCCGTTTGGTTTAACCAACGCACCGGCATACTTCATGAACATGATGAACAAAGTGTTTATGGACTTTTCGGATAAGTTTGTTGTGGTGTTCATTGATGACATCCTGATTTACTCCAAAAGTCAGGAGGAACATGAAGAACACTTGCACATGATATTACAAAGACTTAGAGAACATAAGCTGTATGCCAAATTTAGCAAGTGTGAATTCTGGCTAGAAGAAGTTGGTTTTCTAGGACACGTTGTGTCGAAAAATGGAATAGCAGTAGACCCAGAAAAGGTGTCAGCAGTGACAAAATGGGAAGTACCCAAGAATGTGGCAGACATCCGTAGTTTCCTTGGACTGGCAGGTTATTATAGAAGATTTATTGAGAACTTCTACAAACTTGCCAAACCATTGACTTCACTACTGAAAAAGGAAGTCAAATTCAAGTGGACTGAAGAATGTGAAATAAGTTTCCAGGAACTGAAGAAACGGCTGGTGTCAGCACCTGTTTTATGTTTGCCAGATATAGAGAAGGAATTCCAAGTATATTATGATGCCTCGCACCATGGACTAGGAAGTGTCCTAATGCAAGAAGGGAAAGTGGTTTCATATGCTTCTAGACAGCTTAAGAAACATGAGGTCAACTATCCCACTCACGATCTGGAGTTAGCATCAGTAGTGGATGCGTTAAAGACATGGAGACCCTATCTTTTGGGAAAGCGTTGTGAAGTATTCACGGATCACAAGAGACTGAAATATATTTTCACCCAGAAGGAATTGAATATGAGGCAAAGAAGATGGCTGGAACTCATTAAGGACTATGATATGAGTCTGCAATATCACCCAGGAAAGGCTAATGTGGTGGCTGACGCTTTGAGCCGTAAGTCCATGTAAATGGACTGACAGCGGGAGAATTGCCCGAGGATTTAAGTAGAGCATTTAAGGACCAGATTAGAGGTAGTACCCGAAGGATTCCTCGCTACACTGTACGTACAACCGTTGTTAATGGATAAGATTCGGGAAGGCCAGAAGGGAGACAAAATAATGGATGAAATCAAGGTCAACCTGAGCGAAGGAAAGGCCAAGGGTTTTCGAATGGATGAGCAAGGCACCTTGTGGTTTGAGAAACGCATCTGCGTGCCGCAAGATGAGGATCTTAGAAAGTTGATTCTGCAAAAAGCGCATAACTCGCCTTATTCCATACACCCGGGAAACACCAAGATGTACATGGATGTAAAGGAAAGATTTTGGTGGAATAACCTGAAGAGAGACATCGCGGAATTTATAGCTAAGTGCGATGTATGTAGTCGAGTAAAGGCGGAGCATCAGAAGCCAGCAGGATTGTTGCAACCTTTACCTATACCGGATTGGAAATGGGAACAGATAGGTATGGATTTCATTACTGGGTTACCGCGTACCAGATCGGGATATGATTCGATCTGGGTAATAGTGGATCGTTTGACAAAGGTGGCCCATTTTGTGCCAGTAAAGACTACCTACTCAAGTGCTAAGTTGGCAGAGATTTACATGAGGAGAATTGTATGCCTTCATGGTATTCCCCAGAGGATTGTGTCTGACAGAGGTACCCAGTTTACCTCGCATTTCTGGTAACAATTACATGAATCATTGGGTACGAGATTAGAGTTCAGTACAGCATTTCATCCACAAACGGATGGACAGACGGAAAGAGTAAACCAAATTTTAGAAGATATGCTGAGGGCATGTGCTTTGGACTACAAGTCTAGTTTGGATGATAATTTGCCATACGCAGAATTTTCCTATAACAACAGCTACCAAGCAAGTATAGAGATGTCGCCGTTTGAGGCACTTTATGGTAGGAAATGCACCACACCACTACTCTGGAACGGTGTGGGAGAGCGAAGTTTATTTGGACCTGATATAATCCAGGAAGCTGAAGAGAAGGTTCGAATAATCAAGGACAGATTGAAGATCGCGCAGTCCAGGCAGAAAAGCTATGCAGATTCCAAAAGGAGAGAAATCACATATGAGATAGGTGACAGGGCTTATTTAAGAGTGTCACCAATGCGTGGTGTGAAGAGGTTTGGGATCAAGGGTAAACTTGCACCTCGATTCATCGGCCCCTTTAAGATTCTTTCCCGCAAGGGAGAAGTAGCATATGAGTTAGAATTACCGGAAGTTCTGTCAGCAGTTCACAATGTCTTCCATGTGAGCCAATTGAAGAAGTGTCACCCAGGGATGACAGAAACCCCACTACGGGATGCAGTGCCATTAGAAGAAGTTCAGTTGGAAAGTGACCTGACGTATGAAGAGAAGCCAATCAAAATCTTGGAGATGGCAGAAAGGATCACACGAACCAAGACTATCAAATTTTGTAAGGTCTAGTGGAACCACCATACCGAAGAAGAAGCGACTTGGGAACGGGAGGATGATCTTCGGGAAGAACACCCACATCTTTTTGAAGGCCAAACCGAATCTCGAGGACGAGATTCATCTTAAGGGGGTTAGGTTTGTAACATCCCAATTTTGCTAAAATTTAAAACTTTGCATTCATAATTCATTCATCATATAGGATTAACTTTTAATCACATAAATACTAAATAAAAATTCAGTTATGAGTTTAAATATTATTTAATCCCATTAAGTGTTTATTTAAACTTACTTAATAAATATAATTTTTCCAAATTATATAATGGGTAAGTGTATTATTAAAAATTGCTAATTTAATTAACCTTTCCAAAATATATTTTTATGAATTTTTCTGAAAAGTTTTGAATAGGTTTAAAAATCATTTAGTAAATCAGATTTGAAAAACAGTTTTTATTTAATTTTAAAAGAATTGTTTCCGGGCCGGCCCAGACGCTCCACCGCGCACGCGTTCGATAACAGCCCATCGGCCCGCTCCCGCGCGCGCGTCGCTCCCCTCTCGCTGACAGGTGGGTCCCACCTGTCAGCCGTCTTCCACCTCCGTCCGGAGATCACGCCGGAGATGGAGACAGAGTCCGAGCCGTTTCCGGCCGTTTCCCGCCGCGTCTAGCGCCCCTGCCCCCTCCTATTTATACCCCTCGAGGCCGCCTCCGAACCCCCCCCCCCCCCAAAAAACCTACCTCTCCGCCGTCGGGCTGCTCGGAATCGAGCTCGCCGTCGCCGCCATTGCCGCCGGACTTCTTCGCGAGTGCGGTAAGCTCCGAGCTCCTCGAGCGCCACCGAGGCTCCCCCTCGCTTCCCCATTCCCTTGCGCACCCGTTGAGCCCCCTCGCTCGTTCTATTTCGCAGCCGAACGCCGAAACCGTCTTCGACCCGAGGCCGTCGCCGCCGTCCTCGACTCCGACGAGCAAAGGAGAGGTTTTCGGACGCCGCCGTCGCGCCATCGACCTCGCCATCTCCTCTGCATCATTTTGGTAAGACCCATTCTTCTCGGGGCCTCGTTTTAACGCCGGAAACGTCGAGGCCGACGCGCCGCCTCCGCGGACGCCATCGCCGGCGAGCATTTCCGGCGACCCGCGCGCCGCTCGGTCCGGCCGGACGTCCCACGCCGTTGGATCTAGATCCAACGGATCTAGATTCAAACGATCCCGTGCGTCCGATCTCATTTAAATCGGACGACTCTCGTCCACGATCCGCGCGAACCGTTTTCGTCCAATAGGATCGCGCCACGTAGCCCCCCTGATTTTCTTTTTCGCAGGAATTTTATAAATAAAACAGAAAAATATGCAAAACTTAGAAAATTCATAACTTATGTTCTGTAAGTCCAAATTCAATGAACTTTATATCAACGGATAGCCCTGCTAGAGTAGTTTAATTCTACATCATTTGTTTTTGCTTGTGTTAAATAATAATTCATGAGATCATCCGAGGAGTAATTCGGCTATTAAATCCATAACTTAAATAATAAAAATGTTTTACAAATAAACTCAATTGTTTTAGGTTTAGGTTAACAACATCTGCCCAGGAATATTAATATATGTCTTAATTGAAAACTTTCTTAGAACAATAAAAGTTGTAATGTTATAATCTAAGTTTTGGTTATTTTGTTTTCAATTAATAAATTGTTAAGTGAATTGAGAAATTCCTAGAAATTGCATCTCATGCATTTAATGCCAGAGAATATAAATCATGGATAAGTGTGTCTAATTCTACACATGGCATACCATGCATGCATACATCTTTTATTTGGTGTGTGAGATTTTTGTGGATATTTATTTGTATGTATTGCTTGTGCTAGATTGTGAAGGAGAGGAAGGACCTGCTTGTGATTGCTATGCTTGTTGTGCCTGCCCCTCCTGCTGCCAAGGCAAGTGACTTCATAAAACACCTACTATTTTAGTCTATTGCATATCTAGTGTTTTCAAACAGTATTTGCAAAAGTAGTATGCATGATAGGTTTTGGGAGATTGTAGTATGCTATGCAAACCTTTTAGGTTTCCCCTTAGAAATTCCAGATTAGACCCCTATTATTATTTAGTGGAAGCAACTGCTGCAAAAATGATTGTTTTATGGTTGATGTGATAAATATAAATTTCCACTTAATTAATTTAACGCCTGCGTGGATTGGGTCGATCGAGGAGGTTTCAAGTTGAGTGGCTTCTCAGGGCCATGTATCATGGTTGTCTTCACCCAGGGTAGTTTCTACTTACCTGGGGCCATGATATGTGGTGTTAACCTGAGTTGCTCACTTGTGGTAGGCCACCCAGGGCTATGAGATTTAAGTTTACACTGAGTCTAGTTGCTTATCGTGCAACCATTGGTCAATATGGGCTCTGTCTTGATGGAGTAAGTTGATGTGGACCTGGGTCAAGAGATTGATGGTGGTAGAGTTGATAGGATGGTGGTAATCTCTTAGTATGACCATGGAAAAGCAACTTCTGAAAAGTCTCGTATTGATCTTCTCCTTTTCCTTCTCACTAAAGGAGTGTAGAGGATAGTTTGGGTTGATTAAGTCTAATGGTGAAAGTGCACACCCTCTCGAGAGTTAAAACCTAAGATCTTAGCCGTGTCCCCGGCATCGGACAATTTGAGTAACTACACAAGGCTGTGTTCTGAAAATCTCCTCATCTCAAATTTCTAAATAAAACTTTGTTGGATGAACATGGGTAGGAGACATGGACTTGTCTCGAGAATTTGTCTCTGAAGGAGAAGATTTTGATTTAAGAAAATTGTTTATCAAAAGTAGGAGAAAATTTGCTTTGCGCAATAGCCTTGAGCTCCACCAGCCAAAATAAGCATATAGTTATAGCTTAATAGAACATTAGGAATTAAAGTCACTTGCCACCACAATTCAATTGTGCTGACCCTTTATAGCTGGGCTGCAACTAAACCTTGCAGAATGTCCGAATGAGGAGTAAGGGGGTCGTCTTCGAGCTACAACCAACATGATTTGCCAGTGGCTTCATGGAGAAGATGTAGCTCCATGCTACCTTTAGGATTGCGTTTGAACTCTGAAATAAAGTGTGAACTATTTATTCAGCTAGCATTTCCGCTATGCTAAGTTGTAAGGATATTTGTTTTTGGATCATTCGTCTCGTTCTGTAATAAATTATGACATTGTACTGTGATATTACATCTTTTTTGGAGAATGTGAGACTTATGTGATCCAAGTCTTTACATTATTCATTGTGCCATTGCTTTCATAAGCATGGGCACTACAGACGTGCAACGTCTAGCCGGATCGGCAGCGGCCGTCAGTCGTTTCATAAGCCGCCTAGGGGAAAAGGCAATGCCTCTCTACCGGCTATTGAAGAAATCTGACAACTTTGAGTGGACAGCAGAGGCAGACGCAGCCTTACAACAACTTAAGGAGGCCCTCATATCCGCTCTGATATTGGCGGCACCTCGATCACAGGAACCAATGCTGCTATACATCGCGGCAACAAGAGTTGTTGTCAGCGTTGTCTTGGCTGTGGAAAGAAAGGAGAATGAAGCCGCGACGTATGAGCAACGACCGGTCTACTTCATCAGTGAAGTATTCTCCGCCTCCAAGCAGAGGTATCCGCAGTACCAAAAGCTGGCTTATGGTGTATTCTTCGCCGCCAGAAAGCTTAGGCATTATTTCCAGGAGCACACAGTGACAGTAGTCAGCAAGGCACCGTTGGGAGACATAATCAACAATGCAGAGGCAACAGGTCGAGTTGCCAAATGGGGCATCGAACTTGCCGCCTTTGATATAGTCTATAAGCCACGGACCGCCATTAAGTCTCAAGCGCTTGCAGATTTTGTCGCCGACTGGACAGAAGCCATGGAGGAAACGACACTCCCCGAATCAGAATATTGGGTCATGCACTTTGACGGATCAAAGATGCTCAAAGGGTCGGGGGCTGGAGTCGTTCTACGCACGCCTAAAGGGGACAAGCTTAGCTACGTGTTGCAAATCCACTTCACAGCAACCAACAATGTTGCCGAATACGAAGCTTTGCTTCATGGGTTACACGTGCCAAACGACCTCGGCGTCAAAAGAATCCTCTGTTATGGCGACTCAGATTTGGTCGCGCAGCAAGTAAGCGGAACATGGGATGCGAGAAGCGCAACAATGGCGGCATATAGAGCCAAAGTTGACGAATTCGCAAAAAACTTCGCGGGCTACGAAGTCCGGCATATTCCAAGAGCTGAGAACGAGGCGGTAGACACACTTGCCAGACTAGGGTCAGAGCGCAAAAAGGTACCAAAAGATATTTTCCTGGAACATTTGCACAAGCCATCCATTAAAGGCGCCGATTTGATGGACCCCGATGCAGAAGAACCGGTAGAAGCGGCAAGTCTCGCTGTCTACTCGATACAGCCGGATTGGACTGTCCCATATCTCGATTTTCTAATCGACATCAAGTTGCCGGAGGACGATGAGGTGCTAAAAAGGCATATCATAAGGCGAGCCAAGGCATTCACGGTAATAAAAGGCGAGCTATATAAGCGAAGCACATGCGGCATCTATCAGCGGTGCATACAGCCAGAAGAGGGCCAGGAAATTCTGAAAGACATACATATTGGCACCTGCGGGCATCACGCTTCCGCCAGGTCCATCGTGTCCAAAGCTTTCCGCCAAGGTTTCTACTGGCTTACCGCTAAAGAAGACGCCGAGAACATCGTAAAAACATGCAAAGGCTGCCAGTTGTACGCTCGTCAACCTCACTTACCGGCACAAGAACTCAGGACAATCTCAATCACTTGGCCGTTCGCGGTCTGGGGTTTAGACATGGTGGGTCCCTTCAAGAAGGCGAGTGGTGGGTATACCCACCTATTGGTCGCTGTCGACAAGTTCACCAAATGGGTCGAGGCTAAGCCGATCAGCAAACTTGACGCACGAACAACCACCAATTTCCTTTGGGTAATTATCTCTCGGTTTGGAGTTCCACACAGCATTATCACTGATAATGGCAGCAACCTATCTCAAGGCGACATAGAAGAATAATGCAGTGATCTGGGTATCCGGCTTGATTTGGCATCCGTGTCACACCCTCAATCCAATGGACAAGTAGACCGTACAAACGGCCTAGTCTTATAAGGACTAAAGCCTCGTCTCGAAGCTCCATTACACAAGGCAGCCGGCGCTTGGGCAGATGAGTTACAGTCCGTACTATGGAGTTTGCGCACAACGCCAAAAAGGTCTACCGGCTACACTCATTTCTTCTTAGTATATGGCGCTGAGGCGGTGCTACCTACCGACATGAAATACGATTCCCCAAGAGTTCAAGCCTACATCGAGCAAGACGTTGAAGGTGCAAGACAGGATAGACTAGACCTGCTAGACGAAGAAAGAGACGTCGCTCTACATCGCTCCGCCTTGTACCAGCAACAACTTCGCCGCTATCATAGCCGGATAGTGCGGAAGCGAAGCTTCAGAACAGGTGACCTGGTTCTCCGCCTAATTCAAGACAGAAAAGGCTTGCACAAGTTATCCCCGCCATGGGAAGGACCGTTTATAGTCACAAAGGCGCTGCTCAATGGTTCCTACTACCTGGCCGACACCCGCGACGAAGAAGAAAAGAAGAGGCGCAAGAAGGCGGCAGGAAAAAGGGGAACCAAGCGCAAAAGAGGCATTGACGATCCGTTCGAACAAACAAGACGGCCTTGGAATATTGAGCAGCTACGTCCTTTCTACACTTATCAATTTATAATTGTAATAAGTTATATATGATTATGAAATAAAAGTATGTGGTTCCTCATCTGTGTTGAGAAGCATGCCATCTTTTGTCTTTTCTTGCAATCATATTTCCCCTATGTATCTAAGTTACCTATTTTTCTAGCTCGGTGCAAAGGTTCAAACTGGTAGATACTTGCAGCTTTCGAGCCAACCTAAAGCAAAAATAAACTTTTTGCGCCGCCTAATTCCTTTACCTCTGATTACTTATATGTGGTTCGCCTAGTAGTATGTCTTTGACACCAACATGTTGGCTTTGGTTTCTGATCCTAAACGCATGGCTTAGCCCTGGTTGTTTCAGCTAAAGTTACCGGCTGAGGTTCGTCAACATACAAAAATTCAAACATATAGGTCAGGGTAAAATTAAGGCGGGCCATATAAATAAGGCAAAATAAAACTTGTCAGCTAGTTTCCCGCCTAGCAGAGCAACAACAAAAGTAAGTACATATATTACAAGTCAAAGTTGCATTGTTTCAGGGGCTGGAAAATCATGTCAGAAGGAGGCAAGGAAAGGAAACTACGGCTCGGGGGGGGGGGGGCGTCTACATCAGGCTTGGGGGCTGACAACTTCAGCCCCAGAACTGTCACTCCCCTCCGCCTTGGCCATGCCGGCAGCTCCAGCTTCCCCTGCGGTAGGCACAGGATGGCGCCGGTAGAAGATCGAAGTATCCACCATGTCGGCCACACGTGTGGCATAGCCGGCAACGCTGTCCAGAACAGCGGCCGGCTCGACCTCGCTGCCGTCTTCATATGTAGACGGCATGCCTTCGGTGACGGCTTCTATCTCCGCCTCTGGGTAGTGCGCCATGAATAGTCCAAGCGCAGTCTTGGCACCACCCCGCACCGCCGACTTCAGCGAGCTCTTGTGTAGCTTGGTAGCCTGCTCCAACATATTGGGCACATCGCTGAATTCGGTCGGTTCCTGGCTGCCAGAGGAGATGAAGAACTTGGTGGCAAACCGCTTGGACGCTGCCAAAGTCTCGGTGATCAGCTCGCATAGACGCGTGTAACATCCAAATTTCGCAAAAATTTAAAACTTTCCATTCATACATCTTTCATCATATAGGCTTAACTTTTAATCACATAAGCACTAAATGAAATTTCAATTATGAGTTTAAATAATGTTATCCCATTAAGTGTTTATTTAAACTTACTTAATAAATATATTTTTTCCAAATTATATAATGGGTAAGTTTATTATTAAAAATTGCTAATTTAAATAACCTTTCCAAAATATATTTTTATGAATTTTTCTGAAATGTTTTGAATAGGTTTAAAAATCATTTAGTAAATCAGATTTGAAAACAGTTTTTATTTAATTTTATTTAAAAGAATATGTTTCCGGGCCAGCCTAGACGCTATCCGCCACACGCGCGTAAGATAGCAGCCCATCGGCCCGCTTCAGCGCGCGCCTCTCCCCTCTCTCGCTGACAGGTGGGCCCCACCTGTCAGCCGTCTTCCACCTCCGTCCGGAGATCGCGCCGGAGAAGGAGTCCGCGTCCGAGCCGTTTTCGGCCTTTTCTCGCCGCGTCTAGCGCCCCTGCCCCCTCCTATATATTCTCCTCGAGGCCGCCTCCGAAAACCCCCCCAAACCCTACCTCTCCGCCGCCGGGCTGCTCGGAATCGAGACTGCCGCCGCCGCCATTGCCGCCGGGCATTTTGCACGATTTCGGTAAAACCGAGCACCTCGAGCGCCCCCGCTCTCTTCCCGTCACCTCCCCATCTACTTGCGCACACGTTGAGCCCCCTCGCTGGTTTTCTTTCGCAGCCGAACGCCGAAACCGTCCTCGACCCGAGGCCGTCGCCGCCGTCCACGACTCCGACGAGGAAAGGAGAGGGTTACCGACGCCGCCGCCGCGCCATCGACTTCGTCTCCTCCTCCGCTTCATTTTGGTAAGGACCGCGCCTCCCGGAGCTTCGTTTTAACGCCGGAAACGTCGAGGCCGACGCGCCGCCGCGGGCGTCATCGCCGGCGAGCATTCCGGCGACCCGCGCGCCGCTCGGTTCGGCCGGGCATCCTAAGCCGTTGGATCTAGATCCAACGGATCTAGATCAAAACGTTCCCGCGCGTCCGATTTCATTTAAATCGGACGGCCCTCGTCCACGATCCGCGCGAACCGTTTTCGTCCAATAGGATCGTGCCACGTATCCCTCTTATTTTCTTTTTTCGCAGGAATTTCTCAAATAAAACAGAAAAATATGCAAACTTAGAAAATTCATAACTTATGTTCTGTAAGTCCAAATTCAATGAATTTTATATCCACGGATAGCCCTGCTAGAGTAGTTTAATTCTACATCATTTGTTTTTGCTTTTGATAAATAAGAATTCATAAGATCATCCGAGGAGTAATTCGGCTATTAAATCCATAACTTAAATAATAAAAATATTTTACAAATAAACTCAACTGTTTTAGGTTTAGGTTATTAACCTCTGCCCAGTAATATTAATATGTGTCTTATTTGAAAACTTTCTTAGAACAATAAAAGTTGTAATTGTAAAATCTAAGTTTTGCTATATTGTTTTCAATTATTAAATTATTAAGTGAAATGAGAAATTCCTAGAATTTGCATCTCATGCATTTAATAGCAGAGAATATAAATTATTGATAAGTGTGTATAATTCTACACATGGCATATCATGCATGCATACATCTTTTATTTGGTGTGGTGAGATATCGTGTGGATATTTCTTTGTATGTATTGCTTGTGCTAGATTGTGAAGGAGAGGAAGGACTTGCGTGTGATTGTTATTCTTGTTGTGCCTGCCCCTCCTGCTGCCAAGGCAAGTGACTTCATAAAACACCTACTATTTTATTCTATTGCATACCTAGTGTTTTAAGCAGTATTTGCAAAAGTAGTATGCATGATAGGTTTCTGGGAGATTTGTAGCATGCTATGCAAACATGTTAGGTTACCCCTTAGAAATTCCAGTTAGGCCCCTATTATAATTTAGTGGAAGTACCTGCTGCAAAAATGATTGTTTTATGGTTGATGTGATAAATGAAAATTTCCACTAAATTAATTTAACGCCTGGGTGGATTGGGTCGATCGAGGAGGTTTCAAGTTGAGTGGCTTCTCAGGGCCAAGTCTCATGGTTGTCTTCGCCCAAGATAGTTTCCACTTACTTGGGGCCATGATATGCGGTGTTAACCTGAGTTGCTCACTTGTGGTAGGCCACCCAGGGCTATGAGATTTAAGTTTACACTGAGTCTAGTTGCTTACCGTGCAACCATTGGTCAATATGGGCTCTGTCTTGATGGAGTAAGTTGATGTGGACCTGGGTCAAGAAATTGATGGTGGTAGAGTTGATAGGATGGTGGTAATCTCTTAGTATGATCATGGGAAAGCAACTTCTGAAAAGTCTCGTCTTGATCTTCTCCTTTTCCTTCTCACTAAAGGAGTGTAGGGGATAGTTTGGGTTGATTGAGTCTATGTAACATCCCAAATTTTGCAAAAAAATTTAAAACTTGCATTTAAGCATCATGCATCATTGAGCATAAGAATACCTCACAAAAATATTAAATAAAACTTCAAATCTAAATATAAATAATCTACAAATTCCATAAAGTGTTTATTTAAAACTCCATTAATAAATAAAATTTTACCAATTTATATATGGGCAAGAATAATGTTAAAAAGTTCCATTTTCAATAACCTTTCCAAAACATATTTTTATGAATTTTTCTGAAATGTTTTGAATAGATTTAAAAATCATTTTTGAAATCAGTAATTAAAAACAGAAAAGGGTTTTAAATAAAAATATTCGAATTTCGGAGCGAGTGGGCCGTGGCCCGTAACTATCTGCCGCGCGCGCGTAGCCGAGCAGCCCGCCAGCGGCCCAGCGCCCCGCGCGCTCGCTCGCAGTTGCTGACAGGTGGGACCCACCTGTCATCTCCCCCGCGGAGCCGTTCGTCCCCAAATCACGCCCACGTCTCCGACCGAAACGCCCGATTTGATTTCGTTTGAATACGGCGAATTACTGCTCCATTTACCTCGCGGTTTTCCCCTACTAAAAGCCCCCGAGCTCCTCCGTGTTTTGCCCCAAACCACTCCTCCAAAGAGCCCCTGGGCTGGCCGCTAGAGACCCCGCTCTTCCGCCGTCGCCGTCGGTGAGAACCTCGCCGTGCGCGCAACCCTAACCACCCCGTGCCGTATCGTTGCTTCCTCTCGCTTTAACTTTTCCTTGCGGAGCTTCTTGACACGGTTTTGAACTCCTTCCCGCAGCGCATCACCGTGTCCGTGCTCGCCGAGGAGAACCGCCGCCTCGTGCTACTCCGGCGAGCGATTTCGCGAGGAGGAATTCACACCGGAGACCGCCACCTCGCCACCGTCCCCGCATCGACCTTCTCCACGTTTCGGTAAGAACCATCCATCCCGTAGGTCCCTAGGATGCGAGCGCGTGCAATGCCGGCTGTGGCGCCGCCGCGGTCGGGAGTTTTTCCGGCGAACCGCGCCGCCCGCGCGTGGTCTCCGTTTTCGGACCGTTGGATCTAGATCCAACGAATCTAGATCTATTTAATCCCGAGCGCTCGTTATAAATTGAATAATTATCAGAGGAGTATTTCGGACATTAAAATAATAACTTAAATAATAAAAATTATTTAGAAATAAATGTAATTGTTTTAAGATTGTATAACTTCCCTCTGTCCAGCAATATTAATAAATGTCCAAATTAAAGATGTCATAAAAACAATAAAAGTTGTAGTTATGGAAATCAAAGTTTTACTATATCATTTCAAATTACTTAATAAATAAAATAAGAAATACCTAGACACTATAATTCAATTATTAATGACAGAAAATAAGAATTATTAATAAGTGTGTCTAATCATCATAGCATATCATTCATGCATACATGATTTTGTTTAGTGCTGTGATGATGTGGTGTTGGTATTTATGTTATTCATTGTTGTGCTAGATTGTGAAGAAGAGGAAGGACTTGCTTGTGATTGTTATTCTTGCTGTGCTTGTTCCTCCTGTTACCAAGGCAAGTGACATACATACAATATCCCATATTTTCTATATGCATAAGTAGTATGTTTTTGAGTAGTGTGCATGATAGGGATTTTGATTTATTTTATAATGCTAAGTTAGTTGGTATTTTACAAATATCCTAGTAGTATGTAGCTACCCTTTTCCCTAAGCAGCCATGAAAAGATTTTATTAGTTGCTTAGCCATGCTATAAAAATGTTGCTATGTTATGGAAATGTTCCTAAGTGTTAAAATCCAAAATGCACATCTAGGTGGAAATTGGTTGTTATGGTTTATGTTGAGTGGCTTTTGGGACTATGCTTGTGGTTGTCATCGCCTAGGATGAATGTCTATTCTACTTAGGGCCATGAGTATGGTGGTTCTTACCCAGAAGTACACTTGTGGACGGCCACCCAGGAAAAAATAGATTACCAAGTCCCTCCAAGTTTAGAAGCTTCCCGTGCAACCTTTTGACAATGGGCTCTGTCTAGAATGATTAAGTTGTGGGAGTGCAACCTGTCGGCTTGACAAGCAGATGTAGAGTTGATAGGTGGAACGGGTCTTGCTAGTATGGTTGCATTCTTCTTCTGAAAGTTCTTGTCTCAATTCTCTCCTTTCCATAATACACTCCGTGTGTATAGGATTTCTCGGACAAATTGAGTCTAAAGGTGAAAGTGCACAACCTCTGCAGAGTCGACAATCTGAGTTCTCAGCCGTGTCCCCGGATATGGACTACTTCGAGCAACTGGACAAGGATGGGCAGAAGAATCTCAACACTGTTTTCATAAAGTAAAATTTGACTAAGGAAAGAATTGTTGGTGCACTTGGGCTTTGTCCCACGGTGCCAAGTCTTCGAGAAATAAAAGTGTTTTACAAAATGATAGGAGAAAACTTGCTTTCTGCAAATAGCCTTCAACCCCACCAAGCCAAATATGCATATAGATGTTAGACTTGCCAGTATATTTATCCACCATAGTCACTTGCCAATACATCATTGTATTGACATCCTTCGGGGGCTGCATATTCCAATGTGCAGGAAATTCTGATGCTGAATAATTGGCTCGAGTCTACACCCAACATGACTGCCTGTGGCGCATGCTTGAAGATGAGGCTCAATGTTATTTTTGCTTTCGCTGTGAACTCTGAACTTTAGCTAGCCTTCATGGCTATGCAATTTGTAATAAAGCCATTTTGGCTATTATTTTTGGATCTCGTTGTAGTAATTTAATACTTATGCAATGATACTTTATATTTTTGTACTGTGGTGCTGGCAGTGATCCAGGGACTAGCACATAACACAGGCGTTCCAACTTTAATAAAAGTTGGGGTGCTACAAAATGGTATCGGAGCAAAGTGTTGCCTGTAGGTTCGAGCCCCTAGGATTGGTTAAGCCCTTTTTGGTCATAATGTTACCATCTTTGAAGTATGTTGGATTCTAACGGCATGGTGGGATGAAGCGGCCCGGGACAAACTTTACATGTCCACGTACATGAGATCTGTTCCACAATATAAGTGGCTGGCCGGGTGTCTGTCTCTCTCACTATAGTGAAAAATCCCATTTACGAAGAGTTGTTAATATCTGTTGATCACCTTAGGATTTCCCCTAAAGTTTTCCCCCTAAAAGTAATAATACACTCCATAACTAGTACTTCCTTACCTTATGCAATTCTTGTTCTAATTTCCTTTCTTCCTACCTAAAGGATGACGAGCTTTCACTTCACCACTGCGGAGGACTTCGAGAACACCCGTTTTGGCTGTTACCTCCTCGACATCGGCGAGAAGATAGGGTTACCACTACCCCAAATAAAAGGCTTCATTCTGAAGAAGTTTAACAAAGAGGGTTGCTGGGGATTAAAAGCAACACAACCAGGACATGGAGAGGAGTCCCCACTGGAGATCAAAATGGTTAGTGACTCCAAAGACAAAGGGCTCAATCTAGTCATGCAAGATTTGATTGGGCGCCTCTGTGGACGCTACAGCCTAGAGTTGAGGGGCCACTACTCCATTTTCTTTGGAAGAAGAAACGAAGATGGAGAACCTTACCTGTATGATGTCGGAGAAAGAGGCAAGGCAAAACCCCTTAGCCTTTATTTCCAGGAGCTGGAAATCCTTGTCACTGAACTATATGAAGATCGACGCACCGAGCTCCTGAAGAACGATGAGTTATGTGCCTTACTTAAGGAGAACGAAGAGAAGGTGAAGGTTCAGGAGGAAGTAACTAAGGCACAGGAAGAGAGATTCGCTGCACAAGAGGAGAAGTACAGGAGGCAAGAGAAAAGAGTTCAAGAGAAGAACAAGATCATCTGGGAACAAAAGGCAGAGCTCGAGAGCAATGAAGTCGAGTTCGAGGCTGATAGTGACTTGATAAAAAGGCTTCGTACTGAGAAGAGAGAGCTGCAAGAAAAGAATCTTGCCCTGGAGAAAGAAGTAAAGGAACTCAAGGATGTACTCGCCAATGAAGGAATCGAGATACAGGAAATTGAAGAGGAGGAAGAGGATATGGTCGAGTAGTTAGTTAGTGAGACTACCATTTATCATACACCACAATGTCTTGATATTGTATTGACCTACCAACTTGTGGTAAGGCAGTACCATCCCTTGTATCCACGGAACCTCGCGAGTGGTTTTCCAAACTTTTATATCGTTTTCCTAAAACCAAAGGTTTTGAACTGTTTGCTGATTGTTTTATGAGTGGTGTGTTGATTGATGGTGTGCTTGACTGGTTTGTTTTGTGCATGGGAAAGGTTTCTCCTTATAGATCTATCTATCTTTTACTCATCCATGCAAAAACCCCACAGATGCCTCCACGTCGTGATCCCGACAACAGCGAAACTATGCAACAGCTGATGGCAGCTCAAGCCCAACTGATGACCATGATGACCCAGTTCATTGCAGCAACCAACAACAACAACAACAATAACAACCATCCACCACCACCACCACCTCCGGTGGACAGACTTGCAAGATTTCTCAGGCTTAGACCTAATAAGTTCTCCTCTGCTACTGAACCCATAGTGGCGGATGACTGGCTCCGTTCAGTCAACAAGGACTTAGTAACCTGTGAGTGTTCTGAGGCAGAAAAGGTGAGGTTCACTGCTCACTTATTGGAGGGACCTGCTGCCATGTGGTGGGAGACCTACCAAGTAACACATCCCTTGGATGGCATGACTTGGGATGCGTTCAAGGATGGTTTCCACAATGCTCACATCTCCTCTGGCATAATGAACCTGAAAAAGGAGGAGTTTCGTAGCTTGAGACAGGGAGGTAGAACTCTGAAGGAGTATATAGATGACTTCTGTACGCTATCAAGGTACGCACCAGAAGGCATCGACACCGATGCAAAAAGGAAGGACAAATTCCTAAATGGACTTCGGGGAGAATTAAAGATACCTCTGTCTGTGGCATATGCTCCTAACTATCAGATTCTGCTAGATCAGGCAATCACCCTGGACAATAACATCAGAAAAGAAGAGAATAGGAAGAGGAAGTTTGGTGCAAGTAAGGGTAACACTGAAGTGGCTCACAAGAAACCACACACCTCAGAAGTCAGTGGCCATAAACCCTGGAACTACTCCCACAATGGTAGTGGCCAAAAGTATCATGGCCATAACCAAAATGGAGGGTATAAAGGAAATAATGGTGGGTTCAAGGGAAACCATCACCCTGGCCATAATCATGGAAATCCTCGTCCTAACACTGAGGGAAAGAAGGACCTGTCTAATGTGACTTGCTTCAAGTGCAAGAAGACGGGACACTATGCTACTGATTGCCCAGAAAGAAAGGCCGATGAAAATTCCAAGCCCAATCCTTTTCAGAAGGGACAAGTAAATCACCTCAACGTGGAAGAAGTTCATGATGAACCTGACGCTGTGATTGGTAAGTTCCTGCTAAATTCTTTTCCAGCATTGGTCTTATTTGATACTGGAGCATCGCATTCATTCATATCAAGAGCTTTTGTAAACAAACATGGGCTAGCCGAGGAAAGCTTAGGAAAACCTATTAGAGTGAGTTCACCTGGGGGTGAGATGATAGTAAATTCAGGCTGTAGGCAGTTAGAATTAAGGATTGGAAAATATCTTTTTCCAGCAGACTTAGTCATCCTAGAAACCCAAGGTTTGGATGTTATTATTGGAATGGATTGGATGACCCGTTTTGAAGGAATCATAGACTGTGCAAACAGAGCTATCACCCTCACCACCCCAGAAAAACAAAAGATTTAATTCAGATCAACTTTCGAACTTAAGAAAGTTAGGCTAAATTCTCTTAAGGGGGTTAGCCTTGGTGATGTGCTGATTGTCCAAGAGTACCCAGATGTATTCCCAGAAAAATTACCGGGAATGCCGCCTGATAGAGATGTGGAATTTCTCATTGAACTAAAACCGGGTACCGGACCAATAGCCAAGAGACCTTACCCAATGGCCGTCGATGAACTAAAAGAACTCAAGAAGCAACTGGAGGAACACCTTTTGAAAGGATTTATCCGTCCAAGTTCTTCGCCTTGGGGAGCGCCAGTTCTTTTTGTCAAGAAGAAGGATCAAACCCAGAGATTAGTCACGGACTACAGAGATATAAATGAACACACCATTAAGAACAAGTATCCGTTACCCAAGATAAATGAATTATTTGATCAATTGAAAGGTGCATGTGTGTTTTCCAAGATTGATCTTCGATCAAGATATCTCCAAATGAAGGTTAGAGAGATGGATATACCAAAAACAACGTTTGTTACAAGATATGGTTCTTATGAGTATACAGTAATGCCATTTGGATTAACCAATGCTCCAGCTTATTTCATGAATATGATGAATAAAGTATTCATGGATTTTCTGGACAAGTTTGTGGTAGTGTTCATAGATGACATTCTGATCTACTCCGAGAGTCACCAAGAACATGAAGAGCATTTGCGCCTAGTATTGCAGAGACTACGTGAACATAAGTTATATGCCAAATTCAGCAAGTGTGAATTTTGGTTGGAACAAGTCGCATTCCTAGGACACATAGAATCCAAGGAGGGTATAGCAGTGGATCCTGAAAAGGTTTCAGCTGTAACCAATTGGGAACCACCAAAGAATGTTGGAGAATTACGAAGTTTTCTCGGTCTAGCAGGATACTACCGAAGATTTATAGAAAACTTTTCCAAAATCGCCAAGGCACTGATAGAATTATTAAAGAAGGAGAAGAAATTTGAGTGGACTGATGCATGCGAAGCCAGTTTTCAGGAATTAAAGACACGACTAGTTTCAGCCCCAGTTCTATGCTTACCCGATCTAGAGAAAGAATTCCAAGTATACTGTGATGCTTCACGCCAAGGCGTGGGAAGTGTGCTGATGCAAGAAGGCAGAGTGGCATCTTATGCCTCTAGACAGCTCAAGAAACATGAAACAAATTATCCCACCCATGATCTCGAGTTAGACTCAGTAGTACATGCCCTAAAAACTTGGAGACCCTACCTAATGGGTAAAAGATGTGAAGTGTTCACTGACCACAAAAGTTTGAAGTATATTTTCACACAGAAAGAATTGAACATGAGGCAGATAAGATGGTTAGAACTTATCAAGGATTATGACCTAAGTCTTCAATATCATCCTGGAAAAGCTAATGTAGTAGCTGATGCCCTGAGTCGTAAGATTTACTTGAATGGCCTCACGGCAGGAGAAATACCTGAGGATTTATGCAAGGCATTCAAGGACCTCCGATTGGAAGTGGTACCAGAAGGTTTTGTAGCTTCGTTGGTAGTACAACCAAATTTGATGGACAATATACGTGAAGCTCAGAAGGGAGACAAAGATATTGAAGAAATCAAAGCCAATTTGAGAGCAGGAAAAGCCAAGGGATTTCATGAAGATGAGCAAGGAACCCTGTGGTTTGAAAAACGTGTATGTGTGGCAAATGATCCTGATCTTAGGAAGTTAATTCTGCAAGAAGCCCATGAAACACCTTACTCCATTCATCCAGGAAATACCAAAATGTATATGGATGTGAAGGAGAGATTTTGGTGGAACAATCTGAAAAGAGAAATAGCAGAATATATAGCAAAATGCGATGTATGCAGTCGAGTAAAGGCTGAGCATCAGAAACCAGCAGGACTTTTGCAACCTTTGAAGGTACCGGACTGGAAGTGGGATTCTATTGGGATGGATTTCATCACCGGGTTACCAAGGACCAGATCAGGGTATGATTCTATTTGGGTTATTGTTTGTCGCTTAACCAAAATAGCTCACTTTATACCCGTGAAGACCACCTATACCAGCGCAAAGCTAGCTGATATTTACATGAAGAGGATTGTGTGTTTACACGGCGTCCCCAAGAGTATCGTGTCCGATAGAGGGACCCAGTTCACTTCCCATTTTTGGAAGCAGTTGCATGAGTCACTGGGAACTAGATTGGAGTTCAGTACTGCATTTCATCCGCAAACGGATGGTCAGACCGAAAGAGTAAACCAGATTCTAGAAGATATGTTAAGAGCGTGCGCGCTCGATTATGGGTCTAGTTGGGATGACAACCTACCCTATGCCGAGTTCTCTTACAATAACAGTTATCAAGCTAGCATCGAGATGGCACCATTTGAGGCCTTATATGGGAAGAAATGCACAACCCCATTGTTGTGGAGTGGTGTAGGAGAACGAAGTTTCTTTGGACCTGATATAATCCAAGAGGCTGAAGAGAAAGTCAGATTAATTAAGGATAGATTGAAGGTAGCACAGTCCCGCCAGAAAAGCTATGCGGATTTTAAACGTAGGGAAGTCGCCTACGAGGTGGGTGATAGAACCTATCTTAGAGTGTCGCCACTGAGGGGTGTGAAGAGGTTTGGAATTAAAGGAAAATTAGCACCTCGGTTTATTGGACCTTTTAAAATTCTGTCTCGTAAGGGTGAGGTGGCATATGAGTTAGAACTACCAGAAGCTCTATCTGCGGTTCATAATGTGTTCCATGTCAGTCAACTGAAGAAATGTCAACCCGAAATGATGGGAGTTCCTTTAAAGGATACTGTACCCCTCGAAGAAGTACAATTGGAAAGTGACTTGACCTACGAGGAGAAACCTATCAAGATATTGCAGACCGCAGAAAGAGTCACCCGTACCAAAACCATCAAGTTTTGTAAAGTCCAATGGGACCATCACACTGAGGAAGAAGCCACCTGGGAACGAGAGGACGACCTCCGAGAAGACCATCCACACCTATTTGCTAATCCTTCCGAAGCTCGAGGGCGAGCTTCCTCTTAAGGGTGTTAGTCTGTAACATCCCAAATTTTGCAAAAAAAATTAAAACTTGCATTTAAGCATCATGCATCATTGAGCATAAGAATACCTCAAAAAAATATTAAATAAAACTTCAAATCTAAATATAAATAATCTACAAATTCCATAAAGTGTTTATTTAAAACTCCATTAATAAATAAAATTTTACCAATTTATATATGGGCAAAAATAATGTTAAAAGGTTCCATTTTCAATAACCTTTCCAAAACATATTTTTATGAATTTTTCTGAAATGTTTTGAATAGATTTAAAAATCATTTTTGAAATCAGTAATTAAAAACAGAAATGGGTTTTAAATAAAAATATTCGAATTTCGAAGCGAGTGGGCCGTGGCCCGTAACTATCTGCCGCGCGCGCGTAGCCGAGCAGCCCGCCAGCGGCCCAGCGCCCCGCGCGCTCGCTCGCAGTCGCTGATAGGTGGGACCCACCTGTCATCTCCCCCGCGGAGCCGTTCGTCCCCAAATCACGCCCACGTCTCCGACCGAAACGCCCGATTTGATTTCGTTTGAATACGGCGAATTACTGCTCCATTTACCTCGCGGTTTTCCCCTACTAAAAGCCCCCGAGCTCCTCCGTGTTTTGCCCCAAACCACTCCTCCAAAGAGCCCCTGGGCTGGCCGCTAGAGACCCCGCTCTTCCGCCGTCGCCGTCGGTGAGAACCTCGCCGTGCGCGCAACCCTAACCACCCCGTGCCGTATCGTTGCTTCCTCTCGCTTTAACTTTTCCTTGCGGAGCTTCTTGACACGGTTTTGAACTCCTTCCCGCAGCGCATCACCGTGTCCGTGCTCGCCCGAGGAGAACCGCCGCCTCGTGCTACTCCGGCGAGCGATTTCGCGAGGAGGAATTCACGCCGGAGACCGCCACCTCGCCACCGTCCCCGCATCGACCTTCTCCACGTTTCGATAAGAACCATCCATCCCGTAGGTCCCTAGGATGCGAGCGCGTGCAATGCCGGCCGTGGCGCCGCCGCGGTCGGGAGTTTTTCTGGCGAACCGCGCCGCCCGCGCGTGGTCTCCGTTTTCGGACCGTTGGATCTAGATCCAACGGATCTAGATCTATTTAATCCCGAGCGCTCGTTATAAAGGAGATCGGACGGCCCACGCTGCCGATCCGCGCCGAAGCGGTATCGACCAATAGGATTGCGCCACGTAGCCCAGTCAATTTCTATTTCGCTGGAAATTTTATAAATAAAACAGAAAATAGATAAAACTTGCAAAATTCATAACTTTTGATCTGTAAGTTCAAATTTAATAAACTTTATGTCATTGGAAAGCTCTGTTCATGTAGTTTAATTTTACATCATTTGTTTTTCCCTTTGACAAATTATAAATTGAATAATTATCAGAGGAGTATTTCGGCCATTAAAATAATAACTTAAATAATAAAAATTATTTAGAAATAAATGTAATTGTTTTAAGATTGTATAATTTCCCTCTGTCCAGCAATATTAATAAATGTCCAAATTAAAGATGTCATAAAAACAATAAAAGTTGTAGTTATGGAAATCAAAGTTTTACTATATCATTTCAAATTACTTAATAAATTAAATAAGAAATACCTAGACACTATAATTCAATTATTAATGACAGAAAATAAGAATTATTAATAAGTGTGTCTAATCATCATAGCATATCATTCATGCATACATGATTTTGTTTAGTGCTGTGGTGATATGGTGTTGGTATTTATGTTATTCATTGTTGTGCTAGATTGTGAAGAAGAGGAAGGACTTGCTTGTGATTGTTATTCTTGCTGTGCTTGTTCCTCCTGTTACCAAGGCAAGTGACATACATACAATATCCCATATTTTCTATATGCATAAGTAGTATGTTTTTGAGTAGTGTGCATGATAGGTATTTTGATTTATTTTATAATGCTAAGTTAGTTGGTATTTTACAAATATCCTAGTAGTATGTAGCTACCCTTTTCCCTAAGCAGCCATGAAAAGATTTTATTAGTTGCTTAGCCATGCTATAAAAATGTTGCTATGTTATGGAAATGTTCCTAAGTATTAAAATCTAAAATGCACATCTGGGTGGAAATTGGTTGTTATGGTTTATGTTGAGTGGCTTTTGGGACTATGCTTGTGGTTGTCATCGCCTAGGATGAATGTCTATTCTACTTAGGGCCATGAGTATGGTGGTTGTTACCCAGAAGTACACTTGTGGACGGCCACCCAGGAACAAAGAGATTACCAAGTCCCTCCAAGTTTAGAAGCTTCCCGTGCAACCTTTTGACAATGGGCTCTGTCTAGAATGATTAAGTTGTGGGAGTGCAACCTGTCGGCTTGACAAGCAGATGTAGAGTTGATAGGTGGAACGGGTCTTGCTAGTATGGTTGCATTCTTCTTCTGAAAGTTCTTGTCTCAATTCTCTCCTTTCCATAATACACTCCGTGTGTATAGGATTTCTCGGACAAATTGAGTCTAAAGGTGAAAGTGCACAACCTCTGCAGAGTCGACAATCTGAGTTCTCAGCCGTGTCCCCGGATATGGACTACTTCGAGCAACTGGACAAGGATGGGCAGAAGAATCTCAACATTGTTTTCATAAAGTAAAATTTGACTAAGGAAAGAATTATTGGTGCACTTGGGCTTTGTCCCACAGTGCCAAGTCTTCGAGAAATAAAAGTGTTTTACAAAATGATAGGAGAAAACTTGCTTTCTGCAAATAGCCTTCAACCCCACCAAGCCAAATATGCATATAGATGTTAGACTTGCCAGTATATTTATCCACCATAGTCACTTGCCAATACATCATTGTATTGACCTCCTTCGGGGGCTGCATATTCCAATGTGCAGGAAATTCTGATGCTGAATGATTGGCTCGAGTCTACACCCAACATGACTGCCTGTGGCGCATGCTTGAAGATGAGGCTCAATGTTATTTTTGCTTTCGCTGTGAACTCTGAACTTTAGCTAGCCTTCATGGCTATGCAATTTGTAATAAAGCCATTTTGGCTATTATTTTTGGATCTCGTTGTAGTAATTTAATACTTATGCAATGATACTTTATATTTTTGTACCGTGGTGCTGGCAGTGATCCAGGGACTAGCACATAACACAAGCGTTCCAACTTTAATAAAAGTTGGGGTGCTACAGTCTAATGGTGAAAGTGCACACACTCTCGAGAGTTAAAACCTAAGATCTTAGCCGTGTCCCCGGCATCGGACAATTTGAGTAACTACACAAGGCTGTGTTCTGAAAATCTCTTCATCCCAATTTCTTAATAAAACTTTGATGGATGGATATGGGTAGGGGACATGGACTTGTCCCGAGATGTCTCTTAAAGAGAAGATATTGAATTCAAAAAGTTGTTTATCAAAAGTAGGAGAAAACTTGCTTTGCGCAATAGCCTTGAGCTCCACCAGCCAAATAAGCATATAGATATAGCTTAGTTGAACATTAGAAATTAAAGTCACTTGCCACCACAATTCAATTGTGCTGACCCTTTATAGCTGGGCTTCAACTAAAACTTGCAGAATGTCCGAATGAGGAGTAAGGGGGTCGTCTTCGAGCTACAACCAACATGATCTGCCAGTGGCTTCATGGAGATGCCGTAGCTCCATGCTATCTTTGGTTTTGCGTTTGAACTCTAAAATAAAGTGTGAACTATTTATTCAGCTAGCGCTTTCAGCTATGCAAAATTGAAAGGATTTTCTGTTTTTGGATCATTCGTCTCGTTTTGTAATAGATTATGACATCATACTGTGATATTACATCTTATTGGAAATTGCGAGACTTATGTGATCCAAGTCTTCCGCACTATTCATAAGTGCCATTGCTTTCTTAAGCAAGGGCACTACAGATGGTATCAGAGCACGAATGTTGCCTGTAGGCTCGAAACCCCTAGGATTGGATACAAACCTAAAGTAAATATTTTTAAAATCAATAAGATTCGAAATATAAGAAAATTTGTCAGACTTCTTTCCTTATAAGATTTTTCCATACCTTCTACATTCTTAATTTATGTTTTCATCTCATTAATTCTTACTCCTTCAAAAAAAAATGTAGATGAAGAACTTCACTCGAGAGATATCCCAGCAGAAAGGAGACCACCAGTTATCCTTACCTTACGAGTATTTCTCCTTATCTCACCGAAGTTGTATTGACCTACCAAATTGTGGTGAGGCAGTACTTTGAAAACCAGGTCCTAGCTTGGTACTCAAAATCTCAAAAATTTCGAATTTATAAAATACTTCAAGTGTTTCTGTGTAATGTGTTGTTGTGCATGGGTATATTTCCCCCTGTAGTCTCTTTCTATCTCTACTTACCTATGCTTACACCATACAGATGCCTCCACGTCGTGATCCTGACAACAACAATGCCAACGAAATGATGCAACAAATGATGGCAGCCCAGACGCAGTTGATGACCATGATGGCTCAGTTCATGGCAAACCAAAACAATCCACCACCACCACCACCGCCGCCACCACCACCCCCACCCCAAGTTGATCGCCTTGCTAGATTCTTGAAGCTCAGACCCAACAAATTCTCCACAGCTACAGAACCTATCGTAGCCGATGATTGGCTACGCTATGTGAACAAGGATCTAGTTACTTGCGAGTGTACTGAAATGGAGAAAATAAGGTTCACTTCCCATCTACTGGAGGGGCCAGCGGCACAGTGGTGGGAAACATATCAGATCACTCACCCCCTTGAAGGACTTACTTGGGAAGCCTTTAAAGAAGGTTTCCGTAATGCTCACATCTCAACTGGGATCTTGAATCTGAAAAGGGATGAGTCTCGTACCCTGAGACAGGGAAATCGTGCGCTGAGGGAGTACATGGAGGACTTCAATTCCCTCTCACGCTATGCCCCAGAGGATGTAGACATCGATGCAAAGAGGAAGTATAAGTTTCTGAATGGACTCAATGGTGAGCTGAAAATACCATTGTCTGTGGCTTATGCTCCCAATTATCAGGATCTTCTTGATCAGGCCATTACTCTGGACAGCAACATCAAGAAAGAGGAGAATAGGAAAAGGAAGTTCAGCGCCAATAAGTACAACACTAATCTGATGCAGAAGAAACCATTCGTTCCAGAGAACAGCGGAAGTCACTGTAGCGTACCTGCACTTTAAATAAGGCAGATACCTGTGTATAGTGCAAATCCCTGGATCGATTCATTTGCACACACAGTTATGATGTAATATCACAACAAAGCGTCAACTTTATTACATCGATGATCCAGAATTACAAAATATTCTTTACAAATTGCATAGCATAAAGCTAGCTTTGAAAAGTACACAGCGGAAATACAATAGCAGTGAGCCTCTATAACTTTCATGCTGCCACAGGCGAAAACATGTTGGTTGTAGACTCGAAACCTTTAACGAAACCTCACTCGTGATCTGATCAAATCTGCAATAAGAAAAATATTGCAACAACGTGGGTCAGATTCCATTAAAAATGGAGTCTGGCAAGTGACACTATGGTGGACACTTATGGAATAACTCTAAAGCCTATATGAATATTTGGCTGGTGGAGCTCAAGGCTATTTTGCATAAAGCCAATTTTTCCTAACTCTTTGGAAAACACTTTTCTTCTATTCGAGACATCTGTGGCATGAAATCCACTGTCTCATTCTACCCTTGTTCACCCATCAAGTTTTATTTCTGAAGTTGGAATGGTGGAATCCTCCGTTGACGTCCTTGATCAGCTGCTCAAAATTGTCCGTAACCGGGGACACGGCTAAGTACTTAGTTTTACACTCTGCAGAGGTTGTGCACTTTCACCATTGTACCCATTCAACCCAAGGTATCCTTTACACACCATTTGTGATAAGGAAAGGAGAGAATGAGACGAGATCTTTCAGAAGCATTTTCCCTCCCCATTCTGGCTTGACCCGTTCCACCTAACATCCCCCTACATCTGCTTGTCAAGCCGGAGAGAGTCCACGCAACATAATTGATCAAGCCAGAGCCCATATGGTAATGGCTGCACTGGAAGCAATCGTCACTCGGAGTTCTTCAGATTCCTCTGTTCCTGGGTGGCCGTTCTCAAGTGTACATACTCTATAGGAACCATAGAAATGGACCGAGTAGCCACTCAACATAAACCATCCGACCAATTACCACCCAGGTGTTTCATTCTTAACTTAGTAGAATTTAGATTTTCACAAAACAACATTTGCATAGCATCAATAATTCTACTAAGTATTGCATAGGTACCTAGACACAGGTATAAGGGATTCTACACAGGTTTAGCATAGCAACACATGCATTTAAAAATACACTAAGTAATGCATAAAAATAGGAAGTTTATGAGGTGTGCCACTTGCCTTTGAATGTTGTCGTTGTACACAACTCTTTTCAACAACGAACGTTTGCTCTCCGTTTAATCTAAACAATAATAGCAAACAACAATACAACAATCAACAGCAAGCACAAATCCACAATGCAAACAAACACATACTAGATGAATAAATAAGTTTTATAAAACTTTCTAAGGAAAATATGTTTATGCATGATGTGCAAAATATTCCTAAGGCTAGAAATGCTTTTTCATGCCATGGAAATCTTTTAAGTTTATGCAAGGCAAATGTGTTGGTCCAAAAAGACTAAGGACTAAAGTCTTAGGTTGGATAAACATACTTTGTTTTATATCTTCTTGATACAAGCACTCTAATGGCTTAGTCTTGATGTGCAACATACTTAGAGAAAAATACTAAGTCATTTGTTCAAGATGATCACAATTATTATCAACTCTTTGTAAGTTGGACATTCACTATAGTGAGAGAGACAGACACCCGTCCAGCCACTTAAATTGTGGAACAGGTCTCATGTACGTGGACATGTAAGGTTTGTTTCCAGGCCGCTTCATCCCACTATGCTGCTAGGATCCAACCACTTCAAGATGATAACATCATGATCAAAATTTGTTTAAGTCTAAAAGACAAGATTAAGAAAGAGGGAAAAGATAAAAAGAAAGTTGTAGTTTTCCTCCTGGCTTCATCTCCAGACTTGTAACTTTCTTCCGGAGGATGTTTTGATTGAGCTCTTGGTAGTCTTGATGAATCTTCAGACTTGATGATTCTTGTATCCTCGAGGCTGGTCTTGGTTTTACTTAGTCTTCATGAAATCTCAGGGGAGAAGAAAAGACAGAGAGAAAGACTTAGAGAATAGAAAGGGGGTTGGCCTTCTTGAACTTCTTCTCACTTTTCTTCTAAGTGCTTGACATCTTGGGGATGCTTCCAGAGTCTATTTTCTTCTAAGTCCTTCATGAACTTCTTCTTGATTTTCTTCTAAGTGTTTCCTCCTTGAAGATACTTCTGAAGTCTTGTTTTTGGCTAAGTCCTTCAATGGTCTTCTAGCTCCATCTTGAAAACTACTAAGTGTCTAGTGCATAGCACTTTTCACAAAATACTAAGTTTGAAATAATCCTAACTTAGAGAAAACTATTGAAGAGGGGTTTTCCTTTGAGAATTATATCTACAATATAAAATATGCTATGAATGAAATGAAATCTTAAATCACAAGAAACATAAAAATAACTTTTGTGTTTTATTTATAAATATGCATGAATTTATAAATGCAATTTAATTAATTTCTAATTTTGGAAAATATACTAAAAGGAATAATTATAAGGTCAAAGTTTCCTATGACTAAATTTTTATAACAAAATTTTATAATTAATGTTAATAGACAGAGAGCATTTAATTAAATCTATTGCAATTGGATTTAATCAAAAATAATGTTTCTATTAAAAGTTATTTCAAAATTAGTCAAACTATTCAATTTAAACACACAACCATGAAATCATTCAGACATTACTCAAAATATTTTTATAGCAGTAGCATAAATTTACATATATTCCAAAGTTTCTAAAACATATTTATTTGCAATTTTTGGATTTATAGATTTAAAGTTATCACAAATATACTCAAATTCACCATTTGAAATTTGAATATTTTATACTAAGTCCAATTTGTATTTTGTCAGATCCATAATATTCTACATGTCGAGAGCTTTTCAAATATATAAAACTTATTAAATTTGGAGTTGTGGTTAAAAAGTTGTGACAGATCTAAGTGGCAGGGGTGTTTCTGCAAAACCGCCGATTAAATTTAATTACGAAATTGATTATACACGTCAGCGCTGACTGTGCGCTGATGGGGCATGCCACGTAGGCGCTGACGTGGTTAAGTCATCTGATCTGGGCCGTCAGATCTGGATCTGACGGTCCAGATCGGAGCGTACCGCTTCGTCCGCAACGATCTAATCTAAGCCGTTAAAAATAGATCCAAAGGCTCACCGTGGTTTCCAGGAGGTGGCGGCGCAATCTTGCCGGAGATTAGGAGCTGACGGCGGCGCGGGCTCCGGCGTGGATGCTCCGGTCGTCGCCGTGCCTCCCCGGATGCGAGGAGGGCAGCCCCGAGCGCGGTGCGTCGCGGGGAGGGCGATGGAGAGGTCGGTTGGTGGCGGGGGGGCTCTGGTGCTCGAGTTACTCCTCGCCGGAGTTGCGGTGGCGGCGGCCAGCCCCTGTCGATGACGGGGACGGCGTTCTGGCGCACGAAAGCAATACGGCCGAGTTAGAAAAAGATGCGCAGAGGGAAAATAAGGAGAAAGAGAGCAGTGGGAGGGCTCGGGAGGTCTCGTACTCGCCGGAGTTGGAGAAACTTGCCGTCGGTAATGGACGCACGGCGGCGGCGTTTGCGGCCAGCCTGGGGGCGATGAAGCTAGGGTTTGAGAGGGGAAACGGCGGCGGGGACCTGGGGTTTATATAGGGGGCTTCGGAGATCGTATCCCGCACGAATCGGAGAGGATTTGGAATCGAATCGGAGAAGATTTTTCCGGCCGCGATTTTCTCTAGAGGTTGAAGATGGGCTGACGTCAGCATGACGTCAGCAAGTTTTTCTTTTTCTGATTTTATTTCTTTAATTCATATCTTTTGATTTAAATGTCCAAATGATGTCAAATTAATTTGTAAAAATTTGTAAAAATAATATCTTGCTGTTAAACCAGTTGTGGGTATGTTTTGAATATTTTTGAAAATTAGTATTTTGAAGTATTGCTTAATTACAAATTTGACACTTAAAGTCAAATTTGAATTTCTATCTCATTTAAATTTTCCTTTGGCTAAAATAAATTTGTAAAAATACCCACATTTCAATATGTTTGGATTTAAGTTATTAAACTTATTTTTCTTAAACATGCATCTTTATTTTGGTTTAATAGAAGCTAAATATAAATAATTTTTAAAGTAATAGGAAATATAATGGATTCTAATTAAATTTTATTTTGGGTAACATTATATCTTATTTTTTTGATAATTCATTTGAAAACTTCATAACAACTTTGAAAAAGGTTTTTGTTTTAATTCTATTCTTATTTAGAATATATTAATCATTTCATGCTTTGAACATATATGAAATTCATTTGAGCAAAAGAAATGTTTATTTGGTTAATTCATTAATTTAAAAGCTATGAGGTTTTGAAGCTATACACTATAGTCTTATAATTTCCAACTATATTTTGAACATAGTTAAAGGAATGAAAACCATTTAGTAATTATATACCATTTTGAATAATCTTATATTTATGAATAGATATGGCTAAGTGGTTTAATTCAGATATTTATAAGGAACTAATTTACTTAAAATAAAATGGATTGATGTTTGTATAATATTTGACAAATTATATTTTAAGGTTTTTGAAACACAGTGGATAATAAAATGTTTAAACTGTGACATTTGAAATATTAAACTTTGAAGTCTTTTATAGTTGGTTTCCTCATGCATTTAATATTTTATTTTAATAAAAAGAAAAGTTTTAAATTTTAGTGATTTTTGAACATTATAAAATGTTGGGATGTTATAGTCACCACAGTCACAAGATTGGAAGTGGCCACAATCATAATGGTCATATCCATAAAGTAGGAAATTCCGGATACAGAGGAAATGGGCAGGGTGGTAATGGACACAATCCCCCGTTCAATGGAAACAATAGTGGAAAAGAGCAACACCGCCACAACAATGAACCGAAACGAGATAGTAGTCAAGTGACTTGCTACAAGTGTGGGAACAAGGGACACTACTCCACAGACTGTCCAGAGAAGAAGAAGGCGCCGGAAGCTTCAAAGCCTAATCTGTTCCAGAAGGCACAGGTGAATCATCTTGATGTGGAAGAAGTGCAGAATGAACCAGATGCAGTGATTGGTACGTTCCTACTACATACCTTTCCAGCATTAGTCTTGTTCGATACTGGAGCATCTCACTCATTCATCTCAAGAGCATTTGTTAGTAAACACAAACTGTCTACTACAAGCCTGCTAAATCGAGTTAGGGTGAGTTCCCCCGGGGGGGAAATGCTTGCACAAACCGTTTGTCAAAACTTGAGGTTAGAAATTGGTAAACACTCTTTTCCGGTAAACCTGATAATATTAGAGACCCAAGGTCTGGATGTTGTACTCGGTATGGATTGGTTGGCCAAGTTTGAAGGAGTATTGGATTGTGCGAATAGATCCATTACACTCACCACTCTCGAGAAGAAGAAGATTAGATACAAATCCAAATCTGAATTTAAGAAAGTTAAGCTAAATTCTCTTAAGGGGGTTAGCCTGGGAGACGTTCGTGTGGTAAGAGATTACCCTGATGTTTTCCCCGAAGAACTACCGGGAATGCCACCCGATAGATATGTTGAATTTCTTATAGATTTGGTTCCCGGAACGGGACCCATAGCTAAGAGACCATACCCAATGGCTGTAGCTGAACTGAAAGAACTCAAGAAGCAGTTAGAGGAGCAACTGCAGAAAGGATTCATCCGTCCAAGTTCTTCACCTAGGGGAGCACCCATTCTGTTTGTAGAGAAAAAGGATAGTACTCAAAGGCTAGTTACGGATTATCGAGCAATCAACGAGGTAACAGTCAAGAACAAGTACCCGCTACCAAAAATAAATGAGCTTTTCGACCAGCTAGAGGGTGCTTCTGTATTCTCTAAGATCGATTTGCGATCAGGATACTTCCAAATGAAAGTAAGAGAATTAGATATCCCAAAGACTGCCTTCACTACCAGATCTGGATTATATGAGTACACCGTAATGCCGTTTGGATTAACCAATGCACCGGCATACTTCATGAACATGATGAACAAGGTGTTTATGGACTTTCTGGATAAGTTTGTCGTGGTGTTCATTGATGACATCCTGATTTACTCCAAAAGTCAAGAGGAACATGAGGAACACTTACACCTGATTTTACAGAGACTTAGATAGCATAAACTGTATGCCAAATTCAGCAAGTGTGAATTCTGGCTAGAAGAAGTGGGTTTTCTAGGGCACGTTGTATCAAAGAATGGAATAGCAGTAGACCCAGAGAAGGTGTCGGCAGTAACTAGGTGGGAGGTACCCAAGAATGTGGCGGACATTCGTAGTTTCCTTGGACTGGCAGGTTATTATAGAAGATTTATTGAGAACTTCTCATAACTTGCCAAACCTTTGGCCTCACTACTGAAGAAGGAAGTCAAATTCAAGTGGACGGAAGAATGTGAAATAAGTTTCCAGGAACTAAAGAAACGGCTGGTGTCAGCACCTGTTTTATGTTTGCCAGATATAGAGAAGGAATTCCAAGTATATTGTGATGCCTCGCACCATGGACTAGGAAGTGTCCTAATGCAAGGAGGGAAAGTGGTTTCATATGCTTCTAGACAGCTTAAGAAACATGAGGTCAACTATCCCACCCACGACCTAGAGTTAGCATCAGTAGTGCATGCTCTAAAGACGTGGAGACCCTATCTATTAGGAAAGCGTTGTGAGGTATTCACAGATCACAAGAGACTGAAATATATTTTCACCCAGAAGGAATTGAATATGAGGCAAAGAAGATGGCTGGAACTTATTAAGGACTATGATATGAGTTTACAATACCACCCAGAAAAAGCTAATGTGGTGGCAGACGCTTTGAGCCGTAAGGTCCATGTAAATGGACTGACAGCGGGAGAATTTCTCGAGGATTTAAGTAAGGCATTTAAGGACCTCAGATTAGAGGTAGTACCCGAAGGATTCCTCGCAACTCTGGACGTACAACCTTTGTTGATGGATAAGATTCGGGAAGGCCAGAAGGGAGACAAAGTAATGGATGAAATCAAGGTCAACCTGAGCGAAGGAAAGGCCAAGGGTTTTCGGGAAGATGAACAAGGCACCTTGTGGTTTGAGAAACGCATCTGCGTGCCGCAAGATGATGATCTTAGAAAATTGATTCTGCAAGAGGCACATAACTCGCCTTATTCCATACACCCGGGAAACACCAAGATGTACATGGATGTAAAGGAAAGATTTTGGTGGAATAACCTGAAGAGAGACATCGCAGAATATATAGCTAAGTGCGATGTATGTAGCCGAGTAAAGGCGGAACATCAGAAGCCAGCAGGATTGTTGCAACCTTTACCTATACCGTATTGGAAATGGGAACAGATAGGTATGGATTTCATTACTGGGTTACCGCGTACCAGATCGGGATATGATTCGATTTGGGTAATAGTGGATCGATTGACAAAGGTGGCCCATTTTATGCCAGTAAAGACTACCTACTCCAGTGCTAAGTTGGTAGAGATTTACATGAGGAGGATAGTGTGTTTGCATGGTATTCCCCAGAGGATTGTGTCTGACAGAGGTACCCAGTTTACCTCGCATTTCTGGAAACAACTACATGAATCATTGGGTACGAGATTAGAGTTCAGTACAACATTTCATCCCCAAACGGATGGACAGACGGAAAGAGTAAACCAGATTCTAGAAGATATGCTGAGGGCATGTGCCTTGGACTACAAGTCTAGTTGGGATGATAATTTGCCGTACGCGGAATTTCCCTATAACAACAGCTACCAAGCGAGTATAGAGATGTCGCCGTTTGAGGCGCTTTATGGTAGGAAATGCACCACACCACTACTTTGGAGCGGTGTTGGAGAGCGAAGTTTATTTGGACCTGATATAATCCAGGAAGCTGAAGAGAATGTTCGAATAATCAAGGACAGATTGAAGATCGTGCAGTCCAGACAGAAAAGCTATGCAGATTCAAAAAGGAGAGAAATCACATATGAGATAGGTGACAGGGCTTATTTAAGAGTGTCACCAATGCGTGGTGTGAAGAGGTTCGGGATCAAGGGTAAACTTGCACCTCGATTCATCGGCCCCTTTAAGATTCTTTCCTGCAAGGGAGAAGTGGCGTATGAGCTAGAATTGCCGGAAGTTCTGTCAGCAGTTCACAATGTCTTCCATGTGAGCCAATTGAAGAAGTGTCACCCAGAGATGACAGAAACCCCGCTACGGGATACAGTGTCACTAGAAGAAGTTCAGTTGGAAAGTGACCTGACGTATTAGGAGAAGCCAATCAAAATCTAGGAGATGGCAGAAAGGGTCACACGAACCAAGACTATCAAATTCTGTAAGGTCCAGTGGAACCACCATACCGAAGAAGAAGCAACTTGGGAACGGGAGGATGATCTTCGGGAAGAACACCCACATCTTTTTGCAGGCCAAACCGAATCTCGAGGACGAGATTCATCTTAAGGGGGTTAGGTTTGTAACATCCCAATTTTGCAAAAATTTAAAACTTTGCATTCATACATCATTCATCATATAGGCTTAACTTTTAATCACATAAGTACTAAATAAATTTTCAATTATGAGTTTAAATAATGTTTAATCCCATTAAGTGTTTATTTAAACTTACTTAATAAATATATTTTTTCCAAATTATATAATGGGTAAGTTTATTATTAAAAATTGCTAATTTAAATAACCTTTCCAAAATATATTTTTATGAATTTTCCTGAAATGTTTTGAATAGGTTTAAAAATCATTTAGTAAATCAGATTTGAAAACCGTTTTTATTTAATTTTATTTAAAAGAATATGTTTCCGGGCCGGCCCAGACGCTATCCGCCGCGCGCGCGTAAGATAGCAGCCCATCGGCCCGCTTCAGCGCGCGCATCTCCCCTCTCTCGCTGACAGGTGGGCCCCACCTGTCAGCCGTCTTCCACCTCCGTCCGGAGATCGCGCCGGAGAAGGAGTCCGCGTCCGAGCCGTTTTCGTCCGTTTCTCGCCGCGTCTAGCGCCCCTGTCCCCTCCTATATATTCTCCTCGAGGCCGCCTCCAAACCCCCCCCCCCCCCAAACCCTACCTCTCCGCCGCCGGGCTGCTCGGAATCGAGACCGCCGCCGCCGCCATTGCCGCCGGGCATTTAGCACGATTTCGGTAAAACCGAGCACCTCGAGCGCCCCCGCTCTCTTCCCCTCACCTCCCCATCTCTATGCGCACACGTTGAGCCCCCTCCCTGGTTTTCTTTCGCAGCCGAACGCCGAAACCGTCCTCGACCCGAGGCCGTCGCCGCCGTCCATGACTCCGACGAGGAAAGGAAAGGGTTACCGACGCCGCCGCCGCGCCATCGACTTCGTCTCCTCCGCTTAATTTTGGTAAGAACCGCGCCTCCCGGAGCTTCGTTTTAACGATGGAAACGTCGAGGCCGACGTGCCGCCGCCGCGGGCGCCATCGCCGGCGAGCATTCCGGCGACCCGCGCGCCGCTCGGTTCGGCCGGGCGTCCTAAGCCGTTGGATCTAGATCAAAACGTTCCCGCGCGTCCGATTTCATTTAAATCGGACGACCCTCGTCCACGATCCGTGTGAACCGTTTTCGTCCAATAGGATTGTGCCACGTAGCCCTCTTATTTTCTTTTTTCGCAGGAATTTCTCAAATAAAATAGAAAAATATGCAAACTAAGAAAATTCATAACTTATGTTCTGTAAATCCAAATTCAATGAATTTTATATCCACGGATAGCCCTGCTAGAGTAGTTTAATTCTACATCATTTGTTTTTGCTTTTTATAAATAATAATTCATAAGATCATCCGAGGAGTAATTCGGCTATTAAATCCATAACTTAAATAATAAAAATGTTTTACAAATAAAATCAACTGTTTTAGGTTTAGGTTATTAACCTCTGTCCAGTAATATTAATATGTGTCTTATTTGAAAACTTTCTTAGAACAATAAAAGTTGTAATTGTAAAATCTAAGTTTTGCTATATTGTTTTCAATTATTAAATTGTTAAGTGAAATGAGAAATTCCTAGAATTTGCATCTCATACATTTAGTAGGAGAGAATATAAATTATTGATAAGTGTGTCTAATTCTACACATGGCATATCATGCATGCATACATCTTTTATTTGGTGTGGTGAGATATCGTGTGGATATTTATTTGTATGTATTGCTTGTGCTAGATTGTGAAGGAGAGGAAGGACTTGCGTGTGATTGTTATTCTTGTTGTGCCTGCCCCTCCTGCTGCCAAGGCAAGTGACTTCATAAAACACCTACTATTTTATTCTATTGCATACCTAGTGTTTTAAGCAGTATTTGCAAAAGTAGTATGCATGATAGGTTTCTGGGAGATTTGTAGCATGCTATGCAAACCTGTTAGGTTACCCCTTAGAAATTCCAGTTAGACCCCTATTATAATTTCGTGGAAATACCTGCTGCAAAAATGATTGTTTTATGGTTGATGTGATAAATGAAAATTTCCACTAAATTAATTTAACGCCTGGGTGGATTGGGTCGATCGAGAAGGTTTCAAGTTGAGTGGCTTCTCAGGGCCAAGTCTCATGGTTGTCTTTGCCCAAGATAGTGTCCACTTACTTGGGGCCATGATATGCGGTGTTAAACTGAGTTGCTCACTTGTGGTAGGCCACCCAGGGCTATGAGATTTAAGTTTACATTGAGTCTAGTTGCTTACCGTGCAACCATTGGTCAATATGGGCTCTGTCTTGATGGAGTAAGTTGATGTGGACCTGGGTCAAGAGATTGATGGTGGTAGAGTTGATAGGATGGTGGTAATCTCTTAGTATGATCATGGGAAAGCAACTTCTGAAAAGTCTCGTCTTGATCTTCTCCTTTTCCTTCTCACTAAAGGAGTGTAGGGGATAGTTTGGGTTGATTGAGTCTAATGGTGAAAGTGCACACACTCTCGAGAGTTAAAACCTAAGATCTTAGCCGTGTCCCCGGCATCGGACAATTTGAGTAACTACACAAGTCTGTGTTCTGAAAATCTCTTCATCCCAATTTCTTAATAAAACTTTGATGGGTGAACATGGGTAGGGGACATGGACTTGTCGCGAGATGTCTCTTAAAGAGAAGATATTGAATTCAAAAAGTTGTTTGTCAAAAGTAGGAGAAAACTTGCTTTGCGCAATAGCCTTGAGCTCCACCAGCCAAATAAGCATATAGATATAGCTTAGTAGAACATTAGAAATTAAAGTCACTTGCCACCACAATTCAATTGTGCTGACCCTTTATAGCTGGGCTGCAACTAAAACTTGCAGAATGTCCGAATGAGGAGTAAGGGGGTCGTCTTCGAGCTACAACCAACATGATCTGCCAGTGGCTTCATGGAGATGCTGTAGCTCCATGCTATCTTTGGTTTTGCGTTTGAACTCTGAAATAAAGTGTGAACTATTTATTCAGCTAGCGCTTTCAGCTATGCAAAATTGTAAGGATTTTCTGTTTTTGGATCATTCGTCTCGTTTCGTAATAGATTATGACATCGTACTGTGATATTACATCTTATTGGAAATTGCGAGACTTATGTGATCCAAGTCTTCCGCACTATTCATAAGTGCCATTGCTTTCTTAAGCAAGGGCACTACAGATTGTATCAGAGCATGAATGTTGCCTGTAGGCTCGAAACCCCTAGGATTGGATACAAACCTAAAGTAAATATTTTTAAAATCAATAAGATTCGAAATATAAGAAAATTTGTCAGACTTCTTTCCTTATACGATTTTTCCTTACCTTCTACATTCTTAATTTATGTTTTCATCTCATTAATTCTTACCCCTTCAAAAAATTTGTAGATGAAGAACTTCACTCGAGAGATATCCCAACAGAAAGGAGACCACCAGTTATCCTTACCTTACGAGTATTTCTCCTTATCTCATCGAAGTTGTACTGACCTACCAAATTGTGGTGAGGCAGTACTTTGAAAACCAGGTCCTAGCTTGGTACTCAAAATCTCAAAATTTTCGAATTTATAAAATACTTCAGGAGTGTCTATTGGTTGCTGTTTGATGTGTTTCTGTGTAATGTGTTGTTGTGCATGGGTATATTTCCCCCTGTAGTCTCTTTCTATCTCTACTTACCTATGCTCACACCATATAGATGCCTCCACGTCGTGATCCTGACAACAACAATGCCAACGAAATGATGCAACAAATGATGGCAGCCCAGACGCAGTTGATGACCATGATGGCTCAGTTCATGGCAAACCAAAACAATCCACCACCACCACCACCGCCGCCACCACCACCCCCACCCCAAGTTGATCGCCTTGCTAGATTCTTGAGGCTCAGACCCAACAAATTCTCCACAGCTACAAAACATATCGTAGCTGATGATTGGCTACGCTCTGTGGACAAGGATCTAGTTACTTGCGAGTGTACTGAAATGGAGAAAATAAGGTTCACTTCCCATCTACTGGAGGGGCCAGCGGCACAGTGGTGGGAAACATAACAGATCACTCACCCCCTTGAAGGATTACTTGGGAAGCCTTTAAAGAAGGTTTCTGTAATGCTCACATCTCAACTAGGATCATGAATCTGAAAAGGGATGAGTTTCGTACCCTGAGACAGGGAAATCGTGCGCTGAGGGAGTACATGGAGGACTTTAATTCCCTCTCACGCTATGCCCCAGAGGATGTACACACTGATGCAAAGAGGAAGTATAAGTTTCTGAATGGACTCAATGGTGAGCTGAAAATACCATTGTCTGTGGCTTATGCTCCCAATTATCAGGATCTTCTTGATCAGGCCATTACTCTGGACAGCAACATCAAGAAAGAGGAGAATAGGAAAAGGCAGTTCAGCGCTAATAAGTACAACACTAATCTGATGCAGAAGAAACCATTCGTTCCAGAGAACAGCGGAAGTCACCACAGTCACAAGATTGGAAGTGGCCACAATCATAATGGTCATATCCATAAAGTAGGAAATTCCAGATACAGAGGAAATGGGCTGGGTGGTAATGGACACAATGGGAACAATAGTGGAAAAGAGCAACACCGCCACAACAATGAACCGAAACGAGATATTAGTCAAGTGACTTGCTACAAGTGTGGGAACAAGGGACACTACTCCACAGACTATCCAGAGAAGAAGAAGGCGCCGGAAGCTTCAAAGCCTAATCCGTTCCAGAAGGCACAGGTGAATCATCTTGATGTGGAAGAAGTGCAGAATGAACCAGATGCAGTGATTGGTACGTTCCTACTACATACCTTTCCAGCATTAGTCTTGTTCGATACTGGAGCATCTCACTCATTCATCTCAAGAGCATTTGTTAATAAACACAAACTGTCTACTACAAGCCTGCTAAATCCGGTTAGGGTGAGTTCCCCCGGGGGGGAAATGCTTGCACAAACCGATTGTCAAAACTTGAGGTTAGAAATTGGTAAACACTCTTTTCCGGTAAACCTGATAATATTAGAGACCCAAGATCTGGATGTTATACTCGGTATGGATTGGTTGGCCAAGTTTGAAGGAGTATTGGATTGTGCGAATAGATCCATTACACTCACCACTCCCGAGAAGAAGAAGATTAGATACAAATCCGAATTTGAATTTAAGAAAGTTAAGCTAAATTATCTTAAGGGGGCGGCTGCCAAGTTGGCGGCTGCCAAATCGGAAGCTTCATTCATAAGAGCTTGCATGTCAGTGGACGCCTTCAGTATATCCTAGGCATGGTCTAGCAGTTCTACAAATATGGATTCGCTAACTGAATGATTGACGGCAACATAAGTTGAAAAGATAGCTGAAGGTAAAAAAGATCAACTCTACCTTCATCTTTTTTGCGGGCCGCCTCCAACTCAGCAATCCGCAGGTCCTTGGCCTCGCATTCCTTCTTCAGGTCGCGGCAGCGCCGGTTTATCTCGACTCGGGAGGAGAGAAGCTCAACGTTGGCGGACACGAGGCCCTGCAGGAAAAAGCAAAGGCATAAAACATATTGTCGAATAACCACTAAGCCGGCAACCAAAAATTTTGGACCTGCCATCTAAGTGCTCGGGGGAAAGACTATGTATATGCCGGAGTTATAAAAACTTACAGACAGGTCGCCCTCCAAGTCGGCGAAGGCCTGGGAGGTGAAGTTGGCAAAAGCCAAGGCGGACTCCTTGGCCTCCTTAAAGGTGGACCAAGGGTCCCTAACTTTGCCGCCTCCCGCAGTCGGGGCTGCCCTCTGGGACCCGCCGGCAGCCGCCTCCAGCAGCTCCTCCTTGGCGGCACGCGATTGGACGGCTTCATCAGCCGTAGCCTCAGCCAAAAGAAGGGGAGTCTTGGGTGCGCGGTCAGCGGAGGAGGTCCTTGGCGGCGCGCCAGAAGCCGGAGTCGGGGGCTGGCGACGAGCGTCGCCCATAAAGCTGCCGGCCCGGGGCTGGGGAGTTGGCGGCATGGTAGCAGGCGAGCTACCTTGAGGCCACTTAGCCTTGGAGAGGAGCCTGGTTGTCAACCGGGAAGTTGTGACCCTTTCCCTGTCAATAAACAGCAAGCAGTCAGTTCGGTGCCAATATTAAAGAAGCTCGTCGACTGTTAAAGGCAGAATTGTGTACCTTCGGGGGATGTTAATCCCCGCGTTCTCGTCAAGGTTGACGAGAGACGGCTCGGTAGCCGTTGCGATCTGTTTCTTCCTCTCGGCGATCGCCGTAGAGGAAGCGGCGCCGGATGCCTTGCGCTTCTTGGTCTTCCCGGCTTCCGACTCGTAGAAGTCGGGAGCCAGGTCATCCTCCCCCAAGTCAGAGATCTGAGAAAAAAGACAAGTATTAATGGAACTCAAGATTAGCCGGCGAAGCTGTCAAAAAGGGGCAAGGAGCAAGATATCTACCTCGATGGGAGGGTTGTCGTGGGTATGCATGGGCACGCCCTCTACCGCCTTCACCAGCCCCGCCTTGACGAGGCTGCGGAGCCGGAACGCCAGGTCGGCAACCGGCACTCTCTTCGCTTACGCGGAGAGAGGCTGTGGCAGTAGGCGAATACTGACACATTTTGTGCGGGCTGTACCGCAGGGGAGAATCTGCCGGCCGAGCCAGCAGATGACGGTGTCCACCCCGTCCAGCAGGGGGGGAGCCATCGTCCGGGTGAGGAATTCAATCCGCCTTTGGAAAAGGCGGAGTTCCTCCGTCAGCTTGGGCACCGCCTCGTCCCAGCATGGCCTGGGCATAGGCGGCGCGTTGAAAAATTCCGGGACGCCAAATTGACGGCCCGGAGCTGCCATATCTTGTCAGTAGAAGAATATGGAGGTCCAGCCCTTGACGGATTCAAGGTATGGTATCTTAGGATACCATTGGCGGCCCTGGCGGCAGTTAAAAGTGACACTGCCGCAGGTTGCCAGCCCGCCGTCCGGCACGGTCTGACGCCGGCAACGAAAACAGTATCTGAAGAAGTCTAAGCTAGGCCTAATACCTAGGTAGCCCTCGAACACAGCTGTGAAGCCGGCTAAGACTAGAATACTATTGGGCGCTATGTTGTGGGGCTGGAGCCCATAGTGATCTAAGACCTCGCTAAAGAAGGCGGAAGGCGGCAGCGCCATTCCCCTAACTAGGTGGGAGGTGAGGATTACCCGTTCCCCGGCTTTCGGAGCCGGGATGACGTCTCCTAAGGCGGCTCTCCATTGGCAGTCCTCCCGAGTGGGGAGATAGCCGACGGCCTCCAGGTCTTGGAGGGCGTCTTCATCGACTATGGAGGGGAGCCAGTAGCGGGACCCGAGGTCAGCCGCTTCCTCTTCCTCGTCGACAGGAGCGCCTCTCGCCTCCGTCGCCGCGGTGGAAGATGGAGGAGCCAAGGAGACCGCCGCCGGCGCGCGCGCGGTAGGAATCTGAGAGGCGACGGTGGCGGCACTGGCCGTCGCCGCCGTCGTGGGGCGAGATATCGCGCCGCCCATCGCTGTCGCGGGTACGGTTTCGGTCGCCGGACCACTGGACGCCGCGGAAGGGATGTCTTGGCCGGTGGACATCACCGCGTGCGAAGGTCGCCGGAGGAGAACGCTCGCCGGAGTTCGCTCGGAGCAAGAAGCGGGAAAGTGGAAGAGCAAGGGGTCGAGGAGAGCAAAGGCAGGGGTGCAAAAATGAACCGTTCGGTTCCCTATTTATAGGTCCAGGCGTTGCTCCCTGTGCAAACGGTGTTTTTAATCGGACACGTGTATAGCATCCGCTGCGGCGCATGATCGCACGATCTCCACGCCTCCTCTTTTCCCGCGATTCGTGATCATGGCGAGATTCCCGCCTAGGCCGTTTTCAAACTGTCGTGACCGGCTAAGTGGAATCCGTCAAGAAGAATGCTCGGTGAAATTGCGAAGTAGCCGTCTTTTCCCATGTTGGATAAAGGCGGCCGCGTGTCAATATCAAGACACGCATGCCTCGTTGATTTTCAGAATGGTTCAAGTCCTGCAGCCGCCAACATTGGCAAATGAAGAATCAAGAAGAAGCCGGCGCCTGGAGAACTCCAACCTTTCTGGGGGCTAATGTTGGGGATATATCAACTAGGGGTATCACCAACATGGATCAATCCGGCTAGTCCAGGGTGGCCAAGGGTGGTAAGGCTGAAGCCTGCCGGGCGGCCCAGATAGCTGACGTACAAGGAAGTAGGCGGACGGTCCAAGGAAGGCGGAAGGCCGAAGCCCATCAAGCCACCAAGCCCAAGACGGAAGGCGGCAACTAAGCCAGCTAGGTCTAGGACTCTGATTACTTGCCGGACAAGTACTTGCCTTGTACCCTGGGGTCTGGCCGCCTATATAAGCCGGCCACCAGGGAGCCTTTAGGGCACGCTTCAATACGCATCATACACATTGTAACCTGTTCACGGCTATTGCCTCATAGTGAATTATAGCAGCACGTAGGATCTCGCCACCGCTGCGGGATCTGAAGCTGGGTAAACTCGCCGTGTTCAATCCCGTCCTCGACGACACCAACCTTCTTCCCCACAATCCATACGTAGACTAGAGGACCCCCGTCTCCTATCAATTATGTCGATACCACGACAGTATATCCATCACATCGTTCCACCAACGATATGACTCCATTGTCAACTGACGCCATGTCCCATGATCGGGAAACCTCGATCATCAATTGCACAATAAACTAGTCACGTAGAGGCTACTAGGTACCTACTTGTTTTACGTATCACACGTGTATTAATGTTTCCGCTTAATACATTTATAGCATGACACAAAAACGTATTATGAACAAACGAGAGATGATAAATAAAACACTTTATTAATTGCCTCTAGGGCATATGAACTTCACTTCCCACTTGGAGAGTAATTTCCCTGGAAAGAATCTAAGACTAGAGTTATACAATAAAACCTTCTCACCAACAAGAAACTCTCTCTTATAGATCCTTCTATCATGCCATTTCTTAACTTTTTCTTTAAAGAGTTTAGCATTTTCGTAAGCTTCACTTCTCCATTCATCTAAAGAACTCAAATCAAGTAATCTTTTCTCACCAGTGATACGTATCCAACGTATCCATAATTTCTTATGTTCCATGCTATATTATACCAACTTATTACATGTTTTATATGCATTTTATATAGTTTTATGCATTCTTTGGGACTAACCAATTAACAAGATGCCACAGTATCAGCTCCCTGTTTTCTACTGTTTTGGGTTTCAGAAAAGTACTTAAGGAACTATTCTCAGAATTGGATGATTTTTTCTGAAGTCCGTTTTTAATCAGGAACGTTCCAGAAAACCGAACAAAAGACAAAGTGGGCGACCGAGGAGGCGGCACCACGTGCTCACGCGGCTGGCTTCCTGGCCGCGCGAGCAACAGGTGTGGGCCCCTCGGGGCTCCACCGACCTCACCCTTTCGCCTACAAGTACCCCCCGAACCAAAAACCCTAGCACGGTGTTCAGTTTTTCTTCCACGGGTCCCGAGCACCGACCCCATTGAAGACAAGATTCGGGGGTCAGAAGTGTAACATTCTGGTATTTTTAATTTTGAAAAATCAGAAAAAATTAAAACTTTTGAAAACTATTGTGTATTTTGCTTTGAAAACAAAAATCAAGCATTGCATTCCTGCATTCATGCATCAACATCATTTCATCATGTTGCTTAAGTTACATAAGGGTTTGAATTTAATATTTATTTATATGTTTGTTTTGTAATTTATTCCATAAACATGTTGATTGTACCTTTTATAATTTCCCTTTTATTTAAATTTTTTTTTGAAAATAATACTACCAAAAAGTTCTAAATTAAATAAGCTTTCCAAAACATATTTTGGTGAAGTTTTCTGAAAAGTTTTGGTTAAGTTTAAAAATTAATTTTGAAATACAAATTTGGAATCAGAAAAGATTTTGTTAAAAAAAGGAGAGTAAGAAGAGTTTCGGCAACAGCCTAGCTTCGGCCCACCTTTCCCCTCGCGCGTGCGCAACCAGCAGCAGCCCAGGAGAAGCCCAGCGCCGGCCTCTCTCTCTCTCTCTTCTCACGCTAACGTGCAGGACCAGCCGTGACGTCATCTCTGACGTCACGTCTTCAACCTCTCGGAAGAGATTTTCCAGGCGGTATTCGCTTCCGATACGCTCAAGAATGCGTCGTGTACTCCACGAAATCCGTACTCGACGCATTCCATATAAACCCAAGAGACGCCGCCCTATTTTCCCCCAAGAATCCTAGCTCGAGCGCACCCAGGCTGCGTGTAATATCCCGCCGCCGTCTACCATTGTTGCCATCCTTTTTCTTCAACTTCGGTGAGCACGGGCAACCCCGGACCCTCTCGTCTCTCTATTTCTCCTTCTTATGTCCTTGCGCATCTTTGTGACTTGCCCGTGTATTTTTCCGTGCACTAAAACACCGTCGCCTTCCTCGACCGAAGCACACCGCCGCCAGCATCAACTCCGACGAGCGATTGGAGGAGGAACCGAACGCGCCGAGGACTGCCGCTTCGCCAACAACCTCGCCTCGTCGCCCTCTTCCTCTGGTATGAGCTAAGTCTTTCTCTTTTCTTTTCTCTCTCTTAGAATTCGTGGTGGCTAAGTTATACCCAAGACCAGCCCTTGTGATATCAAAACCATCAAGTCCGAAGAATCGTCAACTCTGAAGAAACAATGAAGTCTACAAAAATTTAATGAAGACATCACACCAAGTATGAAGAAGCTTGGAAGACCAGCTACATCTTCTTATTTATCTTTTTCCGCCTTCCTATATTTCTTCACTTTGGACATAAACCAAGTCCTTAGTGTTTTATAACTAAGTCCTTGCTAATTGAAGATGAGGAAAACTACAAGGGAGTTGAAGATTTTGAGACCAAGCATGTGAAGACTTGCAGCAGAATTACAAAGTTATTCTGTCGAACCTATGACCTTAGTCCTTAGTCATTTTTGACTAACATACTTGCCTTGCATTAACTTATAATACTTTCATGGCATGGCATGCACCTCTAGTTCTTAGAAATATTTCGCACATCATGCATGACAGATTTTCTTTAGATGTTTTATGAAACTTGTTTGTTCATTGTGTATTGTGGTGTTGTGTGATTGTTTATGATTGCTATGTATATATTGAACGGAGAGCTCCGAGTAAACGTTGAAAAGTGTTTGTGAGCGAAGACGACTTCCTAAGTATTTTTCTATGCATTACTTAGTGTATTTCATGTATGCATGTGTTGGATAGTAATTCTATGTTAAAACTACTTTATCCCTTACACTAGTTGTGTTTAGAATCCTATTGATAACTTGGTAGAAATATTGATGTTATGCAAAACTTGTTTCATGAAAAGTTAATTTCTACTAAGTTAATAATGAAACTCTTGGGTGGAATTGGTTTTGAATGGTTTCTGTTGAGTGTTGTCTCTTAGGGGTGACCTCTAAGGGATGGTCACTTGTGGATGGCCACCCAAGGAACAAAAGGATCTGAAGAACTCCAAGTGAAGATTGCTTCCAGTGCAGCCATTAGTCAATGGGCTCTGGTTAGATGGATTAAGTTGCGTGGACTGGCCCCGGCCTGATAGGTGGTGGTAGAGGTTTTGTAGGTCGAGCGCGTTAGGCCGTTATGGGGAGGGAAAATTCTTCTAAAAAGTCTCGTCTCAACTCTCTCCTTTTCCTTAGACCAAATTGAGTGCTTGAGGATAGTTTGGGTTTGTTGGGTTTAATGTTGAAAGTGCACAACCTCTGCAGAGTGTAGAACTAAGTACTTAGGCGTGTCCCCGGTTACGGACAATTTTGAGCAGCTGATCAAGGACGTCAACGGAGGATCCTACCATTCCAATTTCTAAGTTAAAAGTTGATTGGTGAACAAGGGAAGATGATATTATGGTTTTCATGTCATACTTGTCTTGATTTGAAGAAAAGTGTTTTCAAAAGAGTAGGAAAATTTGGCTTTATGCAAATTAGCCTTGAACTTCACCAGCCAAATATGCATATAGGCTATAGAGTTATTCCATTAAGTGTCCACCATAGTGTCACTTGCCAGTTCCATTTTATATGGTTCAGGCCCACGTTGCTGCAATATTTTTCTTAATTACAGATTATTAACATGACGAGTGAGGTTTCGTTAAGGGATTTCGAGTCTACAACCAACATGTTTCCGCCTGTGGCAACATGAAGATGATGGAGACTCGTTGCTATGTTATTTCCGCTGTGTATTCTTTCCAATGCTAGCCTTGTGCTATGCAAATTGTAATGAATATTTTCTAAGTCTGGATCATCGATGTAATAAATTTGATACTTTGTCGTGATATTACATCATAAACTGTGTGTGCAAACGAATCGATCCAGGGATTTGCACAATACACAGGGACTAGCCATTTTTTAAGTGTAGGTCCGTTACAAGAAGTATCTTTTCCGGCACCCTACCGGGATGGGGAATTGCCCCCCGAGCCATCTCCATCGACTCCACCACCATCTCCATCGCCGTTGCTGACTCCTACGAAGAGGAGTGAGTAATTCTCTCCCGGGGTTGCGGGATCTACGGTAGCTATGTGGTCTATCTCTCTCCCCCATGTGATCTTTATGTGATCATGAGCTTTGCAATCTAGTTGAATATGTGATGCTACTTTTTATCTATTATGCACTCTAGAGGTTTGTTTAATATAAACTCCGGAGTTATTCACGGTTGTAATGGTGACAGTGTGTGCATCGTGTGTGATTCCTATATGACATTGTTGGTGTTAGTTTACTCTGACTTTGAGGGTGCTCTTGTAGCCCTACACAATGAATGGTGTTTGCTTTCCAACAAGAGAGTGTTTGAGAGTAGTGTTTATTTATTTAACTTTGATGTCATTGTTGAGAATGTCCACTGGTGAAAGTAGGCTCCCTAGGCCTTGTTTCTAAGCATTAAAACACCGTTTCCAACAAGTTGTGCTACATGTTTGCTTGCTGCCATTTTTATTACAGATTGCAATTACTACTTATAATCATCCATATTACTTGTATTTCACTATCTCTTCGCATAACTAGTGCACCTATACATCTGACAAGTGTATTGGGTGTGTTAGGGACACAAGAGACTTTCTGTATCTTAATTGCAGGGTTGCTTGAGAGGGTTATCTTTGACCTCTACCTCTCTGAGTTCGATATACCTTGGCTGATTCACTTAAGGGAAACTTGATGTTGTTCTACAAACCTCTGCTCTTGGAGGCCCAACACTATCTACGAGAATAGAAGTGTGCGTAGACATCAAGCTATTTTCTGGCGCTGTTGCCAGGGAGGTGAGCGCTTGAAGGTATCACCTTTAGATTCTGCAGTTATTAGTTTTTGTTTCTTGTATTTATTTTCACTAGTTAGGCTAATGGAAAACAACCAAAAAATTAGGGATCTCTATAAAATTTATATTGCATTAGGACATGATGTGTTTGACGAGAAAATGAAAAAACCTATGGAAGCTAGTTTGCATAATAGTGGTAGAAATGTTATTAGTATAAATTCTTTGGACACTATTATTGCTAAGGCTATGGAAAAGTCTAAGCTCGGGGGAGTTGGTTTTGATGAGCATGATATTTTTAGTCACCCAAGCAAGGAGGAGAAAATTTTCTTTGGTAATGTCGGCCCAGTGAGGACAAGGGTGTGCGGAGCACACTCTCCACAGGCCTCTCACGCGACATCACCAAAGAAACGACTAAGGACCAAGCCATCGCTTGGAGAGACCCTCGAGAGGAACTCCCTTCAGGCGCTACTCTACAAGACTCCCCTCGCCTGGAGAGGAGTCAACGCAAATCTCTCCACAAGGCCACCCAGGCCCAGTGGAGACACTTCGCTAAGAAGCAACTGATGCAGGGTGCACATGGTCTCTGGAACGGGCGCAGAGTGACGTAGGCGTCTACGGACAGTGACGCGGGAGCCGCAGTTGCCATTCTGGTGATTAAAGGGGTCAACAAAGCTGCGCCGCCTGAGCCGTACTATGAAGCTTTCCTCTTTGGTGATAAAGCGGTTGGACGGCGCAACGCTCTAACGGCAACGTCACTGTGGGCTCCGCCACGACCTTTGCGGCGCCTGCTGGCCGTCCTACGTGGACGGTGGTTTGCCGGCTACTACGGCTGGCTTATGGACGGATGAACCGAGTCCATGAGCAATTCTGCTGCGGTGCACCCTACTCCTTCGCGCCACTAGCATGTGGGAACCATCCTCTGCATAAAGTGCAGCGATGAGGCCCGGGGCGCCTATAAAAGGATTAGGAGCACCTCCGTAGCAAGGGATCGATCATTGAATCACTGGAGCACTAGTCTAGAGCACAGGATAGACAACTGACTTGAGGAGGAAGAAGACCATAACTTCCCTCTTCGAGCTCCGCACCGCCAAAAGAGAGCCCTCAGCAAGCTCATTGTACAGTAATCATCTGCAGTGCAATACAGACAAGAAGGAGTAGCGGTGTTACCTCCTCCTAAGGGTCGTGAACCTGGGTACGGGCAGGTGTCTTTCTCTGTCGTGCAGTTCCTCTTCAACCTCGATGAGGACCGTCGCCTTGCCTCTCGAGGGTTGCTTGACCTCCACGTTCAGTCCCCCTTCGAACACTCCCTGCAGAGTGTGACTAACCCTGTTCCGTGAGAGTCACTCTCCGACATTTGGCGCGCCAGGTTGGAGACTGAGGCGCGTCTACAACCTTCGAGCCGCTCCCGCGACATGACGGACACCCGCGCCACTCGCGCCGCCCACGCCAATAAGCGCACACCTGGAGGGACTCACACCGCGCCGGCGCCACCGCCACTCTTGCTCGTCGCGGCCGACCACGCCGGGAGGAGCGCGCCAACACCGGCCCACACGTGGAGCAGCCCGAGAGCGAGGTCGAGCACGACGGTGAGGAGCTCTCCGAGCACCTAGATGATGTTGAGTCCTCGCACCTGTCGCGGCGCCAGAGCGGGTCCTCCCAAGGACGCGCAGAGCCTGGTCCGCACACCGCGCTGCTCATGCCGCAAGAACTCCTTAGCTACCGGCCTAACTCGGAGGCCCACGACCAGTGGTTGGACCGCCTCAACCACCTCGTCGGCATCGCCACGACGCGCCCTGCTCCGTCGTGGTTGATAGTGCACCACTCTCTCGCGGGAACGGCTGTGCCTGACGCGCCTCCGCCTCCTCCAGGACCCGCTCCAGCCGCGACGCAGAGAGCCGTCTCCCATGCGTCCTCGCCGCGTGACTGCCAAGTTGTGCAGCGCACCACGCCCGACGCGCACGTGGTAATGGAGCGCCAGAGGGACCGGCAGAACCGCCTCGTGGAGGAAATTGGCCAGGCGGGCCAGTAGAACCGCGGGGCTCTCTAGAACGGGATTGCCACGTATGCCACGGGCTGCATGGCATTCACCCGAGCTCTGCGCCGCGTGGTCTGGCCACAGAAGTTCAGACCAGCTCTCCCCAAGAACTCCGACGGGTCGAGCAACCCCATCAAGTTTCCGTAGCTCTACACCACTTCCATCCAAGCTGCAGGAGGAGACGACAAGGTCATGGCCAACTGGTTCTCGCATGTGCTGCGGGACTCCGCGCTATCATGTCTCCTGAACCTGCCTGAGGACTCCATGAGCTCGTGGGAGGAGTTCTGCAAGCAGTTCGTCGCCAACTTCAAGGGCACGTACGAGCGAGTGCTCACTGTGACGCCCTAAAATCGGTACTATGTAGATTTAAGCGCTCTCGCCGAAATCCGCATAATAATGATTTTAGGTCGCCCACCAGACATAATGTGCACGCCGAAACATGCGCATTATGTGGGTGGAATTGTGATAACATTACAACAGTTCCGATACATCCACAAATACAACAGAAGATAAAATACAACAACGACTCGAACGAGTCAAGATACAAAAGATACAATACAAATATACAAATGACAGCGGAAGCCAAAATAGTATCCGACTACGGACAAGAAGCAAATTGGACTAAGAGTCCTGAAGATAAGCGATGGCGCCATATCCCTGCCCAGCCAAGCCGGAGGGATTCCCAAGCTAACGTCGTCAGACTTCAAACCTGTTGACTGCACATAAAGCATAACTCAAAAGAGGGTCAGGGCACTCCCTGGCAAGCAAAACCGACTTGCCTACTTTCTACACCATCTCCCAAAATACAGGGGAGGTGGACTTAGCGGCAACAACACTAGCAACCTAAAGAGACACGCTACAACTTCCGTCTAATCAGAGAGGGATAAGAGAGCGCATAAAGTAAACATCTACAACTAACACCAAACATAACCCATTCTCGAATTAACCCCCTCAACCAAATATGAGGAAGCAATTCGGGAAACTCACACGTTAAACAGTTTTAATTTTTACTAGTCAAATTAATTAACTTTAATTAGGTGCAAGTTGTCTAGATCTTGTTAGACAGCATCATCACCAAAGTCGTCCATAACCGTGGACACGGCTCATCGATAAGATTATACCCTGCAGGGGTGCACTACTGTACCCATACTCGCATGATCAACCCAAGCAAGCATCAGGGCTTCTCAACACGACTTATTCCTTCACTACAGCAAGTCCAAGTGCCACCCATATGAGTTGTTACCTGCGTCAAGAGTCCGGCCGAATCTCAATTGCGGACTCATTAGTTTGTGTCCACGCGCCATGCGGCTCAAACCACAGTAGGAACTGTCCGCTTCGCGCGCACCACCCCTATATGACCCCCCGTATCATGTAACCTCTCATCAATCATCATCATCATGCACATGCATATGAGCAAATGGAAAACCCGAACTACTTGCGGCACATGGACGAGCTGTAGACCCGTTCAAAGTCGAGGGGGGCTCCATAGGGCCTCCCACAAGTGGTTAGTGCGCTCAAAATTGGATCCGAGGACAAAATCTCAGTTCCTAGGTCGACACTGAGCAGAACAAAGCACCTCGCAAGGCTTTCCGCCTGGTGCCTTATCATTTAATTACAAAACCCCAATATAAGACAACATTTTATTAAGGTAGTAAATCTATCATACTAAGCAGATGAAACATAAGACCAACAGACGACTCGCACAAACAACTCTAAGCATGCGCTACGACTCGCAAGGCCAACAGATAAACAAACAACAGGTGATGGGATGGGGGGATAAAGCTGTATGGGCTGCAGGATAAACATGTGATGAGATCGAAATTCAAGAATCGAATACTAGGGTAGCAGAGATCAACTGCAGGAATGAAAGACAATGTATAGGTAAACAAGCAAACTTTGCTTGCCTGGAATCCCGCATGGAAGCAGATCTTGTTGTTGCTCACACATCTCAACGTCGTATCCGCGAAGAAGCAACAAACACTGGAAAGCGTAAAAGATGCAGTTTACCACTACGGCAAAAGATCCAGCATGATCATATGAGAATGATGCATGGCATGGCAAGATGCATTGCGAGATGCACTTAATCAGAATTAAGCGGAACCGGTATTCCGACAATTAATATTTAGGTGCAAGTTATTTATTTACCAGCAATATTAAATGTTGGTTAGCATGGCAACACATGGCATGGGTGATCTAATTAAATTAAATGGAATAGGGCATTATATATTTATGACCCCACACATTCCATATTGAATTATTTAGGTGATTTGCTACACCCCGAACCCAAGAGATGCAACGCATGCAATTATGATGCGATATGCACAAGATAGATGGCATTTTATAAAATAGGTGTAGGGTTAGGGTTTGGGTCCGTACGTCGGATCGGGTGAACTAGGGTTCGAAACCGACGTCTTCGGTCCGTAGAGGAAGTAGTCGACGTCGGGGAAGTAGGCGTCGCAAAACCGGGGCATCGTCGTTTGTCGGTGTCGTGGAAGTGGTCGGAGTCGTGGCACGTAGGAGCACGAAAACCGGACACCGGAAAGCAACGCGCACGGGCGGGCGCCGCGACACGGACACAGGGAGTCACGGCATGCGGCACCGGAAGAAGCACTCACAAGCGCACGGGCAACACCTTGAAGGGTGGACAACTCGGACACAAAAAAAGGACGCCGGGGTCTTGCGGGCATTTCACAGAACACCTTGCGGGCGGCGGACACGGAGACGCCACCGGACGGAGAAACCGGCGGATGGAAGGCGCGGGCGTGGGGCGGCGGCGGCGTGCACGTGGCCGGGAAGAGGAGGCGGCGGCGGCTCGTGCATGCAGGAGGCGGAGATGCGCGCGGGCGAGCAGCGCGGGGCGGCGCGAGGCGGACGGAAATGGCGCGCGGGCGAGCAGCGCGGGGCGGTGCGGGGCCGGAGTCGTGGGCGACGGGGGAGCGGCAGTGCGCTGCGGGGCGCGACGGCGGCTGGCGGCGGCGCACAACGCGCGCGGGGGCAGGGCGCGGCAGCCGACGGAAGGCAGCGCGTGGCGTGGCGACGCGGGGGCGCGCGGCGGAGCTCGGTGGAAGCGCGGCGACGGAGGAGCTCGGGCCGGAGGGCGGCCGGGGCGGTGGTGGCGTCGGGGAGGCGGCCGGGCGTGCGGGGCGGCGCAGCAGGCGGCGCCAGGGCGTGCGGCGGCGGGCGCGGCGTGGTGCTCGGGGGCGCGGCGGCGCGGACGGCCGGCAGGCGGCGGGGAAGGGCGGCCGGAGCGACGGGGGACGGGGAGCTCGGGCTCGAGCCGGGAGTTGGTGCATGCGGGATGGGGAGGAAGGAAGGAGAAGCTGCGGGAGTTTCTCCCGTGCGGTGCGGGAGAAGAAAGGAAGGAAAGAAGAGAGAAAAAAAGGAAAGAAAAGAAGGAAAGAAAGGAGAAAGAAGAGAAGAGAAAAAGGAAGGGGAAAAAGAAAGAAAGAGAGGTGGGAGGACTTTTATAAAATTCCAGAAAAGTAGAGGAGGGTGGCTACAAAATTCCAGGGGGGTGGGAAAGAAGTTTCCAGGAGGAAACCCTAGGGTTTGCTTAGGTGGGCTTGGGCTTTTATTTTTCTCCCTTTATTCTTTTCTGTTTTCCATTTTTAAAACAATAACGAAAAGGAAATTGAATACGAAACCTATACAAAATAATTTTTAGTTTTGAATAGACAATTTAATAAACTAGTTTTTAACATTTTTAAAAGATTTGAAGATAACACATTTTTAATCAATTTGAAATCCATTTGAATTTAATTGTGGAAATTAAATTTAAATGCAACAATTAAATTAATGCGATGCTATGTCGATGCAAAAAAGAAAACTCACAAAACAAAAGGGGATAAATCCCGGGGCGTTACAATCGACACCACTAACAAGGGATCGCGTCCCGCGATCCACGCCGAAACCACAAGAAGAGAGGGGTAACTACCGAGTCTTCAGGCTCCGTGAAGAACTTCTCGACACCACTAACAAGGGATTGTTGCTCCACCCAGAAATTGTCGACACCACTAACAAAAGAGTTGATCACGTCGATGACGATTCCCGAAGATCGAACCCTAATAGGATAAAGGCAAGAGAACGTCCACCCACACGTAGGATCCTAAACTTTGAAAGTTGGATAAGAGAAGAGACTCCAAAACAAATAAGATAAGAGAAGAAATATAATAGAGGTAAGGAATAAAAGAATCCTATGGAGATATTTTTCAAAAATAATTTTAAGTCAAATAGTTTTCGACACTCTAGAAACAACGACCGTTAGCGAGGTTATCCTACAGGCGGTTGTGGATCGGCTGCTTTGATAACCATTCGTATCGAAACAACAAGGAGATCAAAACCAAGGCTCTGATACCACTTTGTGACGCCCTAAAATCGGTACTATGTAGATTTAAGCGCTCCCGCCGAAATCCGCATAATAACGATTTTAGGTCGCCCGCCAGACATAATGTGCACGCCGAAACATGCGCATTATGTGGGTGGAATTGTGATAACATTACAACAGTTCCGATACATCCACAAATACAACAGAAGATAAAATACAACAACGACTCGAACGAGTCAAGATACAAAAGATACAATACGAAGATACAAATAACAGCGGAAGCCAAAATAGTATCCGATTACGGACAAGAAGCAAATTGGACTAAGAGTTCTGAAGATAAGCGATGGCGCCATATCCCTGCCCAGCCAAGCCGGAGGGATTCCCAAGCTAACGTTGTCAGACTTCAAACCTGTTGACTGCACATAAAGCATAACCCAAAAGAGGGTCAGGGCACTCCCTGGCAAGAAAAACCGACTTGCCTACTTTCTACACCATCTCCCAAAATACAGGGGGGGTGGACTTAGCGGCAGCAGCACTAGCAACCTAAAGAGACACGCTACAACTTCCGTCTAATCAGAGAGGGATAAGAGAGCGCATAAAGTAAACATCTACAACTAACACCAAACATAACCCATTCTCGAATTAACCCCCTCAACCAAAAATGAGGAAGCAATTCGGGAAACTCACACGTTAAACAGTTTTAATTATAATTTATTGTGAAAATAATTCTATATTACTAGTCAAATTAATTAACTTTAATTAGGTGCAAGTTGTCTAGATCTTGTTAGCCAGCATCATCACCAAAGTAGTCCATAACAGTGGACAAGGCTCATCGATAAGATTATACCCTGCAGGGGTGCACTACTGTACCCATACTCGCATGATCAACCCAAGCAAGCATCAGGGCTTCTCAACACGACTTATTCCTTCACTACAGCAAGTCCAAGTGCCACCCATATGAGTTGTTACCCGCGTCAAGAGTCCGGCCGAATCTCAATTGCGGACTCATTAGTTTGTGTCCACGCGCCATGCGGCTCAAACCACAGTAGGAACTGTCCGCTTCGCGCGCACCACCCCTATATGACCCCCGTGTCATGTAACCTCTCATCAATCATCATCATCATGCACATGCATATGAGAAAATGGAAAACCCGAACTACTTGCGGCACATGGACGAGTTGTAGATCCGTTCAAAGTCGAGGGGGGCTCCATAGGGCCTCCCACAAGTGGTTAGTGCGCTCAAAATTGGATCCGAGGACAAAATATCAGTTCCTAGGTCGACACTGAGCAGAACAAAGCACCTCGCAAGGCCTTCCGCCTGGTGCCTTATCATTTAATTACAAAACCCCAATATAAGACAACATTTTATTAAGGTAGTAAATCTATCATACTAAGAAGATGAAACATAAGACCAACATACGACTCGCACAAACAACTCTAAGCATGCGCTACGACTCGCAAGGCCAACAGATAAACAAACAACAGGTGATGGGATGTGGGGATAAAGCTGTATGGGCTGCAGGATAAACATGTGATGGGATCGCAATTCAAGAATCGAATACTAGGGTAGCAGAGATCAACTGCAGGAATGAAAGACAATGTATAGGTAAACAAGCAAACTTTGCTTGCCTGGAATCCCGCATGGAAGCAGATCTTGTCGTTGCTCACACATCTCAACGTCGTATCCGCGAAGAAGCAACAAACACTGGAAAGCGTAAAAGATGCACTTTACCACTACGGCAAAAGATCCAGCATGATCATATGAGAATGATGCATGGCATGGCAAGATGCATTGCGAGATGCACTTAATCCGAATTAAGTGGAACCGGGATTCCGACAATTAATATTTAGGTGCAAGTTATTTATTTACCAGCAATATTAAATGTTGGTTAGCATGGCAACACATGGCATGGGTGATCTAATTAAATTAAATGGAATAGGGCATTATATATTTGATTGATTATTTATTTAGACACTGCATGCAGTTAAGTGCAATTAACCTGATCACTAAAATCATGTTTGATTGATAATTTAAATTGGAGACAATATCCATTGTCAAAAGCAGAACACATCACCTATGCATGGATGTCTTCTGATCTGAACTGCAAGAAACCAATGACAAAAAAATTGAACGATGGCTAAGAACTTGCAGCGGCCAATTAATTGAAAGGTCTGTAGGCTGTATTATTTCACATGGAAATGCAACTGTTCAGTAAAATCATTTCAACCATGCATTCAGATCTGTAGGTTGTATTATTTTTTTGGACAGATGATTTACTTCATGTAGTGTCTGGAATTCCACCAGAAGATACAAAACTCTTATACTCAAACTATTAACTTCTATCAACAATTTACTCACTGTAAGAGCAAATCAATGCTTGAACTAAAACCAGATGCAACAATATAACTATGTTTTTTTTCAATATTATCATCAAAATTTGTTTAATTACTTGTGGTACATGCTGCGAATGTCTAGCCCAAGGTCATACACCATCATTTGTTTCAGAGTGGTGAGCTTTATCGAAAGAAAATGATAGCATTTTTAAATTTAGCTTAGGCTTCATAAACCATTACAATCAAGCACACATGCAAAATTTATATTTATATATCTCATATGCCTCGCGCCTGTCGACCACCTATAACATTGGCTCGACCTCCATATGCCATATTTGAACCACTCCAAAAAGACTCAATGCTAGCAGAAAGTTCCAGCCTCACTTCTTCTGTAGTAAACATCTGAATGAAAAACACACATTAATGACATAAAGGTATCAGCAGCTTATTTTTATAGTGATTTAAGTTCTCCATAGGTTCGGTAAAAATAAATTCTGGTTGGAATAGAATTCTAATAATGCATACTCAGAGGATATCACATATAAAAGCATTGACCAATATAAACACTCGTTTGGAAATTTATAAGTAAATAATATTGCATTTACATCCATTTTGTACAGATTGTTCGGTACAAAGAAAAATTAGTAGGAAGAGGACATGGCGTATTTAAGAAATGAATTAAAACTAAAATATTTTTCAAAGTTGTTATGAAGTTTCAATTGAAAGTATCTTAAAAATAAAATATAATGGTGCACAAATTATTTTGAATTAAAATGAATATATATATATTTTTTATTTTCATATAGTAAGTGATATGTTATTTAGTATTATACTAAAGCCTAAAATGAGTTTAGTATTTAGAAATGAGTTTAAATAACTTAAATTCAAACATATTTTGAATATGAGTATCTTACAAATTTTATTCATCCAAAAGAAAGTTTAATTAAATATATTTTCAAATTTGACTTTAAGTGTCAAATTTGTATTTAATGAATATTTCAAAATATTAATTTTCAAACTTATTCAAAACATGCCCACTAATGTGTTAAAACATAGATATTAATTTTACAAATTTTTAGAAATTTATTTGACTTCATTTGGAGTTATAAATCAAAAGTTATAAAAGAAATAAATAAAACAGAAAAGAAAAAGAGAAAATCCTGACAGTGGGACCCACCTGTCAGGGGGAGAGGTCGTCTTCAACCTCTAGCCAAGAATCACGCCGAAACCGCCGGATTTAATCACGAGAGAATTTCGGACGATTTAAGACCCCAAACCGAGCGTCGTTTCTTCCTTTAGATCGACCTCGATCCCCTCTGTGTTTCGCCTCCCCTTTCTCTCCATTTAGTGCCCCGTGGCCGACGAATTTGGTCGCCGGAATCCCTCGGCCGCCGCCTCCATTTCTCCGATTCCGGCGAGATGAGACAAGCCCGAGCCCGTAGTCCACTCCTCCCCCTTCTTCCGTGACCCCGCGCATCCTCCAGACCCCTTCCCGGATCTTCTCTGTGAAGGAACCATGGAGCACAAGCTCGGCAGGAACTCGCCGGCGCCTTGCACGGTTCCGACCTCACCTCCTTGCCGTTTCAGCACGGGTTGCTCGACGCCAACACCACCATCGGACCCGCCATGCCCCTCCGCGTCTCCTCGTCGCCTTCCCGAGCCAAGGCGACCACGGGAGCGCCGTCCCCATCAACCACCGAGCTCGCCGGAGCCCGCAGCACTCGGCCCGTGCAGTGTCGCCGTGCGAGGACGCGCGAGACGAATACGTGGCGTCCATCGCCTCTGCCTTGGCGCGCCGCGCCTCTCCGCCGTCTCCACGAGGCCGGGGGAGCGCCGCATCGTCGACGGCGTCCGAGCCCGTGCGCAGCGCCGCCGTCCTCTTCGCCTCCGGCCACCGGCGCCGCCACGTCCTGGTCAACGCGGCCTCGACCGTTCGGTCTCCCATCAACGGTCCAGATTTGATCCAGGCCGAAGAGGTATGAATGGATCTGGACCGCCCGATCCTCTTTAGATCCTACGGCCCATGTTAACCCTAGACCCGAGCCAATCACAGAGCGACACGTCGGCCCAGCCTTTTCTGGTTTTATTTCCGAATAAATTTAATTGGCAGATTTACAGAAAAGTCCCTACAACTTAGAATCTTCATAACTTTTTAACCCATTATCCAAATTGGACAATTTTTATATCAAATTGAAGCCCTCGACAAGTAGAATCTGCTGGAACTTTTAAATTTCAAATTTGACCTAGTTTAAAATATTCAAATTTCAAATGGTAAATTTGAGTATTTTTGTAATAACTTTAAATCAGTAAATTCAAAAATTGCAAATAAAATTGTTTTAGACACTTTATAAAATGTGTAATATGTTGCATCTATTATAAAATAATTTTGAGAATTATTTTGATGATTAAATTGTTGAATGTTTATTTGGAATAGTTTGACTATTTTGGAAATCACTATTAATAGAAATATTATTTTTGATTTAATCAAATTACTATGAACTTAATTAAATGCCCTCTGCCTATTAACCCCATGTATAAAATTTCGTTATAAATAATGTTTGAACAATTTAAACTGAATTTAAAGGTCAGAGACTTAATTTGATTTATATTAGCGCATTATAAGGTTTATTAATTTAAAACTTATTACTCTGTACCAAAGGCATAACTATTTGTCCTTGTCCGGAGAAAGCTCAAATTCCTGTTTATTAATATATTTCATAACCTTAATAAGTAAGTTTTGTTAAAACCTTTTAAATAGTTTCTAGTTCCTTTACAAGGGTTTTTAAATGCATTTGGTTAATTAGGTGTTACTAAAAATGTGATTTAAAACATTATAACAATTTAAATAACTAAGTTATTATAAATACTACAAACTTTTAAATTGGGATTCAAAAATGTATAGATATGATAAATTAAGAAATTCTTGAATATTAATTTGTTTTAAAATCTTTTTTTTCCCAAATTGATGTCTAATCTTGTGAACAATGCCAAAACCAAATATGATTAAAATAATTTTTGAAACTTAGACTTGTGAAATGTTTTAGATATGCTAAATATCTTAAAGTTGCCAAACCTTGTTTTAATTTGTTTTCAAAACATCTTGACCCTGCTTTTATGTAAATCTTTTTCAAGACCATCCCCTGACCAAATTGGCAAACCCTTAACTCAATCACAATAATTCTTTTTGCACATTGAATTATGTGATACCCTTGACCAAACCCTGTGCTAAACCTTTTTACGCTTGTTGGTTTTAATTTTTATGTGTTTGTTGAATTGCTTGTTTATTGTATGTCTTTTACTTTATATATTGAATGGAGTGCAACGTTCGTGGTCGACAATGAGTGTGTGAGAAACGACAACATTCATCAGGCAAGTGACTTCATAAAACACCTACTATTTTATTCTATTGCATATCTAGTGTTTTCAAACAGTATTTGCAAAAGTAGTATGCATGATAGGTTTTGGGAGATTGTAGTATGCTATGCAAACCTTTTAGGTTTCCCCTTAGAAATTCCAGATTAGAACCCTATTATAATTTAGTGGAAGCACCTGCTGCAAAAATGATTGTTTTATGGTTGTGGTGATAAATGAAAATTTCCACTAAATTAATGTAACGCCTGGGTGGATTGGGTCGATCGAGGAGGTTTCAAGTTGAGTGGCTTCTCAGGGCCAAGTGTCATGGTTGTCTTCACCCAGGGTAGTTTTACTTACCTGGGGCGATGATATGCGGTGTTAACCTGAGTTGCTCACTTGTGGTAGGCCACCCAGGGCTATGAGATTTAAGTTTACACTGAGTCTAGTTGCTTATCGTGCAACCATTGGTCAATATGGGCTCTGTCTTGATGGAGTAAGTTGATGTGGACCTGGGTCAAGAGATTGATGGTGGTAGAGTTGATAGGATGGTGGTAATCTCTTAGTATGATCATGGGAAAGCAACTTCTGAAAAGTCTCGTCTTGATCTTCTCCTTTTCCTTCTCACTAAAGGAGTGTAGAGGATAGTTTGGGTTGATTGAGTCTAATGGTGAAAGTGCACACCCTCTCGAGAGTTAAAACCTAAGATCTTAGCCGTGTCCCCGGCATCGGACAATTTGAGTAACTACACAAGGCTATGTTCTGAAAATCTCTTCATCCCAATTTCTTAATAAAACTTTGATGGGTGAACAAGGGTAGGAGACATGGAATTGTCTCGACATGGTCTATAAAGAGAAAATATTGTTTCAAAAAGTTGTTTACCAAAAGTAGGAGAAAACTTGCTTTGCGCAATAGCCTTGAGCTCCACCAGCCAAATAAGCATATAGATATAGCTTAGTAGAATATTAGAAATTAAAGTCACTTGCCACCACAATTCAATTGTGCTGACCCTTTATAGCTGGGCTGCAACTAAACCTTGTAGATTTGACAGACGACGAGTGAGTATTCGATAGGATTTCGAGTCTACAACCAACATGCTTTGCCTGTGGCACATGAAGATGATGAGGCTCATTGTATCTACTATTTTCCGCTGCTACTCTTGGAAATTTTGCTAGCCTTTTCAGGTTATGCAAGTTGTAAGAGATATTTGTAACACTGGATCATGCGATTTAATAAAGTATTTGACACTATTGCATGATATACATCTTAAACTGTGGTGCTAGCATTTGATCCAGGGACTAGCACATTAACACAGGGACTTCCACCTTATAATGAAGGTGAGGTCACTACAGATGGTATCAGAGCACTGTGTTGCCTGTAGGTTCGAGACCCTAGGTTTGGATAGAAATAGGCTTTGACCATAGGATTGAAAATCTATTTCTATTCACTTTACTAAAATAAATATATAATTTTCTTTATCTTTTCTTATCCTCTCGTCTACTATCTACCTTCTGGAAAATATCTTATCTATTTCTAGATGACCATTGTTCTTGAAGTCTGAGTGTGATACTTCATAAGGAATTCTACGATTCAACACGAAGAACTACATGGAAGATGATAGAAGAACTTGGATTTAGAGTTCAACCACTTGGAAGAGTTTAAAGAAATCGAAGAAGATCATGAAGCGCTCAAGAAGGAGCTATACTAGACCACCATTTAGAACAGCGATACCGTGTTAGTGTATTGTTCATATCAACTTAGGTTGTAAGAAAATACTAGATTGTTTGTTTGTGTGTGAACCTTGTTGTTTGGTGTTTGCTAGATGTTGTTTGTAAAATGAATTGCCTTGTCTTATTGTGTTGGCGTAGGATTCTTTCTTAGTGTCTTTCTGTCTTAACTCATCCATACTAAACCCAAACTAGACGCAATATCTATCCTTAGAACAAAATTAAACTAACCAGAATGGATATACTGGTGGAGGTTAAGTTTAGGAGTTGAGACAACATATATTTTCCATCACATCAAGGAGAAGAATTTTTCAAAACAACAACTTTTCAGCTATCCTGGCGTAGGTTTAACGCAACCTACTAGTATGAGGACCGATAGTTTAGCTCAGGTTTGTCCTACAGACTGGAAACATTCTGTGAGATAAGTGAGGTTTGACCAAGTGTTAGAATACGAGATTCATCAAACCAAGTACAAAGTAATGAGTGAGTACGACATGGATTGGCCCCATGGCGAATACTCATGTCATTCTCTTTGCTATGAGGAATGGAAAATCTTGAGTGACTTCTCGATGAGAGATACGACGATGAAAAACCAAAACCATAGAATTGTAATTATTTATAACCCTATGTGAGGAAAGGGTTGCTAAAACGTATTAAATTACGGTAAGGATAACCACAAGCAAAGTTTTGAAGAATACCCAACAATCGAAGATTTGCCTTCCATGAGAATTACGTTAGTTGCTTCAAAAATGTAAACTGTGAAGATGAAGCACATGGGGACATCAAGCGGTTAGAGTTATGGAGATCGCTTTGAAATCCTCTCAAGTTGGTTTTCAGATTAAGCCAGGAGTAATATTCAGTACCAAAAACAGTACAATGGACTTATGTTATACTACAATCCTAAAGTGATGGAAAAGTTCGACTGAAAGATTTTAGAAAGAATTTCAGATTGCCGCAAAAGTTTCTTTTAAGGGTGGTAGCCCACTGAGTTAATCTAATCCAAGTTGTCCAAACCCATCATTCTTTCTAACCTACCCAATCAGCGGAATCATTCTCTGCTGGTTTTGCTGTTCCCGTGTCAGCAGCTGCATTTCTCCATCGTCCCCAGCTATCAGAATCTTTCCCAACACTTGCATTTTGTTCTCAGCCTCTCCGAATCTCGGGACGAGATTCCTTTAAGGGTGGTAGTCTGTAACATCCCAACATTTTATAATGTTCAAAAATCACTAAAATTTAAAACTTTTGTTTTATTAAAATAAAATATTAAATGCATAAGAAAACCAACTATGAAAGACTTCAAACAATATTGAAAAAGTTTAATATTTCAATTATCTCAGTTTATCTTTATTTTCAAAAGTGGTTTCAAGTTAAAAGATTTTATTATCCATTGTAATTATTAAAACATCAATATTTAATTTGACAAATGTTTTACAAACCTTCAAACCATATTCATGAAATAAAAGGTTTCTTTATAAATATTTGATTTCAACCACCTAGCAATTCCTACATTAAAATAATGATTACAAGTGTTATTTTAAACTATTGAAAACATTGTCTATCTGCCAAAAGATTACTATTCATTTACCCAAGTTCAAAACATAGTTTTGTATATTTCAAGTCTATAGTGTGTAACCTTAAAACTTCATAGATTTTATAATTACTTAATAACCCAAATAAACACTTCATTTTCTTGAATGATTTTCATTTATTTTCAAAACATGAAATGACTATTATAATTATATTTTCTATTTAAGAAATGAATTAAAACTAAAATATTTTTCAAAGTTGTTATGAAGTTTCAATTGAAAGTATCTTAAAAATAAAATATAATGGTGCACAAATTATTTTGAATTAAAATGAATATATTATTTTTCTTTTTATTTTCATATAGTAAGTGATATGTTATTTAGTATTATACTAAAGCCTAAAATGAGTTTAATATTTAGAAATGAGTTTAAATAACTTAAATTCAAACATATTTTGAATATGAGTATCTTACAAATTTTATTCATCCAAAAGAAAGTTTAATTAAATATATTTTCAAATTTGACTTTAAGTGTCAAATTTGTATTTAATGAATATTTCAAAATATTAATTTTCAAACTTATTCAAAACATGCCCACCAATGTGTTAAAACATAGATATTAATTTTACAAATTTTTATAAATTTATTTGACTTCATTTGGAGTTATAAATCAAAAGTTATAAAAGAAATAAATAAAACAGAAAAGAAAAAGAGAAAAACCTGATAGTGGGACCCACCTGTCAGGGGGAGAGGTCGTCTTCAACCTCTAGCCAAGAATCACGCCGAAACCGCCGGATTTAATCACGAGAGAATTTCGGACGATTTAAGACCCCATACCGAGCGTCGTTTCTTCCTTTAGATCGACCTCGATCCCCTCTGTGTTTCGCCTCCCCTTTCTCTCCATTTAGTACCCCGTGGCCGTCGAATTTGGTCGCCGGAATCCCTCGGCCGCCGCCTCCATTTCTCCGTTTCCGGCAAGATGAGACAAGCCCGAGCCCGTAGTACACTCCTCCCCCTTCTTCCGTGACCCCGCGCATATTCCAGACCCCTTCCCGGATCTTCTCTGTGAAGGAACCATGGAGCACAAGCTCGGCAGGAACTCGCCGGCGCCTTGCACGGTTCCGACCTCACCTCCTTGCCGTTTCAGCACGGGTTGCTCGACGCCAACACCACCATCGGACCCGCCATGCCCCTCCGCGTCTCCTCGTCGCCTTCCCGAGCCAAGGCGACCACGGGAGCGCCGTCCCCATCAACCACCGAGCTCGCCGGAATCCGCAGCACTCGGCCTGTGCAGTGTCGCCGTGCGAGGACGCGCGAGACGAATACGTGGCGTCCATCGCCTCTGCCTTGGCGTGCCGCGCCTCTCCGCCGTCTCCACGAGGCCGGGGGAGCGCCGCATCGTCGACGGCGTCCAAGCCCGTGCGCAGCGCCGCCGTCCTCTTCGCCTCCGGCCACCGGCGCCGCCCCGTCCTGGTCAACGCGGCCTCGACCGTTCGATCTCCCATCAACGGTTCAGATTTGATCAAGGCCGAAGAGGTATGAATGGATCTGGACCGCCCGATCCTCTTTAGATCCTACGGCCCCTGTTAACCCTAGACCCGAGCCAATCACAGAGCGCCACGTCGGCCCAGCCTTTTCTGGTTTTATTTCCGAATAGATTTAATTGGCAGATTTACAGAAAAGTCCCTACAACTTAGAATCTTCATAACTTTTTAACTGATTATCCAAATTGGACAATTTTTATATCAAATTGAAGCCCTCGACAAGTAGAATCTGCTGGAACTTTTAAATTTCAAATTTGATCTAGTTTAAAATATTCAAATTTCAAATGGTGAATTTGAGTATTTTTGTAATAACTTTAAATCAGTAAATTAAAAATTGCAAATAAAATTGTTTTAGACACTTTATAAAATGTGTAATATGTTGCATCTATTATAAAATAATTTTGAGAATTATTTTGATGATCAAATTGTTGTATGTTTATTTGGAATTGTTTGACTATTTTGGACATAACTATTAATAGAAATATTATTTTTGATTTAATCAAATTACTATGAACTTAATTAAATGCCCTCTGCCTATTAACCCCATGTATAAAATTTCGTTATAAATAATGTTTGAACAATTTAAAATGAATTTAAAGGTCACAGACTTAATTTGATTTATATTAGCACATTATATGGTTTATTAATTTAAAACGTATTACTCTGTACCAAAGGCATAACTATTTGTCCTTGTCCGGAGAAAGCTCAAATTCCTGTTTATTAATATATTTCATAACCTTAATAAGTAAGTTTTGTTAAAACCTTTTAAATAGTTTCTAGTTCCTTTACAAGGGTTCTTAAATGCATTTGGTTAATTAGGTGTTACTAAAAATGTGATTTAAAACATTATAACAATTTAAATAACTAAGTTATTATAAATACTACAAACTTTTAAATTTGGATTCAAAAATGTATAGATATGATAAATTAAGAAATTCTTGAATATTAATTTGTTTTAAAATCCTTTTTTTCCCAAATTGATGTCTAATCTTGTGAACAATGCCAAAACCAAATATGATTAAAATAATTTTTGAAACTTAGACTTGTGAAATGTTTTAGATATGCTAAATATATTAAAGTTGCCAAACCTTGTTTTAATTTGTTTTCAAAACATCTTGACCCTGCTTTTATGTAAATCTTTTTCAAGACCATCCCCTGACCAAATTGGCAAACCCTTAACTCAATCACAATAATTCTTTTTGCACATCGAATTATGTGATACCCTTGACCAAACCGTGTGCTAAACCTTTTTACGCTTGTTGGTTTTAATTTTTATGTGCTTGTTGAATTGCTTGTTTATTGTATGTCTTTTACTTTATAGATTGAATGGAGTGCAACGTTCGTGGTCGACAATGAGTGTGTGAGAAACGACAACATTCATCAGGCAAGTGACTTCATAAAACACCTACTATTTTATTCTATTGCATATCTAGTGTTTTCAAACAGTATTTGCAAAAGTAGTATGCATGATAGGTTTTGGGAGATTGTAGTATGCTATGCAAACCTTTTAGGTTTCCCCTTAGAAATTCCAGATTAGAACCCTATTATAATTTAGTGGAAGCACCTGCTGCAAAAATGATTGTTTTATGGTTGTGGTGATAAATGAAAATTTCCACTAAATTAATGTAACGCCTGGGTGGATTGGGTCGATCGAGGAGGTTTCAAGTTGAGTGGCTTCTCAGAGCCAAGTGTCATGGTTGTCTTCACCCAGGGTAGTTTCTACTTACCTGGGGCCATGATATGCGGTGTTAACCTGAGTTGCTCACTTGTGGTAGGCCACCCAGGGCTATGAGATTTAAGTTTACACTGAGTCTAGTTGCTTATCGTGCAACCATTGGTCAATATGGGCTCTGTCTTGATGGAGTAAGTTGATGTGGACCTGGGTCAAGAGATTGATGGTGGTAGAGTTGATAGGATGGTGGTAATCTCTTAGTATGATCATGGGAAAGCAACTTCTGAAAAGTCTCGTCTTGATCTTCTCCTTTTCCTTCTCACTAAAGGAGTGTAGAGGATATTTGGGTTGATTGAGTCTAATGGTGAAAGTGCACACCCTCTCGAGAGTTAAAACCTAAGATCTTAGCCGTGTCCCCGGCATCGGACAATTTGAGTAACTACACAAGGCTGTGTTCTGAAAATCTCTTCATCCCAATTTCTTAATAAAACTTTGATGGGTGAACAAGGGTAGGAGATATGGAATTGTCTCGAGATGGTCTATAAAGAGAAAATATTGTTTCAAAAAGTTGTTTACCAAAAGTAGGAGAAAACTTGCTTTGCGCAATAGCCTTGAGCTCCACCAGCCAAATAAGCATATAGATATAGCTTAGTAGAATATTAGAAATTAAAGTCACTTGCCACCACAATTCAATTGTGCTGACCCTTTATAGCTGGGCTGCAACTAAACCTTGTAGATTTGACAGACGACGAGTGAGTATTCGATAGGATTTCGAGTCTACAACCAACATGCTTTGCCTGTGGCACATGAAGATGATGAGGCTCATTGTATCTACTATTTTCCGCTGCTACTCTTGGAAATTTTGCTAGCCTTTTCAGGTTATGCAAGTTGTAAGAGATATTTGTAACACTGGATCATGCGATTTAATAAAGTATTTGACACTATTGCATGATATACATCTTAATTTGTGGTGCTAGCATTTGGTCCAGGGACTAGCACATTAACACAGGGACTTCCACCTTATAATGAAGGTGAGGTCACTACAATCTCCAACAATATCGCTGAGTACGAAGGCCTGTTTGCTGGCCTACACGCCGCAATCGCCCTAGGCATCAAGCATCTTCTCATTAAGGGCGACTCTGAGTTGCTCTTCAACTTCTCTAACAAAAGCTACAAGCCCAAGGACGACCACATGGCCGCATACCTTGAAGAGGTCCGTAGGCTTGAAAAGCACTTCAGGGGAATGGAGCTCATGCACATCCTAAGAAAGAAGAACCAAGAGGCTGATGCCATTGCCAAGCGCGCATCAAAGAGGCAAGCTCAGCCGCCAGGCGTCTTTGAAGAAAGGCTTGTCAAGGCATCCATAAAGCAGCCTCAGGAGGCCATGCCCGCACGCACAGACGAAGCGCTCCCGCCACCACCCACAAACGGGGCTCCAGATTGTGGGCCCCCCATAGGGGAGCGTCTGTTGCTCACAGCGGTGCATCAAGAAGCAGGATGGATCGACGAGATCAAAGACTACCTCGACAAAGGGATCCTTCCCGAGGAAGATGTTGAAGCGGAGCGAATCGCCCGCCAAGCAAAATCTTACCAAATCCTCGAAGGAAGTCTCTACCGCAGGCACCCAAACGGCACCGCGCTTAAATGCGTTCCTCCTGAAGAAGGCAAATTGCTGATCAAGGACATCCATAGCGGGGAATGCGGCCATCATTCATGCGCCCGCAGCCTCGCAGGCAAAGTCTTTAGAAGCGGCTTCTACTGGCCTCAAGCACTTCAGGATGCAGTGGACATCGTCAAAGCATGTGAAGCCTGCCAATTCCACGCCAAGCAAATCCACCAACCTGCGCTGGGGCTGCAGACCATTCCGCTCTCCTGGCCGTTCGTGGTCTGGGGGCTGGACATCCTGGGACATTTCGCAACAGCGCAAGGCGGATATCGCTACCTCTTCGTGGCCATCGACAAGTTCACTAAGTGGCCCGAAGTGGAGGCGACGCGCACAATCACAGCAGGCGCGGCGGTGAAATTCATCAGAGGCCTGGTATGCCGCTTCGGAGTGCCTAACCGCATCATCACCGACAATGGCTCGCAATTCACCAGTGGCATCTTCAGAGCCTACTGCGACAAAATGGGCATCAAGCTCTGCTTCGCCTCAGTTGCTCATCCGGAGAGCAACGGACAGGCTGAGCGCGCAAACGCAGAAGTCCTAAAGGGCCTGAAGACCAGGACCTTCGACATCGTCAAAGGCCACAGCAAGGGCTGGATCAATGAGCTCCCTTCGGTGCTCTGGTCCATCCGCACAACGCCACCCATTCCTACGGGGGAAACACCGTTCGCCCTCATCTATGGATCCGAAGCAGTCCTCCCCACACAGATAAAGCATGGATCCCCGCGGGTCCTTGCCTTTAACGAGGACTAGCATGAGGACCTCCACAACGACGACCTGCTGCTCCTTGAAGGACTACGACACCGCGCCGCCCTCCGGACGCTACCACAGCCGCAACGTGCGCTCGCGTACCCTGAGACAGGCGATCTCGTCCTAAGGCAAACTCTCTCCAGGGAAGGCCTCCACAAGCTCTCCTCGATGTGGGAAGGCCCCTTCAGGGTCACCCACATCGCCAGGCCTTGCGCGGCTCGCCTCGAAACCCAAGACGGCATCCCCGTCAAGAATCCATGGAACATTATGCACCTACGCAAGTTCTACTTGTGATCATCGTCACGCCCGTGATCATTGTCACGTAAAGACATCTAGCAGAAGAGGCAGCTTACGGCTCAACCTCCAAGCATTTTTTCTCCAGAGGTTAAAATCTCACGGCTTAAACCTCATAGAACTTTTTGTATCTAGAAGGAACAAACGCAGAACGTGATCATCGTCATGCCCGTGATCATTGTCACGTAAAGACATCTGGCGGAGGAGGCAGCTTACGGCTCAACCTCCAAGCACTTTTTGTCTCTAAAGGTTAAAAGCTCACGGCTTAAAACTCCAAGCTCCAAAGGCTTCCCTCGAGGGTCAACCCTCCGAGCTTTTCTTGTAACGAGCCACCTCAGGCCGTTGAGAGTCTCTGCCACTAATGGGTGGTCCCCATGGCTCGACATGGTCAAAACATTAACTTGGCAACCCCAAGCATAATGAGACAATTTTGTTCCCAAGTGAACTTAGCGCCTCAGCGCTGCTATGTAATATATGGTGGTGAGTTTTATTTACGCATTACTTTGTTGAAATGTGCGCTTATATCTCTCCACATGCGTACCTCACGAGCGGGGGCTGAGTATGGTGCCAGTGCCTCAAATGACACACCAGCAGCACTGGAAAACCCAAGGATCCGAGCTCTGGCTGGAGGGCAAGATCCCACAAACACGCCATCTCTACAGAGCACCTTGGTACTTACTCTCCTCGTGAGGAACGCCTGAGGGGACCTATAAGCGCGCACGAGTCCCCTGTACCGTGTTCCAACGTTTGGGTTCGCCCCTCTAACATCTACAGGGAAGAAATGCCCCCGCAAGGCTGAGGAGGCATCCGGGAAATATCCCTCAAGAGGACCTCCTCGCCAGGCAAAGATCCTCTACAGAGCGAAAACATCGAGAGCTAAGTCTCGCACCCATGCCTTGAGAGCGTTTTTCTCCTCTAAGCGCGCGTTTGCCCCTCAAGCGACTTCGATTTACCTTACGCTTCATGTACTACTCGTACATCTAAGGGGGGCACTTGAGCATCGCGACTCAGGGCTCTTACGTCTCCTAGGACTAAACTCCCCCCGGCCTTGCGTAGTCATTGCTCCTGCATACCGAAGTGGCGGAGTCATGGCACGAAGAGATGGGTCCTACCGACGCAAAGAACAAATAGACATGAAGATGAGTCCAAAGAGACCTCTCGAGGGGCAAGCAAGCTAAAAGCATATAGCAGTTAAGAGTATATTACAGGCCAGAAGGTCTTAAAAGTCTAAACATAAGAGTGTTTCAGATACAAGCGCACGCAAGCGCAATAGCGTGCAACTCAGGCGGAGGTGTCATCGTCTTCTACCTCCTCCACGGCCCCCTCCTCGGTCTCAGCAGAGGCGGCCTCCTCCTCGCTGTCCTCCGCTGCAACCTACGCCCGTCTAAAGCGGTTGCAGAAGGCATCAACCTGCTCGCGGAGGGAGTTGGAGACCCTGTGCGCATCCTCGCCTCGGGCGGCCTCCGTCATGGTGGAGAGGTCGAAGCCTGGCGTGAGGAGCCTGAGGTTGGTGAAGATGCGATCAACAACCACCCCCAGGAGCTGTCAGCTCTCGTCCTCGATCATCTCGCGAAGCTCGGCGACGGGGCCCTCGAGCGCCGCGAAGAGCTGATCAAAATAGACCAGGTACATGGCAGCATCACCACGGCCTCGGACCTCGGTGTGCGGCGTGTCCGCGCCGAGCTGCACAGCGAGCTCGTTGCCACGGGCGACCAATGCCTCGAACATGCGCTCACGCTGCTTCATGAGCGCGCGAGCCGCCTGGGCTGAGTCCGTCGCCTCCGCCGCCCGCTCCACCGCAGGAGCCACCTGCTCCTCTACTTCCTTGGCCAAGCAGTTGAGCCCGTGAACTGCCTTGTCGCGGGCCTCCTCCGCTCGGTGTCGGCCATCCTTGGAGCGCTTCAGGCGGGCCTCCAGCTTGGAGTTGGCCTTCTCGAGCTCAGCGATCCGCTGAGCGTCCGCGGCGTGCTTAGCCTTGAAGCGGTCCTCCTGCTTCTGGGCCAGGTCGCGGTACTTCTGAGAGTGGGACTGGCGGAACTGCTTCTCGCGCTCCACGAGGGCATCCTCGGCCTCCTTCTTCTTCTCGGCGAAAGGCCGCTCGAAGCGCTCATAAGCAAGCTTCTGGTCAGCGTCGTTCTCGTCGAACTTCGAGATCGCTTGGGCCAGGTCTCCTTCGCGCGCCTCGAGGGCCTCGCGTTGGGTGACCAGGTCCTTCTCCGCCTGAAGGCGTTAACCGTCGTGCTGCCACAGTTCTTTCTCCTTGAGGGCCAGCCGCTGTTCGCGCTCAGAGAGGCCCTTGCGGTCCCCCTCCAGGGTAGCCTGCTCAGCCTGATGGGCAGCGAGCAGCTGAGCCTCCAGTTGGCCCAGCTCGCGGTGTTTCTGCGCCAGCGAGCCCTCCATCGGCTCGCGCTCGGCCGTGGCCTCGCGCAGGAGCTCCGCAGCGGCGTCGCATTCCGCTTGGAGGGGCTCGAGGAGTTCTGCAGCATCGCGGATGGACCCCTCGCGGATCTCTTTGGCGAAGCGGGTGGCCTCCTCGCGTGCGGCCTACAGCGCCAGGTCCTCCTGCCGGCGCTCCTCGACCGCCGCATGGAAGGATGCCCACGACCTCGTGAGCTCCTCCCGCTGCTGGGCGAGCCGAATGTCCCCGAGGGCGAGGTGCGCCTCCAAGCCCTCCAAGGATTCCCTCACGAGGCCGAAGGCGACCTCGCGGCGCCCCGCGCTCCAATCCCAACCTCGAAGGACCAACTCCTGGTTTGAGGAGGGCCCGGCTCCGGCGTCGAGCCCCGAGAGCCCAACCTCTGGGAGAGCTCGGGGGCTAGCCTGGGCTCCTCCCGTGCCCGCGCCAGCGTCCTCGTCGGGGCTCGCGTCAGCAGGGCGCTCATCGCCTCCAGCTGGACGAGGAGGCGAGGAAGAACCTCCCCCTGCGGACGCGCCCGCTGGCGCCTCGCGCGCTTCCGCCTCATGCTGCACGGGAGCCGTGGGCGCAGACGGCGGAGTGGGCGCACGCGGTGGCATCGACACGTGCGGCGGCGTTGGCTCGCGCGGCGGAGTTGCCTCGCGCGGAGGCGTGACCGCGCGAGGGGGAGAAGGAGCGCGAGGTGGCGTAGAGGCCCTCTCCTCCGTGGTTTCCACCACCATTGGCTCGGGGGGCAGTGTAGGTGCCTCTGGGCGAGGCGCTTCCTCCTCCGCCTGAGGCGCGGCTGCCTCCCATTGAGGCACTCCCTCAAGGGGGCCCGTGGAGGCCGTCTCCACAGGCCTCGTTGCCTCGTCAGCCACGGCCTCAGTCGTGGCTCTCTTAACATCAGCTGCCTTGTGAAGCCTACGGCGCTTTGCAGGCACAAGATCACTGGCGAAAAACCCAAGGAAAGATCTTCAGTAAAGGACAAAATGAAAAAAGAATGAAAATCAAGCGACCAAGTGTCATGAACACTCACCCTGAAGGGGGGCGCCGGCATCGACCCATGCCAAGCCTGGCGAGCGCCATGAGGGGAAGGTCTTGGCACCAGACCCCTCCGGGGGCGTCACCGCTTTCCTTTTTTTAGGGGACGTTAGATGGCCTCGCCCCCGAGTGGTCCACGGCGGCCTTGGTGCGGGGCCCGCGCCTTCGTGGAGAGGCCTCCGCGTTAGAGGTCTCCCCTTCCTCAACCTCATCCTCCACGGGGCGCGAGGTAGCCACCACGAAGGCATCCTCATCACCTGACGAGATGTCGCAGACCTCGTTAGTGAATGGCCCATCCCTCGAAGAAGACACCTCCCTTGCCGTGGCCTCCTCCTCACCTAGGCCAGCTCCTGAGGCCGAGGGAGAATCTGCCCCTTCCGCTCCCCGCATGGCTGGCGTCGGCACCTCCAAGTCCGCCAGGCCTGTCGGGGTGAACGGAGGCATCCCCTCCAGGATGGCCATGCGCTCCGCCAAGTTGTACTAATGGAGAGGCCGGAGCGTCGCAGGGAGAAGATCCACGGCAGGCACCGTCGGGCTGACGAAGAGCGCGGACAGGACATTGTCGACGGTGTCCTGATCGTTGTCTTCATTATGGAGCCGCATCTTGTCGTTCGGACCCTAGTACATCCACATGGGCACTGAATGGGCCTGGAGGGGAGCGATGTGGCACGTCACAAAGTCTGCCACGATGATCTGCCCCGTGAGGCCCTCCTTGCGAAGGAAACTCATGCGCCCCATCAAGCTCGCGTTCCTCGCTCCATCGAAGGTCGCCTTGCCCCAATGGGAGTTCTTCAGCGGTGGCTCGTCGGGACCTCGAGGAAAGCGCAGGGATGCTCCAACCCCGACAAAGAACCACTTATGGCGGAAGTCGTCCACCTTCTTCGTCACCGAGGTTATGGCCTTGTTTTCGCTCCATGACATGGGGATGTAGACACTCCCCATGTCGTCGATGATGCGGAATGAGACGTACCCGGAGCGCTCATTCTTCGCCGTGCTCCGGAGCGCGTAGAAGCACCGGAACAACCCCACTGTGGGCTCCAAGCCCAGGTACGCCTCGTAGAGGTACGCGAAGACGGCGAGAATTAGGATGGAGTTGGGGTGCAGATGCAGCAACTGCACCTGTTAGAACGCTAGGACCGCCTCCAGAAACGGCGAGAAGGGCGGCACCAGCCCGGTGGCGAGGCAGTGCTGGAATATCGGGAAGTACCCTCGCGGGCGCTTCCCATGCGCCGCGGGCTTCAGGGCGGTGGCGCCGTGCTCGCTCGTCCGGTCCGCAACCAGGTACCGGACCTTGGCGAGCGCCTTCTCGTTGATGCGCACGCCCAGCAGCGCTGTGCCCTGTACGACCTCAGGGGCCTCCGCCTGGGGAGAAGACCCCGCAGCGGCCTTGCCCTTGCTCTTGAGGGGACTCATCGTCGAGGGCTCGGAGGGCTGAGGGAGACGGAAGGAGGAGAATCGCAGAACATAGCTTAGGCGGAGAGCTCTAGGAGGCGGAAACTTCTGCGAGAAAGATTGGAAACGGTAACGGCTCCCTGCAGCGACGCTCAGGCTTTATATCCCCTCAAGGAGCAGTTACCGGAGCGTGGTGGGACCCTCCACGATTCACGCCCCGGATCGTGCGAGGCCGTTACTCGTCTGAGTGCCGCGTGGCTCGGGCCGGCCGGGCACTAAGGGCCCACGACGCTTCGCCTGAGCCCATGGGCTCAATCGTGCCCATCGCGGGCCCGGGGTCTACTGTCGGCCCAGTGGGAACAGGGGTATGCCCACTCCCCCCAGGCCTCGCACGCGGGCTGATCAGACGAAACGACTAAGGACCAGGCCTCGCCGCCTGGCGGGACCCTCGAGAGGCAATTCCCCTCGAGGGCCTGAAGAGGAAACGAGGGCCTCAAGGGGTCCCTCGCTTCAAGAGACCCTCCCGAGGGGCCAGCGCGCCTGGAGGGAAGTCAACGGGAATCCCTCCACAAGCCTCCCCAGGCTTGAGGGGAAACGTAGCGACCAAGGAAGTACGGCGAGGCGCACATGGCCTCTGCCACACCCACGTGGTGACGCAAGCACCCTCGTTGCCGTTTTGGTGATAAAGGAGTCAATAAAGTTGCGCCGCATGCGGCAGGACTGCCAAGACCTTCCACTCTAGTGATAAAGCAGGTGGACGGCGCAACCCTCCAAAGAGTACGTCATCAAGGGCTCCACCTCAGAGACTGCTTTCCCTGCGGACAGTACAGCGCGGACGGCCGCCTGTCAGCCACCGCGCCCACCTTTATTAGTGATGGACCGCGTCCATGGACGAGGGGGCAGTGGTGGACTCCTGCACCTCCACGCCACTGCCGTGTGGGAACCACCTTGAAGGCCAAGCAGAAGGAGAGCGCCGGAGGCGCCTATAAAAGCACCAAGACCTCCATCGTAGCAAGGGTCGGCCAATTGCTTGCAACCACGCTTGTAAACCCTAGCAATACCAAGTAGGATAGCCTCTGGCTGGAGGAGGAAGAAGATCATCGCTTTCCTCCCTAGGCAAGTACTACCTCAAGGGGGCCCTCGGCAAGCTCTGCTGTACTGTAACCGCCGTAATCCAATACAGACAAGCAGGAGTAGCGGTCTTACCTCCTCACGAGGGACGTGAACCTGGGTACGGGCCGGTGTCTATCTCTGCCGTGGGTGTTTCGTCTTCAGGTCCGGCGAGCATCGTTGCCGTGTCCCTCGAGGGTCTTGACCTCCGCGTTCAATCCCCTTCACGAACTACACTTCAGGAAGTGACTACACCCGATTCTAGGGAGTCATAACCCGACAGTTATCACCAGATCAAGATGGCTAAAGAGGACGAGGAGAAAACAGCATTCCTCACCCCTTGTGGTGTGTATTGCTATGTCTTCATGCCATTCGGCCTGAAGAACGCTGGTGCCACTTTCAGAAGCTCATGAGGATAGCTCTAGGAGAGAAAATGGGCAGAAATGTAGAGGCTTATGTTGACGACATCGTCGTCAAGTCTCGTGAGGGAGACACTCTCTTGTGGGATCTCGAGGAAACCTTTGCCAGCCTGCGGAAAGTGAACATCAAGCAAAACCCCGCCAAGTGCGTCTTTGGAGTACCTTCAGGCAAACTTCTCGGATTCCTCGTGTCCCACCGCGGCATAGAAGAAAACCCTGACAAGATCAAGGCTATAGAGGGAATGCAGCCTCCTTACCGGCTCAAGGACATGTAGCGCTTAGCAGGTTGTATGGCCAACTTGGGCCGCTTCATCTCCAAGTTCGGTGAAAGAGCCCTGCCGTTTTTCAAGATCATGAAGAGATCTGGCACATTCAAGTGGACGCCTGAAGCGAAAATAGTCTTTGACGACTTGAAGAGGTACTTGGCCAGCCCACCAGTCATGGTAGCCCCAAGGACAGGCGAACATCTGAAGCTGTTTCTCTCAGCCACTCCTCAGACCTCCAGCGTCGTCCTTGTGGTTGAAAGAGAAGAGCCTGTCCTCCCCAAGAAGAGTGCAACCACTCCATGTCCAAAACCGCATGACGAAGATCTCGGCAAAGGGACAGACTCCACAGACCCACCGCTAGGCCCGAAGCCTCAAGTCGAGTCTGCCCCAAGCACCCTTGCCGAGACACCTCCACAAGCTTATCTCGCCAAGCGTCCTGAAGAGCCTCCACAAGCTGATCGACAAAGGCCCTAAAGAGCCTCCACAGGCCGATCTCGACAGAGGCCCTGAAGAGCCTCCTCAGACAGCCAACGCTGCGCCTAAGCTGACAACCCTTGTCGAGCACCCCGTCTACTTTGTTAGTACAGTACTACGGGACACTCGAGAACGGTACCCAATGTAGCAGAAGCTCCTCATTGCGCTCCTCATCGCCTCCAGGAAGCTGCGACACTACTTCCAGGGCCATTCAATCACGGTGGTCACCTCATTTCCCCTAGAGCAGATCCTTCGCAACCCTAATGCTACAGATCGTGTCGCGGTGATGGAACATAGAGTTGCAGCCATTCAACTTGCGCTTTGATACCACAAGAGTCATCAAAGGAGGAGCGTTGGCAGACTTTGTCGCCCAATGGACTGACCCAACCCCTGAAGAGCCTCGAGGAGAAGAGCCAGAGCTCTCTGGAGACAAGATGTCCAGCCACTGGACCATGAAATTTGATGGAGCCTTTGCCTGCGGCAATGGCGGGGCTGGCGTCATCTTAACCTTGCCCAAAGGCGACAAGCTCTACTACGATGTCCAGTTGTGCTTCGCAATCGACAAGTGACGAGGTGTTAACTCGACAAGTCCCAGGGTTGTGCACCCCGGGTTGATTGATGGGGAGAGAGATGAGTGCAAGGTGGTCACGACGGCTGACAAGCAAGGATTTACCCAGGTTCAGGCTCCTGGAGGATAACACCCTACTCCTGCTTGTCTGATTATTGATGCGAGTTGTGGTTACAATGGCGAGATTGCGATCTCGCTAGGGTTTGTGTTGTAGCTATGAGCGTGTGTTTGTGGACGAGGAACCCTCCTGGCTTTATAGGCAGCCAGGTCTTGGGTGGTTGATGCCGATGGCAACTACAGATATGGCAGGTTATGCTTCCTAACCGACTTGGACTAGGTTACATGGTACCCCGCGTGGGCCTCCTGTGGGCCTTTATATCCTTGGCGCGGCCCAGGTAGCCTTATCGTGGGCTACCGGCAAGGCAGCCCCACGTCAGTAGCCCCCGAGTGCTTGGTCGAAGCGTAGAGTCGAACAAAGGACTCCTTCCTCCTGGACGCGCCATTGGATTGCTTGATTTTGAGCTTGAACTCAATTTCTTCAGTCGAACCGGCCACTCCCGATGGGAGTAACCTTTGCAGTCGAATTACTTTGCCTTCATCTTCTTATGAAGCTTGCTTCTACTCAGCCTGTTTGGCTTACTTGTGGATGGATTCCGCTGCTCGAGCTTACTATGTTGCCACCTGAATGGTTTCTTCGGGTTCTCGGATCATTGGCTGATCCTACCTTGTTGGTTTCAGCTTTGAAGCTTACTACTCGAATCACTCTGTAGAGTTGCTTCAGTTGATTTTGGAGCCGTTGGCTTGATGACGTCACTGGTGACGATCTGTTGCACGCCTCTGCGCCCGATGGGACGTGACGTGGCGGGCCCCGCTGTCAGAGCTGACCACGGTCAACAGTTGTCACGTCTCCGAACTGGGCGCGAAATTCGCGCGGCATGATGATGACGCCTCGGTTTTCGTGCGTAGTGGACGAAGTGGGCGGTGACGGTTGGTTTCCTCGTGCGACACGTGGACGGCCAGATGTGTCTGCTCGGAGCCCTTGTTCTGTGGACGGTTGAGATGAGATTTTTCGAGGCATAAGTACTGTGTCTTGACGCTTGGGACTTCATCTTCTCCAATCGCTCTGTCCTCCCTTTCCTCTGCGCTCTACCATTTCCGCCGCCATCCAGAGCTCCGGGCAATCTGTCCGTACACCTTCCAAACTGACCATGGGCAAGCCGAAGAGCGCCGCTGGCTCCTCTGCCGCCGCCGACGAAGCCGGGGTGATGAAGAAACCCGACGGCGACTGGCAGAGATCATCGGTGAAGAAGGCCGAGGTGGAGCTTTTCCGCGTGCAAGGTCTGCTGCCACCTGCCGACCAAGTCCAGGTACGCGTTCCTGGCAAGGAGGTCTTCCCCACTCCCCGCGATGGGGAACGTGTTTGCTTCGCAGATTTCCTTCCGCGGGGCTTCGGGTTCCCTATGCACGATTTCGTGCGCCGTCTCTTGTATGCCTATGGGGTTCAGATCCACGATCTGACCCCCAATGGCGTCTTGAGCATCGCGGGCTTCATCGTGCTCTGCGAATGCTTCTTGGGTGTCGCAACCCCATTGGGCGTTGTGGGAGTCGCTCTTCCTCGTTCGCAAGAACGTGGGGAAGAGCGGGTTGACCTTCCCTGTGGGCGGCTTCGGAATCTAGGTGCGCGGAGACACCGCGTACTTCCAGATGAAGAAGTGCGACTCCGTCCAAGGATGGCGCCGGAGGTGGTTCTATGTCCAGTCGAACCAGGACGGCCTAGACGCGTTCGACAGCGGACGTGGACTGCGGAAGACCGGCGCCTGGGCGCACCCGCTGTCCGCCGTGGAGAAGGAGGCCGTGCGGCCCTTGCTGGGCCTGCTGCGCGATCTGACCAAGACCCTTGGGCGCGAGGCGGGTGGCGTCTTCCTGATGGCCACCTTCTTCCGTCTTCGGGTGCAGCCGCTCAGCGCTCGGCCTCACCCGATGTGGGCCGCCGAAGGCGTCAGCGCCGAGCCGCTTGATGATGAGGAGGTGGAAGCCAACGTCAGATCCATCACCAACCTCCGAGTCACGGGCACGTGCAACGTCAAGTGCCCAATTTCTCCTTACGGGGCCTCGAACCCCGTTCCTGAGGTAAGTCTTGTCTTGTTTTCCTTTTGTCCTAGTTTGACTTGAGTCTACCTTTCTTTTTGATTCGACTTGTGTCTACTTGCTTCAGGGTCGAGCTCTGTTCATCAGCCTTCCTCCTCTTCCTGAGAACGGACCCGACGACGAGTCGAAGTTTGTCGAGGAGGAAGACGAAGACGAAGAGATTCCCTCCGCACATTCTCCCCGTGATGAGGTGGAGGAGGAGGATGAAGTGGAGGAACCCGCGCGGAAGAAACGGAAGCTTCCGAGTCGTGGCGATTCTGCCACTGCGTCGTCACCTGCCAAAGATGCCGACGTAACTGTGGAGGAGGTCGTCGCGACATCACCGGGTGCGCAGTCCTCGGGTGGCTGGGACGAACCCCTGAACGTTCCTCCAGTCAGCTCCACGGCTCCTCGTTCTTTCGCGCGGATGCCTTCGCCCTCCCTGGAGAGCTATGATGACGCCGGCACCCCCAGGTGAGCTTCTTTAAGATGTGCGTCCTTCGAGTTGTATTTTGCAGTTGTGACGTTTAGGTTGACAGGTGTGCTTGGTTTTGATGCAGCCACCGTTCTGGCAATGTTAGCTCCCCCCTTCGGGACGTGGAGCATACATCCGCCCCTTCGACTGGACTGGGGACTCAGGCGGTAGCGGAGAAGGTGCTTGCTGAGCCTGCCGGCGTTGCGTCGTCTAGCCACATTCGTCCTTCGGCTGCAGAGGACCTTGAACTCCTTGACCACGTAAGTCTTTTATGCTTGTTCTTGCATTCTTGATTTTTCATCGGGTGCGCGATCAGCGCTCCCGATGGGAGTAGCCCCCGAAGGTGTGGGTGACTAGTATAGTCGCCCGCAACTTTATTAACATCTTGCTTTTGCTTCAGCCGTACTATCGCCAACAGCTCGACGCAGCTGCGGCTTACATTCGCCTGGAGAAAGAAAGGGACCAACTGCGTGCCTCTTTGGACCAGGCTACTGGGCGGGTTGATGAGCTTGAGAAGGCTCTTCACGAGTCTCGAGAGCGGGAGCTGGCGCGGGTCGCCTAGGAGAAGACTCAAGTCGGTCGTCTCCTTTCACTCGCCGGTGTTGTTGGGGGTAAGTTTCGGCTTGATGCCTACTGCGTCTTTGATCTTTTTCTTTGCTTGACCTTGAATTTTTGCGCAGAGACTTGCGGTGGAGCTCCTCCGGAAGACGCGTCGAGTGACACGGTTGACCTGGCGACCATTGTTGGCTTCCTCGACCGGGTCTGTGCCTATGCCTCAGACGCGCTGAAGAAGTCCGCAGCCGCGTTGCAGAAATCGACTGGAGCCCTCACTGTGGTGCATCAGAGTATCTTCCTGGGCGACCAGCCGCCGGCAGCCGTGGACGCCCTAGCTGCGCCGTTTGAGGACGCGACCACCATCGCCGACTTCACGCGGTCGCAGAAGGTACGCGGCTCCGAGCTCACCTTCCAGCTCCTATTAGGCCATCAGGTTCCAGGTGACTTCGAGAAGGCCGTCAGCGGTTTTCCTCGCAAACCCGATGGCCGAACCGCGTCGCTGAGTGGCGTGATGGAGCGTGCCTCGCAGCTGGCCGTGCAGCTTGTGGCACTCTCCGAGAGGGCCCTTGCTAAGGCGACCGAGGGGGCTGCCGCTCGGAAGGGCCGTTCCCGGTCGTAGTCCGCAGCCTTAGAGTAGGCGTAGCTTTAGGAATTCGGCAGTCGCCGCGGTCTGTATTTTGAACTTCTTGCTTTGTAATGAATATTACCCTGTCGGGTCTTTTGGTCTTCAATATTTATTTTGCTGACTTTCTTTCTTCTGAGTTGATCTGCGCTTCGCAGTCGCATGATTGTATTGACTCTGCGTATCCCTGGCAGAATGTTGTGCGCGATGATGCTCCACCTTCTCCTGTGGCCGAGCCGAGTGGCGCGGCTTCTTCTTCGGGTGCTCGCCGTCGTCAGGCGGCGCCGGCTCCTCCACGCAGTGTAAATGATCAGCGGATAATCACATACCTGAAGAACAAGGTGGTGGAGCTTGAGGCGACCCTGAAGAATACGGAGCGACTGCTGCACCGTTCCCAGTCGCATCCTACGGCGGAGTTCTCGCGACGTGAGGATTTTTTGCTTGGGAAGATCAACCTGATCAGTCGATAGTTGCAAGGTTTGTATCCCTTTGGCGGCTGCCGTCTTTGTTGGCTTTCCTTCTCATTCTGAATTGCATTTTATGCGTGCAGATGTTAATCCTGATTGGGAGGCCGAGCGGGCTCGCGTTGAGGAGCGAGTCACCCGAGAGGCGTCCGGCGACTCCTACGAAGCTCGACGGTTCTGGGTGAACCAGTCGAGGGGGCGCGTCCTTGCCACCATGCTTGATCGTACGTGGCGCGCTGCTTTTCTTCTGGAGAACTGCCGAAAGACACTCTGGCACATCAATCGTGTGTACTTCCCGCATAATGCGCAGCCGAACGGGCTGTCCGCCTTGCTGGAGAGGTTTCGCGATGGTGAAGGGCTGAAGGAGGTTGTCGACTGGTGCGAACGCGGCGCTGGCATACGTCCGGATGCACCGGCCACATCTTCCGCTTGAGAGGGTGCTTGAAGGCCTGCCGGGTGACGATGAATTTGACGAGACCTTAGCGGCTGCGCGCCGGATTATCCGGCAGGTTCAGGACCTGAGCGAGCGCCTTGTAGGTCCCCTTGATGCGCCGAAGGCCAAACCTGCAGTTTAGAGTAGTTGTCGTCTGATGTACAGGGTTAGCTATAGAGGGCAAATGTGCCTGTGTAAGCATGATGTAACAGATTGAAGTATTTTCGAGTCATGAGAATTGATCTGCTTGCTCGATAGTGACAGTGCCTGTATTGATTTGCAACCTGTTTGGCGCAGTCGCCTAGTACGCTGGGCAACGGCCTAGGTTTTTTCAAGTGTGACCTGTATGCCGCAGTCTCTGATTTTAACAGGTGGCGACTTAGGATTTTTGTAACTTGACCTGTATGGCGCAGCCCCCGAGTTGTTCGAGTGGTGGCCTAGGATTTTGGTTAAGACCTGTGTGGCGCAGCCCCCGAGTAGGTCGAGTGGCGGCCTAGGATTACAAGTGTTACCTGTTTGGCGCAGCCCCCGAGTATGTCGGGTGGCGACCTAGGATTTTGAACTTGACCTGTACAGCGTAGCCCCCGAGTGGGTTCGATTGGCGGCTGAGGATTTTTCTGAGAAGGCCTGTTTGGCGTAGCCCCCGAGTAAGTCGAGTGGTAGCCTAGGGTTACAAGTGTTACCTGTGTGGCGCAGCCCCCGTGTGTGTCGGGTGGCGACCTAGGATTTTGAACTTGACCTGTATGGCGCAGCCCCCGAGTCGGTCGGGTGACGGCCTAGGATTTTTTGACTTTATGCTTGTATGGCGCAGCCCCCGAGTCAGTTGGGTAGCGGCCTAAGCTTTTATTTCAACCTGTGTGGCGCAGCCCCCGAGTGGTTCGGGTGGCGACCTAGGATTTTGTACTTGTATGGCGCAGCCCCCGAGTGGTTCAGGTAGCGGCCTAAGCTTTTATTTCAACCTGTGTGGCGCAGCCCCCGAGTGGTTCGAGTGGCGGCCTAGGATTTTGAGCTTCCTCTGAGTGACCGGTAAAGGAGACAGATTTTCTTCAAATCACTTTATTGATTCTTGCGAACAGGTCGCCTCATTAAAACCCTTCCAGTCCCCGCAGGTACCCTGGTAAGGGAAAGAGTGCGTCTGAAACCTGCCGCGCTGATTTTCTTGTACAATGATTGGGTTGAACTAGGCGTAGAACCGGCGGAGTTGTGCCACGTTCCACGGGTTGCTGCAGTCCGCTCCTGTCTTCGAGTCCTTTAGGAGGTAAGCTCCGTTGCATATTGCTTCTGTTACGATGTACGGGCCCTCCCATGGGGAAGCGAGCTTGTGCACCTTCTTTTGCACTAGTCGAAGAACCAGGTCGCCTGCAACGAACGCTCTTGGTCGCAGCCTCCGAGTGTGATAGTTGCGCAGGTCCTGCTGATACACGGTTGATCGTGCCAGGGCGATGTCGCGCGCTTCATCCAGGGTGTCTCTACTGTCTTCGAGTGCCTCCTCTGCATCCGACTCGTCGTAGGCGACTACTCTCGGTGCGTCGAACTTGATGTCGCAGGGGAGGACCGCTTCTGCACCGTACACCATGAAGAATGGAGTGTACTGGGTGGATCTGTTTGGCGTTGTTCGCGGACTCCAAAGGACCGATGGCAGTTCTTCCACCCATGCGCCCGCTGCGTGTTTTAGGGGCACGCACAGTCGTTTCTTGATGCCATTGCAGACGAGGCCGTTAGCTTTCTCCACTTGCCCATTGGATTGCGGTTGCGAGACAGACGCGTAGCTGAGCTTGATCCCCTACTCTGAGCAGAAGTCCTTGAATTCTTCGGCTGTGAAGTTCGAGCCGTTGTCGGTGATGATCCCGTTCGGTACTCCAAATCTGAAGATGATTGACCTGATGAAGTTGACCGCTGTGGATGCAGTCGAACTTGTGATGGGCACGGCTTCGATCCAATTTGTGAACTTATCGACTGCAACCAGGAGGTGAGTGTGACCTCCGGGTGAGGATTTCTTCAGCGGGCCCACCATGTCCAGACCCCATTGGGCGAAGGGCCAGGCTAATGGTATTGTTTTGAGTTATGATGCTGGCGCGTGTGGCTTGTTCGCAAATTCCTGGCACCCTGTGCATTTCTTCACCAGCTCCTCGGCGTCCTGCATGGCTGTCAGCCAGTAGAACCCGGCTCGTAGCGCCTTGGCCACCAGTGCCCGACTGCTGGCGTGATGCCCGCAGATACCCGCGTGGATGTCGAGTAAGATGGCTTGGCCGTCGACTGGATCTATGCACCTTTGCAGGATTCCTGAAATGCTTCTTTTGTAGAGTTCTCCGTTGATGACGGTGAAACTTTTGGAGCGTCTGATGATGCGCTTTGCTTCGACTGGGTCGGCTGGCAGCTTCTGATGTAGTATGTATGCCAGGTACGGTCCTGTCCATGTGGCTTCGACTAGCATGACCTCCATGGGGACCTTGTCTTGGCTTGGCGGGTTGGCATCACCTTTTGTTGTTGCAGTGCTTGTTGTATTCTGAGTCTTGATGGATCTCTGCGTGATGCACTCGAGGAAGACGCCGGGTGGGACTGGCACCCTGTCTGAGCCCATGTTAGCGAGGACGTCGGCTTCCTCGTTGCTTTCACGGCCAATGTGGCGCAGCTCGCAGCCGTCGAAGTTGCCTTCCAACTGATTGTAGAGGTCTCTGTAGGCGATCATGTTGTCAGCGACGGCGTCGCAGGACTTCATGGTTTGATGTACCACCAGGTAGGAGTCGCCGTAGATCATGAGGTGCGTGGCGCCGCAGTTCTTGGCCATCCGCATGCCGTGGATCAGGGCCTCGTACTCGGCTTCGTTGTTGGACGGCGTCGGAAAGTCCATCTGTAGGACATACTTGAGCTTGTCGCCTTTGGGGGAGATGAGCACGACTCCTGCCCCAGCTGACTTGAATTTCTTGGAGCCATCAAAGTACATTGTCCATGCGTTGGACAAGTCGGGGACATTTGGTAGCTGAGCTTCTATCCACTCGGTGGTGAATTCCGGGAGGACTTGGGCCTTGATGGACTTCGGGTGAGCATACTTCAGCCCCCATGGTCCTAGTTCGACAACCCACTTGGCGACTCGTCCTGTCGCGCGTTGGTTTGTGAGAATGTCTGCTAGTCCAGAGGAGCTTACCACCGTGATCGGGTGCTCGGAGAAGTAGTGGACGACCTTTCTGGAGGTCATGAAGACTCCGTACGCCAGCTTCTGGTAATGAGGGTAGTTCTGCTTGGACAAGGTGAGTACTTCGCTAAGGTAGTAGACGGGCCTCTGCACCGGGTGACTGTGCCCTTCTTCTTCGCGTTCGACTACGAGCACCGTGCTCACCACCCTGTTCGTTGCTGAGACGTATAGGTACAGCGGCTCATTTTCCAGCGGTGCCACGAGGACTGGAGAGGTTGTCAGTGTTTTCTTGAGATGGTCGAATGCGTCCTGCGCCTCTTGTGTCCACTCGAACTTGTCTGCCGTTTTCATCAGTTGGTAGAAAGGTAAGGCTTTCTCTCCCAACTTACTAATGAACCGGCTGAGAGCTGCGACTCGGCCAGCTAATCGTTGCACCTCCCTGAGCTTGGTTGGTGCTGATATTGTGAGTATGTTCTGCACCTTCTCGGGGTTTGCTTCGATTCCTCTTGCGGATACAAGGTACCCTAGTAGTTCTCCAGCTGGTACGCCGAACACGCACTTCTCTGGGTTGAGCTTGCTCTGATACACGTCGAGTGCGGCGAAGACCTTGCGGAGGTCGTCGACTAGGGTATCCTCCTTTCGGGTAGTGACGACGATGTCGTCGACGTAGACTTGGACGATCTGCCCGATTAGCCCCTTGAGGAATGCTTGCATTGTCCGCTGGTACGTGGCACCTGCGTTCTTTAACCCGAACGGCATCGTCTTGTAGCAAAAAACGCCGTCGGGTGTGATGAAGGTTGTCTTCTCTTTGTCCTCGACTTTCAGCCTGATCTGCTGGTAACCTGAGTAGGCATCCAGAAAGGACAGGCGTTCGCAACCTGCCGTCGAGTCGATGATCTGGTCTATCCGCGGGAGCGGGAAGTGGTCCTTGGGGAAGCATTTGTTGACTGCGGTGAAGTCAACGCACATGCGTAGTTTCTTCGTCTTCTTTTTCTCAACTAGAACCGGGTTGGCGACCCAGTCCGAATCCTTGATCTCTCGGATGAACTTGGAGTGCAGTAATCTGTCGACTTCCATGGTGATCGCGTCTCGTTTGGGTCCTGAGAAGCGTCGCATGGATTGCTTGACTGGTCTTGCGTCCTTGTGGACTTTCAGAGAGTGCTCGGCGAGTTCCCTGGGTATCACTGGCATGTCAGAAGGTTGCCATACAAAGATTTTCCAGTTCTCACGTAGGAACTCGACGAGCGCGCCTTCCTATGCGGGGGTCAGACTCGATGAGACCTTGACCGTCTTTCTGCTGTCAGTCGGATGGACTTGATGGGTGACGGTGTCGTCATTCGTGTTGAACGCTGCGTCTTTGGCAGGCTTCTTGCGAGCCGGGAAGATGGTCTTGTCGTTGTCGGCTGATATGGCCTTGAAGTGCTCTTCGACACCGAAGAACTCGGAGATCTTGGCGAACTCGCAGTCGCAGCTGTTGGAGAGCCCGAAGTCGCCGCGGATGGTGATCACTCCTTTCGGCACGGGCAACTTCATCATCAGGTAGGCGTAGTGGGGTACTGCCATGAACTTGCCAAAGGTCGGGCGTCCGAGGATGGCGTGGTATTGTGACTTCCAGTCGACGACTTCAAAGTCTATCGACTCCTTCCTGAAGTGCTCGGGTGTACCGAGGATGACGTCGAGTGTGATTGTTCCCATGGGCGTGATTGCTTGCCCTGGTACTATGCCGTGGAAGGTGGTCTCCGATTCCGGCAATTTATCTGTCGACCTGTTCATTCTTCTGAGGGTGTCGGCGAATATGATGTTGATGCCGCTGCCTCCGTCCAGGAATACCTTCTTCAGGCTGTAGTCGCCGATCAAGGCCTCAATCACGAGTGCGGCGTGCCCGGGTCGGATTACCTCCGATGGGTGATCTGCCCTGGAGAATGTGATTGGTGTCTCCGACCCGCGCAGGTAGTCTGGTACCGCGCGCGGGCTGTTGATGGCTGGAAGTACTTGGCGTGTGATGATTTTCTGCCGCCTGTTCGACGGGGGTCCCTTCTAGATCATGTTCAGCTGTCCCCGTGCGGCTGGGTACGTGTCGGCTGCTGCCGACTGACCTTGTTGCTGCTGCTGCGGCTGGGGGAACGCTCATGCCGCCTGCACTTGGTTGTTGTTTGCGGGTGCTGCCTGGATGGCTAGCTGCGGTGCCGCTTGTACGGCCTGCACCGGGGCGATGATTTGCTGCATGGCATGGTAGATTTTTCTTGCTTTGCGGCAATCCTTCAACAGGTGGTTGGAACTCCATTTGCCTGTTTCCGGGTTGCGGAACGAGTGATGCTTACAGGGTTGCATCAGCTCCTCTGCTGGGGTCAATGGGCGCTTCCACTCGCGTTTCTGACTTCCATCATTGTGGCCGACGCTACTGCTTCCACGGTTGTACTGACTCGAGCTGGGCTGCCGACTTTGCTCGTACTGTCGGCTGCCGTCACGCTTGTCCTCACGGGGGGTTTCATAACCCGCCGCTACTAATTCGATTGAATCGTGGGTGTAACGTGGCTTCTTCTTTTGACGTGCCTCGCGCCAGTTGCTTGTTTCGCCCTCTTTTTTGGGAGAAGTTTCGCGGACGTAGTCCTCTCCTTCGGCCCATTGGTTGGCTGTCTTCATGAGTTCTATTGTGGTCTTCGGCTGGAGCCTACCGAATTCCTCCCGGAGGTCGCGGCGAGCGACGCCATGCATGAAGGCGTCCATCACTCGATCTTCTGATACGGGTTCCATGGTATTGCGGAGGAGTGTCCACCTCTGGATGTAAGAGCGGAGCGACTCATCCTTCCCTTGCTTACAGGCCTGCAACTCGATGTAGGTCGTCGGCCTGGCGAATGTTCCCGAGAAACTCTTGATGAAATTATCCTGGAATTCTTCCCATATTCGGAAAGAGTCTTTGGGTTGGCTTGTGAGCCACCCGCGTGCCGAGTCTGTCAGCATGAGCTGGATGTACTGCATTGCCGTAGTCGATGTTACGCCTTGGCAGGTGCAAGCGATTAGGTAGTCTTCGAGCCACAGCTTTGGGTCTTGCTTCCCGTCGTACTTTGGTGTGCCAGTCGTCAACTTGATGCCTTTAGGCATGCGGGTGTCGCGGATGTTGAAGCAAAAGCATGCCGCGCCACACGGCTCGAAGTCGCGGTCAGCGTGGTTGTCCGCGTTTGCCGCACTAGCCGATCGCTCCTTGCGGTTGCGGTCCACCGTCTTCTGTGTCAGGACGTCGCGAAGGTCCTTGACTGGTTGTCGCTGCGCCGCTGGGATGCCCGATGTCGTTGGTTCGTGCGCTCGGTTACTTGGCCCCTTGGCCGCCAGAGCTTCCTCGATTGCCCTTATGGAGGCAATTTGTTGCTTGTGGAGAAGGGAGTGTGCGTCCCCCTCCGGTGGCTGCGTGAGTCGGAGGTATGTCTCGACTGAGATCAGGGCGGCATTCGCCGTCTTTGGGACGGGTATCCCGTTTTCATCTTCGGTGACGAAGGATGAGTCGAGGTTGCGGGTGAGCCTTGTTCGATCAGCTTCTGCCATGTGGGGGACACGGGCTCTGGTTCGCCGTGCTCCTTGGTTAACCTCTGTGGAGGATGTGAAGGAGAGGGCGGCTCGCCTGGCACTCGATGCATCCGCGTCCCTTTTGCGCCTGAGCAGGTCGGCTTTTTCGGCGCGAATTCGTTCGCCTTCCTTGCGTAGCAAGTACTGGACCGCCAGGTGGTCTTCTCGAGGTGCGTTGGGTGGGGGGAACGTGCCCTCGTCCACATGCTTCATGGCTTGGATCGCCATGTCCCGCGTGATGACAAGTTTAGTCTGGTCCGGCATGTCCACCTCTAGCGGATATGCGGGTTCTTCCTCGTCGTCATGCGGTGTTGTGCCGGCCATGAAGACTTGCTTGGGGTAGACTTGAGTCGCAGAGTTGGTGCTGTCGCTGCTGCTTCTGTAGCCCGCTTCTTGCTCGGGGTCGAAAATTGCTGCAACGTGGCGCGCGGCGCACCCGCTGTCGCGTCTTTTCGCGATTGTCCATGTGCTTACACTCGCAGGGGCGAGTGCGATTGGCTTTGGGTAGACCTGGGATTTCCACGAAGACGAGGGCGCGCGCGACATGGCTGTCGGACGCGGGCCCCTGATCGCCCGTGCGGGTGCGACGGTCGAGGTGGATCTTGACTTGATCGACCGCACGACCGAGGTTGGGGTAGTAGACTCGATTCGCGCGGCCGTTGCCGAGATTTTCGATGTAGATGTCCTCTTCGCGGGTGCAGCTGGCGCGGCCCCTGCGGGTGTGGCAGATGCGATCTTCGCGGGTTCGGCGGTCGCGATCTCCGCGGGTGCGGCAGATGCGATCTCAGCGGGTCCGGCGGGCGCGATCTCCGCGGGTGCGGCAGATGCGATCTCAGCGGGTTCGGCGGGCGCGATCTCCGCGGGTGCGGCAGATGCGATCTCAGCGGGTTTGACAGACGCGATGGTTGGCGATTTTGGTGACGCCGTCGCGCGTAGCGCGGTAGTCGTAGACCTGAGTATACCACGACTATCGATGCAGCAGAATATGGAGCCGAAGGTGATGTGTATACCTTTGTCCAGATCGGCGTACACCGATTGATGAGCTGGCGAGCGGATGACGTACTCGAAGGAGCCGAATCGGATCGACTCCCTGTCGGCGGACGCGCCGATCTTCATTGCGGATGGAGTCGGAGCGACCATGATCCTAGCACTTGTTTGCCTTTCCCACAGACGGCGCCAATTGATGAGGTGTTAACTCGACAAGTCCCAGGGTTGTGCACCCCGGGTTGATTGATGGGGAGAGAGATGAGTGCAAGGTGGTCACGACGGCTGACAAGCAAGGATTTACCCAGGTTCAGGCTCCCGGAGGATAACACCCTACTCCTGCTTGTCTGATTATTGATGCGAGTTGTGGTTACAATGGCGAGATTGCGATCTCGCTAGGGTTTGTGCTGTAGCTATGAACGTGTGTTTGTGGACGAGGAACCCTCCTGGCTTTATAGGCAGCCAGGTCTCGGGTGGTTGATGCCGATGGCAACTATAGATATGGCAGGTTATGCTTCCTAACCGACTTGGACTAGGTTACATGGTACCCCGCGTGGGCCTCCTGTGGGCCTTTCTATCCTTGGCGCGGCCCAGGTAGCCTTATCGTGGGCTACCCGCAAGGCAGCCCCACGTCAACAAGATCTCCAACAACATCGCTGAGTACGAGGGCCTTCTCGCCGGCCTACGGGCCGCCATCGCTCTAGGCGTCAAGCACCTACTCGTCAAAGGCGACTCCCAGCTGCTGGTCAACTTCTCCAACAAAAGCTACACGCCTAAAGATGATCACATGGCAGCATACCTTGAAGAGGTCCGCAAACTTGAGAAGCACTTCAGGGGCATGGAGCTTATGCACATCCCAAGGAAGTAAAACCAAGAGGCTGACGATATCGCCAAGCGTGCATCAAGAAGGCAAGCTCAGCAGGTATGAAGAGCCCACTCTCCCCAGGCCTCGCACGCGGGCTGAACAGACGAAACGACTAAGGACCAAGCCACCGCTTGGAGAGACCCTCGAGAGGCAAGTCCTCTTGAGGGCCTGAAGAGGAAGCGAAGGCCTGAAGAGGACCGGCGCTTCAAGAGACTCTCCCGAGGTGTCGTGCGCCTGGAGAGAGTCAACAGAAATCCCTCCACAGGGCGCCTCGGGCCTGCGGGGAAGCTTCGCGGCCAAGGAAGTACTGCAGGGCGCACATGGGCTCTGACGTATCCGCAGAGTGACGTAGGCGCTCCCTTTGCCATTTTGGTATAAAGGAGTCAATAAAGTTGCGCCGCCTGCTCCAGGACAGCCAGGACCTTCCTCTCTGATGATAAAGCAGTTGACGGCACAACCCTACAAGAAGATCGTCATCGTGGGCTCCACCTCAGAGACTGCAACCCCTGCGAGCCGTACTGCGCGGTCGGCCACCGCGCCCAACTTTATTAACGATGGACCGCGTCCATGAACGATCCCGCAGCGGTGGACTCCAACTCCTCCACGCCGCTGCCGTGTGGGAGCCCAACCCTGACGCCAGGCACAAGGAAGATGCATGCGGCGGCTATAAAAGAAGCAAGACCTCCACCGTAGAGAAGGTCGGCCAATTGCTTGGAGAACACTTGTAAACCCTAGCTGAGCCAAGTAAATTAGCCTTGGGCTGGAGGAGGAAGAAGACCATTACTTCCCTCCCCAGGCACGAACCGCCTCCAGGGGGTCTTCGTCTAGCTCAGTTGTGCTATAATCCTCCACAGTGCAATACAGACAAGCAGGAGTAGCGGTCTTACCTCCTCCCGAGGGTCGTGATCCTGGGTACGGGCTGGTGTCCATCTCTGTCGTGGGTGTTCCTCTCCAGGCCCGGCGAGCACCGTCGTCGTGCCTCTCGAGGGTCTTGACCTCCGTGTTCAATACCCTTCACGAACTTCTCTTCAGCGAGTGACCACCCCTGTTCCGAGGGAGTCACAACCAGACAGAACTTCCACCTAGAACTTCATGTTACACTAGACTGCGACTTGGACAGTGGACTATTCCTTGAACTGCATGTTTTCTGCGAATCTAGCTTCACACAAAGCCTTGACCGATACTAGGCCGCCGTGGGTCTTCCCCGCGGATGGAGCTTATGCGTCGTACTCCGAGGCCTTTCATGAGCTTATTAGAGAGCACCCAACTCTCATGGACTGCGACGTTTGACAGTCATGCTCATAGAGGTGTGTTCCTCAAAAGATGTTCTGCATGACAGCATCTCTGCTTAAAATATACATCAGCCTACCGTGCAGTTTAGGAGAGTATTGCATCTTTGCAGAGTGGTATTACACAGAAGTAAGGATACTCTCCTCTCAGTTGATCAACAACTTGTCTCCCAATTCTACTTCACGGGATCTCCGATCACATAGAGTGGGTTGCTATTGTGAGCAACTCATATTGTGGGTCTCAAACCCATCTCCCTCGATGCATTATCTATCACATTACGTGATAAACCTTTCGTGAAGGGATCTGTCGTGGTATCGGCATAATTGATAGGAGACGGGGGTCCTCTAGCCTACGTATGGATTGTGGGGAAGAAGGTTGGTGTCGTCGAGGACGGGATTGAACACGGCGAGTTTACCCAGCTTCAGATCCCGCAGCGGTGGCGCGATCCTACGTGCTGCTATATTTCACTATGAGGCAATAGCCGTGAACAGGTTACAATGTGTATGATGCGTATTGAAGCGTGCCCTAAAGGCTTCATGGTGGCCGGCTTATATAGGCGGCCAGACCCCAGGATACAAGGCAAGTACTTGTCCGGTAAGTAATCAGAGTCCTAGACCTAGCCGGCTTAGTTGCGGCCTTCCGTCTTGGGCTTGGTGGCTTGATGGGCTTCGGCCTTACGCCTTCTTGGACCGTTCGCCTACTTCCTTGTACGTCAGCTATCTGGGCCGCTCGGCAGGCTTCAGCCTGACCACCCTTGGGCCACCCTGGACTAGCCGGATTGATCCATGTTGGAGATACCCCTAGTTGATATATCTCCAACATTAGCCCCCAGAAAGGTTGAAGTTCTCCAGGCGCCGGCTTCTTCTTGATACTTCATCTGCCAATGTTGGCGGCTGCAGGACTTGAACCATTCTGAAAATCAAAAAAGGGGGCAAGTGTGTCTTGAAGTTGGCACACGGCCGCCTTTATCCATGTAACATCCCAACATTTTATGATGTTCAAAAATCACAAACATTTAAAACTTTATTTTTATTAAAATAGAATGCTAAATGCATAAGAAAACCAACTATGAAAGACTTCAAACTTAATGAAAAAGGGTAATATTTCAAAACCCTAAGATGCAAATACCTCAAACCATTTATATTTAATAAAATAGTTTTCTTATAAGAAGCTAAATTCAACCACTTAGTCATATCTATTCATAAATTTTAAAACTATTTAAAGTAGAATAATTGCCAAATAGGTTCATTCATCAGACTAAATCCAGGTTTAGCTTTGGAAATTATAGTTTTATTTTTTATTACCTTAAAACTACATAGATTATATAATTAATGAATTATACAAATAAACATTCCATTACTTAAATGATCTCCATGTATTTTCAAAACATTAAATGATTTTCTGAATATATTCAGTGTAAACAATGAATTAAAACTAGAATATTTCCAAAGGTATCTAGTATAGTTTTCAAGAAAAAATTTCTAATATAAAATATAATGGTGCACCAAATATTTTGACTTAAAATGAATACATTATATTTTTCCTTTTCCATTTTCAAATAGATGTGTTATGTCATTTAATTGTTGTACTGAAGCCAAAATGTTTTAATGTTGGAAAATAAGTTTAATGAACTTACTTCCAAATTTATATAAGTATTGTATTATGATAAAATGATTTTTGGTCAACATGAAATTAAATAAGCTTAAATTTAAAAAAATTGACTTTAGGCATCAAATTTGTATTAAAGCAATAATTCAAAAAAAAAATTAAATTTGAAAGTGTTCAAAACATAACCATAAGTATTATAAATGATAGATATTGTTTTTACCAAAATATAGAAACTAAATTGAGTTGATTCGGATTCATATTTTAAAAGTTATTTAAAATCCAGAAAACAGAAAAGGAAAGGAATAAAACAAAAAGAAAAACTAACTGGGCCGAAGCCCAGTTTCTATCGCGCGCGAGCGGCGCGTAGCGGCCCAACGCCCAGCCTGTATCCCATCTTCCTCTCACTGACGTGTGGGGCCCACACGTCAGGTCGTCTTCAAGCTCGCGCCGAAGATCACGCGCCCGACAGTTTCGGGCGAGAATTTCTCGTCGTGATTCCGCACGATTAAGAGGCGTAATGAGCACCCCGACCCTGCCCTATAAATCTACTACCTCTCCTCTCCCTTTTTCCCCAAGAAACCCTAGCCCGAGAGCCGCCAGGCTGCTCGTGTTCGTCCTCGGAGCTCCGCCACGGCCGACGGCGAACTTCTTCGTTTCCGGTGAACTCCGTCGACCCCGAGACCTCTTTTCATTTTCTTTCTCCTTGTTACATCCGCACGAACCTCACTGACATCTTTTCCCTAATTTTTCCGCTCCAGAGCAAGCAGTCCGTGCACCCCCGAGAAGGACCGCCGCCGTGCGCATCTCCGGTGAGCAATAGGAGGCGAGAGGGAACGCACCGGAGACCAGTGTCGCGCCACCGTCTCTGCCTCGGTCTCCTCTTCCTTGCGGTATGATTCGTTGGTCCCCGTAAGCCGTAGACCGTAGGGAACGATTATCCGAGCATGTCGCCGCCGCGCGCATCGTCTCCGGCGAGGTCCCTGGTGACCTAGCGCCGCCCGATTTAGGTCGCTCGATCTGCACCGTTAGATCTCCATCCATCGGCCACGATAGATTCTTTTAAATCGAAGCGGTACGAACAGATCTGGACCGCCAGATCCAGATCTGACGACCCAGATTCTTTGCCTTATCCACGTCAGCGCCAGAGTGTCAGCCCAGTCAGCGCACAGTCACGTGGATTTTGATTTCTTTTAATTAGAGAAAATAGCAGTTTTGCAGAAAAGCCCCTGTCACTTAGATCTGTCATAACTTTTTAACCATTTATCCAAATTCAAATATTTTTATATATTTGGAAATCCCTCGACATGTAGAATATTTTGGATCTGCCAAAATTCAAATTTGAATTAGTTTAAAATATTCAAATTGCAAATGGTGAATTTGAGTATTTTTGTTATAACTTTGAATCTGTATATTCAAAAATTTCAAATAAAATTGTTTTGGAAACTTTAGAATAATTGTAAATTCTTGCCACTGCTATAAAATATTTTTGATTAATTTTTGAGTGAATTCATAGTTATGTGTTTAAAATTGAATGGTTTGAGTATTTTCATCATAACTATTAATAAAAATAGTATTTTTGATTAAAGTAAAGTGCTATAAATTTAATTAAAATACCTCTGTCTATTAACACTATTTATTAAATTATATTAAAAAAAATTAATCATAGAAAACTTTAATCTTATAATTATTCCTTGTATTATATTTTCCAAAATTAGAAATTAGTTAAATTGCATTTATAAATTCATGCATATTTATAAAGAAATCACAAAAGTTATTTGATGTTTATTGTGATTAACAATTTCATTTCATTCATAGCATATTTTATTCTCATAGGAAAACCCCTCTTCATTAGTTTTCTCTAAGTTAGAAATGTTTTCAACTTTGCATTTTTGTGAAGTGCTACACTGAGACACTTAGTAAAATTCAACATGGAGCTGGGAGACCAACCAGAAATATTTTCTAAGTCTTTCTCCCTCTTTCATCTTTCTCCCTCCTTCTTCTGTTAGACTTCATGATGACTAAGTAAATCCAAGACCAGCCTCGAAGATACAAGAACCACCAAGTCTGGAGATGAAGTCTGGAGGACAACTTCATCTCTCTCTTTCTATCTCTTCCCTTCCTTTCTAATCTTATCCTTCTCATTTAACTTAAACAAATTTTGATCATGATGTTATCATCTGGAAGTTATTGGATCCTAGCGGCATGGTGAGATGAAGCGGCCTGGAGACTAACCTTACATGTCCACGTACATGAGACATGTTCCACAATTTAAGTGGCTGGCCGGGTGTCTGTCTCTCTCACTTTAGTGAATATCCAATTTACAAAGAGTTGATAAAAATTGTTGATCACCTCGAAGAATAGAGCTAGTATTTTCCTCTAAGTATTTTGCACATCATGCATAAACATAATCCCTTAGATATTCATCTAGTATGTGTTTTGTGTGTATTGTGGAGTTGTGCTTGCTGTTGATTGTTGTATTGTTGTTTGTCTCTACTGTTAGATTGAACGGAGAGTCCCGAGTATCGTTGAAAAGAGTTGTGAACAACGACAATATTCAAAGGCAAGTGGCACACCTCATAAACTTCCTAAGTATTTTCTATGCATTACTTAGTGTATTTTATATGCATGTGTAGGATAGTGTTGCTATGCTAAACCTGCGTAGAATTCCCTTACTCCTGTGTCTAGGTTCCTATATCTTACTTAGCAGAAATATTGATGCTATGCAATTGATGAAAAGTTTTACAAATTATTAAGTGGCTACTCAGGGTTGTGCTCAGGGTTGTCGTCGCCTAGGAGGAATTTCTATTCTACTTAGGGTCGTGAGCATGGTGATTTTTACCTGAGAGTGCACATCCACTAAGTTAATGAAACTCCTGGGTGGATTGGTTGTTATGGTTTATGTTGAGTGGCTTTTGGGACTATGCTTGTGGTTGTCATCGCCTAGGATGAATGTCTATTCTACTTAGGGCCACGAGTATGGTGGTTGTTACCCAGAAGTACACTTGTGGATGGCCACCCAGGGAACAGAGGAATCTGAAGAACTCCGAGTGACGATTGCTTCCCGTGCAACCTTTTGACAATGGGCTCTGTCTAGAATGATTAAGTTGTGCGAGTGCAACCTGTCGGCTTGACAAGCAGATGTAGAGTTGATAGGTGGAACGGGTCTTGCTCGTATGGTTGCATTCTTCTTCTGAAAGTTCTTGTCTCAATTCTCTCCTTTCCATAATACACTCCGTGTGTATAGGATTTCTCGGACAAATTGAGTCTAAAGGTGAAAGTGCACAACCTCTGCAGAGTGTAAAACTAAGTACTTAGTTGTGTCCCCGGTACGGACAATTTGAGCAGCTGGTCACGGACGTCAACGGAGGATTCCACCATGCCAACTTCAGAAATAAAACTTGATGGGTGAACAAGGGAAGATGAGATTTATGGTTTTCATGCCATACTTGTCTTGATTTGAAGAAAGTGTTTCCAAAAAGATAGGAAAAAATGGCTTTATGCAAAATAGCCTTGAACTCCACCAGCCAAATATGCATATAGGCTTTAGAGTTATTCCATTAAGTGTCCACCATAGTGTCACTTGCCAGACTCCATTTTTAATGGAATCTGACCCACGTTGTTGCAATATTTTTCTTATTGCAGATTGTTCAGATGACGAGTGAGGTTTCGTTTATAGGTTTCGAGTCTACAACCAACATGTTTTCGCCTGTGGCAGCATGAAAGTGATAGAGGCTCACTGCTATTGTATTTCCGCTGTGTACTTTTTCAATGCTAGCTTTATGCTATGCAACTTGTATCGAATATTTTGTAATTCTGGATCATCGATGTAATAAAAAAATTGACGCTTTGTTGTGATATTACATCGTAAACTGTGTGTGCAAATGAATCGATCCAGGGATTTGCACTATACACAGGTATCTGCCTTATTTAAAGTGCAGGTACGTTACAGATGGTATCAGAGCACTGTGTTGCCTGTAGGTTTGAAACCCCTAGGATTGGACTGAGACCCCAAAGGTTAAATAGTTAACTAAACTAGGTTTCCAAACCATGAGTAAATTTTGAAATTTCCTTTAATATTGTTTTACATTATTTATATTATCTTGCATCTTTCCTTTTCTTTTAAATTCTAATACTCTTACCTGTTCAAAATTTTAGATGGGAGAGTACACTGAGACTGCGTACGCTGGAGTTTTGTCGGGTTTCATCTTTGGGAGGCAGCTGTCTAGGTTGACAAGTGCATTGAAGCTACCACCACCCTATTTCCGAGGAAGGAAGGAGGAGACCGACATGCCCCATGGAACACGTTGGGAAATCCGCACCATCATGACCCCGGATCCCACGATGCCAGACTTCGAGCCCGTGGACTATGCCACCTACTACCCAGAGTGGATTGAGGGAGTGAACATAGCTATGGTGGACTTAATGGCTCGTTTGTGTTACAAGTATCGCAACAAGCTAGCACCAGGATCGCCCTTCCGTGCCTTCGGGAAAAGGGATGCACATGGTCTCTCGATGGCTCACACGGGAAATCGCCTCGACCTGCCCATCGTTAACAAGACGTTCGAAGACTTGGATTATATCATCAACTGTCTGACCAGGAGGGTCCAACAGGCTTATGACGTCGCGGATCATGCACAAGCCGTCATAGACGCAAAAACCCAAGAACTCCAGGCTTCTGAAAATCTTATTGGTCATTTGGAGGAACTCATCCATGACCTACATTTGGAGAACATTGGCAAGGATGAGCAAATTGCCATGCTTGAGGCGCAACTCATTCCACCTCCACCACCGCCAGTAGCTGAAGAAGGAGGTGACCAGGGCACTGGAGAGGTGACTGTACCTGCAGCTACGAAGGAGGAAGGACCAGAGGAAGAAGACCCAGAAGGGGTGCTGTTTGAAGAGTCAACTGAGGGAGAAGTTACACCTGTGGCAAATAACCACGCGATGAAGCGCAAACGTGAGATCAAAGAGGAATAAGTGTAGCAACACAAACCATGTTAGAGGGACCACCATTTATCTCTTTTAGCCTATCATATCGATTAGATGTATTGACCTACCAAATTGTGGTATGGCAGTACCATCGTTTTTGTAATCCCATGACATTGATGTGCTTTCGTTCGATGAATGATTAGTCGAGTTCTCAAAAAATAAGTGTGAAATTATGTGTTTGCTTGTGTTTTAATCAAGTTGATAGATTTGTTAGGAATTGGTTGCCTTGTTCTCAAAATTATTAAATTCTCCATAGTACTTATGAATTAACCTATTCATCCTCTAAAAATCAGCAGATGTCTCACTTCAATGTCACCAACAATAAGTTTTACCCCACTACACGAATATTATTAAGGGACCCGAGTCAGAAGGTGATCAATGACCACTCGCCTAAGAATGATCAAAATCATAAGGACGTTGAAGAGGACCCTATGACCAAACTAAAGGCATGCAAAACTTGTGGAGAATTAGGACATACGTCCGAAGATTGCTCTGATGAGTGGCCCCATGGTCATATTAGACGTCCAAGTAATGGACGCCGTTCCAAAAGGATTATTTGCTTTCTGTGTGAAGGAATGACCCATGTTCCAATCCAATGTCCCTATTATCCCTTGGTGCAACAAGCTAACCAGCAAGCCAAGAAAGGAATGCATCAGTCTCTCATGACGATCCTGGAGGAACAAAGACAAAAGAGTGGATCCAAGAAGAATCTTAGCCACATAACATGCTACCGGTGCAAGGATAAGGGACACTATGCCAGTTACTGCCTAGAGTGGAAGAGGATTAAATCTCTTCAAGGAGCAAGTGGAAAACACGAGTGCTCAAAATTCGCGTAGCTACCACCAGTCATTGTATTTCGAATGCTTGTACGCTCTACAACGGAGAAATAAAAGGGATTAAAACAAAGTTTCTAGACTGACCACAAAATTTTCTTTTAAGGGTGGTAGCCACCTAGATAATTCAAACCCAGTCGCTTAAACCCAGAGATCTCACACTATTTATCCTTCTACCCTCCTAATCAGAAAAATCATTCGCCGCCAAATTTTCAAGTTTCCATGTCAGGAATTTCACTTCTCAAACATCTCGAGCTATCAAAATCATTTCGAGTATGTACTGTGTCTTTTTAACTTCTTCGAATCTCGAGGACGAGATTCCTTTTAAGGGTGGTAGTCTGTAACATCCCAACATTTTATGATGTTCAAAAATCACAAAAATTTAAAACTTTATTTTTATTAAAATAGAATGCTAAATGCATAAGAAAACCAACTATGAAAGACTTCAAACTTAATGAAAAAGGGTAATATTTCAAAACCCTAAGATGCAAATACCTCAAACCATTTATATTTAATAAAATAGTTTTCTTATAAGAAGCTAAATTCAACCACTTAGTCATATCTATTCATAAATTTTAAAACTATTTAAAGTAGAATAATTGCCAAATAGGTTCATTCATCAGACTAAATCCAGGTTTAGCTTTGGAAATTATAGTTTTATTTTTTATTACCTTAAAACTACATAGATTATATAATTAATGAATTATACAAATAAACATTCCATTAGCTTAAATGATCTCCATGTATTTTCAAAACATTAAATGATTTTCTGAATATATTCAGTGTAAACAATGAATTAAAACTAGAATATTTCCAAAGGTATCTAGTATAGTTTTCAAGAAAAAATTTCTAATATAAAATATAATGGTGCACCAAATATTTTGACTTAAAATGAGTACATTATATTTTTCCTTTTCCATTTTCAAATAGATGTGTTATGTCATTTAATTGTTGTACTGAAGCCAAAATGTTTTAATGTTGGAAAATAAGTTTAATGAACTTACTTCCAAATTTATATAAGTATTGCATTATGATAAAATGATTTTTGGTCAACATGAAATTAAATAAGCTTAAATTTAAAAAAATTGACTTTAGGCATCAAATTTGTATTAAAGCAATAATTCAAAAAAATATTAAATTTGAAAGTGTTCAAAACATAACCATAAGTATTATAAATGATAGATATTGTTTTTACCAAAATATAGAAACTAAATTGAGTTGATTTGGATTCATATTTTAAAAGTTATTTAAAATCCAGAAAACAGAAAAGGAAAGGAATAAAACAAAAAGAAAAACTAACTGGGCCGAAGCCCAGTTTCTATCGCGCGCGAGCGGCGCGTAGCGGCCCAACGCCCAGCCCGTATCCCCTCTTCCTCTCACTGACATGTGGGGCCCACACGTCAGGTCGTCTTCAAGCTCGCGCCGAAGATCACGCGCCCGACAGTTTCGGGCGAGAATTTCTCGTCGTGATTCCGCACGATTAAGAGGCGTAATGAGCACCCCGACCCTGCCCTATAAATCTACTACCTCTCCCTTTTTCCCCAAGAAACCCTAGCCCGAGAGCCCCCAGGCTGCTCGTGTTCGTCCTCGGAGCTCCGCCACGGCCGACGGCGAACTTCTTCGTTTCCGGTGAACTCCGTCGACCCCGAGACCTCTTTTCATTTTCTTTCTCCTTGTTACATCCGCACGAACCTCACTGACATCTTTTCCCTAATTTTTCCGCTCCAGAGCAAGCAGTCCGTGCACCCCCGAGGAGGACCGCCGCCGTGCGCATCTCCGGCGAGCAATAGGAGGCGAGAGGGAACGCACCGGAGACCAGTGTCGCGCCACCGTCTCTGCCTCGGTCTCCTCTTCCTTGCGGTATGATTCGTTCGTCCCCGTAAGCCGTAGACCGTAGGGAACGATTATCCGAGCATGTCGCCGCCGCGCGCATCGTCTCCGGCGAGGTCCCCGGTGACCTAGCGCCGCCCGATTTAGGTCGCTCGATCTGCACCGTTAGATCTCCATCCATCGGCCACGATAGATTCTATTAAATCGAAGCGGTACGAACAAAACTGGACCGCCAGATCCAGATCTGACGACCCAGATTCTTTGCCTTATCCACGTCAGCGCCAGAGTGTCAGCCCAGTCAGCGCACAGTCAGCACCCACGTGGATTTTGATTTCTTTTAATTAGAGAAAATGGCAGTTTTGCAGAAAAGCCCCTGTCACTTAGATCTGTCATAACTTTTTAACCATTTATCCAAATTCCAATATTTTTATATATTTGGAAAGCCCTCGACATGTAGAATATTTTGGATCTGCCAAAATTCAAATTTGAATTAGTTTAAAATATTCAAATTTCAAATGGTGAATTTGAGTATTTTTGTCATAACTTTGAATTTGTATATTCAAAAATTCAAATAAAATTGTTTTGGAAACTTTAGAATAATTGTAAATTCTTGCCACTGCTATAAAATATTTTTGATTAATTGTTGAGTGAATTCATAGTTATGTGTTTAAAATTGAATGGTTTGAGTATTTTCAACATAACTATTAATAAAAATAGTATTTTTGATTAAAGTAAAGTGATATAAATTTAATTAAAATACCTCTGTCTATTAACACTATTTATTAAATTATATTATAAAAATTTAATCATAGAAAATTTTAATCTTATAATTATTCCTTGTATTATATTTTCCAAAATTAGAAATTAATTAAATTGCATTTATAAATTCATGCATATTTATAAAGAAATCACAAAAGTTATTTGATGTTTATTGTGATTAAAAATTTCATTTCATTCATAGCATATTTTATTCTCATAGGAAAACCCCTCTTCATTAGTTTTCTCTAAGTTAGAAATGTTTTCAACTTTGCATTTTTGTGAAGTGCTACACTGAGACACTTAGTAAAATTCAACATGGAGCTGGGAGACCAACCAGAAATATTTTCTAAGTCTTTCTCCCTCTTTCATCTTTCTCCCTCCTTCTTCTGTTAGACTTCATGATGACTAAGTAAATCCAAGACCAGCCTCGAAGATACAAGAACCACCAAGTCTGGAGATGAAGCCTGGAGGACAACTTCATCTCTCTCTTTCTATCTCTTCCCCTCCTTTCTAATCTTATCCTTCTCATTTAACTTAAACAAATTTTGATCATGATGTTATCATCTTGAAGTTATTGGATCCTAGCGGCATGGTGAGATGAAGCGGCCTGGAGACTAACCTTACATGTCCACGTACATGAGACCTGTTCCACAGTTTAAGTGGTTGGCCGGGTGTCTGTCTCTCTCACTTTAGTGAATATCCAATTAACAAAGAGTTGATAAAAAATTTTGATCACCTCGAAGAATAGAGCTAGTATTTTCCTCTAAGTATTTTGCACATCATGCATAAACATAATCCCTTAGAAAGTTTTATAAAACTTAGATATTCATCTAGTATGTGTTTTGTGTGTATTGTGGAGTTGTGCTTGCTGTTGATTGTTGTATTGTTGTTTGTCTCTACTGTTAGATTGAACGGAGAGTCCCGAGTATCGTTGAAAAGAGTTGTGAACAACGACAATATTCAAAGGCAAGTGGCACACCTCATAAACTTCCTAAGTATTTTCTATGCATTACTTAGTGTATTTTATATGCATGTGTAGGATAGTGTTGCTATGCTAAACCTGCGTAGAATTCCCTTACTCCTGTGTCTAGGTTCCTATATCTTACTTAGCAGAAATATTGATGCTATGCAATTGATGAAAAGTTTTACAAATTATTAAGTGGCTACTCAGGGCTGTGCTCAGGGTTGTCGTCGCCTAGAAGGAATTTCTATTCTACTTAGGGCCGTGAGCATGGTGATTTTTACCTGAGAGTGCACATCCACTAAGTTATTGAAACTCCTGGGTGGATTGGTTGTTATGGTTTATGTTGAGTAGCTTTTGGGACTATGCTTGTGGTTGTCATCGCCTAGGATGAATGTCTATTCTACTTAGTGCCACGAGTATGGTGGTTGTTACCCAGAAGTACACTTGTGGATGGTGTAACATCCCAAATTTCTCAAAAATTTAAAACTTTGCATCCATGCATCATGCATCATAAAAAGTATGGCAGTGAAATCACATAAGGAGTAGATTGAATTTTAATTATAATGTTAAATAGAATTGTTTTCATTAAAGAGGTTTATTTGAGCTCCTCATACAAATCTGTATTTTATTATTTTATTTTTTTAACAAAATGATATCAAAAAGTCATAAATTAAATTAGCTTTTCAAAACATATTTTTATGAATTTTTCTGAAATGTTTTGATAAGTTTTAAAAATTAAATTTGAATTAAAGGTATGAAATCAGAAAATTGTTTTATTTAAAAAAAAAAGGGGGAGACGACCCAACTGGGCCGAAGCCCACTGCGTTACCTCTTCTCTACCGCGCGTGCGCGCTGCCTCGGCCCAACAGCAGCCCACCACCCCCTTCTCTCACTGCCAGCCAGGGCCCGCACGTCATCTCCTTCATCGTGTAGAACACGAACTACCGAACCCCTATATCGAATCGGATCAAAATCCGTTGCTAAATCGCGGATTAATCGGTCCCCTACGTCCCCATATAAACCCCCCCCTCCTCCGCCTCCGTCTCCCGCGTCCAAAACCCTAACAGAAACTCGCCAAAATCGCGAGATCATCGCCGACATTGCCGCCGCCGCAATTTGCATATTTCCGGTGAGTTCAACACCCGAGCTTCATCCCCACACCCCCTCTGCGCCTCCCCGTCACCGTACGCGTCTAATGGACTTGCTCCGGCGTTCTCTTGTGCACCAGGGCGGCAAATCCTTCGACGACCGACGCCGCCGTCCGCCGCGCTCCTCCGACGAGCTCGCAAAGGAGGAGAAGAGCCATCTCGACCGCGTCCGTCACGCCATCGAGTTCGCCACGACCATCCGCGTCCAGTGGTACGAGTTTCTCCCTCCCCTTAGCCGTAGAACATGAGGTCCATCGTTGCCGATGATGGCGCCGCCGCGGGCACGGGATCGCCGGCGAACCGCGCCGCCCGACCCCCCCCCCTTTAGATCCTGGCCATCGGATCTAGATCCAATGGATCTAGATCGGGTGTATCTGGCGCGTTAGATTTAAAATAGATCGTACGGTCCATGCACGCGATCCGCGCGTACCGGTATCGCCCAATCACAGCACGCCGCGTGGCGCTTTTATTTTCTATTTCGGCAGAGATTTTATTTTAAAAACAGAAAATAACACAAACTTACAAAAATCATAACTTTCGATCTGTTCATCCAAATTTGATGAATTTTATATCCACGTGAAGCTATGCTCGTGTAGTTTAATATGGTTTCATTAGTTTATCCTTTTAGTGCATATTAAATTGCGAAATTAAATTGCGAAATTAAATTGTTTAACTTTCGGATATTAAATCTATAACTTAATTAATAAATTTTCTCTCCAAATAAATCCAATTGTTTTGGAGTTATATTAATGCCCTCTGTCCAGAGAGTGTAATATGAGTTTTATTTGAAATTTCTTCTAATAGACTTAAAGAAATTGGTTTTATAATTTAAAACTACTAATTTGCTCATTATTAAATGATTATTTAAAATATTAAAATATTGATCATTGCATTTTTATGCATGAATAACAGAGAACTTAACAGAGTAATTAATTGGTCTTGTTAAGTTCATTGCATATTAAGCATGCATACATAATTTTTGTATTGATATCTTAAGTGTTATGTTTTGTGTGATTATTGAGTGTTATTATTTGTCTCTAGATTGTGAAGAGGAGGAAGGTCCTTGTGATTGTTATTCTTGCTGTGCTTGTTCCCTTTGTTACCAAGGCAAGTGTCATTCATCATCTATCCTATGTTTTCTATATGCATTATCAGTAGATTTTGAATAGTATGCATGATAGGGAAATTGTGATATTATCTTATAATGCTAAGTTAGTCTACACTTTGAAAATATCCTAGTAGTGTGTAGCCATCCCTTCCCTTGCAGCCACCAAAAGTTTTATTAGATGCTTAGCTATGCTATAAAGAAGTTTATCTATCAGCTTATAGAATTATGGCTAAGTGTTAAAAACCTTGAATGCACTTCTGGGTGGAATTGGTTGTTTGGTTTATGTTGAGTGGCTTCTGGGACTATGCTTGTGGTTGTCTTCGCCTAGGATGAATTTCTATTCTACTTAGGGCCATGAGTATGGTGGTTGTCACCCAGAAGCGCACTTGTGGACGGCCACCCAGGAACAAAGAGATTACTAAGTCCCTCCAAGTTTAGAAGCTTTCCGTGCAGCCTTCTGACAATGGGCTCTGTCTAGAACTACTAAGTTGTGAGAGTGCAACCTGTCAGCTTGACAAGCAGATGTAGAGTTGATAGGTGGAACGGGTCTTTCTAGTATGGTTGCATTCTTCTTCTGAAAGTTCTTGTCTCAATTCTCTCCTTTCCATAATACACTCCGCGTGTATAGGATTTCTCGGACAAATTGAGTCTTAAGGTGAAAGTGCACAACCTCTGCAGAGTCGACAAACTGAGTACTCAGCCGTGTCCCCGGTGATGGACAACTTCGAGCAACTGGACAAGGATGGACGGAAGAATCTCAACATGGTTTTCGTAAAGAAAAATTTGACTAAGGAAAGAATTATTGGTGCACTTGGGCTTCATCCCTTGGTGTCAAGTCTTTGAGATACAAAAGCGTTTTACAAAAGATAGGAGAAAACTGGCTTTCTGCAAAATAGCCTACAAACTCCACTAAGCCAAATATGCATATAGAATTAGACTTGCCATAATTTTATCCACCATAGTCACTTGCCAATACTTCATTGTATTGACCTCCTTCGGGGGCTGCATATTCAAATGTGCAGGTAATTCTGATGAGGAGTAAGTTTGGACTCGATTCTACACCCAACATGTCTGCTCGTGGCGTATGCTAGAAGAGAAGGCCCATTGCTTTTACTTTCGTTGTGAACTCTGAATATTTCAGCTAGTCTTCATGACTATGCACTTTGTAATAAAGCTATACTTGGCTATTTTTGGATCTCGATGTAGTATTTTGATACTTATGCAATAATACTATATATTTTGTACTGTGGTGCTAGCAGTGATCCAGGGACTAGCACATAACACAGGGGTTCCATCTTTATTTAAAGATGGGGCGCTACTCAATGGTATCAGAGCAAAGTGTTGCCTGTAGGTTCGAGCCCTTAGGATTAGTTAAGCCTCCTTTTTTATCATAATATTACCATCTTTGAAGTATGTTGGATCCTAACGGCATAGTGGGATGAAGCGGCCCGGGACTAACCTTACATGTCCGCGTACATGAGACCTGTTCCACAATTATAAGTGGCTGGCCGGGTGTCTGTCTCTCTCACTATAGTGAATATCCGACTTACAAAAGAGTTGATAATAGTATTGATCACCTGTTAGAAAAGAACCTCTTTTTCTCTAAGTACTTAAGTACACCACAATTAGTATATCTTACCCTTGCCTTGTTTAATAAACTTTACCTTTATCACTTAAGGATGTCATTCTTCATGTATCAAACCGCGGAGGACTTCAAGGACATGCGCTTTGGAAGATATCTTCTAGAGTTGGTAGAACTGTTGGCACTTCCAACACCCATCATCAAGGCAAGCCAGCTGAAGCACTTCAACAAAGAAGACGTATGGGGAATTCGCCTTTACCAACAAGGGCGCCAGACTGAACCCAAGACCGAAGACATCCAGTACAAGTCGATTAGTGACTCCTTGGAGAAAGGGCTGAATCTCGTCACGCAGGAGCTAATAGGACGTCTTTGCTTGCAATACCAAGAAGAGTTAAAAGACCACTACTTTGCTCACCTTGGCCAACGTGACGAACATGGGATTCCTTACTGTATTAGCGAGGAAGACAAAAACAAACCAGAAGCTTTGTACCCATATCTCCAAGACTTAGAACTTCACCTCTGGCAACTAGAAGAAGATAGACGCAATGAGCTGTTGAAGAATGATGAAATAATGGCACAAGTCAAGGAGACTCAAAAGAAGATTGAAGCCCAAGAAGAGGTGGCCAACGCTCAAGAGGAGAAGTTCCGAGCTCAAGAGAAGAAGTTTCAAAGCCAAGAAAAGAGAATTAGAGACAAGAACAAGGAGATCAGGACCTTGAAGGATGAAATCCAGAGCAACGACGTCGAGTTCGAAGCTGATCGAGATTTGATCGAGACTCTACGCCGTGAGAAGAGAATGCTACAAGAAAAGATTGAAGTCCTGGAGAAGGAAGCAATCGAGACTCTGCACCGTGAGACGACAATGTTACAGGAGAAGAATGAGGCCTTGGAGAAGGAGGTGAATGACTACAAGGAGATCCTTACAAAGGAAGGCATCACCATCGAGGAAGTGGAGGAAGATGAAGGAGACGTCATGGACGAAGTTTAGACTTAGTAGTTGGACCACCATGTTCTCCCTCGTTTAGTTCGTCGTTCTTTTAAAACATTGATCTCCAACTTGTGGTGTGACAATGATAGAATTGTTTGGTTTGCAGACTCTGTTGTTTTATTAAATCAATTTAGACTACTTGTTTTGTTTTGCTAAGTAGACTTGTCTTTTTTTTTAAGTTGTCTTATGAGAGTTGTTTGTGTTGACATTTTGGTGCATGGGTAGGATTTTTCTTCTCTTAGTTCTGTCTATCTTTCACTCATCTATGCTGAAAAACCCTACAGATGCCTCCTCGTCGTGATACCAGCAACGACGATGTCATGCAACAACTGATGGCCGCTCAAGCTCAATTGATGAATATGATGACTCAGTTCATTGTAGCAACCAACAACAACAACAACCACAACAACAACAACCCGCCACCTCCACCCCCACCCCCAGTGGACAGACTTGCTAGATTCCTAAGGCTTAGGCCTAATAAGTTCTCCTCTGCTACTGAACCAATAGTGGCGGATGACTGGCTCCGTTCAGTCAACAAGGACTTAGTAACTTGTGAATGTTCTGAGGCAGAAAAAGTGAGGTTCACTGCACACCTGTTGGAAGGACCCGCAGCATTGTGGTGGGAAAATTTTCAAGTGACTCATCCTTTGGACGGCATGACTTGGGATGCGTTCAAGGAAGGCTTTCGGAATGCTCACATCTCCTCAGGTATAATGAACCTGAAGAAAGATGAATTTCGCAGCTTGAGGCAAGGAGGTAGAACTCTGAAGGAGTATATGGATGACTTCTGTATGCTATCAAGGTATGCACCAGAGGACATCGATACTGATGCAAAGCGGAAGGAAAAGTTCCTCAATGGACTTAAGGGAGAACTGAAGATACCTTTGTCTGTGGCATATACTCCAAACTATCAAGCTCTGCTGGATCAAGCTATCACCTTGGACAACAACATAAGAAAGGAAGAGAATAGGAAGAGGAAGTTCAGTGCAAGTAAGGTTCATTCTGAAGGGACATATAAGAAACACACCTCTGAAGTCAGTAGTCATAAACCCTGGAATCACTCCAACACTGGTAGTGGCCAAAAACATGATGGTCATAACCACAATGGAGGGAACAAAGGAAGCAATGGAGGATACAATGGAAATAATGGTGGATCCAGGGGAAACCATCATCATGGCCATAATCATGGGAATGGGAATCACCGTCCTAACCATGAAGGGAAGAAAGACTTGTCTCATGTGACCTGCTACAAGTGCAAGAAGACAGGACATTATGCAACTGATTGCCCAGAGAAGAAAGCTGATGAAAATTCCAAGCCCAATCCTTTCCAGAAGGGACAAGTGAACCACATCGATGTGGAAGAAGTTCATGATGAACCTGATGCTGTGATTGGTACGTTCTTGCTCAACTCCTTTCCAGCATTAGTTTTATTTGATACTGGAGCATCTCATTCATTCATATCAAGAGCTTTTGTTAACAAACATGGGTTAGCTGAGGAAAGTCTAGGAAAACCTATTAGGGTAAGTTCACCTGGAGGAGAGATGCTAGTAAATTCCGGGTGTAGGCAGTTAGACTTGCAAATTGGAAAACACACCTTCCCAACAGACTTAGTCATCCTAGAGACCCAAGGATTGGATGTTATCATCGGAATGGATTGGATGACTCGTTTTGAAGGAATCATAGATTGTGCAAATAGAGCAATCACTCTCACCACCCCGAAGAAAAGGAAGATTAAGTTCCGATCAACTTTCGAACTAAAGAAGGCTAGGCTAAATTCTCTTAAGGGGGTTAGCCTTGGAGATGTGCTTATCGTCAAGGAATACCCAGATGTTTTTCCGGAGGAACTACCGGGAATGCCACCCGATAGGGATGTAGAGTTTCTCATCGAACTGAAGCCGGGAACAGGGCCAATAGCTAAAAGACCTTATCCTATGGCCGTCGATGAATTGAAAGAGCTCAAGAAGCAATTAGAAGAACATATCCAGAAAGGATTCATTCGTCCAAGTTCATCGCCATGGGGAGCACCAGTCTTATTTGTTAAGAAGAAGGATCAAACCCAGAGGCTAGTCACGGATTACAGAGATATAAACGAGCAAACTATCAAAAACAAGTACCCGTTACCCAAGATAAATGAACTATTTGATCAACTGGAAGGTGCTTGTGTTTTCTCAAAGATCGATCTTCGATCGGGGTACCTCCAAATGAAAGTTAGAGAAATGGATATACACAAAACTGCATTTGTTACGAGATATGGCTCTTACGAGTACACAGTAATGCCTTTTGGATTAACCAATGCACCAGCTTATTTCATGAATATGATGAATAAAGTGTTCATGGAGTTTCTGGATAAGTTTGTGGTCGTGTTCATAGATGATATTCTAATCTACTCCAAGAGTCACCAAGAACATGAAGAGCACTTGCGTCAGGTATTGCAGAGACTACGTGAACATAAGTTGTATGCCAAGTACAGCAAGTGTGAGTTTTGGTTAGAACAAGTCGGATTTTTAGGCCATGTGGTGTCCAAGGAAGGTATAGCGGTGGATCCTGAAAAGGTTTCAGCTGTAACTAATTGGGAACCGCCGAAGAATGTTGGTGAATTACGAAGTTTCCTGGGCCTAGCAGGATACTACCGACGATTCATTGAAAACTTCTCCAAGATTGCCAAGGCCTTGACGGAATTATTAAAGAAGGAGAAGAAATTTGAGTGGACAGAGGCATGCGAAGCCAGTTTTCAGGAGTTGAAGAAACGTCTGGTTTCAGCCCCAGTTCTATGTTTACCTGATTTGGAGAAGGAATTCCAAGTATACTGTGATGCTTCACGCCAAGGCTTGGGAAGTGTGTTGATGCAGGAAGGCAGAGTGGCATCTTATGCCTCTAGACCACTCAAGAAACATGAAGCAAATTATCCAACTCATGATCTCGAGTTAGCATCAGTAGTGCATGCTCTGAAAACTTGGAGACCCTACCTGATGGGAAAAAGGTGTGAGGTATTCACGGATCACAAAAGTTTGAAGTACATATTTACACAGAAGGAATTGAATATGAGACAAAGAAGATGGTTGGAACTTATTAAAGATTATGATCTAAGCCTTCAATACCATCCGGGAAAAGCTAATGTGGTAGCAGATGCTCTGAGCCGAAAAGTGTATGTGAATGGCCTTACAGCAGGAGAATTACCCGAGGATTTATGTAAGGCATTTAAGGACCTCAGGTTGGAAGTAGTACCTGAAGGGTTTGTAACCTCATTAGTGGTACAGCCCACTTTGATGGACAAGATACGTGAAGCTCAGAAAGGAGACAAGGAAATAGAAGAGATCAAAGTCAATTTAAGAGCTGGAAAAGCTAAATGATTTCATGAGGATGAGCAGGGGATTTTGTGGTTTGAAAAACGTGTATGTGTGGCCAATGACCCTGATATTAGGAAGTTAATTCCACAAGAAGCTCATGAAACCCCTTATTCAATTCATCCGGGAAATACCAAGATGTATATGGATGTGAAAGAGAGATTTTGGTGGAATAATCTGAAGAGGGAAATAGCAGAATACATCGCTAAGTGTGATGTATGTAGTCGAGTAAAAGCAGAACATCAGAAACCAGCAGGATTATTACAACCCTTGAAAGTACCGGATTGGAAGTGGGATTCAATTGGGATGGACTTCATCACTGGATTACCAAGGACCAGATCGGGTTATGATTCTATTTGGGTTATTGTTTGTCGCCTAACCAAAATAGCTCACTTCATACCCGTGAAGACCACTTATACCAGTGCAAAGCTAGCCGATATTTACATGAAGAGAATTGTGTGCCTTCACGGCGTTCCTAAGAGTATCGTGTCTGATAGAGGGACCCAGTTCACTTCTCATTTTTGGAAGCAGTTGCACGAATCTTTGGGAACCAGATTGGAATTCAGTACGGCTTTCCACCCGCAAACAGATGGTCAGACTGAAAGAGTGAATCAGATTTAAGAAGATATGTTAAGAGCTTGTGCGCTCGACTATGGATCTAGTTGGGATGATAATTTGCCATACGCTGAATTCTCCTACAACAATAGTTACCAAGCCAGCATTGAGATGGCACCGTTTGAAGCCTTATATGGAAAGAAATGCACAACCCCACTGTTGTGGAGTGGTGTAGGAGAACGGAGTTTCTTTGGGCCTGATATAATACAGGATGCTGAAGAGAAAGTCAGGCTGATTAAGGACAGATTGAAAATAGCACAATCACGCCAGAAAAGCTACGCAGATTCCAAGCGTAGAGAAGTCACCTATGAAGTGGGAGATAGAACCTATCTAAGGGTGTCACCACTTCGGGGTGTGAAAAGATTTGGAATCAAAGGAAAGTTAGCACCTCGATTCATTGGACCATTCAAAATTCTTTCTCGCAAAGGTGAAGTGGCCTATGAGTTAGAACTACCTGAAGTACTGTCTTCTGTTCATAATGTGTTCCATGTCAGTCAGTTGAAGAAATGTCATCCCGAGATGATGGGAGTTCCCTTAAAGGATACAGTACCCCTCGAGGAGGTACAATTGGAGAGTGATCTGACATACGAAGAGAAGCCCATCAAGATATTACAGACAGCAGAAAGAGTCACCCGTACCAAAACCATCAAGTTTTGCAAGGTCCAGTGGAATCATCACACAGAGGACGAAGCCACCTGGGAACGAGAGGATGACCTCCGAGAAGACCACCCACAACTATTTGCTGACCTTTCCGAAGCTCGAGGGCGAGCTTCTTCTTAAGGGGGTTAGTCTGTAACATCCCAAATTTCTCAAAAATTTAAAACTTTGCATCCATGCATCATGCATCATAAAAAGTATGGCAGTGAAATCACATAAAGAGTAGATTGAATTTTAATTATAATGTTAAATAGAATTGTTTTCATTAAAGAGGTTTATTTGAGCTCCTCATACAAATCTGTATTTTATTATTTTATTTATTTAACAAAATGATATCAAAAAGTCATAAATTAAATTAGCTTTTCAAAACATATTTTTATGAATTTTTCTGAAATGTTTTGATAAGTTTTAAAAATCAAATTTGAATTAAAGGTATGAAATCAGAAAATTGTTTTATTAAAAAAAAAAGGGGGAGACGACCCAACTGGGCCGAAGCCCACTGCGTTACCTCTTCTCTACCGCGCGCGCGCGCTGCCTCGGCCCAACAGCAGCCCACCACCCCCTTCTCTCACTGCCAGCCAGGGCCCGCACGTCTTCTCCTTCATCGTGTAGAACACGAACTACCGAACCCCTAAATCGAATCGGATCAAAATCCGTTGCTAAATCGCGGATTAATCGGTCCCCTACGTCCCCATATAAACCCCCCCCCCCCTCCGCCTCCGTCTCCCGCGTCCAAAACCCTAACAGAAACTCGCCAAAATCGCGAGATCATCGCCGACATTGCCGCCGCCGCAATTTGCATATTTCCGGTGAGTTCAACACCCGAGCTTCATCCCCACACCCCCTCTGCGCCTCCCCGTCACCGTACGCGTCTAATGGACTTGCTCCGGCGTTCTCTTGTGCACCAGGGCGGCAAATCCTTCGACGACCGACGCCGCCGTCCGCCGCGCTTCTCCGACGAGCTCGCAAAGGAGGAGAAGAGCCATCTCGACCGCGTCCGTCACGCCATCGAGTTCGCCACGACCATCCGCGTCCAGTGGTACGAGTTTCGCCCTCCCCTTAGCCGTAGAACACGAGGTCCATCGTTGCCGATGATGGCGCCGCCGCGGGCACGGGATCGCCGGCGAACCGCGCCGCCCGACCCTCCCCTTTAGATCATGGCCATCGGATCTAGATCCAATGGATCTAGATCGGGTGTATCTGGCGCGTTAGATTTAAAATAGATCGTACGGTCCACGCACGCGATCCGCGCGAACCGGTATCGCCCAATCACAGCACGCCGCGTGGCGCTTTTATTTTCTATTTCGGCAGAGATTTTGTTTTAAAAACAGAAAATAACACAAACTTACAAAAATCATAACTTTCGATCTGTTCATCCAAATTTGATGAATTTTATATCCACGTGAAGCTCTGCTCGTGTAGTTTAATATAGTTTCATTAGTTTATCCTTTTAGTGCATATTAAATTGCGAAATTAAATTGTTTAACTTTCGGATATTAAATCTATAACTTAATTAATAAATTTTCTCTCCAAATAAATCCAATTGTTTTGGAGTTATATTAATGCCCTCTGTCCAGAGAGTGTAATATGAGTTTTATTTGAAATTTCTTCTAATAGACTTAAAGAAATTTGTTTTATAATTTAAAACTACTAATATGCTCATTATTAAATGATTATTTAAAATATTAAAATATTGATCATTGCATTTTTATGCATGAATAACAGAGAACTTAACAAAGTAATTAATTGGTCTTGTTAAGTTCATTGCATATTAAGCATGCATACATAATTTTTGTATTGATATCTTAAGTGTTATGTTTTGTGTGTTTATTGAGTGTTATTATTTGTCTCTATATTGTGAAGAGGAGGAAGGTCCTTGTGATTGTTATTCTTGCTGTGCTTGTTCCCTTTGTTACCAAGGCAAGTGACATTCATCATCTATCCTATGTTTTCTATATGCATTATCAATAGATTTTGAGTAGTATGCATGATAGGGAAATTGTGATACTATCTTATAATGCTAAGTTAGTCTACACTTTGAAAATATCCTAGTAGTGTGTAGCCATCCCTTCCCTTGCAGCCACCAAAAGTTTTATTAGATGCTTAGCTATGCTATAAAGAAGTTTATCTATCAGCTTATAGAATTATGGCTAAGTGTTAAAAACCTTGAATGCACTTCTGGGTGGAATTGGTTGTTTGGTTTATGTTGAGTGGCTTCTGGGACTATGCTTGTGGTTGTCTTCGCCTAGGATGAATTTCTATTCTACTTAGTTCCATGAGTATGGTGGTTGTCACCCAGAAGCGCACTTGTGGACGGCCACCCAGGAACAAAGAGATTACTAAGTCCCTCCAAGTTTAGAAGCTTTCCGTGCAGCCTTCTGACAATGGGCTCTGTCTAGAACTACTAAGTTGTGAGAGTGCAACCTGTCAGCTTGACAAGCAGATGTAGAGTTGATAGGTGGAACGGGTCTTGCTAGTATGGTTGCATTCTTCTTCTGAAAGTTCTTGTCTCAATTCTCTCCTTTCCATAATACACTCCGCGTGTATAGGATTTCTCGGACAAATTGAGTCTTACGGTGAAAGTGCACAACCTCTGCAGAGTCGACAAACTGAGTACTCAGCCGTGTCCCCGGTGATGGACAACTTCGAGCAACTGGACAAGGATGGACGGAAGAATCTCAACATGGTTTTCGTAAAGAAAAATTTGACTAAGGAAAGAATTATTGGTGCACTTGGGCTTCATCCCTTGGTGCCAAGTCTTTGAGATACAAAAGCGTTTTACAAAAGATAGGAGAAAACTGGCTTTCTGCAAAATAGCCTACAAACTCCACTAAGCCAAATATGCATATAGAATTAGACTTGCCATAATTTTATCCACCATAGTCACTTGCCAATACTTCATTGTATTGACCTCCTTCGGGGGCTGCATATTCAAATGTGCTGGTAATTCTGATGAGGAGTAAGTTTGGACTCGATTCTACACCCAACATGTCTGCTCGTGGCGTATGCTAGAAGAGAAGGCCCATTGCTTTTACTTTCGTTGTGAACTCTGAATATTTCAGCTAGTCTTCATGACTATGCACTTTGTAATAAAGCTATACTTGGCTATTTTTGGATCTCGATGTAGTATTTTGATACTTATGCAATGATACTATATATTTTGTACCCTGGTGCTAGCAGTGATCCAGGGACTAGCACATAACACAGGGGTTCCATCTTTATTTAAAGATGGGGAGCTACAGATGGCCACCCAGGGAACAGAGGAATCTGAAGAACTCCGAGTGACGATTGCTTCCCGTGCAACCTTTTGACAATGGGCTCTGTCTAGAATGATTAAGTTGTGGGAGTGCAACCTGTCGGCTTGACAAACAGATGTAGAGTTGATAGGTGGAACGGGTCTTGCTAGTATGGTTGCATTCTTCTTCTGAAAGTTCTTGTCTCAATTCTCTCCTTTCCATAATACACTCCGTGTGTATAGGATTTCTCGGACAAATTGAGTCTAAAGGTGAAAGTGCACAACCTCTGCAGAGTGTAAAACTAAGTACTTAGCCGTGTCCCCGGTACGGACAATTTGAGCAGCTGATCACGGACGTCAACGGAGGATTCCACCATGCCAACTTCAGAAATAAAACTTGATGGGTGAACAAGGGAAGATGAGATTTATGGTTTTCATGCCATACTTGTCTTGATTTGAAGAAAGTGTTTCCAAAAAGATAGGAAAAATTGGCTTTATGCAAAATAGCCTTGAACTCCACCAGCCAAATATGCATATAGGCTTTAGAGTTATTCCATTAAGTGTCCACCATAGTGTCACTTGCCAGACTCCATTTTTAATGGAATCTGACCCACGTTGTTGCAATATTTTTCTTATTGCAGATTGTTCAGATGACGAGTGAGGTTTCGTTTATAGGTTTCGAGTCTACAACCAACATGTTTTCGCCTGTGGCAGCATGAAAGTGATAGAGGCTCACTGATATTGTATTTCTGCTGTGTACTTTTTCAATGCTAGCTTTATGCTATGCAACTTGTATCGAATATTTTGTAATTCTGGATCATCGATGTAATAAAAAAATTGACGCTTTGTTGTGATATTACATCGTAAACTGTGTGTGCAAATGAATCGATCCAGGGATTTGCACTATACACAGGTATCTGCCTTATTTAAAGTGCAGGTACGTTACAATCCAACATGGGAAAAGACGGCTAACCGATAGTTCGCCGGGAATATTTGTGACGGATATCGCTAGGCGGCTCATGACAGTTTGAAACTAGCCTAAGAGAAAATCTCGCCATGATCACAAAATCACGGGAAAAGGGGAGGCGTGGCGATCGTGCGATCATGCGCTGCAGTGGATGTTGGACACATGTCCGGCTAAAAACACCGTTGCACAGGAAGCTACGCCCGGCTCTATAAATAGGGAGCCGAGCGGTCCATTTCGGCACCCCAGCTCCTGCACTCCTCGACCCCTTGCTCTCCCGCTCTCCCGCACCTTTCTCCGAGCGAACTCCGGCGAGCGTCCTCCTCCGGTGACCTCCGCTTACGGCGAAGTCCACCGGTCAAAACATCCCCTCCACGGCGTCCGACAGTCCTACATCCGACACCTCGTTCGCGGCGGCGATGGGCGGCGCGGCGTCGCGTCTTGCGACGGTGGCGACGGGCAATGTCGCCGCCGTCGATTCTCACATTCCTGCCGCGTGCACGCCGGCGGCGGTCTCTTCGGCTCCTCCACCCTTAGCCGCGGCGACGGCGGCGAGAGGCGCTCCGGCCGACGAGGAAGAGGAAGCGGCGGACCTCGGGTCACGCTACAGGCTTCCCTCCATCGTCGACGAGGAGACCCTCCAAGACCTGGAGGCCGTTGGCTACCTCTCAAATCGGGAGGATTGCCGGTGGAGACCCGCCTTGGGAGACGTCATCCCGGCTTCGAAAGCCGGGGAACGGGTAATCCTCACCTCCCACCTAGTTAGGGGAATGGCCCTTCCGCCTTCCGCTTTCTTTAGGGAGGTGCTAGATCATTATGGGCTCCAGCCCCGCAATATAGCGCCCAATAGCATTCTAGTCTTAGCCGGCTTCACAGCTCTGTTCGAGGGCTATCTAGGTATTAGGCCTAGTTTAGACTTCTTCAGATACTATTTTCGTTGCCGGCGTCAGACCGCGCCGGACGGCGGGCTGGCAACCTGTGGCAGTGTCACTTTTAACTGCCGCCAGGGCCGCCAATGGTATCCTAAGATACCATACCTTGAATCCGTCAAGGGCTGGACCTCCACATTCTTCTACTGCCAAGATATGGCAGCTCCGGGCCGTCAATTTGGCGTCCCGGACTTTGTCAACATGCCGCCTATGCCCAGGCCGTGCTGGGACGAGGCGGTGCCCAAGTTGACGGAGGAACTCCGCCTTTTCCAAAGGCGGATTGAATTCCTCACCCGGACGATGGCTCCCCCCCTGCTGGACGGGGTGGACACCGTCATCTGCTGGCTTGGCCGGCAGATTCTCCCCCTGCGGTACAGCCCGCACAAAATGTGTCAGTATTCGCCTACTGCCACGGCCTCTCTCCGCGTAAGCGAAGAGAGGTTGCCGGTCACCGACCTGGCGTTCCGGCTCCGCAGCCTCGTCAAGGCGGGGCTGGTGAAGGCGGTGGAGGGCGTGCCCATGCACACCCACGACAACCCTCCCATCGAGGTAGACATCTTGCTTCTTGCCCCTTTTTGACAGCTTCGCCGGCTAACTTGAGTTCCATTAATACTTGTCTTCTTTCTCAGATCTCCGACTTGGGGGAGGATGACCTGGCTCCCGACTTCTACGAGTCGGAAGCCGGGAAGACCAAGAAGCACAAGGCATTCGGCGCCGCTTCCTCTACGGCGATCGCCGAGAGGAAGAAATGGATCGCAACGGCTACCGAGCCGGTTCTCGTCAACCTTGACGACGACGAGCTTCTTTAATACTGGCACCCAACTGACTGTGCTTGCTGTTTATTGACAGGGAAAGGGTCGCAACTTCCCGGTTGTCGGCCAGGCTCCTTTCCAGGGGTAAGCGGCCTCAAGGCAGCTCGCCTGCTACCATGCCGCCAACTCCCCAGCCCCGGGCTGGCAGCTTTATGGGCGATGCTCGTCGCCAGCCCCAGACTCCGGCTTCTGGCGCGCCGCCAAGGACCTTCTCCGCTGACCGCACACCCAAGACTCCCCTTATTTTGGCTGAGGCTACTGCCGATGAAGCCGTCCAATCGCGTGCCGTCAAGGAGGAGTTGCTGGAGGTGGCTGCCGGCGGGTCCCACAGGGCAGCCCCGACTGCAGGAGGCGGCAAAGTTAGGGACCCTTGGTCCGCCTTTAAGGAGGCCAAGGAGTCAGCCTTGACTTTTGCCAACTTCACCTCCCAGGCCTTTGCCGACTTGGAGGGCGACTTGTCTGTAAGTTTTTATAACTCTGGCAAATACATAGTCTTTTCCCCGAGCACTTAGATGGCAGGTCCAAAAATATTGGTTGCCGGCTTAGTGGTTATTCGACAATATGTTTTATGCCTTTGCTTTTTCCTGCAGGGCCTCTTGTCCGCCAACGTTGAGCTTATCTCCTCCCGATTCGAGATAAACCAGCGGTGCCGCGATCTGAAGAAGAATTGCGAGGCCAAGGACCTGCGGATTGCCGAGTTGGAGGCGGCCCGCAAAAAAGATGAAGGTAGAGTTGATCTTTTTTGCTTTCAGCCATCTTTTCAACTTATGTTGCCGTCAATCATTTAGTTACTGAATCCATATTTGTAGAACTGCTAGACCACGCCCAGGATATACTGAAGGCGTCCACTGATATGCAAGCTCTTATGAATGAAGCTTCCGATTTGGCGGCCGCCAACTTGGCGATGAAGGAGGAGCACCAGAAGGAGATGGAGGCCCAGCAGCTGAAATTTGCGCAGGAATCTAGCCAGCTTACTGGTGAGCTGGATAGCCTGCGCAAAAAGTTGGCGGAGGCGGAGAAGACGGTTGTCGAGGAAATCTCCAAGAAGACTTCTCGCGCCCAAATTGCTGAGGACGCGTTGGCGGCTCATATGATTGAGATGTCCGCTTTCCATAACTCAGCCCTTGGTAATTTCTCACTCCTTATTCGATTTTGCCATTTTGCTTAGCCTGAGCCAAACTGATGGTTTCATTTTTGATACAGTTCCCGCCAGTTTAGGCGACGTCAAGGTTGTCAGCCCCCGCCTGGATCGCCTTGCGCGTCTAGGCGAGCTGATCACCGAGACTTTGGCAGCGTCCAAGCGGTTTGCCGCCAAGTTCTTCATCTCCTCCGGCAGCCAGGAACCGACCGAATTCAGCGACGTGCCCAACATGTTGGAGCAGGCTACCAAGCTACACAAGAGTTCGCTGAAGTCGGCGGCGCGGGGTGGTGCCAAGACTGCGCTTGGACTATTCATGGCGCACTACCCCGAGGCGGAGATAGAAGCCGTCACCGAAGGCATGCCGTCTACATATGAAGACGGTAGCGAGGTCGAGCCGGCCGTTGTTCTGGACAGCGTTGCCGGCTACGCCACGCGTGTTGCCGACATGGTGGATACTTCGATCTTCTACCGGCGCCATCTTGTGCCTGCCGCAGGTGAAGCTGGAGCTGCCGGCACGGCCGAGGCGGAGGGGAGTGACAGTTCTGGGGCTGAAGTTGTCAGCCCCCAAGCCTGCTGTAGACGCCCCCCCCCCCCCCGAGCCGTAGTTTCCTTTCCTTGCCTCCTTCTGACATGATTTGCCAGCCCCTGAAACAATGCAACTTTAACTTGTAATATTTGTATATACTTTTGTTGTTGCTCTGCTAGGCGGGAAACTAGCTGACAAGTTTTATTTTGCCTTATTTATATGGCCCGCCTTAATTTTACCCTGACCTATATGTTTGAATTTTTGTATGTTGACGAACCTCAGCCGGTAACTTTAGTTAAAACAACCAGGGCTAAGCCATGCGTTTAGGATCAGAAACCAAAGCCAACATGTTGGTGTCAAAGACATACTACTAGGCGAACCACATATAAGTAATCAGAGGTAAAAGAATTAGGCGGCGCAAAAAGTTTATTTTTGCTTTAGGTTGGCTCGAAAGCTGCAAGTATCTACCAGTTTGAACCTTTGCACCGAGCTAGAAAAATAGGTAACTTAGATACATAGGGGAAATATGATTGCAAGAAAAGACAAAAGATGGCATGCTTCTCAACATAGATGAGGAACCATAGACTTTTATTTCATAATCATATATAACTTATTACAATTATAAATTGCTAAGTGTAGAAAGGACGTAGCTGCTCAATATTCCAAGGTCGTCTTGTTTGTTCGAACGGATCGTCAATGCCTCTTTTGCGCTTGGTTCCCCTTTTTCCTGCCGCCTTCTTGCGCCTTTTCTTTTCTTCTTCGTCGCGGATGTCGGACAGGTAGTAGGAACCATTGAGCAGCGCCTTTGTGACTATAATGGTTCTTCCCATGGCGGGCCTAACTTGTGCAAGCCTTTTCTGTCTTGAATTAGGCGGAGAACCAGGTCACATGTTCTGAAGCTTCGCTTCCGCACTCTCCGGCTATGATAGCGGCGAAGTTGTTGCTGGTACAAGGCGGAGCGATGTAGAGCGACGTATCTTTCTTCGTCTAGCAGGTCTAGGCTATCCTGTTTTGCACCTTCTACGTCTTGCTCGATGTAGGCTTGAACCCTTGGGGAATCGTATTTCATGTCGGTAGGTAGCACCGCCTCAGCGCCATATACTAAGAAGAAAGGAGTGTAGCCGGTAGACCTGTTTGGCGTTGTGCGCAAACTCCATAGTACCGACTGTAACTCATCTGCCAAGCGCCGGCTGCCCTGTGTAATGGAGCTTCGAGACGAGGCTTAAGTCCTGATAAGACTAGGCCGTTTGTACGCTCTACTTGTCCATTGGATTGAGGGTGTGACACGGATGCCAAATCAAGCCGGATACCCAGATCACTGCAGTATTCTTCTATGTCGCCTTGAGATAGGTTGCTGCCATTATCAGTGATAATGATGTGTGGAACTCCAAAACGAGAGATAATTCCCCAGAGGAAATTGGCGGCTATTCGTGCGTCAAGTTTCTTGATCGGCTTAACCTCGACCCATTTGGTGAACTTGTCGACAGCGACCAATAGGTGGGTATACCCACCACTCGCCTTCTTGAAGGGACCCACCATGTCTAAGCCCCAGACCGCGAACGGCCAGGTGATTGGAATTGTCCTGAGTTCTTGTGCCGGTAAGTGAGGTTGACGAGCGTACAACTGGCAGCCTTTGCATGTTTTTACGATGTTCTCGGCGTCTTCTTTGGCGGTAAGCCAGTAGAAACCTTGGCGGAAAGCTTTGGACACGATGGACCTGGCGGAAGCGTGATGCCCGCAGGTGCCAATATGTATGTCTTTCAGAATTTCCTGGCCTTCTTCTGGCTGTATGCACCGCTGATAGATGCCGCACGTGCTTCGCTTATATAGCTCGCCTTTTATTATCGTGAATGCCTTGGCTCGCCTTATGATCTGCCTTTTTAGCACCTCATCGTCCTCCGGCAACTTGCTGTCGATTAGAAAATCGAGATATGGGACAGTCCAATCCGGCTGTATCGAGTAGACAGCGAGACTTGCCGCTTCTACCGGTTCTTCTGCATCAGGGCCCGTCAAATCGGCGCCTTTAATGGATGGCTTGTGCAAATGTTCCAGGAAAATATCTTTTGGTACATTTTTGCGTTCTGACCCTAGTCTGGCAAGTGTGTCTGCCGCCTCGTTCTCAGCTCTTGGAACATGCCGGACTTCGTAGCCCGCGAAGTTTTTTGCGAATTCGTCAACTTTGGCTTTGTATGCCGCCATTGTTGCGCTTTTCGCATCCCATGTTCCGCTTACTTGTTGCGTGACCAAATCTGAGTCGCCATAACAGAGGATTCTTTTGACGCCGAGGTCGTTTGCCACGTGTAACCCATGAAGCAAAGCTTCGTACTCGGCAACGTTGTTGGTTGCTGTAAAGTGAATTTGCAACACGTAGCTATGCTAGTCACCTTTAGGCTTGCGTAGAACGACTCCAGCCCCCGAGCCTTTGAGCATCTTTGATCCGTCAAAGTGCATTACCCAATATTCTGAGTCGGGGAGTGTCGTTGCCTCCATGGCTTCTGTCCAGTCGGCGACAAAATCTGCAAGCGCTTGAGACTTAATGGCGGTCCGTGGTTTATAGACTATATCAAAGACGGCAAGCTCGATGCCCCATTTGGCAACTCGACCTGTTGCCTCTGCATTGTTGATTATGTCTCCCAACGGTGCCTTGCTGACTACTGTCACTGTGTGCTCCTGGAAATAATGCCTAAGCTTTCTGGCGGCGAAGAATACACCATAAGCCAGCTTTTGGTAATGCGGATACCTCTGCTTGGAGGCGGAGAATACTTCAATGATGAAGTAGACCGGTCGTTGTTCATACGTCGCGGCTTCGTTCTCCTTTCTTTCCACAGCCAAGACAATGCTGACAACAGCTCCTGTTGCCACGATGTACAGCAGCATCGGTTCCTGTGATCGAGGTGCTGCCAATATCGGAGCGGATATGAGGGCCTCCTTAAGTTGTTGTAAGGCGGCATCTGCCTCTGCTGTCCACTCAAAGTTGTCGGATTTCCTCAATAGTCGATAGAAAGGCATTGCCTTTTCCCCTAGGCGACTTATGAAGCGACTGACGGCCGCCGCCGATCCGGCTAGGCGTTGCACGTCCTTCAGACAAGTAGGTCTGGATATGCTTTGGATGGCTTTGATCTTCTCCGGATTAACCTCGATCCCTCGTTCCGAGACGATAAATCCAAGTAGTTTGCCGGCTGGAATGCCGAAAACACACTTGGTGGGATTGAGTTTCATCTGGTACCTTCGGAGATTTGAAAAGTTTCTTCCAGATCCTCTAGGAGATCCGCCTTCTTTTTCGACATCACCGCAATGTCGTCTACGTAGACGTGAACATTGCGGCCGATCTGTTCGTGCAGGCATTTTTGCATACAGCGCTGGTATGTTGCCCCTGCATTCTTCAGGCCAAAAGGCATCGTGATGTAGCATAAAGTCCCATATGGAGTGGTGAAAGATGTTTTCAATTGATCTGACACCCTCATCTTGATTTGGTGGTATCCTGAGTAGGCGTACAAAAAACAAAGTAGCTCGGAGCCTGCTGTGGAGTCTACGACTTGGTCAATTCTAGGCAACGCAGAGGGATCCTTTGGGCAACACTTGTTAACACCGGTATAGTCGATACACATCCTCAGCTCTTTATTCTTCTTTGGAACAAGTACAGGATTTGCCACCCAACCGGTGTGTACAAGTTCTTTTATGAAATTGGCGGCCTTCAGCCTATTTATCTCCTTTCCTATAGCCTTACGTCTCTCATCTCCAAAGCGTCTTGTACCTTGCTTCACCGGCTTAGATCCTTTTATGATGTTGAGTGAGTGCTCGGCAAGTTCCCTCGGTACACCAGGCATGTCGGATGGCGACCATGCAAAGATGTCACGATTCTCACGGAGGAACTCGACGAGCGCGCCTTCCTATTTGCTGTCAAGGTTGGAGCCGATGACAACTTGCTTAGACTTGTCGCCTGGGATGAGGTCCGCCTTTTTGGTGTGTTCTGAAGCTTCAAAGGTCTTCTTGACATCAATCTTTGGCTTGGACATGGAGTTGTCTGAATCCGCCCCAAGTAGTGCGAGTTCTTCCTTGTGGATGACGGCTTCTGCGAAGGCAGCCATACCACGTTCACACTCCTTGGCTTTCTTAAAGTTGCCGGAAATCATGATGGTTCCGTTTTCCCCCGGCATTTTAAGCTTGCTGTATATGCAGCACGGCCTTGCCATAAATTTGGCGAAAGTCGGTCGTCCGAAGATTGCATGATAGGCGCTTTTGAAGGGGACAACTTCGAACCGGAGGAACTCTGAGCGGTAGTTCTCTTTTGATCCAAAAGTTACCTTCAGCCTAATGCTCCCCATTGACTTTGCTTACCTGCCGGGCACTATGCCGTGAAAAGTGAGGTTGATGTGGTCCAGCTGATCCTCTGACAGGTTCATGCGGCTTAGTGTGTCGTAGTACAGGATGTTGAGGCTGCTGCCGCCATCCATGAGTACCTTTGTGAGTCTGAAGTTGTCGACAATGGGATCGACGACGAGGGCGTACTTGCCTGGGTGAGGAACGTGATCAGGGTGGTCGGACCGGTCCCAAGTGATCGTTGCTTCCGACCAGTTCAAATACTGAGGGACGTCCGGCATTGTCGCGTTGAGTGCGCGCATCTCCGCCTTATCTGCCTTAGCCGAAGGTGTGCCGACAAAGCATACGAGAGATTCTTTGACCTTCGGATATGGTTTCTTTTTCTTGGCGGCCGCGTCATCCTCGCTTGAGACAGACATGTCGTCGTCATCCTCATCCTCCTTGTTGTCTTTCTTGTCGTTCTTCTTTGACTTCTTTGACTTCCAGCCGACTGTGGGGTCCTTTTTGAAGTCGTCAATGAAACGACACTCGCTAAGCATATGGTTGACCTTGCCAAGTGAGGCGTGGATAGGGCATGGCAAAAGTTTTGCCTGCTCATAAGTGATTCGCGCCGCCTTAGGCCCTGAGCCGGCGTCGCGATTATCTTTCTTATTCTTCCACTTCTTTTTGTCGGCATTCCCTTGGAATGCAACAGCTACCTCGTTGGAAGGTCCGGCTTTGTCATCTGCCGCATGCTTGCGCTTGTTGTTCCGTTTTGGCATGATGTTGACGTCTGGATCATCGTCCCGGGCATCGTCATCCGCCGCTGCATATTGGGCGGCTAGGTTGAGCATCTCGCCAAGGTCCGTGATTTGCTCGCGGACGAGCCGATGACGGAGCAAGGACTTCTTCTGCAGGCCCGTGTAGAAGGCGTGGATAGCCCCCGCGTCCGAAACACCATGACATTTGGCGTTTTTGGATATCCAACGGCTGACAAAGTATGTCATGGTTTCGTCCGGCTTTTGGATACAGCGTTGCAAATCCGTGTAGGTATTTGGACGCTTGTATGTTCCTTGGAAGTGCTGGGAGAAAACCTTTTCCATGTCGTACCAGCTATGAATAGACTTTTCAAGAAGGTTGTCGATCCAAGCCCTTGCCGTGCCTTCCAACATGAGAGGTAGGTAACGGACGGCAATATAGTTGCTTCCGCCGGCAATTTCTATGGCCATGGCATAGTCGGCTAGCCATGAATCCGGCTTAACGAGGCCGTTGTACCTATGACAATGTTTTGACATTGATGTCATGTCCTTAGGGAACGGCTCTCTGCGGATGGCGTCGCCAAAGCACTTTGGACCAGAATATAGCGGCTCCTTTCCTCTTGCTATGTCTTGTAGGCGGTGTCGCGCGTCTTTTGGATCGAGCTGATGTGCGCGTCTGTTTGCGTTTGGCTCGTCCTGCGCTGCCCGGCTTATGCTGCGCCTGGGCCCTTCTGTCGCCTCCTTCCTCTTGCTGCCAGTGCTACACTGCGGAGACCCGCTTCGACCTCTCCTGGGAGGGTCGTTGCCGGCATCTTTTCTAGGCAGCTGTCCATTGTCTCGGCTGCCGCCATTGTTGCGTCTTGGCTGGGCTGGAGGTGGCAGGTCTCCTCTGCTTCCTGTTCTTGAATTTTCGTCCCGCCTTGGTTTTGGTGGTGGCGTCTTCTTTGGAGGTGGCGTTGCTTTCCTTTTGCCACCATGGCTACTGGAGCCGGACGGGCCTTCGGGGTCAGCGCCAGGTGCGGCTTTGCACTTTCCCGACTTGGACTCTAGGTCTCCCCCGCGGGCATCCGCCATTTGACCGTAGGAGTCAGCGCGAGCTTGTTGCTCGAGGGCCTTGCTCACGATGTGTCTTGCGTTGGCCAGCTTTTCCTCCGCCGTGCAAGTTTTGTCGTCCAGGGTATCTAGCGCGGCAGCCGCGTTGAGGACGGGGGTGCAGAAAACAACATCTCCCCTTCTGTCCACGCGTTGTGGTGTCGTACGCCAGTCGAACCCGAGATCTTGAGCCGTTGTCGTTGCGCGTGTTGGCGGCTCCTTGTCACGGCGGTTTTTTTATGACCTTTTGTCCTCGAAGAGTTGCCGGCTTGTCTTAGCCGACATTTTCTCATGTTCTTTCTCGATCTTCTTTGCAAGGCTCTCAACATGCTCCTCCCTTTTGCGCAGGAAGTCGGAGTGCTTAAGCATGTTAATCCTAAGCTCTTCCACTTCGTCGAATGGGGTATCTTTGTTCACCGGAGTGTTCATGATCTCGTCTACGTCCTTGATGACGGAGAGCAAATCCGCGGGTTTGCTACTACCGCCTTTCTCGAGGCCAGCTTTTTTCTTTGCACACATCTTGTCGGAACCCTTGATGAGTTGACCGGCAGTGGTGTCGCCGGCGCCTTCCGCCGGCTTGTTTTGCGTTTCAGAAGCAACTGGGGTTGACTCGTGACCGACGACAACCATCATAGCCAGCTTGTCAGGCATATCAGTATCTGTTGTTCCCTCTGAGGGAGCCGGATTATCACTGGAAAAGCGGAGTCAGAGTCAGAGTCTATGTTGACATGAACGGTAGATCTGGATCCGGCGTCTGACATCGCATCCTCCTGGAGAGCAGGAAGGATTGATTCAGGATCGTTGTTTTCCGGCTGGGAGTTGGATCCCAGTCCGACAACTCCGACGAAGTGGAAATCAGATTCCGCCGACTCATGGGAGAAGGCGGATTCAGATCCATCTTGCCGGTCGACTGCTTGGTCGAAGGGTTGGTGGGTGGGGTTGTAGAAACGCGGTAGGCCGTACGCTTCTGGCGTATACCCGATGAAGACGTCGATCCCTCCGTTGGTACGATTGCGCATCCGATAAGGTAGTCGTCCGCCGGGAGCCAGGACTCATCCGAGTTGACGTAGCTGTGGCCGCCATACCTTGTGACGTGACCGATGGCGATCTGCTTTCCCACGCCGCCAAGTGTTCCCGCCTGGAACGTGACGCCAGGAACCTTATGCCCCACGGTGGGCGCCAACTGTCGTGGTATCGGCATAATTGATAGGAGACGGGGGTCCTCTAGCCTACGTATGGATTGTGGGGAAGAAGGTTGGTGTCGTCGAGGACGGGATTGAACACGACGAGTTTACCCAGCTTCAGATCCCGTAGCGGTGGCGAGATCCTACGTGCTGCTATAATTCACTATGAAGCAATAGCCGTGAACAGGTTACAATGTGTATGATGCGTATTGAAGCGTGCCCTAAGGCTTCCTGGTGGCCGGCTTATATAGGCGGCCAGACCCCAGGATACAAGGCAAGTACTTGTCCGGCAAGTAATCAGAGTCCTAGACCTAGCCGGCTTAGTTGCCGCCTTCCGTCTTGGTCTTGGTGGCTTGATGGGCTTCGGCCTTACGCCTTCTTGGACCGTCCGCCTACTTCCTTGTACGTCAGCTATCTGGGCCGCCCGGCAGGCTTCAGCCTTACCACCCTTGGGCCACCCTGGACTAGCCGGATTGATCCATGTTGGAGATACCTCTAGGAGATATCCCCAACAGGATCTGCCAGATTTTTAGATGTTTGGATTTCTTCAATTTTCTGACAGATTTTAATCTCCTCTTCACATGCCTTGATGACTTCATATTATCCTTAGAACTGTTCACTTTTATTATAACAGTTTGATTGTCATGGTTCATCAGGATAGCGGGTATTGATTTTTGAACCACAGGTAAGTCCATCAAAAGCTCACGAAACCACTCTGCTTCAACAGTGGTTGTGTCTAATGCTGTGAGTTCTGCTTCCATTGTTGACCTCCTTAAGATGGTCTGCTTGCAAGATTTCCAAGAAACAGCACCACCACCAAGTGTAAAAACATAACCACTTGTGGCCTTAATCTCATCAGCATCAGATATCCAATTAGAGTCACTATAACCCTCAAGTACCCTCGGATACCCAGTATAGTGAATACCGTAACTCGCAGTGCCTCTTAGATAGCGCATAACCCTCTCAAGAGTATGCCAATGATCATCTCCCGGATTTGACACAAATCGGCTCAGCTTGCTTACAGCAAAGAAGATGTCAGGCCTTGTGGCGCTGTCTAGATACATGAGCGAGCCTATAATCTGAGAATGTCTCATTTGATCCTTCGAAATACGTCGATTCTTTCGAAGCAACACGCTTGGATCGTACGGTGTTGGAGAAGGCTTGCAGTCGCTATACCCGAAGCGACTCAAGACCTTATCCACATAGTGGGATTGAAGAAGAGTGATCCCACCATTGTCATCTCTCAGGACCTTGACGTTCAAGATAACATCAGCTACTCCTAGATCCTTCATCTCAAAACAGCAAGATAGGAAATCCTTGACTTCCTTAATCACCTTAAGGTTGGTTCCAAATATCAGTATGTCATCGACGTATAAACAGAGAATAACTCCCTTGCCCCCACCATGGCGATAATACACACATTTGTCAGCTTTGTTTACAACAAAGCCTTCAGCGGTTAAAGTCTTTTCGAACTTCTCAAGCCACTGCTTAGGATCTTGTTTAAGGCCATACAAAGACTTCACCAACTTACACACCTTTCCTTCCTGACCAGGTACCACGAAACCATCTGGCTGCTCCATGTAAATTTCCTCATGCAACTCTCCGTTTAGGAAAGTCGTCTTTACGTCCATTTCATGAACGAGAAGACTGTGTGAGGCAGCCAATGATAGTTGCACACGAATGGTTGTCAGTCTGGCTACAGGTGAGTAAGTGTCAAAGAAGTCTTCACCTTCTTTTTGGGTATAACCCTTGGCCACAAGCCGTGCTTGTACTTTTCAATGGTACCATCAGGCCTAAGCTTCCTCTTAAACACCCACTTGCATCCTACTGGTTTACACCCGTAAGGACGATCAGTGATTTCCCAAGTTCCGTTAGCTAAGATGGAATCCATCTCACTACGGACAGCTTCCTTCCAGTAGTCAGCATCCAAAGATGCATATGCTTCTGAAATAGAACTGGGAGTGTCATCCACGAGGTACACAATGAAATCATCACCAAAAGACTTTGCAGTCTTCTGTCTCGTACTCCTTTTCGGAGTTTCACTGTCATCCTCCACGATATTTTCATGGTGTTCTATCGCAATTGTGGGTTCAGGAATTGCAACTAATTCCTGACTAGATGAACTTGGTATCTCCTGATTTGATGAGCTCGACATATCCTTCATGGAAAAGATATCCTCAAAGAAAGTCGCATCATTCGACTCCATGATTGTACCAACATGCATGTCGGATACCGCGGATTTTACTATCAAGAATCTATAACCAATGCTATGAAAAGCATATCCCACGAATACAATCAACGGTTTTGGGTCCAAGCTTGCGTTTCTTGGGAATTGGTATATTGACTTTCGCCAAACAACCCCAAGTTCGCAGGTAAGAGAGTTTTAACCTTTTCTTCTCAAACTCCTCAAACAGAGTTATCTCTTTGTCTTTTACGGGAACTCGGTTTAGGACATGACACGCAGTCAATATCGCCTCCCCCCACCATGCCTTGGAGAGACCCGATGTGTCTAACATGGCGTTAACCAAATCAGTTGAGTACAGTTCTTTCTTTCAGCAACTCCATTTGACTGGGGTGAGTAAGGAGGCGTCCTCTCATGAATTATACCATGTTCCGCACAAAAAGAGTCAAAGTCATTCGAAAAATACTCTCCACCACGATCAGACCGAAGCCTCTTAATCTTTCGATTGAGTTGGTTTTCTGTTTCAGCTTTATAGATTTTGAAGAAATTTAGAGCCTCATCTTTTGTTTTTAGAATGTACACGTAACAGTATCTAGTGGAGTCATCAATCAACGTCATGAAATATTTCTTTCCACCTTTTGTCAACACGCCATTCATCTCACAGAGATCAGAATGTATGAGATCTAGACGTGCCAAGTTTCTTACTTCTGCAGTCGTATGAGACTTGCGAGGTTGCTTTGCTTGAACACAAACTTGACACTTAGACCCCTTGACAGTAGTGAAAGAAGGGATTAAGTTCAATTTGGCTAGTCGCATCATACACCCAAAATTAATATGACAAAGACGAGAATGGCATACATTTGATCCAATAGTAGTGCAAACATGATTCGCTACTTTATTGCAAACGTCTGACAATGACAGGCGGAACAAGCCTCCGCACTCATAGCCTTTACCAACGAAAGTTCCAAATTTAGAAACAACAAATTTATTGGACTCAAAAACTATCTTGTAGCCATCTTGACACATAAGAGAACCGCTAACAAGATTTTTATTGATGGAGGGCACATGATGAACATCTTGAGGCGCACGATCTTCCCCGAAGTAAACTTCAGATCGACCGTACCAACACCACGAACAGAAGCATGTGACTCGTTTCCCATCAGCACGGGAGAAGTCCCTGCGACCTGAAAGAAGAAAACATTGAGATGTCAGAACAAACGTGTACATTTGCACCTGTGTCAATCCACCATTCAGGAGAGTGACATACTGAAAATATAGTTGGGAATATACCGTACCCAGCATCTTTCATCTCAGTATCACCGATGACAACATTAGCGGTCTTGCCGCTCTTCTCAAGTTCACGTTTGTCATATCGGTTAGGACATCTTGGAGCCCAGTGATTAGGATCACCGCAGACATGGCAGGATCCCTTCTTATTATTGGTCTTCTTTTTGAAGTTGGTAGACTGTGAGGCCTTGTTCTTTCCATCAAACTTGCCTTTGCCCTCAGACTTATTCTTGTTGTTCTTGTGTTTGTAGGACTGGAAGTTTTTCTTCTGCACAAAGTTAGCAGTAGATCCTCCCTCAGGACCTCGAGCCCGTGTGTCTTTTGCTCTCGCCTTTTCTTCCACATCAAGAGACCCAGTGAGATCCACGACGGAAAACTCCTGTCTCTTATGCTTCAGAGAGGTAGCAAAATTCCTCCACGAAGTAGGGAGTTTGGCAATGCTCCGGCAATAAACTTGTCGGGTAACACACACGAAACTTGCTCAAGTTCCTTAGCAATGGACTGTATCTCATGAGCCTGCTCAACAATGGAGCGCTCACCAGTCATCTTGTAGTCAAAGAACTGCTCCATGACGTATAGTTCACTGCCTGCGTCCGAGACCCCAAATTTAGCCTCGAGCGCGTCCCACATGCCCTTGCCCATAGTGATGGACAAATACGGGTCGACAATTTAGTCACCAAGAATGCTAAGAATAGCAGCCCTCAAAAGGGTGTCGGATTCCTGAAAAACTCTCTCCTCATCAGGAGTAAGTTCTCCTTCAGGCTTGCCTTTAGCAGCGTGAAAAAACTTCATGGTTTCAAACCAGAGAGTGGCTCTCGCACGCCACTTTTTATAGTTCACTCCATCGAAAGGAGCGGGCCTCAGTGAAGCGGAAAAGCCAACGGGAGAAAATTGCCTAAAATAAGGTTTTTGGATTGTTGAATATATGAGCAATTTTCTGTATGATTTAATCCATAAGAACATTAGATAAAACATGGCTAGAGAAGTATAAAACAAACTAGTCATGCAATCTAACAGAGAGTACGGATATAGCAATTCTACACATCCTACTAGAAGAAAAGTCTGAAAGATGATCTCGACTAGACAGAATAGGAAGACGTACGGTCCAGTGGAGGAAGATCCGTTTGCGGATGTAGACATGTTTTCGAAGAGGGCGTCGACGTCGGGGAAGAAGTCGTCGTCCGGGAAGTAGTCATCGGAGTCCGTGTTGGGAAAGAAGCCAGTAGTCGCGTGAAGACGCTCCCCAAAAACCTTATCGCCTCTCTCCCGTACGGAATCGCGAGAGACGGGGTTCAGGAGGCCTACTCTTCCGTCACGCGGTGCACGCCGCGGAACGGAATGAGGAAGACTTGATCGGTGGTGCAGTGCTCGAGAACCAGGAGGTAGGCACATGAGTTGTGGCTTTGTTTCCGTGTATCAAACTTAGAGGAGCGACCTCTATTATGTAGGCACATAGATTGGAGGCGAACAGACACCGCAGGAGATGAGACGAAAAACCAGGAGGCGAATTGAAGAGGTAGCCATCCGTTTTCGTTTCGTATTAATCTCCCATTAGTGCTAGCGCTTTCAGCTTCGTGCAATTGTTCACCTTCATATTTATCCATTCACGTGTGGCAAAAAGAACACATCGGCTCGGCGAGTTTCCCGCAACCCGCGGCGCGCGCGCACGTCGTGACGAGGCGAGGCCTGGCGAGGCAAGGCGGGCGGCGGAGGAGGAGGAGCGCGCGTGGAGCTCTCTCCTATTCTCATGCTCGTACTAGTGCTAGAGGAGTTCACCTTATAAACTAGTGTGGCACTCTCTAAACTAGCAATGTGGGACTAAACATTTGTCCCACCTCTTGCCATGTATGAATGGGCCACATGGGCCTCTAGGATTTTCAGGAATTATGGAAAAGGTTAAATGGGCTAGGCAATTTAGGCCAAAATTCCATCACATAATTCCGTAACTTTGAGGTACCGGGGAAGTACATCCCCAACACTAGTCTCCGAGTCTATGGGGGATTCTTAGAATCGCGCATAGACTTATAAAAACAAGTAGCCACCAAGAAATCTCCATACCCAATGCCATGCTTTTTAGGGGTCTCGGGGATTACATCCCCGACACTAGTCCCTGAGTCTATGGGGGATTTGTAGAATCGCGCATAGACTTATAAAAACAAGTAGCCACCAACAAATCTCCATACCCAATGTCATGCTTTTTAGGGGTCCCGGGGATTACATCCCCGACACTAGTCCCCGAGGCTGTGGGGAACTTGCAGAGTCGCCCGGAGACTTAGCAAACATAGCAACATCACCTATCTTTACTTACTCCACCGTGTACCTGCAAAAATACAATCATATGCCGGTTTCTTAGCCACTCTGGGCGTTTTACCGGCATAGATGTCTTCGGCCACTGCCGGCTTGAAATAAACGTATAACACATGCCAACTTTTAGCCACTCTGGATGTATACCGACACAGACGCCTCATGCGCCGGCCTTTAGCCACTCTGGACGTATACCGACACAGAGTCTCATGTGCCGGCTTTTAGCCACTCTGGGCGTATACCGACACAGACGTCTCTAACCTTTCTTATTTTCTCATAAGGGTATCTCGGGTGTCTCGGTATCTCGGCCACTCTGCGCATATCACACATGATTCGGTATCTTGGCCACTCTGGGCACTTACACATGTTTCGGCATCTTGGGTGTTGCCTTTGGCGAACTTTGACAAACCGAAACGAACGACGATTTGGAAATATTGGCCGATGCCATGATACATTGGCGAACCGAAATAAACGGGGATCTGGAGATATGGCATGATGCCGCGATATATTAGCGAACCGACTTAAACGGCGATCAGGAGATATTGCATAATGCCATGACATATTGGCGAACCGAAATAAACGGGGATCTGGAGATATGCCATGATGTCGCGATATATGGGAGCACCGACATAGGTAATAACCGAGATGAGATATGTCATTTAGAACTCGGCAAGCCGACATCAACGATTATCCGACGTGAGTAGAAATTCGGTATGATATGCCATTGCAACTCGGCAAGCCGATACCAAAGACCATATGCAATATATCTTTGAGGAAATAGCAAATATAAGATGGATCTGAGATAGCCGACATAATAACCAACATAACCCAGACTTTTGACGTGAATACTCTCTCCGTAAAGACGACATCACCTTTCAATGTTAGTTTAGGCATATATATAACAAATATTTAACAAGAGCGATAACTAGATCCAGCAGATAAACTAAATACAACACAAGACAGAAATTATGACGAGCTGCCGAAATAAGTACTAGGATGCGGACTCGGCTTCACCGAGTCCCCGAGTTACTCTACTGATTTATAGGTAAGAACAGAACCGACTAACCGGCCAGTCCCGGGATCAAGACATCTTGCTCCCGGAGAAAATATACAGACAACACAAGAGGGCAGTCCCCGGATTACGATACTTCGTTCCTGGGGAAAATATACAGACAACACAAGAGGGCAGTCGCCGGGTTACGATACTTCGCTCCCGGGGTAGACGATTAAGCTAGGCACGAAAGGGCAGTCTCCGAGTGCATTTTGAGATTATTACTTATCACACAACATAAATAAGTGTAAATACTCACATTGTAGTTTTGGTGAGGAGGTGTCCGGGGTACTGAATAATACCATGATGTTTTGGATATTTACATGATGTGAACAATAACTCGGCAATATGCTTTGATCCCATAATAAATATCAGATGAATCCGAGATAACCGACATAAGCATACTATTGATGATGAATATTGTCTCGGTAAAACCAGTACTACAATTCCATATTAGTTCAGGCATATATATAATGAATATATAATTTAAACAACAAAACTAATAACAGATGAAAACTAACACGCGACTGAGATTACTTCTAGCAACAAAACTAGGTACTAGGAAGCCGATTAAAACTCAACCGAGTCCTCGAGTCAATTAATAATTAGAAAAAGATAAAGTGCACAATAAACGGACAATCCCGGGTTGAAATACCTTATCCCAGGGGAAAACAAATTGAATATGGTGCAGTTCCCGAGCGACTTCCAAGACCGTTCATAAAGCATACAATTCCTATATATTATAAATATTCATATAATTATTTTGATGCCGGGTAGATGTTACCGTCTATGTCGTTAAAGTGCTCGGATATCGATACGGGATGTCGACCCGTCCGGGATGTTAGTCATCCGACCCAGCACGGACGGAGAGCTTAGTGCGAGGGCGCCGTGGTCGCAGACTGACGCACGGGCGCAGACGAGGTGCGGGCGCGGAGGCGTGAGGTGTGGATGGAAGAGCCGGTCTCCGCTAGGAGTAAGTCGCGAGCGGCGATGCGGCGCAGGGAGTTGGTGCGCGGACCGGCCAGTGCGGGCGGTCGAGGCGAGGATCTGGCGCGTGCGGTTGCGGGAACCGGGCGGACGGATGCGAAGAGTCGGTCGCCTCTGCGCGCCGGCTAGAGATCGAGGACGGGGGCGCGCGGTGGAGACGGAGGTCGCTGGGGGGATCCGCGGAGGCTTGGCGCGGTCCGCGCAGAGAGGCCGCCGCAGGTTGAAGCACGGATGTGGCCACATCAAGACCGACGCGGCGGCGACGCGCTCGCGGACAGCAGCCGGGCGCGCGGTGACGAAGAGGTTGCTGCCGACGTCGACGGCGACGAGCTGCGGGGTCATGACGATGTCGAGTCTCCGCGTTGATTAAGAAGATCCTGGCCGAAATTAGTCCAGTAAGCGCCACTGAGCCCGATGGTGGGCTTCATGCCTATTTGTGGGGGTCGATCGACGCTAAAAGATTTCGAGGAGGGATAGCGTGCTAAGTACACACAGATAAACATAAATGATACGGGGACATAAGGATTTACCCTGCTTCAGAGTTCTTTAGTGCAACATCTAGCCTATTTGTTGTATTTCTCCTCTGGTTATCCGCAGTACACAATGCTCTATGAGCCTGATCAATCAAAGAATGCCTCTAAAATGACTTGGGAGGAAATGGCAAGGGGGGAATGGGGAGCCCGTGGTGGTGTTGGCTGGTTTCCTCCTCTCCCCCTGGTGCCCTTTACATAGGTGCCCAGGGGACAAGCAGACAAGAGACACTATTCACGACACTGTAACAGACATGACTACTGGGGTAACATCCACACTGTTCATCATGCATTGTAGTCTTGTCCCATCATGCCACTGTAGCAGTGGCTGCCCATGCCGCGGTCAGGTCTGACTCGTGATGTCTGCGTCCTGCTCTTGTCTGCTTGCGCTTATCTTCCGAATCATCCGTGCCGGTCGGGGAAGTCGGGGGTGACTCCATGTCGGGGAAGCCGGGAGTGCCACCGAGTCGGGGAAGCCGGTAGTGCCGCCGAGTCGGGGAAGCCGGGAGTGACGCCGAGTCGGGGAAGCCGGGAGTGACGCCGAGTCGAGGATGATGCCGGGATTGAGGATGAGGCGCCGCGCTTACCCGCATCGCGAGGTGGAGGAGGCGTCCGGGGTCGGAGGAGTCGTGGGGTCGCTGACTTGATCTCGAGGTCGCAGGCGATGTCGAAGTAGTCTCGGGCGTGGTCGTACGAGGTCGATGGCGAGGCCGTGCCGGGCGGAGACACACCGAGCGGAGGGTGCAGCGGGCGGGCGGGTTGGAGACGCGAGATATTGGAGGCAGGCGAGGCGGGGAGGCTGGGGCGATGCCGGGCGGAGGAGAACTCGGGCAGGGCGGTGCTGTAGTGTCGGGGCCGAGGGGATCGTGGCGAAGGAGGAGTTGACCGTGACAAACACCTCGTGGTCCGAACATCGCTGGAGTACATCTCGGTCTGCACCGGGGGAGGGAAGTTGACCCAACTAAGGCCCAACCGAGAGAAAGCCAACTCGGTGGAACCGAGTTGAGGAAATCTCGGCCCAAGTTGTATTTCTATGCCTTCCTCTTTATGTTTTATTCACTTATACTCTCTTTTACCTCCAACATCAGCATCATAATTCCGTAACTTTTAGGTACCGGAGAAGTACATCCCCAACACTAGTCTTCGAGTCTATGAGGGATTCTTAGAAATGCGCATAGACTTATAAAAATAAGTAGCCACCAAGAAATCTCCATACCCAATGCCATGCTTTTTAGGGGTCGCGGGGATTACATCCCCGACACGAGGTTAACTTCGATCCCTCTATCTGAGACGATAAAGCCAAATAGTTTGCCGGCTGGAACGCCGAAAACACACTTGGCGGGATTGAGCTTCATCTGGTATTTTCGGAGATTCTGAAAAGTTTCTCCCAAGTCCTCTAGGAGTCCGCCTTCTTTTTCGACGTAACCGCAATGTCGTCAACATAGACGTGAACATTGCGGCCGATCTGTTTGTGCAGACAATTTTGCATACAGCGCTGGTATGTTGCTCCTGCATTCTTTAGGCCAAAAGGCATTGTGATGTAGCAGAAAGTCTCGTATGGAGTGGTGAAAGATGTTTTCAGTTGATCTGACTCCCTCATCTTGATTTGGTGGTACCCTGAGTAGGTGTCAAAAAAACAAAGCAGCTCGGAGCCTGCTGTGGAGTCTACGACCTGGTCAATTCTAGGCCACCGGTATAGTCGATACACATCCTCAGCTCTTTATTCTTCTTTGGAACAAGTACATGATTTGCCACACAATCGGTGTGTACAACTTCTTTTATGAAATTTGCGTCCCTCGGTCTATTTATCTCCTTCCCTATAGACTTGCGTCTCTCATCACCAAAGTGTCTTGTTGCTTGCTTCACCGGCTTAGATCCCTTGATAACATTGAGTGAGTGCTCGGCAAGTTCACTCGGTATACCAGGCATGTCGGATGGCGACCATGCAAAGATGTCACGATTCTCACAGAGGAACTCGACGAGCGCGCCTTCCTATTTGCTGTCCAAGTTGGAGCTGATGACAACTTGCTTGGATTTATCACCTGGGATGAGGTCCGCCTTCTTGGTGTCTTCTGAATCTTTGAAGGTCTTCTTGACATCAACTTTTGGCTTGGGCATGGAGTTGTCTGGGTCTGCCTTAATTAGCGCGAGCTCTTCTTTGTGGATGATGGCTTCTGCGAAGGCGGTCATGCCACACTCACACTCCTTAGCTTTCTTGAAGTTTCCGGAAACCGGGATGGTTCCATGTTCCCCCGGCATCTTAAGCTTGATGTATATATAGCACGGCCTTGCCATGAATTTGGCAAAAGCCAGTCGTCTGAAGATAGCATGATAGGCACTTTTGAAGGGGACAACTTCAAATGGAGGAACTCTGAGCGGTAGTTCTCTTCTGGTCCAAAAGTTACCTTCAGCCTAATGCTCCCCATTGACTTTGCTTGTCTGTCGGGCACTATGCCATGAAAAGTGAGGTTGCTATGATCAACCTGATCCTTAGACAAGTTCATGCGGCTTAGTGTATCATAGTACAACATGTTGAGGCTGTTGTCGCCATCCATGAGTACTTTTGTGAGCCTGAAGTTGTCGACAATGGGGTCGACAACAAGGGCGTATTTGCCTGGGTGGGGGACATAATCTGGGTGGTCGGACCGGTCCCAAGTGATTGCCGCCTCTGACCAGTTCTAATACTGAGTGACATCCGACATTGTCACGTTGAGTTCGCGCATCTCCGCCTTGTCCGCCTGAGCCGAAGGTGTGCCGACAAAGCACACGGGTGACTCTTTGACCTTTAGATACGGCTTCTTTTTCTTCGTGGAGGCTTCGTCATCTCTTGAGATTGACATGTCGTCGTCCTTGCTGTCTTTCTTGTCGTACTTCTTTGACTTCTTGTACTTCCAGCCAACAGTGTGGTCCTTTTGAAGTCGTCCATAAAGCGGCACTCGCTGAGCATATGGTTGACCTTGCCGAGCTTATCGTGGATTGGGTATGGCAGAATTTTTGCCTGCTCGTAAGTGATACGTGCCGCCTTAGGGCCTGAGCCGGCGTCACGGTTATCTTTCTTGTTTTCCACTTCTTTTTGCTGGCGTTTCCTGGGAACGCGACGGTAACTTCGTTAGATGGCCCGGCTTTGTCTTCCATTGCTTGCTTGCGCTTGTTATTCCGCACGTCAGGATCATGGTCACAGGCGTCATCATCTGCTGCCGCGTATTGGGCGGCAAGGTTGAGCATCTCGCCAAGGTCCGTGACTTGCTCGCGGACGAGCTGGTGACGGAGTAAGACCTTCTTCTGTAGGCCCGTGTAGAAGGCATGGATAGCCTATGCGTCCGAAACACCATGACAATTGGCCTTCTCTGAGATCCACCAGCTGACAAAATCTGTCATGGTTTCGTCCGGCTTTTGAACACAGCGTTGCAAATCCTTGTAGATGTTTGGACGCTTGTATGTTCCTTGGAAGTGCTGGGAGAACACCTTTTCCATGTCGTACCAGCTGTGGATAGACTTTTTGGGAAGGTTGTCGATCCAAGCCCTTGCCGTGCCTTCTAACATTAGAGGTAGGTAGCGGACGGCAATGTGATTTCTTCTGCCGGCAATCTCTATGTCCATGGCATAGTCAGCTAGCCATGAGTCCGGTTTAACAAGGCCGTTATACCTTGGACAATTTTTAGACACTGATGTCATGTCCTTAGGAAACGGCTCTCTGCGGATGGCATCGCCAAAGCACTTTGGGCCAGAGTATAACGGCTTCCTTCCTCTTGCTATGTCTTGTAGGCGGTGTCTTGCGTCTTTTGGATCGAGCTGTTGTCCGCCTCTATTGGCGTTTGGCTCGTCCTGCGCTGCCCGGCTTACGCTACGCCTGGGCCCATCTGTCGCCTCCTTCCTCTTGCTGCCGGTGCTGCGCTGCGGAGACCGGCTTCGGCCTCTCCTGGGAGGGTCGTTGCCGGCATCTTTTTTAGGTGGATGGCCGTTATCCCGGCTACCTCAATCATCGCTCCTTGGCTGGGCTGGAGGTGGCAGGTCCCATCTGCTTCCTGTCTGCGAGTTCTCGTCCCGCCTTGGTTTTGGCGGTGGCGTCTTCTTTGAGGGTGGCGTTGCCTTCCTTTTGTCGCCATGGCTACTGGAGCCGGACGGTCCTTCGGGGTCAGCGCCAGGTGCGGGTTTCCAGTTTCCTGACTTGGATTCTAGATCTCCCCCGCGGGCATCCGCCATATGTCGTAGGAGTCAGCGCGAGCTTGTTGTTCTAAAGTCTTGCTCATGAAGTGTCTTGCATTGGCCACCTTTTCCTCCGTTGTGTAAGTCTAGGGTGTCCAGTGCGGGAGCAGCGTTAAGGATGGGGGTGCAGAAGACAACATCCCCCCTTTTGTCCGTACGCTGCGGTGATGTGCGCCAGTCAAACCCTAGATCTTGAGCTGCTGTGGTTGCACGGATTGGCGCCTCTTTATCACGACGGTTTCTTGATGACCTTTTTTCTCGAAGAGCTTCTTGTTCGGTTTTGTCTACATCTTTTCTTGCTCCTTCTAGATCTTCTTCGCAAGACTCTCAACATTCTCCTCTCTTCTGCGCAGGAAGTCAGAGTGCTTAAACATATTCAGCCTAAGTTCTTCCACTTTGTCGAGTGGGGTATCCTTATTCAACGGAGTGTTCATGATTTCGTCTACTTCCTTGATGACGGAGAGAAAATCCGTGGGCTTGCTGCTACCACCTTTTTCGAGACCAGTTTTCTTCTTCGTACGCACCTTGTCGGAACCGTTAATGAGTTGACCGACAACGGTGTTGCCGGCAGCTTCCTCCGGCTTATCTTGTGGCTCAGAAGCGACTGGGGCTGCCTCGTTGCCGATGACAACCATCATAGCCAGCTTATCAGGCATGTCTGTATATGCTATGTTCTCTGAAGGAACCGGATTATCACTGGAAAAGCGGTTTTTGATTTTCTCTTCGAAGAGACTAGCATCATCATCAGAATCAGAATCTTCGTTGACTTGAACTGTAGATCTGGATCCGACATCTGACATCGCATCCTCCTGAAGAGCAGGAAGAATTGATTCAGGATCGTTGTTTTCCAGCTGGGAGTCGGATCCCAGTCCGACAACTCCGACGAAGTGGAAGTCAGATCCAGCCGACTCCTGAGAGAAGGCGGATTCAAATCCATCTTGCCGGTCGACTGCTTGGTCGAAGGGTTGGTGGGTGGGATTGTAGAAACGCGGTAGGCCGTACGCCTTTGGCATGTACCCGATGAAGTCGTCAATCCCTCTGATCGGCATGATTGCGCACCCGATGAGGTAGTCATCCACCGTTAGCCAAGACTCATCTGAGTTGACGTAGCTGTGGCCGCCATATCTTGTGACGTGGCCGACGGTGATCTGCTTGGCCACGCCGCCAAGTGTTCCCGCCTGGAACGTGACGCCAGAAACCTTAGGCCCCACGGTGGGCGCCAACTGTCCGAGTATCGACATAATTGATAGGAGACGGGGGTCCTCTAGCCTATGGATGGATGTGGGGAAGAAGGCTGGTGTCGTCGAGGTCGGGATTGAACACGGCGAGGTTACCCAGCTTCAGATCTCGCAGCGGTGGCAAGACCCTACGTGCTGCTATAATTCACTATAAGGCAATAGCCATGAACAGGTTACAATGAGTATTGGAGTGTATTGATGCTTGCCCTAAAGGCTTCCTGGTGGCCGGCTTATATAGGCGGCCAGACCCCAGGATACAAGCTAAGTACTTGTCCGGCAAGTAAACAGATTCCTAGACCTAGCCGGCTTAGTTGTCGCCTTCCGTCTTGGGCTTGGTGGCTTGATGGGCTTCGGCCTTCCACCTTCCTTGGACCGTCCGCCTACTTCCTTGTATGTCAGTTATCTGGGCCGCCCGGCAGGCTTCAGCCTTAAAACCCTTGGGCCACCCTGGACTAGCCGGATTGATCGATGTCAGAGATACCCCCACTTGGTATATCCCCAACAGTCACAACGCTTTAATCATTGGCATATCAAAACAAGGCACTCAAGAAAAACAATAAAGAAGGCCTCATATGGAATTGCTTCAGAGATGGAGTGAGCGAACAACGTGGAATGAACACTGCATCTGCATTCAGACCACATGGTTCACTCACAAATCATATGTTCTAAGCATCGGCTGGATAGTGAAACAGTAAGCTCTAACAGATTTAATTTAATGCAATAACATGGAAAAGAATGCCTCATACTTAGACTGGATACACAAATTCAGAGACGGCGTCAGTGAAATCCAGTGGGATGCAGAAAATGTGAATATTTTCGTGCACATCACAAGTTTCGCTGACGCCGCTTCTATATCACATAGTGTGCGACAACATTTTAATCGTCGGCATTCTAGAAATAACTTGAATCGGGCATTCACAAAACAGAGTTAAACAATGCAGCAATTAAAAGTGTGCATAACATAACATAACAACAACATAACTTAGAATGCCTCATACATAGACTGGACACACAAATTCAGAGATGGCGTCAGTGAAATCCAGTGGGATGCAGAAAATGTGAATATATTTGTGCACATCACAAGTTTCACTGACGCCGCCTCTATATCACATAGTGTGCGACAACATTTAATCATCGACATTCTAGAAATGTAGAACATTTTAATCATCGGCAAGAGAGAACATTTAACATCTATAACTAATACAGTAGCATGCAATAAATCTGTTAGTACACTAGTGCATAAGAACTAAATAATCCATGAGCAAGCAAGGTCACATACTCCAAAATTTTCATCTACTCCAAGCTTGCACTACATCAAATTGATCCCTGTAGTTTTTCTAGGGAAATTAGAGCCTATACAAAATGCACGGATTCTTTAGCTAATGAGAAAATCGAGCACAGCACAACATTCAGCAACACGCTAGGATCCCAATTAGGAACGAACTGTTCGCCCCCTAACAAGATCTGGCCTTTCCCTGACCTGGCAGACCCAAATTCGACGTATACGACATGGAAAAAGGAAGGGGAGTGGGGGAATCGTACCGGTTGCTCACCATGAGTTTGTCGGGGCAGCCGGTTCTACTCGAAGCGGTCCATGGGAGGCGGCGGACGTCATGGCGAAAGGGAGCGAGGCCACGGGCGCCTCGACTGGCGGGAGGAGGGCCTTGGGCGCCGGGGCAGGCGGCGACGCAGATTATTGTCTTCATTTTTATTCTTATTCTATATGAATACTATGGATTCTATTAATATGAATAATATAGATTATATTAATACGTAGATTGAAATAATACATAGATTGAAAGATTCTAGATATAAAGAAAGTAAGACAGATAAAAAAAAAGTGCCTGCGGATACGTTTTCTTGCTGGGTCGGTTTGTTTTTTGGGGGTGGGGCAATAAGCTTGCTTCTTCACAAGCTTATCCCCGCCCCCTTTCCTGTCCGTCCCGACCGGCAGCAGTTGGGTCTCCCCATCTCTCCTAAACTTCCCCGGTCTTCGGCCCGAGCTGTATGAGGCAGAAACTCGTCCCACGTACGGTTTTTTTTGTTGATTCGATGTGAGTGCGATGCGATTGTTTATCCAATCAGCTTTCATGGTAATCCGTCACAAGCCGTAGTTCCCAATTTCTAAAGGGCGGTGAGGAGCGGTGGCGGCTCCTAGGTCAGAGCCGCTCCCGCCATAGCTCCTAGGTTAGAGCCGATCCCGCCCTTTCCCTTTCTCCCTCGCTCAATCGCGCAGCGGTGACACGGCCTAGATGGGACGCTGGCACCTGCTCGGTGAAGTAGGAGGCGGGAGGGCGTCATGGTGCAGCGCGAGCCGGCATCATCGGAGGCCTAGCCTGACTTGCGGATGCGGTGGGCCTCGTGGTGCAAGCGGTCGAGGACGGCATGGAGGCGGCAGTCGAGGAAGACGTGTAGGCGGCGCTGTAGGTGTGGGGCCTCGTGGTCCAGGCCCTTGACATCGAGTAGAGAGCGTGGCGGTGGTGCTCGGCGGCCAGATCTGGGGGAATGGAGGTGGTGAGAGCAGCGCCGAGTCCATGCCGGCGGGCGGCAAGGTCCCCGGTGCCGGGAGCGAGATCTGGACGTGTAGGCAAGGGAGGAAGGGAAATGGGAAAGGTAGGTGGGGATAAGGAGAGAGGGTGCATGTGTGCTCTGTACACGATACAAACTGCTGGCGAACACGGTGAGGTTTGGTAGCGATAAAATATTTGTCAGTACCGCCTCCTAACTACTGGCGCACTTGGCTGCACGTTTGCCAGTGGTAAGAATTGTACCGCTGGCGAACGGAAGAGGTGTTTGCCAGCGGTGTGCTTCGGTCAGAGCCCCGCCCAGCCCAGAGCTACCGCTGGCGAATGGTTTCGCTTGTCTGCTAGTGGTAGCAGTTTTACTGCTGGTTGTGGCGGCTATGTGTCCGCCAGTGCTATATTTACTGTCGTGCGTTTTGCTTTGTTCGCCACCGCTATTATGGTGGCTATAAGATTTTCCCTACTAGTGCCTTGTTGTTTCGATACGATTGGTTATCGAAGCAGCGGGTCCGCATAAACTGTAGGATAACCTCGCTAATAGTCGTTGTTTCTAGAATGTCTAAACTATATGACTAAAATTATTTTTAAAATATGTCAATAGGATTCTTGTTTATTCCTTAACTCTATTCTATTTCTTCTCTCATCTTATTTGTTTTGGAGTCTCTTCTCTTATCCAACTTTCAAAGTTTAGGATTCTACATGGGTGGATGATTTCTTGCCTTTTATCCTATTAGGTTCAATCTTTGCGAATCTTCATCGACATGAGCAACTCTTCGTGTTAGTGGTGTCAAGAAGTTGAAGGTGGAATTAGAACTTCTTGTTAGTGGTGTTGAGAATTTCGAGGTGGAGCAACAATCCCTTGTTAGTGGTGTCGAGAAGTTCATCAGGGAGCCTAAAGACTCGATAGTTACCCCTCTCTTCTTGTGGTCTCGGCGTGGATCGCGGGACGCGATCCCTTGTTAGTCGTGTCGATTGTAACGCCCCCGGGATTTCCCAAATTAGATTTGTTTGTTTTTCTTTTTGCATCATCATGTCATCATGCAATTGTCACCTCTTTTATTTAAATTGTTGCATCGAAATTCAAATTCCATTTCAAATACAAATACAACAAATAAATTAAAATGTGATGTTTCAAATATATTTCAAATATTCAAAACTAGTTATCAAATTATCTATTTTGAAACTAAAAATATTTGCTAAAGGTTCCATATTATTTTCCTTTTCTATTTTCTTCAAAACAGAAAAAACAGAAAAGAATAAAACAAAGGAATTAAATCCATAAGAAAAAAAATAGAGTTGGGCCGAATCTTTTTTATCCTCCTGGCCCAACTCCTTCTTCAGCCCAGCCCACCTCGTCACATTTCTCCTTCGTACGGACACACAGAGGAGGAGCACACACAACCTCACTGCCATGGCCCCCACCCCTCAACCACCCCCCCTCTCCCTTTTAATCCCTCCCCAAGCCTCCTATGAAACCCTAGCTTCTTCTCTCCCCCTCCGCAGCGCCGCCGCCTCCCTCTTCTCCTCCCCTCCTTTTTTTCTCTGTTCCCCATCGAAGCCTCCATGGCCAAGATCGGAGAGCGGCGTCGAGCCATCGCCATGGACGTCGTCGGGACAAACGGCTAGCGGGAATAGAACCAGCGCACCTCCCTCGTCCTCGTCGCAGGAACGCCGGAGCCGGATTCGCCTCGGATCGACCAGAGCGTCGCCGTCGTCGAGCTGTTCATCCACACTAGCCACCACCATCTCCGTCCTCCACTTCCTCTTCGTCGCCCCGAGAGTTGTACAATGCCCCAGCCATCCAAGTGAGCCGCATCCCTTTCCCCTCCTCCTTGTTTCTCTGGACGCCCGCCTTCGCGTGGCGTCGTCGTGGTCGCAACCGGTTCTCCTCCGCCGTGCTCTGTGTCGCCGGCCAAGTTCAGTTTCGTCAGAGAAACTTGCACACTTTACACATTAAAAACAATGTCTTGCTTTACTTATCACAAACACCGCGTCGGCCCAGTGGCTAGCACCACCGATCCATCCCTCAGACGCGCACGACGCGAGTTTGATCCCTCCCGTGCGCGTGGTGAATAAAAATGCCCCTTTTTATTTCTTTGAGCGCACTGACATGTAGGTCCCACCGGTCAGTGACCAGGCGCTGGGATACTTTGCTCCGAGCCCCTCTGCTCTCGGATTTAGTGCTTTAGCCCCCACCGACACTTTTTCCGTCACGGACAGGTCCCTGCACTTTGTAGTTTAGTCCAGAAACTTAAAATGCTAATAACTTTTATTCTATAACTCCAAATGAAATAGGCTTTATATGTTTATTTATCAGAAAAATACAATGAACATTAATATGCCTTTCTTATGCCATATTGCAGCTTTTATTTTAATTTATTAGTTAAATTTTCAAATGCACCTAAATAATTAAATATGGAATGTGTGGGGTAATTAATATATAATGCCATATTCCATTTAGTTTGACTAGATCATCTATGCCATGTCTTGTCATGTTAATGAACATCTAATTTGATGTGTAGATAAATATCTTGAATCTAAATATTAATTGTCGGGATTGCATTCCCGCTTAATTGGATTAAGTGCGTCTCGTATTGCATCTTGCCATGTCACGCATCATCTCATGATCATGTTGAATATTTTGCCGTAGTTGTAAGATGCATCTTTTACGCTTTCCAGTGTTTGTTGTTTCTTCGCGGATAAGACGTTGAGATGTGTGAGCAACGACAAGATCTTCTTCCATGCGGGATTCCAGGCAAGCAAAGTTTGTTTGTTTACCTATACATTGTCTTTCATTCCTGTTGTTGATCTCTGCTATCCTAGTATTCGATTCTTGTGTCGCGATCCCATCACATGTTTATCCTGCAGCCTATACAACTTTATCCCCATAACCTATTACATGTTGCATGTTTACTTGTTGGCCTTGCGAGTCGTAGCGCATGCTTAGAGTTGGTTGTGCGAGTCGTCGGTTTGTCTTATATTTCACATGCTTAGTATGATAGATTGTTCTACCTTAATAAAATGTTGTCTTATGTTGGGGTATTATAATTAAAAGATATGGCACCGGCGGAAGGACTTGCGAGGTGCTTTGTTCTCCTAAGTGTCGACCTATGAACTCAGTTCTTGTCCTCGAATCCAATTTTGAGCGCACTAACCACTTGTGGGAGGCCCTTTGGAGCCCCCCGCGGCTTCGATCTAATCCGCTTCTTATCCAGGGCGCCGCAAGTAGTTCGGGCTTCCCATTTGATGCGTGCAAATGGTTACATAACGATCTCATGGTGATAGAGTAGTCGATTCTCATATAGGGTGGCACGTGCTTAGAGTGCTATGAAGGTTGATCCCGCGGGCACTTGACCTGATTAGTCGTGCACACAATCATGCGGTTCCCTGGATGGGTTGTAGAGAAGAGATTTGTCGTATTGAGATACCCTACCTTCTGTCTTGCTTTTGGGGTTGATCGAACAAGTATGGGTCCAGTAGTGCACCCATGCAGGGTATAATCTTATCGATGAGCCATGTCCACGGTTATGGACGCCTTGGTGATGATGCTGGCTAATAAGATCATAGACAACTTACACCTAATCATCGTTAATTAACTTGACTAATAATATAGAATTACTTTGACAATAAATTGTAACTAAAATGGTTCAATGTGTGAGTTTTCCCGAATTGCTTTCTCATACTTGGTTTAGGGGGTTAATCCGAGAATGGGTTATGATTGGTGTTAGTTGTAGTTGGTTACTTATGCGCGCTCTTATCCCACTCTAATTAGACGAAAGTTGTAGCGTGTCTCTATTAGGTTGCTAGTGATGCTGCCGCTAAGTCCACCTACCCTATATTTTGGGAGATCTTGTAAAAAGTAGGCAGGTTGGTTTTGCTTGCTAGGGACTGCCCTGACTCTTTGGGTTGTGCTTTATATGCAGTTAACAGGTTTGAAGTCTAACAACGTCAGCTTGGGAATCCCTCCGGCTTGGGCTAGGCAGGGATATGGCACCATCGCTTATCTTCAGGACTCTTAGTCAAATTTGCATCTTATCCGTAGTCGGATACTATTTTGCTTCCGCTGTCATTTATATCTTTGTATAGTTTCATTTGTATCTTGACTCGTTTGAGTCGTGTTGTATTTATATCTTCTGTTGTGGATGTATCAGAACTGTTGTAATGTTATCGCAATTCCACCCACATAATGCGCATGTTTCGGCGTGCACATTATGTCTGGTGGGCGACCTAAAATCGTTATTATGCAGATTTCGGCGGGATCGCTTAAATATATATTGTGCCGATTTTGGGGCGTCGCAAAGTGTCTATGGAGCCGAAGCAGTCCTCCCCGTAGAGATTAAGCATGGATCCCAATGGGTCATTGCCTTCACTGAGGACGAGCAAGAGGATCTCCACAGCTATGACCTGCTGCTTCTCGAGGGACTACGCCGTCGTGCCGCCCTCAGGGCGGCAAAATACCAGCAGGACCTGCGTTGCTACCACAGCCGCCATGTGCGCTCGCGCACCCTGGAGGTAGGCGATCTCGTCGTCACCCGAATCCTCTCCAGGGAAGGCCTCCACAAGTTGTCACCAATGTGGGAAGGTCCCTACAGGGTCACTCACATCCCCAGGCCTGGCGCGGCTGCCTTGAGACTCAAGACGGCATCCCCGACAAGAACCCATGGAACATCATGCATCTACGCAAGTTCTACCTGTGATCATAGTCATGCCCGTGATCATTTTCACGTCAGATATTTGGCTCTAGAGGAGGCTTACGGTTCCACCTCCAGGCTTTTTTTGTCTCTAGAGGGAAGCTCACTCCTTCACCTCCAGGCTTCACAAAAGCTTCTCTCGAGGGTCATTCCTCCGAGCTCTCCTTGTAACGTGCCACCGCAGGCCGTAGAGAGTCACAACCACTGATGGGTAGTCCCCATGCCTCGACATGGAAAGTATGTTAACTTGGCAACCCCAAGCATAATGAACCATTTCGTTCCTAAGAGAACTATGCGCTACGTCGCCGCTATGTAATATTTTGGTTGTGAGTTTTTATTCTGTATTATTGTTTTTCAATGTGCGCTTATATGCTCCCCATGCGCACCTCACGAGAGGGGGCTGAGTACGGTGCTGAAGGAGATATGCCCTAGAGGCAATTAATAAAGTGTATGTCTTTATCATATCTTGTTTGTTCATAATATGTTTTTGTGTCATGCTATAACCATATTAAGCGGAAACATTAATACGGGTGTGATACGTAAAGAACCAGGTCCCTAGTAGCCTCTACTAAGACTAGTTTCGCTGCGCGATCGATGATCGAGGTTTCCCGATCATAGGGTATGGCGCCGGTCGGCAATGGAAGTCATATCGTTGGAGAACGATGTGATGGACTTACCCATATTTGTAGGACGTAGTCATTACACCTTTGACCGTGAGACCAACTCTTATTGTTATTCCTGCAAGATACTTTGATTGCACCAAACGTCATATCTTAATTAGTATGACAATAACGGTGATACTTTTGGGTATCGGAAAGGAGTAGTTGAGACGAGGGGTCAAGAGCGGGATTTGCCAGTCCGCATAGCGGGATAGATACTCTAGGGCCCACTTGGTGAGATTATGTCTAATGAGTTTGCAAGCATGTGACTAGGTCACTGAGACATGAAATCATAGACGTGTAGAAGATAGCGTTGTCGGTAACGAGGTCAGCTAGATATGGAGATATCTATGAACGACACTCGGACACGCTAAGTATCGCTATGGCAAAAGGTTTAGGACTTTACGTTCATGTTTGATAGATGAAAGTCATTGGTTATGTCACAGAGATTAATTCTTGGGGTCTAGGCCTACGAGTTAGTCGTTGATCATAGAGTAGTCTTGATCATACTTGTTATTATATCGAACCTCTAGGGTAACACACTTAAGGGGTTTCGACAAGACAACCAGAAAGGAAAGAGATCGCCGGGAACGTCCCGGGAGAGGTCCAATGGAGATCGGGTAGCGACGAACTAGTTTTTGAAGCTAGAATAAATTATATATAATATGTTTGATATTAATTAGTGTAATTAATGTCTAAATATGATTTATATATTTATTTTCAAATTTATTTAGGCTGATTTCCCTAAATAGGCCTTCTGGTCGAAAGAAGGCCCAAGAGGGGAAAATCCCCTAGGGGAATTCGGTGGGGGCTTGGAGGCCAACCCAGGTGGGCCAAAAGGGGCCCACCATGGGGCCGACGCACCATGTGCAGCCGCACTAGGCATGTGGGGATAGTCCCACATTGCCTGGTGAGCAGGTTGGCTCCCCTCTGGGAGCCTATATAAGAAGGGGCACCCATGTCCTTTTAATTCACCAATTAATTCCCAAATTCTCTCTCGATTTCGTGATTCCCTTTGTCGGAGTTGCGCCGAGTTGAGAGAGGGATCTCTTCCACCATAGCCCGCTGCCGCACTGCTGGTGTTCCGGTCCAAGTCTTCCGCTGCTCATCCTGGACTGGAGCTTCGGAGGCCGTCGTCTCCACCGTACGTGTGTAACACCCTGCGAGGTGCTGCGCTAGCGTGCTCGGAGGTCTTTTTCCTCTTCACGACCTTGAGGTCGGCTACGTAGGTTTTCATCATCAACGTTTGTGCGGGAACGTAATCCCCGCTTCCGGTCTACAAGTGTATGTATTCCGATCTCCGTCCGTACTACTATATCTGCATAAAATAGATCTTGGCATGTTTTAAGGATATCGTTGCTAGGAAATTTTTTGTTTTCTGCACACGATCCCCTTAAGTGGTATCAGAGCCGATCTATCGTTGATACAGCTGTACGATGTTAGAACCCGTGTTCTGCACGGGGTCACCGTTCCTGTTATTTGCTACCCTCTAGCGTGCACTTGTGATTCCAGCGACATCGAGTTGATGAAGCGGCCCGGACCGACTTTACGCGTACGCTCACGCGAGACTGGTTCCACTACTAACATACGGCTTGTACCGTATCTGTGGCTGGCGGGTGTCTGTCTCTCTCTTTAGTTGGTCTTGCATTTTCAATGCACGGCCCGAAAGGGATGCTTAAATATGCAATTATTGGATCGTTGTTATGGTCATAAGTTCGTATGTAAGAAGCGGTTCTTTTTACGAATGCCCCAGCCACGTAAAATATGCAAAAGATAAAGTAGAAGCCTCTAACTTTATTTTGCACGGGCTATGTGATATGGTCAAGGTAGGTTTATTAAATTGTTTATAAACTGCGGGCGCCAAGAAGACCATGGCGCAATGGACTATATCATATTGCATTACATATAAGATGATTATATATATTAGTATATATTAGTTACGTGGCGGTAATTATATATAAGATGATCCCTTCAAAAATACCACTAGTGTTCTTCTTCCAACGAGCACCACCAAGAAAGTTCTACGTTATGAGGCAGGCAGTGACGATCGGGTGTCAGACATATCGTCATTCGCATACAGTGGGTGTAAGCCATGTTGCACAAGCGTTACGTGGAGGTTATAGTGGCGAGCCTAGCATATGCAGATATGGCCTCGGAACACGAAGGCCGAAAGGTCGACCATGAGTCACAAAATTGGAGTGATGGACAATTGTCTACCCTTGAAGTTGTGCTGCCGGCTCTGACGATGAGCGGTGGTGCAATGGATGGGGGTCGTGTAATCGCTTAAACGACCATGAGGGATGTTCGTTTGAGTGGGAGTTATGTTAGTTATTTTCTAAAAATACTATAACTCAAAACTATTATGAGCAAAGTCTTATGTTGTTGCAAATTCCATTGTAGATGCCTCGCCCCTCGTTTAACCTAGGTCTGTTCCTTGAGAAAGAAAAGCTTAAGACCAATGGGTCAAACTTCATGGCCTGGTCCCACAACCTGAGGATCCTCCTCACTCCCCATAGGGTGGCCTACGTCATTGAGGCCTCCATAGGTGACCCTCCCGCAGATGAAGCCTCTGAGGATGAGAAGAAGGTCTTCCAGACCAAATCGGAGGACTCCGCCTTTGTCCAGAGAGGCATGATCTTCGCCATGGAAGCCGACCTGCAGAAGCGTTTTGAGAAGATGAGCGCCTTTGAGATCATTTCTGATCCCAAGGATGTCTTTGCGCCGCAGGCTAAGGCTGAGAGATATGAAGCTTCTAAGTTTTTCTTCTCGGCCAAGATGGAGGAGCATAGCAGTGTGAGCGAGCACGTGGTTAAGATGTCTAGCTACGTTCAACGCCTGAATGCTCTGGAATGCAAGATTCCCGATGAGCTGGCGATTGATAGGGTGCTGCAATCGTTGCCCCCTAGCTATAAAGGCTTCGTCATGAACTACAACATGCAGGGCATGGCTAAGTCCCCGGGTGAAGTGTTTGAGATGCTCAAGACTGCTGAGGTGGAGATCAAGAAGGAGCACACACTGTTGATGGTCAACAAGACCATCGATTTTAAGAAATCCGGTGGCAAGGGAAAGAAGAGCTGAAAGTCCAGGAGGGAGGGCAAACTGGTTGCCAAGCCCAAGACTAACAAATCTGGTCCCAGAGCTGGCGTGGAGTGCTTCTACTGCAAGGGAAAAGGTCACTGGAAGCGCAACTGCCCGAAGTACTTTGAGGATAGGAAAGCTGGCAAGATAGCCGACAAAGAGCAAGGTATATTTGATATACATGTTATAGATGTGTACCTTACATCCGCCCGTAGCAACACTTGGGTATTTGATACTGGTTCTGTTGCTCATATATGTAACTCTCAGGAGGAGTTACGGAATAAACGGCGGCTGGCTAATGATGAGGCGACGATGCGAGTCGGCAACGGATCGAGAGTCGACGTGGTGGATGTCGGTACGCTCCCTCTACATCTACCATCGGGATTAGTTTTGGTTTTAAATAAGTGTTATTTTATACCATCGTTGAGTGTAAACATTATAAGTGGGTCTTGCCTGTTACAAGACAGTTATTCATTTAAATCAGTATCAAGCAGTTGTGCTATTTATATGAATGATATCTTTTATGTTGATGCTCCCGAGAGTAATGGTTTATTCTTGTTGCATCTCGATCGTAGTACTCACATCCATAACATAGATGCCAAAAGGATTAAGTGTAGTGATGATACCGCTATGTATATCTGGCATTGCCGTCTCGGTCATATTGGTATAAACCGCATGAAGAAACTCCACTCCGATGGACTTTTGGACTCGTTGGATTTTGGATCCCTCGATACATGTGAACCATGCTTTATGGGAAAAATGACCAGGACACCGTTCAAAGGTTTTTGTTGAATGGGCGTCGGATTTATTGGGGATCATACATACAGATGTGTGTGGACCAATGAGCGTATCGACACGCAATGGTTATCGTTACTTCGTCACCGTCACTGATGACTTGAGTAGATACGGTTATATTTATTTGATAAAACACATGTCTAAAACTTTTGAAAAGTTCAAAGAATTTCAAAGTGAAGTTGAAAATCAGCTTAACAAGAAAATCAAGCACCTCCGATCCGATCTTGGTGGCGAGTATTTGAGTTTTGAGCTTGGCACACATCTGAAGAGTTGTGGCATCGTACCCCAACTTACGCCTGCCGGAACACCGCAACGTAACGGCGTGTCCGAGCGACGTAATCGTAGTCTACTGGATAGTGTCCGATCTATGATGTCTCTTACCGATTTGCTTGTATCCTTCTGGGTTATGCGTTAGAAACAGCCGCATTCATTTTAAATAGGGCTATGTCCAAATCCGTTGAAACGACACCGTATGAATTATGGTATGGCAAAAGCCTAAGTTATCGTTTCTGTAGGTTTGAGGTTGTGAGGCGTATGTTAAGAAACTATAGCCCGACAAACTCGACCGAAGTTGGAGAAAGTCGTCTTTGTAGGATATCCGCGGGAAACCGTTGGATACACCTTGTACAACCAAGCTGAGGGAAAAACGTTTGTCGCGAAGACCGGTACCTTTCTAGAGAAGGAGTTTCTCACGAAAGGAGTAAGTGGGAGGAAGGTAGACCTCGATGAGATAGGTTATCCTGAACTCGAAATTCCGTGGAGCAAAGTATCGCACCAGAATGGTATGGCAACATAGTTTGCACTGTCATGTTAATTGAACAAGACGAACCTACGAACTACAAGGAGGCAATGGCGAGTCTAGAGTCCGAGAAATGGCTAGAAGCCATGAAATCCGAAATAGGATCCATGTATGATAACAAAGTGTGGACTTTGATGGATATACCTGAAGGGCGCAAGGTCGTCGAGAATAAATGGATCTTTAAGAACAAGACTGATGCTGATGGTAATCTGACCGTCTATAAATCTCGGCTTGTCGCCAAAGGTTTCCGACAAGTTCATGGGATTGACTACGATGAAACTTTTTCATCGGTAGCGATGCTGAAGTCTATTCGGATTTTGTTAGCAGTTGCTGCATATTACGATTATGAAATATGGCAGATGGATGTCAAAACAGCCTTCCTAAATGGAAACATTGAGGAAGAGTTGTACATGGTACAACCGGAAGGTTTTGTCGATCCAGGAAATGCTAACAAGGTATGCAAGCTTCAGCGCTCCATCTATGGATTGAAGCAAGCATCTCGGAGCTGGAATCTTTGCTTTGATGAGGTGATCAAAGGTTTTGGATTTGTCCAAAATTTGGAAGAGACATGCATTTACAAGAAAATGAGTGGGAGCTCGGTTGTGTTCTTAGCACTATATGTAGATGGCATATTGCTGATTGGGAATGATGTGGAACTTCTGAATAGCGTGAAGGATTATTTAAACAATAATATTTTCCATGAAGGACTTAGGAGAAGCTGCATACGTCTTAGGCATTAAAATCTATCGTGATAGATAAAGACGTCTATTAGCGTTGAGTCGGAGTACTTATCTTGATAAAATACTGAAGTGTTTCGGTATGGAGAAGGCAAAGAAGGATTCTCTGCCGGTTATCAAGAATAAAACATTGTGAAATGCACATTGTCCGGTAACGGGCAGGATAAGGCCGATATGACTAAACATCCTTATGCTTCAGCCATAGGATCGATTATGTATGCAATGTTAAGTACTAGACCTGATGTGACATTGGCTCTAAGTTTGACAAGTCGTTTCCAGATTAATCCTAGAATGGCGCATTGGATTGCTGTTAAGAGCATTCTTAAGTATCTTAATAAGACAAAGGAAATGTTCCTTGTCTATGGTGGCTGCGATGAAGAACTTGGCGTAACAGGTTACGTGGATGCAAGTTTCTGCTCAGACCCCGATGACTCTAAGTCACAGACAGGTTATGTGTTCAAGGTGAATGGAGGCGCTATGTGCTGGAGAAGTGGGAAGCAACCCATCGTCGCGCAATCTACAATGGAGTCAGAGTACATTGCTACTTGCGAAGCCACGAATGAAGCTATGTGGCTGAGGAAGTTCATTATTGAACTTGGAGTGTTCCCGAGCGTGCAAGACCCCGTGATCCTCTTATGTGACAATACAGGTGCAATTGCTAACGCCAAGGAGCCAAGGTCTCACTCCACCGCCAAACACATTCTCCGATGCTTCCATGTGATACGACAGTACGTACAAGGAGGCGATGTGAAGATTTTCATAGTGCATACGGATCTGAATGTGGCAGATCCCCTGACGAAGCCTCTTCCGCTTGACAAGCATGAAAAACACCAGTTAGTTATGGGTGTTAATTTACCAAGTTGTAATCTAGATTAATTTGTACTCTAGTGCAAGTGGGAGACTGAAGGAGATATGCCCTAGAGGCAATTAATAAACTGTATTTCTTTATCATATCTCGTTTGTTCATAATATGTTTTTGTGTCATGCTATAACCGTATTAAGCGGAAACATTAATACGGGTGTGATACGTAAACAACCATGTCCCTAGTAGCCTGTAACATCCCAACATTTTATAATGTTCAAAAATCACTAAAATTTAAAACTTTTGTTTTTGATTAAAATAAAACATTAAATGCATAAGAAAATCAACTATGAAAGACTTCAACCAATTTGAAAAAGACTATTATTTCAAAATTCTCAATGTGTCATTAATTTCAAAAGTTATTTCCAATTAAACATTACATTATCCATTGTATTTCAAAAACCTTAATATGTAATTTGATAAATGTTTGACAAACTTTCAAACCAACTTATATAATAAAAAGTTTCTTTTAAGTATTTGACTTCAACAACTTAGCCATAGCTATTCATAAATTAAATAATATTTACAAGTGTTCTTTTAAACTACTTAAAACATGATTTGTTTGCCAAATGGTTTTCATTCTTCTTAAGTTCAAAACATGGTTTTGGAAATTACAAGTCCATAGTTTATAACTTTAAAAACTTCATAGATTTAAATTAATGAAATTATTTTGATCCCTTAAATGATTTTCATTTGTTTTCAAAACATAAAATGATTTTCATGAATATATTTTCTATATAAGAAATTAATTAAATCTAAAATCTTTTCCAAAGTTGTTATGAAGTTTTCAAATGATTGATCATATTATGAAACTTAATGGTGCACAAAATAATTTGAATTAAAAATGATTACATTACATTTTCTCTTTTCATTACAAATAGTTGTAATATGTTATTTAATAATCTATTAAAACTAAAATTTATTTAAATATTGGAATATGAGTTTAAACAACTTAAATTCAAACATATTTGAATGTGGGTATTTCATAGAACTTATTTTAGCCAAAATTAAAATTAATTAAACCCTAGTTTTACATTTAACATGAAGTGTCAAATTTGTATTTAATCAATATTTCAAAATTATTAATTTTGAAAATTGTTCAAAACATGCCCACAACTGGTTTAACACAAAGATGTTGTTTTTACAAATTTTTAGAAATTTATTTGACTTCATTTGGACATGTAAATCAAAAGATATGAATGAAATAGAAAAATCAGAAAAAGAAAAATCGCTGACATCATGCCGACATCAGCATCGTCTTCAACCTCTGCCTCAAATCCCGCCCGAAAATTGCTCCGATTCCCTTCCAAAAATCCAAGCGATTCTTGCGGAATTAGGTTCCCCCTCTGCCCCTATAAATTCCATGCACCCCGACCTCTATTTCCCCTCTCTTTCCCTTCGAAAACACGCCGCCAAGCCGGAGAAATCGCTCGCTAGAGTCAGCCACTACCGCCGCCGTGTTCTTCTCGTTTCCGACAAGGTGAGCCGAGCCCCCTGTCCGAGAGCCCCTCCATCCTCACCGCCGTGCCGACGCGCACCTCCCTGATCCCTCCCTTTCTTCTTCACTGCAGCCAAACGAGAGAAAGGAAAGAACCGGAGCTCGCCGGCGACCGAGCCGCCTCCGACCTCGTCTCCCTGGCGCACCAAGACGCGTCGCTCGAAGCCGACGCCACCATCACCTCCAACACGCCGCGCCGCACCTCTCCGTGGTCTCCTCGAAGCCGGGGAGGCACCGCATCGCCCGGAGCGTCCACGCCCGAGCGCCGCCGCCGCCATCTCCTCCAACTCCGGCGAGTTTCCGCGCCACCTACTGGTCAAGCACAGTGAGCCATCCGATCTAGATCATGCGGCTGAGATTAAAAGTTGTTATGCGAACGGGTACGGGCAGATCTGACGTCCCAGATCATCCCACTTAACCACGTCGGATCCGCGTCAGCAGCACAGTCAACGCCCAGTCAGCGCTGACGTGTAAAATGATTTTTCTCGATTTATTTAATTTGGCAGTTTTACAGAAAAGACCCTGCAACTTAAATCTGTTATAACTTTTTACTCACACATCCAAATTCAAATATTTTTATTTATTTGGAAAGCCCTTGACATGTAGAATATTTTAGATCCGTTAGATTTCAAATTTGACTTAGCATGTAGAACTTCATGTTGAATTGAAGCTTTTCCATATGAAGCAGTAGAATCAGACTTAGACTATAAGAACATGGTTATCTAGAAAAAGATAAGATGTTTTCAGAAGATTGATAGTAGACGAGAGTATGAGGAAGGTAAAAATGAAAAAAATTGTTTTTAGAAAAGTGAATAACATAGATTTTCAATCCTATGGTCCAAATCATATTTCTATCCAAACCTAGGATTTCGAGCCTACAGGCAACACAGTGCTCTGATACCATCTGTAGCGTACCTACACTTTAAATAAGGCAGATACATGTGTATAGTGCAAATCCCTGGATCGATTCGTTTGCACACACAGTTTACGATGTAATATCACAACAAAGTATCAATTTTATTACATCGATGATCCAGACTTACAAAATATTCAATACAAGTTGCATAGCATAAAGCTAGCTTTGAAAGAGTAAACAGCGAAATACAATAGCAGTGAGTTTCCATCACATTCATGTTGCCACAGGCGAAAACATGTTGGTTGTAGACTCGAAACTCTTAAACGAAACCTCACTCGTCATCTGAACAATCTGCAATAAGAAAAATATTGCAACAACGTGGGTCAGATTCCATTAAAATGGAGTCTGGCAAGTGACACTATGGTGGACACTTAGAGGAATAACTCTAATAACCTATATGCATATTTGGCTGGCGGAGTTCAAGGCTATTTTGCATAAAGCCAATTTTTCAAAACTCTTTGGAAAACACTTTTCTAATATTTGAGACATTTGTGGCATGACAACCACGGTCTCGTTCTACCCTTGTTCACCCATCAAGTTTTATTGCTGAAGTTGGAATGGTGGAATCCTCCGTTGACGTCTGTGATCAGCTGCTCAAATTGTCCGTACCGGGGACACGGCTAAGTACTTAGTTTTACATTCTGCAGAGGTTGTGCACGTTCACCATTGTACCTATTCAACCCAAACTATCCTTTACACACTTATAGTGATAAGGAAAAGGAGAAGAAAGAGACGAGATCTTTCAGAAGCCTTTTCCCTCCCACTTTGGCTTGACTCGTTCCACCTAACACCCTCTACATCTGCTTGTCAAGCCGGAGAGAGTCCACGCAACATAATTGATCAAGCCAGAGCCCATTGGCAATGGGTGCACTGGAAGCAATCGTCACTCGGAGTTCTTCAGATTCCTCTGTTCCTGGGTGGCCGTTCACAAGTGCGCGTACTCCAGGAACCATAGACATGGGCCTGAGTAGCCACTCAACTCGACTCCATACAACCTTTTACCTCCCAGGTGTTTCATTCTTAACTTAGTAGAATTTATATTTTCACAAAACAACATTTGCATAGCATCAATAATTCTACTAAGTATTGCATAGGAGCCTATACACAGGAATAAGGGATTTCTACACAGGTTTAGCATAGCAATACTATCCACACATGCTTATAAAAAATACACTAAGTAATGCATATAGAAAATAATAGGAAGTTTATGAGGTGTGCCACTTGCCTTTGAATGTTGTTGTTGTTCACAAACTCTTTTCAACGTTACTCGGGACTCTCCGTTCAGTCTAAACAATATAAACAAACAACAATACAACAATCATAAAACAACACAACACATACAAGCATACATAATGAACCAAGTTTCATAAACTTCTAAGGAAAACATGTCATGCATGATATGCAAATTATTTCTAAGGACTAGAGATGCATGTCATGCCATGAAAATATTTTAAGTTTACGCAAGGCAAGTATGTTAGTCAAAATGACTAAGACTAAGGTCATAAGTTGGAAAAATAACTTTGCTATATATCATCTTGAATAAGCACTCTAATGGCTTTGTCCCGATGTACATAAATACTTGGAGAAAAATACTAAGTCTATTTTCAAGTGATCAACAATTATTATCAACTCTTTGTAAACTGGATATTCACTATAGTGAGAGAGACAGACACCCGGCCAGCCACTTAAATTGTGGAACCGGTCTCATGTAGGTGGAGATGTAAGATTTGTCTCCAGGCCGCTTCATCTCACTATGCCGCTAGGATCCAACAACTTCAAGATGGTAATAACATGATCAAAATTGTTTATGTCTAAAGTGAAAGACAATATTAGGAAAGAGGGAAAAGATAGAAAGAAGTAGTTGGTCTTCCAGGCTTCATCTCCAGACTTGTAACTTTCTCCTTGGTGATGTCTTGAATGAATTTTTGTAGACTTCATAAATCTTCAGACTTGATGATTCTTGTATCATCGAGGTTGGTCTTGGGTTTAACTTAGTCATCATGAAGTCTTAGAGAGAAGAAAGAAAGAGAGAAGGACTGAGAGAATAAAGGGGTTGGTCTTCTTGGACTTCCTCTTGATTTTTCTTCTAAGTGCTTCTACTTCTTGGAGATGCTTCCAGAGTCTGTGTTCTTCTTAGTTCTTCCTTGGCCTTCTAGCTCCATGTTGAAAATCCTAAGTGTCTAACACTTTACCAAAACAACTATGTTGAAAATAATCCTAACTTAGAGAAAATGAAGAAGGAGTTTTCTTATAAGGAGTATAGCTATATGAGAAAAATATGTTATGCATGAAATGCACTTTTTAATCATAAGAAACATCATACTAATTTTTGTGATATTTATAAAATATGCATGAGACTATAAATGCAATTTAGTTAATTTCTATTTTTGCAAAACATAATAAAAGGAATAAATATAAGATTAAAGTTTTATGTGATTAAATTTTATATCAAAATTTTATATTTGGTGTTAATAGACAGAGGGGATTTAAATAAATTTATTGCAATTGGATTTAATCAAAAATAATGGTTCTATTAATAGTTATGTCAAAAATAGTTAAACTATTCAAATTATACATATAACTATGAAATCATCCAATTACTACCCAAAAATATTTTATAACAGAGGCATCATATTAAAATATTCCAAAGTTTCTAAAACAATTTTATTTGCAATTTTTTAATTTATAGATTTAAAGTTAAGACAAATATACTCAAATCCACCATCTGAATTTTGAATATTTTAAACTAAGTCAAATTTGAATTCTAACAGAACTAAAATATTCTACAAGTCAAGGGCTTTCCAAAAATATAAATTTATCAAATTTGGATAAGTGGTTAAAAAGTTATAAGGGTTTGAATTTACAGGGACTAATATGTAAAACTGCCGATTTAAATTAATTCGGAAAACAATTTCTGACGCGTACGCTGACTGGATCCGACGTGACGTCCACGTGGACACTGACTGTACCGCTGACTAGATTAAGTCAAACAGATCTGGATCGTCAGATCTAGATCTGACGGTCCAGATCTGATCTTACCGGTTTGACTAAAATTTTCTAATCGTGACAGTATAAAATAGATCGGAAGCTCACCGTGCGATGGAGAGGAGGTGGCGGCGGAATCCACCGGAGATGGCGGCGCCGGCGCTCGGGCATGGACCGTTTCGGGGCTCTAGTGGCTCCCCGGAGAGGGCGATGGCGGCGCGGCGCGGCAAGGCGACGAGCGGGCGCGGCGCGGCACGGAGAGGGCGATGGCGGCGGCGTCGACCACGCGCGTGCCCTGGAGCGGACGGAGCGCACGGGCAGAGGCGCGGTATTCCGGCGAGCTCCTCTCGGGCTCGTACTCGACGGTTGGCTGAAAAGAATGATCGGGGAAGATTCAGGGACTCACCCAAGAGGATTACGAAGAGGAGGGAAGGGTCAAGGGCTCGGGAAGAGGCTTACTTCGCCGAAGTTTGAAGAAAATCAGCGGCGGTCTCGGAGCAACTCCGGCGAGCTTTTCCAGCAGCCCGGGGGCACCTCGAGCAAGGGTTTGAGAGGGAAAAGAGAGAGGAGGGCCGCGGGATTTATATGGGGGCAGAGGGGAAACAAATCGTGCAAACCTCACGACGAATTTTGGAAAGGGATCGGGGAGGAATTTCGGGCGGAGAATTCGCGGGAGGTTGAAGACGAATGACGTCAGCAGTGACGTCATCAATTTTTCTTTTTCTGTTTTTTCTATTTAATTCATATCTTTTGATTTAAGACTCCTAATTCATTCAAATAAATTTCTAAAAACTTGTGGAAGCAATATCTTTGTGTTAAACCAGTTGTGGGCATGTTTTGAATAATTTTGAAAATTAATATTTTGAAATATTCATAAAATGCAAAATTGCCCATTTAGATCAACTTTGAAATTAGTAATTTAATAAATTCATTTGGGTTTAAATAAAATTTATGAAATTACCACAATCATATATGGTTGATATTAAGTTATTTAAAATTCATTTTTAGTAACCATTCACCTTTATTTTGGTATAATAGTAAAATAATAGAATATATTCATCTTTTTATGTTTTGGAAATTAATGAATGCAATGCTTATTTAGAAACACTTTTTATTTTAATAAAATGGTTTGAAAGTTTGTAACACATTTGTCAAATTAGATACTGAGGTTTTAAGAAATACAATGGATAATAAAATGTTTAACTTGAAACAACTTTTGAAAATAATGTTAAACTGAGATATTTGAAATATTAAACCCTTTCAATATGTTTGAAGTCTTTTGTAGTTTGTTTTCTTATGTATTTTAATATTTTATTTTAATCAAAACAAAAAATTTAAATTTTAGTGATTTTTAAACATTACAAAATGTTGGGATGTTACAGACTAGCTCCGCTCAGAGAACAAGGACTTAGTGACTTGTGAGTGTTCTTAGGTAGAGAAGGTGAGGTTCACCGCACACCTACTGGAAGGACCCACTGCACTGTGGTGGGAGAATTATCAAGTGACTCATCCTCTAGAGAGCATGACTTGGGATGCTTTCAAGGAGGGTTTTCACAATGCTCACATTTCCTCTGGCATAATGAATCTGAAGAAGGAATAATTTCGCAGCTTGAGACGGGGAGGTAGAACTCTGAAGGAGTATATGGATGACTTTTGCACACTATCAAGGTATGCACCAGAAGACATTGACACTGATGCTAAGAGGAAGGAAAAATTCCTCAATGGACTTAAGGGAGAACTGAAGATACCCTTGTTTGTAGCCTATGCTCCTAACTATCAAGCTATGTTGGATCAAGCAATCACTTTGGACAACAACATAAGAATGGAAGAGAACAGGAAGAGGAAGTTCAGTGCAAGTAAGGTTCATTCTGAGGGAACACACAAGAGGCACCACATCTCTGAAGGCAGTGGGCATAAACCATGGAATCACTCCAACAACGGTAGTGGCCAAAAGTATCATGGTCATAACCCTAATGGAGGATACAAAGGAAACAATGGAGGATACAAAGGAAATAACGGAGGATTCAAGGGAAACCATCACCATGGCCATAATCATGGAAATGGTCATCACCGTCCAAACTATGAGGGGAAGAAAGACTTGTCTGAGGTGACTTGCTTCAAGTGCAAGAAGACGGGGCAGTATGCAAATGACTGCCCAGAGAGGAAGGCTGGTGAAAATTCCAAGCCCAATCCCTTCCAGAAGGGACAAGCGAACCACATCAATGTGGAAGAAGTACATGATGAACCTGATGTTGTGATTGGTACGTTCTTGCTCAATTATTTCCCAACATTAGTCTTATTTGATACTGGAGCATCGCATTCATTCATATCAAGAGCTTTTGTAAACAAATATGGGCTAGCTGAGGAAAGCATAGGAAAACCTATTAGAGTGAGTTCACCTGAAAGAGAGATGATAGTTAATTCTGGGTGTAGACAGTTAGACTTAAAGATTGGAAAGTACCTTTTTCCAACGGACTTAGTCATCCTAGAAACCCAAGGCTTGGATGTTATCATCGGAATGGATTGGATGACTCGTTTTGAAGGAATCATAGACTATGCAAATAGAGCTATCACCCTCACCACCCTTGAGAAAAAGAAGATTAAGTTCAGATCAACCTTCGAACTTAAGAAAGTTAGACTAAATTCTCTTAAGGGGGTTAGCCTTGGTGATGTGCTTATTGTCAAGGAATACCCAGACGTCTTTCCAGAAGAACTATCAGGAATGCCACCCGATAGAGATGTAGAGTTTCTCATTGAACTAAAACCGGGTACTGGACCAATTTCTAAGAGACCATATCCTATGACCGTCGATGAATTGAAAGAGCTCAAGAAGCAACTGGAAGAACACATTCAGAAAGGATTTATTCGTCTAAGTTCATCGCCATGGGGAGCACAAGTCTTATTTGTTCAAAAGAAAGATCATTCACAAAGGCTAGTCGTGGACTACAGAGATATAAATGAGCAAACTATCAAGAACAAGTACCCGTTACCCAAGATTAATGAATTATCTGATCAACTGGAAGGTGCTTGTGTTTTCTCAAAGATTGATCTTCGATCAGGGTACCTCCAAATGAAAGTTAGAGAAATGGATATACCGAAGACTGCATTTGTTACGAGTGGCTCTTATTAGTACACAGTAATGCCTTTTGGATTAACCAATGCTCCAGTCTATTTCATGAGTATGATGAATATAGTGTTCATGGATTTTCTGGACAAGTTTGTGGTAGTTTTCATCGATAACATTTTAATCTACTCCAAGAGTCACAAAGAACATGAAGAGCATTTGCGTCTGGTATTGCAGAGACTACGAGAACATAAGTTGTATACCAAATTCAGCAAGTTTGAGTTTTGGTTAGAACAAGTCGGATTTCTAGGTCATGTGGTGTAGGGTATAGCTGTGGATCCTGAAAAAGTTTAAGCTGTAACGAATTGGGAGCCACCAAAGAATGTGGGAGAAGTACGTAGTTTTCTTGGTCTAGCAGGATACTACCGAAGATTTATTAAAAACTTTTCCAAGATTGCCAAGGCCTTGACGGAATTTTTGAAGAAGGAGAAGAAGTTTGAGTGGACTGAGGCCTGTGAATCTAGTTTTTAGGAATTGAAGAAACGTCTAGTTTCAGCCCTAGTTTTATGCTTACCTGATTTAGAGAAGGAATTACAAGTGTATTGTGATGTTTCACGCCAAGGTCTTGGAAGTGTATTGATGTAGGAAGGCAGAGTGGCATCCTATGCCTCCAGCAGCTCAAGAAACATGAAGCAAATTATCCTACCCATGATCTCGAGTTAGCCTCAGTAGTACATGCCCTGAAGACATGGAGACACTATCTGATGGGGAAAAGATGTGAAGTATTCACTGACCACAAAAGTTTGAAGTATATTTTCACTCAGAAGTAATTGAACATGAGGCAAAGAAGATGGTTGGAACTTATCAAAGATTATGATCTAAGTCTACAATATCATACGGGAAAGGCTAATGTAGTAGCAGATGCCCTGAGTCGTAAGGTGTATGTGAATGGCCTCACGGCAGGAGAAATAACCGAGGATTTATGCAAGGCATTCAAGGACCTCATATTGGAAGTAGTATCAGAAGGTTTTGTGGCCTCATTAGTACTACAACTAACTCTGATGGACAAGATACGCGAAACTCAGAAGGGAGACAAGGATATAGAAGAAATCAAAGTCAATCTGAGAGCAGGAAAAGATAAGGGATTCCACAAAGATGAGCAAGGAACCTTGTGGTTCGAAAAACGTGTGTGTGTGGCCAATGACCCTGGTCTTAGGAAGTTAATTCTACAAGAAGCCCATGAGACACCTTATTCCATTCATCCGGGAAATACCAAGATGTATATGGATGTGAAGGAGAGATTTTGGTGGAACCATTCTGAAGAGGGAAACAGCAGAATATATCACAAAGTGTGATGTATGCAGTCGAGTAAAAGCAGAACATCAGAAGCCAGCAGGACTTCTACAACCTTTGAAAGTGCCGAAATGGAAGTGGGATTCTATTGGAATGGATTTCATCACATGATTACATAGGACCAAATCGGGTTATGATTCTATTTGGGTTATTGTTTGTCGTCTAACAAAAATAGCTCACTTTATACTCGCGAAGACCACTTATACCAGTGCTAAGTTAGCTGATATTTACATGAAGAAAATCGTGTGCCTTCATGGCGTTCCTAAGAGTATTGTGTCTGATAGAGAAACCCAGTTCACGTTGCATTTCTGGAAACAGTTGCATGAATCACTAGGAACCAGATTGGAATTCAGTACGGCTTTTCATCCGCAAACAGATTGTCAGACTGAGAGAGTTAATCAGATTCTAGAAGATATGTTAAGAGCTTGTGCACTCGATTATGGATCTAGCTGGGATGATAATCTACCTTACGCTGAGTTCTCCTACAATAACAGTTACCAAGCCAGCATTGAGATGGCACCGTTTGAAGCTTTATATGGAAAGAAATGCACTACCCCATTGTTGTGGAGTGGTGAAGGGGAACGGAGTTTCTTTGGACCTGACATAATCCAGGATGCTGAAGAGAAGGCCAAACTGATCAAAGATAGATTGACGATAGCACAGTCACGACAGAAAAGCTATGCAGATTCCAAACGTAGAAAATTCATCTACGAGGTGGGTGATAGAGCCTATCTTAGAGTGTCACCACTTCGGGGTTTAAAAAGGTTTGGAATCAAAGGAAAGTTAGCACCACGATTCATTGGACCATTCAAAATTCTTTCTCGCAAAGGTGAAGTAGCATATGAGTTAGAACTGCCAGAAATTCTGTCTGCGGTCCATAATGTGTTCCATGTCAGCCAGTTGAAGAAATGTCACCACGAGATGATGGGAACTCCATTAAAGAATATTGTACCCCTCGAGGAAGTACAATTGGAGAGTGATCTAACCTATGAAGAGAACCCCATCAAGGTATTACAGACAGCAGAAAGAGTCACCCGTACCAAAACCATCAAGTTCTGCAAGGTTCAGTGGAGTCATCACACCGAAGAAGAAGCCACATGGGAACGAGAAGATGACCTTCGAGAATACCATCCTCACCTATTTGCTGACCTTTCCGAAGCTTGAGGACGAGCTTCCTCTTAAGGGGGTTAGTCTGTAACATCCCAAAAATTTCATTAATTTAAAACTTTGCATTCATGCATCATTCATCATATAGGCATGACATATAAATCACATAAGGACTAAATACAGATTTATTATAAGTTTAAATAAGTTATATTTCCATAAAGTTGTTTATTTGTGCTCCTTATAATATTCCTTTTTATAAAATTATTTTATAGGCAAGTACGATGTAACATCCCAAGTTTGCTAAATAGAAATAGAAGGTGTGTTCTGAGCTTTGCATGCATCTCATTTAATTTGGACAAGAAATTGCATTCAAAGTTTACATGTTTCCTTTTGAAAGAAAGGGTTAAACTCTTGTTATTCTTGGTGAACTCAAAATATTCCAAATTTTCAAAATCCAAGACTGCCATTGGCTTCCTTGTGAAATTTTGAATCTCCTAGTATTTTTCTGCAAATTTTTGTTTTTACAGAAAAGCCCCAAACTATTTAAATAAGTAACCAGGGGCCTGTTTGTGAAGAAAACTAGCAATTAGTAATTTTGTCAGGGGGTTTTCCGGAAAATGTTGTCGTCTTCTTCCTTCCGACAGCGCCGCCATGCGCTGTCGTCCTCCCCGCTATCCCCTGCCTCCTCTGCGCTGCGATTCGCGATGCCGACCTCGCCCGGCCTACTTGTAGCCTGCCGCCGCCTCCAGGGAAACCCTAGCTCGTCTTCTCCTCCTCTATTTCTTCCCAAATCACTGAAACCCTAGCCTCGGGTCTCCGAAAACTTCTGGCGATTGCCGCCGTCTCCGGCCACGCCTAGCTCCGGCGAGCAGCTCGGAAGCTGCGCCGTGCTCTTCTCTCCATCCTCCTCGAGGGGTTCGTGCCGGGAAGCCACGAATCAACCGGAATCGTCGAATCCCTCCGCTCGGTCCGCCGCCGTCGAACTCAAACTCCGGCAATCTCAGAGCTCGCCTCGCCTCCTTGACGCCTCTACGAGCTCCAGGTTGCCTCTAGGGTCCTCCCCGTGCCCTCCTTCTTCTCCCTCTTCCTTTGGTTCGCCAGGCCGCCGTGCGCCGCCGTCGGCCTCCGCTCCGGCGAGCCATACGGCGTCTCCGGTGACCATTTCTGGGTGGCGCCGCCACCGTTCGGTCCGCACTCGCCTCCTCCACCGATCCTGCAGAGGAATCGCTCCAACTCCTTCGGGAGTGAGCAAATCGTGCTCGGCAGGGAGGAATTGCCATTGATGACCTCATGCTGATGTCATCTTTCCTTTTCTTTTATTATTTCTGAAATTTAAATCATTTCTATATTTATTTAATCTATAACATGTGGGGCCATGTTGTCAGGATTTTAATCTTTTTCCATTACTATTTTCTGAAATAATTAAAAGTATGACATGTGGGGCCAATTTATTTAAATAAATTTGAAATTTGAATTAATTTGTTTAAACTTTGAAAATTCATAATTAACTCATTATAAATCAGAAAAACATGATTTTTATATCAAAATATTCAGAAAAATAAAATCTATTCAATTATAATTTAATCATACATATTTAGTACAGTGAAAAATAATGGTATTAATCTCACATTAATAAACCCTAATTTTAATTATGGGTATGTTTTATACACCCATTTAATTAATGCTTACATCTAGGGTAACCTAAATGCCATGTCATTCATGTGATTGTGCATTGCATCAATATTGTATTGATTGTGTTATTCCTTTCCGGTATTTGGTTCTTCGCGATAGGATTCGATTCCGAGAGTGTTTACAACGCCTCCAAAGATCAATACCCAGCATCTGAAGAGCAAGGCAAGCATAACCTCTTATCTGCACATATGAGATTTCCAAAGTATTTGATTCTTGTGATATGCATATGTTCAAAGATGTTTTGGTCGAGGTATAGAGGGTCACTTGCGTTGCATCGCCTCTTAGACTTGCCTAGTTGTTTCTTTCTCTACCAAGTCGAGAAGATTCAGGTGGAATGGGTATGCATGATTTAGCTTTTTATCTCTAAAGACTTGGACGAGAGGCCACATTGGGATTGTGGTGGGTTGTCTCGTTCTCATCGACATTAGGAACTGAGTTTCTGGGTCCGGAACCAAGACTATTCGTGCATCCACACGGGGCTCGGAAACCCCTCGTCTCCAACTTGCCTAGCCTACTACGTGAAGCCACTAGTTCGAGTGTTCCATTTGCGTGTACGGTAAAATGGTTTGAGGAGAAAAAAATTAGGGCTCGGGTCAGGAGAGTGTGACGCTCTGATCTTGACCCTGGCAACCCGCACTAGGGATCGCTGAGATGGCGGTCTGACCTACTGCTGTGGCTCATGGACATAGGCGAAGCTTGGCAAAGGTCGTGGCCAACCCTCCAGCTGGCACTCCCAGGTAGAGTGTTAATGTCTGGCGTATCGGTTGGTTGGCGTGTGTGGGTAGTTACACCCCCTGCAGGGTAAATCTTTTTGGAAAGCCGTGTCCACGGTTATGGACGACTTGGTACCTTATTTCGGTGATCATAGACAACTTAAAACTAATCATAAAACTATGAACTAAGGGTGGTTAGGATTGCTTCCTCGGGTTGAGCGAGGGGGTGATTCTTGTGGGTGGTGCAAACGATGACATCTCGGTGGCTACAGAAGATGGAGGATGAAGTCAGAGGTGTTGTTCCCTTATCCCATTTTAAAAGTCTACTGATGCGAGATTCTCTCCTCCCTCGATTTGAAAACAAAGATGGCTTTATGCAAAGACATTCATGATTACTCTCTGAACGGGCAGATATATAATAGGTTAAATAAGTCTTGTTGAGTACCTCCTGTACTCAGCCTTGCGCACTTTTTGGACAGGTGAAGGTTCCTACTCCATTGCTGGTTTCTACATGGACATCGACGAGTAGATCGGGGTTCCCGGGCAGCAGCCTGGAATCGATGGGCGGGACGTCGCTTATGTTATGGCCTCTTAGGCCTTTTGGGTTCTTGTTATGTAGCATAACATACTTTGCTTTCGTTGTTTCATGTACTGTTGGGTCAGTGACCTCTGCTTGTAATATTTGCTATCTTCACTCTGCTGAGAGTTTGTATAATATTGCTTTGAGTCATAGGGTCACTGTTGTGTTACCGAATGTTCAACTGTTGGATCTCAAGATCAAGGTTAGGCTTATATCAGATGGATATCTGGGATTTGTCTAGCCTGGCTCTCGGGGGTGCTACAGGTTTTGGTATCAGAGCAGGACTGCCTGTAGGAAACCCTTTTTGTTGGTCAATGTTGAGTTTAGTATTTGTGAAAACTATTTGAAAGCTAAAATTATATTCAAAAATCTTGATAGGATGTTTTTTCTCCTTATCCATGAATCCATTCTTGGAGCCTCTTTTCTTGATTTGATTTCTAAAGGTTACTATCTTATCTAATATTTCAAAATCTTAGGATTTCGAAGGTTGGGTAGTGTTCTTTCGTACCTATTTTTGGTTGCGATTCTCAGAGTGTTCTATATGCTTCAATTCCGCTGAAGCATATATCATTCTTCTTCCAAATTTGAATTCTACCGCTTGTCCATCTCTTATCATTGATATCCTGTTAATTTTCCACGTGTTTTCATCTATCCTGTTTACCGGTGGATCTAACCTTCGTGGTCTCTGTTCTCCTCTATCAGGATGTCAAGTGGTACTCGTGGCCAGGGCCGTGGTGGTCGACACCCTGGTGATGATGAACTGCCGCCACCTCCCACAATGGCGCAGGTTCTTCAGAACATCGAGAACAACCGTGTGAATACTGAACGCCTCCTTGAGCGTGTGGCCCAAAACACAGAACGTCGTCCCAATGTCTGTGCTACACTTGGAGATTTTCTTAAAGCTCAGCCCCCTACCTTTGGTGAATACAAGGAGCCCCTTGAAGCTGATGACTGGATCCGTACAATTGAGCGTAAGTTTGCTGCTCTCCATGTTCAAGCCAATGACCGTGTGAACTTCGCCACCTACCAACTAGAGGGTGCGGCTGGCGCCTTGTGGAAGGTTTCTTGGTGTTGCAGGCGCCAGGACGAGGTCACTTGGGAAGAATTTCGTACTGCCTTTCGTGCTGCCTATATCCCTAAGGCAGTAATGGACATCAAAAGAAAGGAGTTCCTGGAACTGTCCTAGGAAAGGCTGAATATCGAGGCTTACGGGCGTGAGTTCACCCGTCTCGCTCGCTATGCCCCTCGAGATGTTACTGATGATGCGGATAAACAAGAGTTGTTCCGCAAGGGCCTGAACCAAGCACTTCGGTATGAGTTGTTAACCTTTAAGTTCCAAACCTTCCAGGATATGTACAATTAGGCTATCACTCTTGAGAATGGAAGGAAGGAAATGGATTCCTCTATGAAGTCTGTCTCAGGGGATTCTCGTGCATCTCACTCTGGCTTCAAGAAGCGACGTGTGTTCATTCCATATAGCGATGTTCCAAGAGCTCCATATGCACCCAAGCCTGCTGGTTATGCTCCTCGCCCAACTGCACCCCATGCTACTTCGACCTATGGTGATGGTCAAGGTTATCGTCCTCCAGGTGCTATTCCAGCCGGGGTCACATGTTATACTTATGGTCAGCCCGGCCGCTTGTCTTATGGGTGCCCACAGAATGCTGCTAAGGGTGGAGCTCCTCCGCCCAAGAAAGGTGCCAAACCGTCAGGTACTAGACGTGGTCGTCTGACCCATGTCACCGCTGAAGCTGCTGAAGAAGATCCAAGCGTCATTCTTGGTAAGCTTCACCTCGACTCAATTCCAGCTACCGTTTTGTTTGATTCCGGAGCATCACATTCATTCATTTCACAAGGGTTTGCTCAAAAGCATGGTATCCTTCTAGAGGAAATGTCTATCTCTATGGAGATTAACACCCCGAGATCTTGTTGGGGGGCAATCTGGACTGCCCCTGAGCCCAACATTGTTATAGGCTCTTTATCTTATCCCATTTCCCTCATTGCCCTCAAGTTAACTGACCTTGACGTCATCTTGGGCATGGATTGGCTGGTACAGTACAAGGCCGTTATTGACTGTGCAGCCAGATCTGTAAATATGACCCATCCTTCCGGTGAAACTGTTCGATATTGGTCTCCTTCCTCGGTACCTTCCTCGACCACATCTTTTCCAAGCTCAGAGTTGCGTTCCATGGACGCCTCACCTACCCTTGAGATTCCAGATGTTCAGGTGGTTCGTGATTTTCCGGATGTTTTCCCGAGGAGTTGCCTGGTATGCCACCTAATCGAAGTGTGGAGTTCGTTATTGAGTTGATTCCTAGAACTGCTCCAGTCTCCAAAAGACCTTACCGCATGCCTAAGGAAGAGTTGGTTGAGTTAAAGAGACAGCTAGAGGAGATGGAAGGACAGGGATTTATCCAACCTTGCACCTCTTCTTGGGGATGCCATGCACTCTTTGTTAAGAAGCGAGACACCAACATTCCTCGTATCGACCGTTGAATGTCGTGACAATCAAGAACAAGTACCCTCTTCCTCGGATCAATGATATATTTGATCAACTAGCTGGTGCTACCGTCTTCTCCAAGATGGATCTGAGGTCCGATTTTCATCAAATCAAAATCCGGGAGGAAGACATTCCAAAGACGGCATTTCAGACTCGTTATGGTCTCTATGAGTATATTGTGATGTCCTTTGCTCTTACCAATGCTCCAGCCACTTTTATGCGGCTGATGAACTCAGTATTCATGGAGTACCTTGACAAGTTCGTCGTGATCTACATCGATGATATCCTAATCTATTCCAAAACCGAGGAAGAACACGTAGAGCATCTGCGTTTGGTGTTGACTAAGCTACGTGAGCATCGTCTCTACGCCAAGTTTTCCAAGTGTGAATTCTGGTTGAAAGAGCTTATCTTTCTTGGCCATGTTGTGTCTGCCGATGGTGCTATCGTCATTCCGGAGAAAGTTCAAGCTGTTATGGATTGGGAGACACCTAAATCAGCTAAAGAGATTCGGAGTTTTCTCGGACTTGCTGGTTATTACCGTCGCTTTATTGAGAACTTCTCCAAGATTTCAAAGCCCTTGACTGATCTTCTCAAGAAAGGAAAGAAGTTTGAATGGTCAGAAAAGGCAGAAGAAAGCTTTCAGATATTGAAAACCAAGTTGACTACTGCTCGAGTTCTTGTTCTCCCTGATACGAGCAAGGATTTCGTTGTTTTTGTGATGCTTCTCTTCAAGGGCTTGGATGTGTGTTGATGCAAGATGGTCATGTCGTGGCCTACGCCTCTCGACAGCTGAAACCACATGAGCTAAACTATCCAACTCATGATCTAGAGTTGTCTACTGTCGTCCATGCTCTAAAGCAATGGCGACATTATCTCTTTGGTAATCGTTGTGAGATTTATTCGGATCATCAAAGTCTGAAGTATCTATTCACCCAGCCGGATCTGAATCTACGACAGAGAAGATGGTTGGAACTCATCAAGTACTATGATTTGGGTCTCAATTACCAACCTGGCAAAGCGAATGTTGTTGCTGACGCGCTAAGTCGGAAGTCTTACTGCAACAATCTGATGCTTAAGAAAACTCAACCCTCCCTCTATGAAGAATTTGCACGACTCAATCTTGAAGTTGTTCCTAGTGGATTCCTGGCAAATCTAGAGGTGAAACCCTCTCTTGAACAACGGATCATAGCTGCCCAAAAGAATGATTCTGATATCACCCAGATCAAGCGGAACATTGCTGACGGAGCAGCTACATGCTTCACCATCGATGATCAAGATACCGTTTATTTTGGCAAGCGTCTAGTGGTGCCAAAGAAGCAAGATCTGAAACAGCTTACCCTTTGAGAAGCTCATGAGTCACCTCTTTCTATCCATCCTGGTGGCACTAAGATGTATAGGGATCTTCGTCAAAGATTCTGGTGGTCCTGGATGAAGCGAGAAATTGCTAAGTTTGTGGCAGAATGTGACGTTTGTCGTCGCGTTAAAGCTGAACATCAAAGGCCAGCTGGTACCCTTCAACCCCTTTCTATTCCTGTCTGGAAGTGGGATGAAGTTGGTATGGATTTCATCACTGGTCTTCCAAAGACTCAAAAGGGAAACAATGCTATCTGGGTAGTCGTGGACCGCCTCTCTAAGGTTGCTCACTTCCTCCCCATCCGAGAAGATGTTACCGCTATTCAACTTGCAGATCTGTATGTCTCCCGGATAGTTGTTCTCCATGGTATCCCGAAGAAGATCATCTCTGACCGTGGAAGTCTGTTTACCTCCAAGTTCTGGTCCAGTTTCCAACAAGCTATGGGAACACATCTTTCCTTTAGCGCTGCTTATCATCCTCAAACCGGTGGTCAGGCCGAACGAGTCAATCAGATTCTTGAGGACATGTTAAGAGCATGTGTCATATCCTTCGGAAAGAATTGGGAGAAGTGTCTTCCATTCGCTGAATTCAGTTACAACAACAGCTTCCAATCTAGTATTGGAATGGCACCCTTTCAAGCGTTGTATGGCAGGAGATGTCGTACTCCTTTGAATTGGTCCGAAACCGGTGAAAGATCACTCTTTGGGCCAGATATCATCAAAGAAGCAGAAGATCAAGTCAATAGCATCCGTGAGCGTCTCAAAACAGCTCAGTCTCGTCAGAAGAGCTACTATGATAACCATCATCAAGATGTTCGCTATGAAGTTGGCGAGCATGCCTATCTAAGGGTCACTCCTCTTCGGGGTGTCCGTCGTTTCGGTATCAAAGGCAAACTGGCTCCTCGCTATGTTGGTCCCTTTCGCATTCTTGCTAAGCGCGGAGAGCTTGCCTACCAGTTGGAACTACCCTCAAAGTTTCCAGACGTCCATGACGTCTTCCATGTTTCCCAGTTGAAGTGTTGCTTCAAAAATCCCATTCGTGGTGTTGATCATGAGACTCTTGACCTTCAAGAGGATCTAACTTATCGTGAATATCCTATCTGCATCCTTGATGAAGCCGAGCGTAAAACTCGACGTCAGAACATCAAGTTCCTCAAAGTTCAGTGGTCTCATCACTCTGAGGAGGAAGCAACCTGGGAACGCGAAGATCGTCTCCGATCTGAGGATCCCGACTTCTTTTCTAAAACCTAGGAATCTCGGGGCGAGATTCTTGTAAGGAGGGTAGATCTGTAACATCCCAAGTTTGCTAAATAGAAATAGAAGGTGTGTTCTGAGCTTTGCATGCATCTCATTTAATTTGGACAAGAAATTGCATTCAAAGTTTACATGTTTCCTTTTGAAAGAAAGGGTTAAACTCTTGTTATTCTTGGTGAACTCAAAATATTCCAAATTTTCAAAATCCAAGACTGCCATTGGCTTCCTTGTGAAATTTTGAATCTCCTAGTATTTTTCTGCAAATTTTTGTTTTTACAGAAAAGCCCCAAACTATTTAAATAAGTAACCAGGGGCCTGTTTATGAAGAAAACTAGCAATTAGTAATTTTGTCAGGGGGTTTTCCGGAAAATGTTGTCGTCTTCTTCCTTCCGACGGCGTCGCCATGCGCTGTCGTGCTCCCCGCCGTCCCCTACCTCCTCTGCGCTGCGATTTGCGCTGCCGACCTCGCCCGGCCTACTTGTAGCCCGCCGCCGCCTCCAAGGAAACCCTAGCTCGTCTTCTCCTCCTCCATTTTTTCCCAAATCACCGAAACCCTAGCCTCGGGTCTCCGAAAACTTCCGGCGATTGCCGCCGTCTCCGGCCACGCCTAGCTCCGGCGAGCAGCTCGGAAGTTACGCCGTGCTCTTCTCTCCATCCTCCTCGAGCGGTTCGTGCCGGGAAGCCACGAATCAACCGGAATCGTCAAATCCCTCCGCTCAGCCACCGCCGTGAACTCAAACTCCGGCCATCTCTGAGCTCGCCTCGCCTCCTTGACGCCTCTACGAGCTCCAGGTTGCCTCTAGGGTCCTCCCCGTGCCCTCCTTCTTCTCCCTCTTCCTCTGATTCGCTAGGCCGCCGTGCGCCGCCGTCGGCCTCCGCTCCGACGAGCCATACGGTGTCTCCGGTGACCATTTTTGGGCGGCGGCGCCACCGTTCGGTCCGCACTCGCCTCCTCCACCGATCCTGCAGAGGAATCGCTCCAACTCCTTCGGGAGTGAGCAAATCATGCTCGGCAGGGAGTAATTGCCATTGATGACCTCATGCTGATGTCATCTTTCCTTTTCTTTTATTATTTCTGAAATTTAAATCATTTCTATATTTATTTAATCTATAACATGTGGGGCCATGTTGTCAGGATTTTAATCTTTTTCCATTACTATTTTCTGAAATAATTAAAAGTATAACATGTGGGGCCAATTTATTTGAATTAATTTGTTTAAACTTTGAAAATTCATAATTAACTCATTTTAAATCAGAAAAATATGATTTTTATATCAAAATATTCAGAAAAATAAAATCTATTCAATTATAATTTAATCATACATATTTAGTACAGTGAAAAATAATGGTATTAATCTCACATTAATAAACCCTAATTTTAATTATGGGTATGTTTTATACACCCAAATTAATGCTTACATCTAGGGTAACCTAAATGCCATGTCATTCATGTGATTGTGCATTGCATCAATATTGTATTGATTGTGTTATTCCTTTCCGGTATTTGGTTCTTCGCGATAGGATTCGATTCCGAGAGTGTTTACAACGCCTCCAAAGATCAATACCCAGCATCTGAAGAGCAAGGCAAGCATAACCTCTTATCTGCACATATGAGATTTCCAAAGTATTTGATTCTTGTGATATGCATATGTTCAAAGATGTTTTGGTCGAGGTATAGAGGGTCACTTGCGTAGCATCGCCGCTTAGACTTGCCTAGTTGTTTCTTTCTCTACCAAGTCGAGAAGGTTGAGGTGGAATGGGTATGCATGATTTAGCTTTTTATCTATAAAGACTTGGACGAGAGGCCACATTGGTATTGTGGTGGGTTGTCTCGTTCTCGTCCACATTAGGAACTGAGTTCCTGGGTACGGAACGAAGACTATTTGTGCATCCACACGGGGCTCGGAAACCCCTCGACTCCAACTTGCCTAGCCTACTACGTGAAGCCACTAGTTCGAGTGTTCCATTTGCGTGTACGGTAAAATGGTTTGAGGAGAAAAAATTAATGCTCGGGTCAGGAGAGTGTGCGCTCTGATCTTGACCCTGGCAACCCGCACTAGGGATCGCTGAGATGGCGGTCTGACCTACTGCTGTGGCTCATGGACATAGGCGAAGCTTGGGAAAGGTCGTGGCCAACCCTCCAGCCGGCACTCCCAGGTAGAGTGCTAATGTCTGGCGTATCGGTTGGTTGGCGCGTGTGGGTAGTTACACCCCATGCAGGGTAAATCTTTTCGGAAAGCCGTGTCCACGGTTATGGACGACTTGGTACCTTATTTCGGTGATCATAGACAACTTAAAACTAATCATAAAACTGTCAACTAAGGGTGGTTAGGATTGCTTCCTCGGGTTGAGCGAGGTGGTGATTCTTGTGGGTGGTGCAAACGATGACATGTCGGTGGCTACAGAAGATGGGGGATGAAGTCAGAGGTGTTGTTCCCTTATCCCATTTTAAAAGTCTACTGATGCGAGATTCTCTCCTCCCTCGATTTGAAAACAAAGATGGCTTTATGCAAAGACATTCATGATTACTCTCTGAACGGGCACATATATAATAGGTTAAATAAGTCTTGTTGAGTACCTCGTGTACTCAGCCTTGCGCACTTTTTGGATAGGTGAAGGTTCCTACTCCACTGCTGGTTTCTACATGGACATCGACGAGTAGATCGGGGTTCCCGGGCAGCAGCCTAGAATCGATGGGCGGGACGTCGCTTATGTTATGGCCTCTTAGGCCTTTTGGGTTCTTGTTATGTAGCATAACATACTTTGCTTTCGTTGTTTGACGTACTGTTGGGTCAGTGACCTCTGCTTGTAATATTTGCTATCTTCACTCTGCTGAGAGTTTGTATAATATTGCTTTGAGTCGTAGGGTCATTGTTGTGTTACCGAATGTTCAACTGTTGGCTCTCAAGATCAAGGTGAAGGGAATATGCCCTAGAGGCACTTAATAAACATAGTTTATTGGCAATATCCCAATCGTTCATTATAGGTTTTATACCATGCTCTAACTGAATTAAGCGGAAACATTAATACAGGTGTGGTAGATAAACAACCAGGTCCCTAGTAGCCTCTACTAAGACTAGTTTCGTTGCGCGATTGATGATCGAGGTTTTCCGATCATAGGGCATGGCGCCGGTCGGCAACGTAAGTCATATCGTTAGGTGTAACGATGTGATGGACATACCCAGTATTTGTAGGACATAGTCGTTACGCCTTAAGACCGTGAGATCAACTCTTATTGTTATCCCTGGAAGATACTTTGATCGCACCAAACGTCGCATCTTATCTAGTGTGACAATAACGGTGATACTTTTGGGTATCGGAAAGGGGTAGTTGAGATGAGGGGTCAACAGCGGGATTTGTCAGTGTGTGTAGCGTACCTGCACTTTAAATAAGGCAGATACATGTGTATAGTGCAAATCCCTGGATCGATTCATTTGCACACACAGTTTACGATGTAATATCCCAACAAAGCGTCAATTGTATTACATCGATGATCCAGAATTACAAAATATTTGATACAAGTTGCATAGCATAAAGCTAGCATTGACAAAGTACACAGCGGAAAATACAATAGCAGTGAGTCTCTATAACTTTCATGCTGCCACAGGCGAAAACATGTTGGTTGTAGACTCGAAACCTTTAACGAAACCTCACTCGTCATCTGATCAATCTGCAATAAGAAAAATATTGCAACAACGTGGGTCAGATTTCCATTAAAAATGGAGTCTGGCAAGTGACACTATGGTGGACACTTATGGAATAACTCTAAAGCCTATATGAATATTTGGCTGGTGGAGTTCAAGGCTAATTTGCATAAAGCCAATTTTTCCTAACTCTTTGGAAAACACTTTTCTTGAAATCCAGATGAGTATGGCATGAAAACCATAAATCTCATCTTCCCTTGTTCACCCATCAAGTTTTATATTTTTGAAGTTGGAATCGTAGAATCCTCCATTGACGTCCTTGATCAGCTGCTCAAAATTGTCCGTAACCGGGGACACGGCTAAGTACTTAGTTTTACACTCTGCAGAGGTTGTGCACTTTCACCATTGTACCCATTCAACCCAAGGTATCCTTTACACACCATTTGTGATAAGGAAAGGAGAGAATGAGACGAGATCTTTCAGAAGCATTTTCCCTCCCCATACTGGCTTGACCCGTTCCACCTAACATCCCCCTACATCTGCTTGTCAAGCCGGAGAGAGTCCACGCAACATAATTGATCAAGCCATAGCCCATATGGAAATGGCTGCACTGGAAGCAATCGTCACTCGGAGTTCTTCAGATTCCTCTGTTCCTGGGTGGCCGTTCTCAAGTGTACATACTCTTTAGGAACCATAGAAATGGACCGAGTAGCCACTCAACATAAACCATCCGACCAATTACCACCCAGGTGTTTCATTCTTAACTTAGTAGAATTTAGATTTTCACAAAACAACATTTGCATAGCATCAATAATTCTACTAAGTATTGCATAGGTACCTAGACACAGGTATAAGGGATTCTACACAGGTTTAGCATAGCAACACATGCATTTAAAAGTACACTAAGTAATGCATAAAAATAGGAAGTTTATGAGGTGTGCCACTTGCCTTTGAATGTTGTCGTTGTTCGCAAACTCTTTTCAACAACGAACGTTTGCTCTCCGTTTAATCTAAACAATATAAGCAAGCAACAATACAACAATCAACAGCAAGCACAAATCCACAATGCATACAAACACATACTAGATGAATAAATAAGTTTTATAAAACTTTCTAAGGAAAATATGTTTATGCATGATGTGCAAAATATTCCTAAGGGCTAGAAATACTTTTTAATGCCATGAAATTCTTTTTAAGTTATTGTAAGGCAAATAGGTGGGTCAAGAATGACTAAGGACTAAGGTCTTAAGTTGGGTAAACATACTTTGTTTTATATCTTCTTGAAACAAGCACTCTAATGGCTTAGCCATGATGTGCAAAATACTTAGAGAAAATACTAGCTCTATTCTTCGAGGTGATCAACAATTATTATCAACTCTTTGTAAATTGGATATTCGCTAAAGTGAGAGAGACAGACACCCGGCCAGCCACTTAAATTGTGGAACAGGTCTCATGTACGTGGACATGTAAGGTTTGTTTCCAGGCCGCTTCATCCCACTATGCTGCTAGGATCCAACAACTTCAAGATGATAACATTATGATCAAAATTTGTTTAACTCTAAAGACAAGATTAGGAAAGAGGGAAAAGATAGAAAGAAAGTTGTAGTTGTCCTCCAGGCTTCATCTCTAGACTTGTAACTTTCTTCTGGATGATGTCTTGATTGAAGTTTTGATCTTCAGACTTGATGATTCTTGTATTCCTCGAGGCTGGTCTTGGATTTACTTAGTCTTCAAGAAGTCCGAGAGGAGAAGAAAGGAGAAATGAAAGAGAGAGGGAGCAAGACTTAGAAAATATTTCTGGTTGGTCTTCATGAACTTCCTCTTGATTTTTCTTCTAAGTGCTTCTACTTCTTGGAGATACTTCTGAAGTCTTGTTTTGGCTAAGTCCTTCAATGGCCTTCTAGCTCCATCTTGGAAATACAAAGTGTCTAAGTGCATAGCACTTTACCAAAACACTAGGTTGAAAATAATCCTAACTTAGGGAAAATAAGGAAGGAGTTTTCCTATAAGGAGTATAACTATACAATAGATATGTCATGCATGCAATGCAATTTATTTCTAAGGACAACACTTAACAAAATAAAACAACTAAGTTTTCTAGATGCTAAAATTTTCTAAGGAAAAGATTTAGCATCTTTAAGATGTTGAAATTTTTCTAAGGAAGAGTGTTGTCGAAAAATATTTATCAATATTTTCTAACAAAGAATTTATTTTGTTTAAAAAGGCAAAATATTTCTAAGTACATTTTAATACCAAAGTGGTTATAATATGACTAAGTATTTTATAATTCGAATAGATGATGAAATTAATTTTAATATATTTTTAATAAGTTTTTTTTTATTCATTAAAATATCATTTAAAGTATTAAATCAATATTATTTACAAAATCATAGAAAAATTATTCTACAAAATTAGTAGAAAAATACCACTGTCAATACTTAGACATTCAAATTTATAGCAAAAGAGTTTGATAAATTTAAAATTTCAAATTTGAAGTTATGTTCAAATTACCATTAATGCCACTTTTGAATTTCAACAAATTTTAATTTGACAAAACATAAAAGTAATGATGCCAAAAGTTTCTACGTGTCATAAGTTTTCCAAAAATATTTTATTTGTAAAATTTGACCAAACCAATAAAAAGTAGTGATAGATTTAAAATTTAGGATTTTTCTGCAAAACTGCCGGTCTTCGGTTGACTGTTGACTTTGACTGCTGACGTGGGAATTGACTTGCTGACGTGCCAGGCTGACTAAGATTTGACTACGAATTTGACCAAAAATAAAGTCGCTCGGATGGAAAAACACTCTGAACGAAAGTTGTAGAGAATTACGTGCTCTTTCTAATTATCAGAATTATAATATAAGGGGATGAATAGATTGGTCACAAATCGCAAAATACCTGTCTGATCCAAAACTTCAAACGCGAATATCTCTCAGCTCGCTGAACCAAAAGAGGTGAGGCTTGGGGCAAAAGAAAGGTCTTGATCAGGGGAACAACTTTCGTATTGTCGTCCCAACTTTTTAAGATGGTTTGGTTACTCGAACAACATCAAACACGATCTGTATTATAAAGAAAATTACGTACGTTAAAATAAAACGTTGTCAACAGGAAAGTTGTAGATATAGAGTAGATCTACCTTTTCACCGAAGGAATTTCGATTTGACGCAACGAGCGCGAAGAGATCTGAGAAATACGACTTCAGATCTGATGGATGATGATTCGAAATTTTTCCTCCACGCTTGATGAAAAGAGTTGAGGATTATTGGGATGAAAAGGTATCGACGAGATCTACAACAATGATTAAGGCCCCGTCGCGATTGGAGATGGTTTTGTTCGTCGAACGAACGAAATACTATTTCGCTGATTAGGGTTTCGGTGGAACGAAAAGAGTAAAGGATATGCCGGCGGCTACAAGGGTTTATATAGGCGGAGGGATGGTGGAATAGATAGGGCTCGGAGTTGTGAACGCGTAGGATCAAGCGGATCCGGATTTGGAGTTATATTTCTTGAGATATACGTGTTTTAATGAAAGGTGGTTGGAAAAACGAAATTTCAGAGAGTTGGATACGATTTCGGTTCGCTTCGGTTCGGTGGGTCGTGGGCCGGCCGGCTGGCCCGTTTCGTTTTTTTTCTTTTTCTTTTTTTTTCCTTAATTCTTTCATAACTTTTGTTTTAGAACTCCGAATTAAGTGAAATTAATTTCTAAAAATTTCTAAAAATCATATCTTTATTTTAAAACATTTATGGACATGTTTTGACCACTTTTTTAAAATATTAATTTTGAATATTTGATTTAATGCAAATTTGACACTTTTGTCAAATTTGGAAATAGAAATTTAATTAATTTATTTATGGCTAAACAAAATTTGGTACCACAATTGTGAACATATGAAAATAATTATTTCTAATAATTACAATCAAAATATTAAACTAAAATAAGATAAATAGCATAATCATTATTTTGTTTTTAATATTTTCTCGGATAGATTTTTCAAATGGAAATAGTATTTCAACCATTGTAATTTCAAATCTAAACAATGCAAGAAAATGATGAATGCATGCATGAATTTTGTTTTCAAATCGACATACAAATAGTTTTCAAAAAGTTTTTAATTTTTCTGATTTTTCAGAATTTGAAAAATCCTAGGATGTTACAGTGTGACGCCCGAAAATCGGTACTATGTAGATTTAAGCGCTCCCGCCGAAATCCGCATAATAACGATTTTAGGTCGCCCACCAGACATAATGTGCACGTCGAAACATGCGCATTATGTGGGTGGAATTGTGATAACATTACAACAGTTTCGATACATCCACAAATACAACAGAAGATAAAATTACAACAACGACTCGAACGAGTCAAGATACAAATGATACAATACAAAGATTCAAATGACAGCGGAAGCAAAATAGTATCCGACTACGGATAAGATGCAAATTGTACTAAGAGTCCTGAAGATAAGCAATGGCGCCATTTCCCTGCCCAGCCAAGCCGGAGGGATTCCCAAGCTAACGTCGTCAGACTTCCAACCTGTTTACTGCACATAAAGCACATCCCAAAAGAGGGTCAGGGCACTCCCTGGCAAGCAAAACCGACTTGCCTACTTTCTACACCATCTCCCAAAATATAGGGGAGGTGGACTTAGCGGCAGCAGCACTAGCAACCTAAAGAGACACGCTACAACTTTCGTCTAATCAGAGAGGGATAAGAGAGCGCATAAGATAACCAACTACAACTAACACCAATCATAACCCATTCTCGGATTAACCCCCTCAACCAAATATGAGGAAGCAATTCGGGAATACTCACACGTTGAACAATTTTAGTTACCAGTTATTGTGAAAGTAATTCTATATTACTAGTCAGGTTAATTAACCATGATTAGGTGTAAGTTGTCTATGATCTTGTTAGCCAGCATCATCACCAAGTCGTCCATAACCGTGGACACGGCTCATCGATAAGATTATACCCTGCAGGGGTGCACTACTGGACCCGTACTCGTTCGATCAACCCCAAAAGCAAAGCCAGAAGCTAGGGCATCTCAACACGGCAAATCTCTTCTCTATAACCCATCCAGGGAACCGCATGATTGTGTGCACGGCTAATCAGGTCCAGTGCCCGCGGGATACGACCTTCATAGCACTCTAAGAACGTGCCACCCTATATGAGAATCGACTACTCCATCATCATGAGATCGTTAGGTAACCATATGCATGCATCAAATGGAAAGCCCGAACTACTTGCGGCGCCCTGGATAAGAAGCGGATTAGATCGAAGCCGCGGGGGGCTCCATAGGGCCTCCCACAAGCGGTTAGTGCGCTCAAAATTGGATCCGAGGACAAGAACTGAGTTCCTAGGTCGACACTTAGCAGAACAAAGCACCTCGCAAGGCCTTCCGCCGGTGCCTATTCTTTTAATTATAATACCCCAATATAGGACAACATTTTATTAAGGTAGAAAAAACCTATCATGCTAAGCAGGTGCAATTAAATAAGACATACAGACGACTCGCACAAACAACTCTAAGCATGCGCTACGACTCGCAAGGCCAACAGATAAACATGCAACGGGTATTAGGATGTGGGGATAAAGCTGTATGGGCTGCAGGATAAACATGTGATGGGATCGCAGTTCAAGAATCGATAACTAGGGTAGCAGAGATCAACGGCAGGAATGAAAGACAATGTATAGGTAAACAAGCAAACTTTGCTTGCCTGGAATCCCGCATGGAAGCAGATCTTGTCGTTGCTCACACATCTCAACGTCATATCCGCGAAGAAGCAACAAACACTGGAAAGCGTAAAAGATGCATTTTACAACTACGGCAAAGATCCAGCATGATCATGCGAGAATGATGCATGACATGGCAATATGCATTGCGAGATGCACTTAATCCGAATTAAGCGGAATCGGGATTCCGACAATTAATATTTAGGTGCAAGTTATTTATCTACTCCACAAATTAAATGTTCATTAACATGGCAAGACATGGCAAAGATGATCTAGTCAAATTAAATGGAATGGTGCAATACATATATTGATTTGCCCCACACATTCCATATTTATTATTTAGGTGATTTGCTACACCCACAAACCCAAGAGATGCAACAAATGCAATTATGATGCGAAATGCACAAGATAGATGTCATTTAATAAAATAGGTGTAGGGTTAGGGTTTGGGTTCGCACGTTGGATCGGGAGAGATAGGGTTCGAAACCGAAGTCTTCGGTCCGTAGAAGAAGTAGTCGTCGTCGTGGAAGTAGTTGTCGCGGAACCGGGGCATCGTCGTTTGTCGGTGTCGTGGAAGTGGTCGGGTAGTCGTGGCACGTAGGAGCTCGCCAATCGGACACCGGAAAGAAAGCGCACGAGCGGGCACCGCGACACGGAAACGGACGGTGACGGTGACGCGACACCGGAGGGAGCACACGCACGCGCACTGGCAGCACCTCGAAGGGTGGACAAAACGGGCAACAAAAGTGACGTCGGGTTCGTGCGGGAATTTCACCGAGCACCTTGCGGGCGGCGGACGCGGGGACGCGGGGCGTAGGGTGGAGGTAGCCAGCGGCGGGAGGAGGCGGAGGCGCGCGGCGGCGAGCACGCGGGCGGAGGCACGCGACACGGTGGCGTGGGGCGCGGCGAGGAGGCGTGCAGGGCAGCGCGGCGCGGCCGGACGGAAGGAGCGTGGACGCCGGGGCGCGTGGAGGCGACGAGCGGAGGCGCGGCTGCGGCGGCGTCGGAGACAGAGGAGGCCGGGGCGCAGCGAGCTGGGCGGCGGCGGCGGCGTGGCCGGAGCAGGGGCGCGCTGAGGTGGCGACCGGGCCGGAGGTGGGCGCGTCGCGCAGGGCGGAGGCGCGCGGGGAGCTCGGGGCGACGGCCGGGCGGAGGCGCAGGAGGCCGGCGCGGCTGGGGCGCCGGGCGGCGGGGACGGGAGGAGTGCGGCGAGCGGCGGCGGGCGCTTGCGGTGCGGCCGGACGGCGCGCGGGGCGGCCAGGGAGCGGCGCGGCGGCGCGGTGTGGAGGAGCGCGGCGGTGGCGCTGGCGCAGGGGGCGCGCGGGGCCAGGGCGCGGGAGGCGCAGGGCCGGCGGCCGGGGTGGGGGAGCTCGGGGCGGGGAGCTCGGTGCGGGAGGGCTGCGGGAGGAAGAAGGTGCGGGAAGAAGAGAAGAGAAGGAAGAGAAAGAAAAAAAAAGAAAAGAAGGAAAAGAAAGAAAAAAGGGAGGGGAAAAAAGAGAAAAAGAAAAAGGAGAAAAAGGAGGGGGGCGGGTGCAAAGTTGCAGGGGGGTGGGAAACAAGTTTCCAGGGGGAACCCTAGGGTTTGGGGTTAGATGGGCTTGGGCTTTATTCCTCTCCCGTTTAACTTTTCGGTTTTATATTTTTAAAACAAAATAGAAAACGAATTTGAACACGAAACCTTTACAAAATATTTTTAGTTTTCAAAGGACAATTTAATAAACTAGTTTTAACATTTTTAAAAGATTTAAAATAACACATTTTTAATTAATTTGAAATGCATTTGAATTTAATTGTGGAAAATTAATTCAAATGCAACAAATTAAATTAATGCGATGCAATGAGATGTCATGTCGATGCAAAAAAGAAAACTCACAAAACAAAAAGGGGATAAATCCCGGGGCGTTACAGTCAGTCCGCATAGCCGGATAGATACTCTAGGGCCCACTCGGTGAGATTATGTCAAATGAGTTTGCAAACATGTGACTAGGTCACCAGCTGACATAATATCATAGACGAGTAGAAGATAGCGATGTCGGTAACGAGATCATGCTAGGTATGGAGATATCTGAGAATGATGCTCGGACACGCTAAGTATCGTCATGACAAAGGGTTTAAGACTAGACGTCCAGGTTTGATAGATGAAAGTCATTCGTTATATCACAGGGATTGATTCATGGGGTCCAGGCCTACGAGTTAGTCGTCGATCATAGAGGAGTCTTGATCGTACCTGTTATTATATCGAACCGCTAGGGTAACACACTTAAGGGGTTTCGACAAGACAACCGGAAAGGAAAAGAGATCACCGGGAATGTCCCAGGAGGGGTCCGATGGAGATCGGGCAGCGCCGAAAGAGTTTTTGGAGCTAGGAAAAATTATATATATTATGTTTGATATTAATTAGTGTAATTAATATGCAAATATGATTTTATATACTTATTTTCGAATTTATTTAGGCTGATTTCCCTAAATGGGCCTTCTGGTCGAAAGAAGGCCCAAGAAGGGGAAAATCCTCAAGGGGATTCGGTGGGGGCATGGAGGCCGGCCTAGGTGGGCCAGATGGGGCCCATCAGGGGGCCGGCGCACCCTCCTTGGCCGAACCAGGCTGTGGGATAGTCCCACATTGCCTGGCTGGCAAGGTTGGCTCCCCCTGGGAGCCTATATAAGAAGGGGCACCCCTGGCCTTTTAATTCACCAATTAATTCCCAATTTCTCTCTCGATCTCGTGGTTCCCTTGTCGGAGCCGCGCCGAGTAGAGGAGGGGGATCTCTTCCACCATAGCCCGCTGCCGCGCTGCTGGTGTTCCGGTCCAAGTCTTCCGCTGCTCGTCCTGGACTGGAGCTTCGGAGGCCGTCGTCTCCACCGTATGTGTGTGACGCCCTGCGAGGTGCTGCGCTAGCGGTACTCGGAGGCCTACTTCCTCCACCCGACCTCGGGGTCATCTTCGTCATCTTCGTTGCGCCGAGTTCTCCGCGACCTAGAGGTCGGCTACGTCATCTTCGTCGTCAACGCTTGTGCGGGAGCGTAATCCCCGCTATTCGGTCTACGAGGGTATGTATTCTGATCTCCGCCGTACTTCTATATCCGCATAGTGTAGATCTTGGCTAGTTTAAGGATATCGTTGCTAGGATTTTTTTTTGTTTTCTGCACACGATCCCCTTCAGTGGTATCAGAGCCGATCTATCGTAGATATAGCTGTACGTTGTTAGAACCCGTGTTCTACACGGGGGCACCGTTCCTGTTATTTGCTACCCTCTAGCGTGCACTTGTGATTCCAGCGGCATCGAGTTGATGAAGCGGCCCGGACCGACTTTACGCGTACGCTTACGCGAGACTGGTTCCACTACTGACATACGGCTTGTACCGTATCTGTGGCTGGCGGGTGTCAGTTTCTCTCTCTTTAGTTGGCTTTGCATTTTCAATGGAGGGCCCGAAAGGGAAGCTTAAACATGCAATTATTGGATCGTTGTTGTGGTCATAAGGTTCGTAGGTATGAAGCAGTTCTATTTATGAAAGCCCCAAGCCACGTAAAATATGCAAAAGATAAAGTAGAAGCGTCAAGGTAGGTTTATTAAAAAATTTATAGACTGCGGGCGCCAAGAAGACCATGGCGCAATGGACTATATCACATTGCATTACATTTGATGTTTTGTGTGCATCTTATATTGTGTGATTGTGTGTATAGTATACATTAGTTACACGGCGATAGCTATATAAGATGATCCCTTCAAAATACCACTAGTGTTCTCCCTCCAACGCGCACCACCAAGAAAGTTCTACGTTATGAGGCAGGCCGTGATGATCGGGTGTCAGACATCTCGTCGTTCGTATACAGTGGGTGTAAGCCATGTTGCACAAGCGTCAGCGTGGAGGTTTTTGGTGGCGAGCCTAGCATATTCAGAAATATGACCTCGGAACAGGGAGACCGAAAGTTCGAGCACGAGTCACAAAATTGGTGTGGCGGACTTTTGTCTACTCTTGAAGTTGTGCCGCCGGCTCTGATGATGAGGGGTGGTGCAATGGATGGGGGTCGTGTAATCGCTTAAACGACCAGGAGGGATGTTCGTTTGAGTGGGAGCTCGGATAGTTATTTTATAAAATACTAGAACTCAGAATATAATGAACAGAGTCTGTTTTGCAAACCTTTGTAGATATTAACCATTGTGATAGCATCTTTTCAAATTAAGCGCATTCCTGCGATTTGAGAAACTTAAAAGGTTGGGTCCAAACTTCATAGTTTTATACTTTAGCTTGAGGATACTCCTTGTTTAAACCGTTAGCTCTTTGTGTTACAATACCCGCTAGGAGATAAACCCGGAGATTCCGCTAACAAAAGATAATTTTGATTATCGGATTTTGTGTGGATGATATCATCATAGTCCAGTGTATGCTATGATCTCTGCCATAAAGAACCAACGGTGGGTACGAGTTTTTAGATCGCGAACATATGATATGGTCGCTAAACTCGGGGTACCCCAAACGTTGGGTTGATGAAGTTTATCAGTACGTTGACTGATTGTCTTCTCAACCAAGATGGAAGAGAATACACACATTGAGGGAGCACGTGGCGGTCATACTTAATGACATATGTTCATGATTAATGAACATTGAGACGCCTCGCTCAGCTCAATTACTGGATGACAGACATCGTTGCCAAGTGCAAATCCTCTGTCATAGACTATGTCATGCAAGGGGAATCACCTTCATGGTTCTTGATTACGGTGGAAGTATCAAGAAAATGAAACAGATCGCCGGAAGTCATCAATGATGATGGTGTATATATGATATACATGTTATGAATGTTTTAGGTAAGCAAGTATTCGCAGTAGTGACTAAGTTTTGAACTAGTCATGTTTTGTGAAAAACCAGGTTTACTGCTTGAGTAGCTTGAAAGGATGAGGCGACATTGCGTGTTGATAATGGCAGTCAAGTTGTTGTGACGGCCATAGACACTCTCCCTCTAGATCTACCATTTGAATAAATTCTTTATGATCGGGTGTTGGTATGATCGTTACGAGTGTGTCTCCTCTAGCGAGACACTTGTTCATACATGATAGTGACAAATTGGTGTCCTATATTTATGAAGTAATGATCATATGCCTATTTGAATTTAGATGGTAGAAGCTGAAGGAGATATGCCCTAGAGGCAAATAAATAAGTAGTATTTATTGCATTATCTCATAAGTTTATAATAGGTTTGTGTATTATGCTACAACTGTATTAATCGGAATTATTAATACACGTGTGATACATAGACAACCAGGTCCCTAGCAAGCCTCTATATGAGCTAGTCCATTGGGCAACAGTTGATCGAGATTCCCGATCAAGGACAATGATGTCGGTTGACAATGGGGTCATCTTGTTAGTAGAATAAGGTGATGGACATACGCAAAGTATTGCAATAAGATCGTATTACGATGTTTGTCATTTGCAATAGATAAGAGTATGATAGCTTATTCCTTAGACCGTGAGACCGTACTTATTGTTTCTTCGTAGGAGTGCTTTGAGAGCATCAAACGTTGTGTCTTATATAGCATGACAATAACGGTGTCCATCTTGGGTATTCCGAAAGAGCATCGAGACGTAAGGATCAAGAGCGGGATTTGTTCATTCTTGTAATGGAAAGATACTCTGGGCCCACTCGGTGATATTGCATCTATATAGCTGCGCAGCTTGTGACTAGGTCATGGAGATGGTAATATCACAGACGAGTTAATAACCTTCGTCAGTAACGAGATACAGCAAAGGCATCGATGTGTCTACGATCATATCTCGGACAAGGTAGTATCGCAGAGACAAAGGGAATGAATATCATATTTATGGTTCAACGACGATATTCGTGGAATGCACAGGGGTCGTCATATATTTCCAGGTATCCCTGACGATCATTGGTGAGCGGAGTGTCTCAACCATGTCTGGAGTATTCCCGAACCGTAGCGTAACAAACTTAAGGTCTTAGCGACGCTAGGAGATAGGTTCTGGAATTTTATAGGTTTTTATTGGAGAGAGAGAAATGATCCGGAAAGAGTTCCGGGGAGGTGTGGAATGGTTCCGGGAATGTCCGAAAGTAGTTCGGGTGGTTCCGAAATAGTTTCGGAGTCATGGGATATTGAATTATATATAAATATATTAATTATGAATTAATGGGATTTTTATATTAATTTAATATTAATTAAATAAAGGAAAAAGGGGGCTCCCACCTAAATGGGCCCTAAGAGGGCCCAAGAGGGGGAAACCACATCCTACAAGGAAAAGGGGAAGGCTTGGGCCTCCTAGTCCTAGTTGGACTAGGAGTGGGACAAGCCCAAGGGGGGTTCGGCCGAACCCCCCCTCCCCTCTCCTCCTTTAGTCCCACATGGGGGAGCCAAGGGGGTTGGCACACCCCTTCCCCCTTTATATAGCAAGGCATATTAATTGATTTAATTCATAGGAAATTCAATTAATTCCCAATTTCTCTCTCGATCTCGTGGTTCCCAAGTTGGAGCCGCGCCGAGCTGAGGAAGGGGGTCTCTCTCCACCTAAGCCATACCGCAGAGCGTCGTTGCTCTGCGGGATTCCAGATAAGATCTACTCCTGCGATTTCAGCTGGATCTGTCGCTAGGCTCCGTATGTTTGCGAGTGCTCGGAGGCTACTCTATTGAGGAGCTTGGGCGATGTCGTCTCGCCCCCTGCAGCCGCCGCACCTCCCCCCCCCCCCCCCCCTCTGCTGCCGGCGCACCAGCCCTGGTGCTGGCGCTCTGCCTTCTTCCGCCCGACGCCCGTCGACGCAGATCATCGTCGACTCCCCGGCGTCATCGACTCTGACATCGCGGCAAGTTCTCCGCGACCTCGAGGTCGGCTACGTACGACTTCATCGTCAACGCTTGTGCGGGAGCGTAATCCCCGCTATCGGTCTACATGGAGGTAATGTAACCCGTTCCGCCACCGTTATCGCATGTACTAGATAGATAGATCCTGGCTAGTTAGGGTTTCGTACGCTAGAAAATTATTGTTTTCTGCACCGTAACCCCTTCAGTGGTATCAGAGCCGATCTATGCGTAGTACTGCTGGTACGGTTAGAACTCATGTTGAATGAGGGCGTCTTTCTTATATTTGCTACCCTCTAGCGTGCACTTGCGATGCCTTCGGTATTGAGTTGATGAAGCGGCCCGGACCGACTTTACGCGTACGCTTACGCGAGACTGGTTCCACTACTGACATACGGCTTGCACCGTATCTGTGGCTGGCGGGTGTCTGTTTCTCTCTCTCTAGTCGGCAAAGCATTTTCAATGGAGGGCCCGAAAGGGATGCTTAAACATGCAATTATACGATCGACGTTGTGGTACAAAGTTCGTAGGTAGGGAAGCGATTCTCTTACGAATAAGCCTATTTGCCACGTAAAACTTGCAAAACTAAATAAAGCTAGAGGCGTCTAACTTTGTTTTGCAGAGGCGTTATTTCATGTGACATGGTTACGGTAAGTTTTGATATTACTCGTACTGTCGAAGGCAATGGAGGGCTCTGTAGACTCGGAGTCATGTCGGGGCGCCGGGGGTCAGGCACATGGCGCCATGAAGGTCCAGGCGCATCGACCATGTCACATCGCACTTCATTGCATCATTATTGTGTGTTGTTGTGTGTGCATCCTATTGATTGCTTATATGCTAGATATACAACGGTAGCGTCATAAATAGGATGACCCCTAACAAATTCCAAAATTGTGTTATCCCTCGTTGCGCACCACCAAGAAAGTTCTACGTTATGAGGCAGGCCGTGATGATCGGGTGTCACACATCTCGCCGTTCGCATACAGTGGGTGTAAGCCATGTTGCACGCGCAGGTCTTCGAGGTTTGATTGGCGAGCCTAGCATACTCAGAGGTATGGCCTCGGAACACGGGAAGATCAAAAGATCGAGCACGAGTCATAGAGTTGTTATGATCGACATTTTATGTCCACCTTTGAAGCTGTGCTGCCGGCCGTGATGATCGGGGGTGGTCTAGTGGATGGGGGTCGTGTCATCGCCACTATTATTTTAGGGATAATAATCTTGGTGTGGTGTGTTTTTGATAATGAGATTATAGGACTAAAACTCACCTACATATTATAAACTTAACCTTACCTCTTTTGCGATCACATCTGTAGACTACGCAACTATACTTCGGTTACTTCCTCAAGAGCCCGGATGCTACATTAGAAGCCGACGGGTCCAACTTCATCAGATGGTACATGGGTTTTAGAAACATTCTCGAACACAACAACATTCTATATGTTCTCGATGAACCGTTAGGAGGAGCAGCAGGAGATTCTGCTAGCGAGGAGGAGGAAGATGATTTCCGTAGGCGTCGAGACATATTCATTGAAGTGGAGATCACCATGACCGTATGCCTGGCACCCGAGTTGAAAGAGTTGTTTCGACGCAAGGAGCCAAGCGTCATGATGGATGCGATAAAAACGCACTTCGGGGATGAATTAAAGCGTGAGCAATTCAGGCAGCTTAGAATGTTCCAGACCGTTCACATGGAGGAGCATACCTGTCTGAAGACACATTTGAAGAGATTGTATGACATCTACTTCCAGCTGACGATGGTCTTCGATTACTGGATGGCAGATTCTTGTGCCATTCGGACTGTCCTGATATCTCTGCCTCCTAGCTATGAGAAGCATGTGCGCAAGTACATTTTGAAAGCCGGCGATATGAACTTCTACAAGTTCGTACGTGAGTTCCAGTCTCTGAAGGTTGATTCCATCGAAGGAGAGATCTTCGATGCTACAGGTATATATTTGATATATGCAGAATTATGAATTCGCCCATGGTATATGATGAAATGTTTGATAATAGCTCTGTTTGTGAAACAGGTCCTGATTATCACATATATGCGGCGCAGTTTGATGTGACCTGGCGCTGAAGCTGGTAGTCAAGGAGTTGATGGCTTTTTGGTGTTTACGTCCTCAAGTTATCATAGTCATCATTAATAGTTTTTGATACGATCTTTTGTAATAGTGAGCGAGTGTGTGTGTCTTGATTGTTGCAAGACAAAGTTATTCATGTAATAAGACAAGTTCAGTTGTTTTATGTTATGGAACAAGTCAGTTGTTTTATCTTATGAATAAAGATTCCACATCTCAGTTACATTGATTGTATGATAAGTATTCATAATTGTAGAAATGATAAAATAGCGTGTCCTATGAATAAGAGTTCTATTACTAGAACAAACACCGTCGAGTTTAGTCATAAAAGCAAGGAAAGAAGTAATGGATGTTTTGGTCCATTTAAGTATTTCGAGTGCTGAGTTGATTAAGCTTGAAATCAAGTATTGAAGTTACAATACTGGCGGAAATTAATTGAGTGTCATTTTTAATGATTAATTAATGGTGTTTATTGCTTGATCCGAATTACTCCATGACTTTGGTAAATAGGAGTATTTGCCCGATAAATTATGGAGGCTGAGATTAATTTGATAATAGATCAAATGGGGTTTTTCAGAAGAAAGATTAGTGAACATTGTATTCACAAAATTCGATCAAAAGACAGTATTTTTGAATTATGTTTTCAACACAAGAGACTTGTGGAAATTTGCTTCACAGAATTATAATGTCATATATAGTGATATGTGGGGAATTATAATCATGCTCTATTTTTAAATAAAGTGTGGCCTGTCAGAATATGTCTTGGAATCTCCTAATACGTTCGAAACATTATAGTCGATGTCCACTTTAGAAAATAGATATATTTCTCAACGAGAATTCGTAGGATCGACAGTAGTGTCGACATGTATATGATTATGCGATAATTCAGAATATACATGAGTAGTTCTTTGTAGATTGCTCGCATTGGATGAGAGTGTATTCCAAAACCAAATAGAAACAAAGTTCAGTTTGTTGTCTATGTAATTCCGAGAAAAGATGACTTTTTGAATTATGGTTTATGGATTGAAATTAGAAGTTTGGAATAAAGTGTCAGACTTATGTTGGAAGATGTTCCAAAGAGTATATGTCTGCTAATGAAAGTTTAGTGATTAAGAGTGAGGGAGACTAGAAAATTGTTTTCTGCTTGCAATCCTCTTCATAAAGATCATAATATTTTCATGAAAGAAACTTCTGAATAAGGTGCTGTTATATTTAATATTGCTGTCAGGTCACAACACTGTATTAAGTATTTCAGATCTTGTTGAAAGATCAAGTTGCATTTTATGAATACAAAGAAAGTTGAGAAAGTATCGGAATACGAACAAAGGCTCTTCAGCCTGGAAATCCAAGTTACGTTTAAAAGGATTAAGAGAGTAATTGTTGCTGCAATTCTTATTAGAGGAATAAGATTGTTTAATCGTCATATAAAGTGTTATATGAAAATGTGACTATAAGAAAGACGCAGGAGCATGTCTTGTCAAGAAATGTGTCTTGCACAAGATCAAATTTGTTGACTGCATTTATGTAGACATGCTTGAAGTCTGAGGGATTTGTATTAATGTAATACTGGAGTTTGTATTGAATTCGAATTGATAATAGATCAATGATTTTGGTTAGACCAAAATGTCGATTTAAGTGGGAGTCAGAGTTAGTTTACTCAGGTGGAATATGTATGGAACATATTTTTGAGTGGGAGCTCAGAAACTCAAATATGTGGATAACACGTTTTTGAGTGGGAGCGTGTGTTGTCAAATATGTGGAGACATATTTTGAGTGGGAGTCGAATTCATTTTGTGTAGTTAACACATTGTGAAACTGTGCCAATAGAATAGGATGAAGTTGTGAAACTATTTGAAAGTCAGTGTCTATTTTGAAATAGAACGGGAATTTTAAATAGTTAGTCGAGTTGCTTTGGATTATATCTGAGGAGTCAGAATAGAATCAAAAAGGATGGTCCTTTGGAATCCAATTGATTATTAAGAGTAATGATGCATGAAAGTAATGGTTGTATGACATGTGGGTCTATTATGTAATATTAGACATCATACAGAAACCATATTATCTGCTCGATGAAATATAACCGATGTTCTTGGAATAAGAGCAGTTATGAAGGTAAATTTGGAATTTACTGGAAGTAGATGTGCGTTAGTTAAGGGATTGACATTTGAATGTCAAGTTTTCTACATTGGTGCGAAAGTATGTAGACATCACGAGTTTGTAATTGTTACAAGGGGCTCTGCATGACTGAGTGTGTTTTTCAGGGCAGTTATCTGGTTAGTATTATCATAGTAAGCGCTGGGAAGCGGTAGTCTCACTTAGTTGCGGTGTTTGCATATATGTTGTTGAACAACATGGTGATATCAAGCAAGTAAATATCCGTGAATCGCAGAAGCATGTACAATCATGGATTGTGCAGTAACACTTTTCCACGAGCAAGCATTATCAAATGATTCTTATTTGATAAGGGATTTTGATAAAAGTAAAATGCAGCTAGTTTATTTGTACTCTAGTGCAAGTGGGAGACTGAAGGAGATATGCCCTAGAGGCAAATAAATAAGTAGTATTTATTGCATTATCTCATAAGTTTATAATAGGTTTGTGTATTATGCTACAACTGTATTAATCGGAATTATTAATACACGTGTGATACATAGACAACCAGGTCCCTAGCAAGCCTCTATATGAGCTAGTCCATTGGGCAACAGTTGATCGAGATTCCCGATCAAGGACAATGACGTCGGTTGACAATGGGGTCATCTTGTTAGTAGAATAAGGTGATGGACATACGCAAAGTATTGCAATAAGATCGTATTACGATGTTTGTCATTTGCAATAGATAAGAGTATGATAGCTTATTCCTTAGACCGTGAGACTGTACTTATTGTTGCTTCGTAGGAGTGCTTTGAGAGCATCAAACGTTGTGTCTTATATAGCATGACAATAACGGTGTCCATCTTGGGTATTCCGAAAGAGCATCGAGACGTAAGGATCAAGAGCGGGATTTGTTCATTCTTGTAATGGAAAGATACTCTGGGCCCACTCGGTGATATTGCATCTATATAGCTGCGCAGCTTGTGACTAGGTCATGGAGATGGTAATATCACAGACGAGTTAATAACCTTCGTCAGTAACGAGATACAGCAAAGGCATCGATGTGTCTACGATCATATCTCGGACAAGGTAGTATCGCAGAGACAAAGGGAATGAATATCATATTTATGGTTCAACGACGATATTCGTGGAATGCACAGGGGTCGTCATATATTTCCAGGTATCCCTGACGATCATTGGTGAGCGGAGTGTCTCAACCATGTCTGGAGTATTCCCGAACCGTAGCGTAACAAACTTAAGGTCTTAGCGACGCTAGGAGATAGGTTCTGGAATTTTATAGGTTTTTATTGGAGAGAGAGAAATGATCCGGAAAGAGTTCCGGGGAGGTGTGGAATGGTTCCGGGAATGTCCGAAAGTAGTTCGGGTGGTTCCGAAATAGTTTCGGAGTCATGGGATATTGAATTATATATAAATATATTAATTATGAATTAATGGGATTTTTATATTAATTTAATATTAATTAAATAAAGGAAAAAGGGGGCTCCCACCTAAATGGGCCCTAAGAGGGCCCAAGAGGGGGAAACCACATCCTACAAGGAAAAGGGGAAGGCTTGGGCCTCCTAGTCCTAGTTGGACTAGGAGTGGGACAAGCCCAAGGGGGGTTCGGCCGAACCCCCCCCCCCCCCCCGCCCTCCCCTCTCCTCCTTTAGTCCCACATGGGGGAGCCAAGGGGGTTGGCACACCCCTTCCCCTTTATATAGCAAGAAATATTAATTGATTTAATTCATAGGAAATTCAATTAATTCCCAATTTCTCTCTCGATCTCGTGGTTCCCAAGTTGGAGCCGCGCCGAGCTGAGGAAGGGGGTCTCTCTCCACCTAAGCCATACCGCAGAGCGCCGTTGCTCTGCGGGATTCCAGATAAGATCTACTCCTGCGATTTCAGCTGGATCTGAATGACCGGGAGTTGTCGCTAGGCTCCGTATGTTTGCGAGTGCTCGGAGGCTACTCTATTGAGGAGCTTGGGCGACGTCCTCTCGCCCCCTGCAGCCGCCGCACCTCCCCCCCCCCCCCCCTCTGCTGCCGGCGCACCAGCCCTGGTGCTGGCGCTCTGCCTTCTTCCGCCCGACGCCCGTCGACGCAGATCATCGTCGACTCCCCGGCGTCATCGACTCTGACATCGCGGCAAGTTCTCCGCGACCTCGAGGTCGGCTACGTACGACTTCATCGTCAAAGCTTGTGCGGGAGCGTAATCCCCGCTATCGGTCTACATGGAGGTAATGTAACCCGTTCCGCCACCGTTATCGCATGTACTAGATAGATAGATCCTGGCTAGTTAGGGTTTCGTACGCTAGAAAATTATTGTTTTCTGCACCGTAACCCCTTCAGAAGCTCCCACATTCATATTATTAATGCCAAAGGATACAAACTTAATAAAGACACCACATATGTGTGGCACTACCGTTTAGTCATGTCAATGTTATATGCATTAGCTCCACACTGGATGGACCTACAAGTCCTAAGATTTGATCTTTTGACACTTGCAAAATAACTGTGACACCGTTTTCTGAAAGCGGACATATAACTTATTGATAGTCATACATAGAGATGTATGTGGTTCAATGAAGTAATTGACGGGTAGTGGAGACCTTTATTTCGTGAACTTCACTGAACGTTTTGAGTATAGCTTGTTGAGAATCGTGCATATGGGTGTATGTGAATCAATGAAGTACTTTAACGTGTAGTGGAAGTCTTTATTTCATAGACTTCATGAATATTCCGAGTAGATATATGGATATCCACTCCGGGGAATGTTAGTCTGAAATTTTGATTCGATCAAACGAAGTTCAGAATGAAGTAGGAAATAAACTTAACAGGAAAATCTAATTCCCGCGATGCAGATCGAGGAAATAAAGATTTGAGTTATAATGTTGGCACATCATTGGAAGACTTGTGAGAAGAGTTCCACAAATTACGTCGCATGGAACTACATAGTGTTAAGGTGTGTTAGGACGTCGTAATAACACTCTATCGGATAGTGTGTGGTAAATAAATCTCTTACCGAATTATTGTGATCATTAGAGTCATATGGTAGAAACGTAAACACTCTCGTTAGCAAATAGGGAAACCATTTGAATCCATGGAGACAATACCATACGAGTGATGGCATGGCTTTTGAGCCTGGATTGTCGTTTTATCAATTTAGTGTTTCGATGTAATCGAACCTAAAATGGATTAATCTTTGTAGTATACCCTACCTAAAGAGTTAGTTGGGTACATGTCTCACGACATAGGCAAAATCATTGCCGGGATATACCTTGCGAAAGAAATAGTTTCTTGTCCGAGGGTATAAGTGAGAAAGAAAGTAGAGCAAGACGAAGTTGGTGAACTTCTTCTCCAGACATCAGAGTGGCGCAACCGAAAGTGTTTTCGGTGTCAGGCTCCACAGCTTGAAAAAGCTGATGATTCAAGATCATGATGTTCTGAGTTCATACTAAGAGCGTAGGCATACGAGGTTGTGTTCCACACTGTGTGTTACGACAATCTTGGTATGAAGGTCATATTAATGGAATATGACAGACCTACGAACTACGAAGAAGAGATGGTGGACCTAAGTCCGAGAAATGGCTATGAGTCATTTATGATCCGAAATAAAATTCATATACGATTACCAGGTAATGACTTGGGAGATCTTCTTGATGGCATCTAGGATGTTGATAAGTATATGGAGTTTTATGAGAGAGTAGATATTGAGCAGATTCGATTTGTCGTGAAACAGTTCCGACATACCACATGAGAGTTTGTCTCAAGTGGCGAAGCCTAAATCTATTCTGGGTCATTTAGCAATTACTATAATTTCGAATGAGAAATTGATAGATGGATGAGAAAACCATGGTTCTTAATAGTGTAATTAAGAAAGAGTTGGTGATCCTGAGGATGCTAAACATGTATGCAAACTTCGGTGGTCCATTCATGGGCTGAAGCAGGCATATCGGAGCTGGAATCTTTACTTTGATAATGTGATCAAAGGATTTTGGAGTTGTCCAAAATAGTTGAAGAAACCTACATTTGCAAAGAAGTGAGTGGGAGCTAAGTAGTTTTCCTTGATCTTATATGCGGAAGGCATATTTGAGTGCGAGCTAGGTGTCATTTGTGATTCTGTATGTAGCGACATATTGAATGACACAGATCCTCTAGTAGAGTGTAAAGGATTATTTAAGTGATTAAATTTTCTATGAAATGAAGTTAGGAGTATTAGCATCCGATTTATAATTGTATAGATCAGAAGGGGCTTAATAACATTAAGTCGGAGTATTTCCTAAGTCAGGATTCTGAAGTGTTTCAGAAAAGGACAAGCGAAGAAAGAGGTTCTTACTTGTATGACTAGGTAAAAGATTAAGTTAATCTTGGATTTTTCAGTGATAGAAAATGATGTTCGACATTCTCTATGTATCACACATAGAGTCTATCAGGCTGAAATCTCGACTTGGTGTGACCCGAGTTCTTGGTTGAAGAACAGGTTCTAGAGTGATCCTTGTGTGGATCAATGAACAAACGTTAAGTTTATTCTTCAGTGTCTATGACAACTGAAGATAGGTTTTCTAGTAACGGGTAAGAGTGGAATGGCAACTTGCCGTAAAACGGTTACGATGATGCAAGTTATTACACTGACCCATACGACTAGAAATCTCATATAGGAGATGTCCTTTATTTTGAAGATAGACATGGTTAGTTTGCGAAGTCGCATATGAATGCACTGTCGTATAATCTACATAGGTATAGAAATATATTGCGACTTCAGAAGTAGCAAGTGTGGTTGGACTGAGCAGTTTTCCGAGCGTAGGTGGTCCCCTTAATAGATCTCTTAGACTTTTAAGGCGCATGCTACGTGAATGCTCGAGTCTCACTCCATCCACTGGGATATATTTGACCGTCATCGTAAGATACGGGATGATGTCAAACTAGGTGACATAGAAGTGTTGCAAAGCACATATAGGTCTCAATGTGTGAGATCTATTGACTGTATTCCTCTTCCACGAGGCGAGCAGGCACCAAGATGCTATGGGTGTTGAGCTTTTACCAAGTTGTAAACTAGATTAAGTGTTACTCTAGTGCAAGTGGGAGACTGAAGGGAATATGCCCTAGAGGCACTTAATAAACATAGTTTATTGGCAATATCCCAATCGTTCATTATAGGTTTTATACCATGCTCTAACTGTATTAAGCGGAAACATTAATACAGGTGTGGTAGATAAACAACCAGGTCCCTAGTAGCCTCTACTAAGACTAGTTTCGTTGCGCGATTGATGATCGAGGTTTTCCGATCATAGGGCATGGCGCCGGTCGGCAACGTAAGTCATATCGTTAGGTGTAACGATGTGATGGACATACCCAGTATTTGTAGGACCTAGTCGTTACGCCTTAAGACCGTGAGATCAACTCTTATTGTTATCCCTGGAAGATACTTTGATCGCACCAAACGTCGCATCTTATCTAGTGTGACAATAACGGTGATACTTTTGGGTATCGGAAAGGGGTAGTTGAGATGAGGGGTCAACAACGGGATTTGTCAGTCCGCATAGCCGGATAGATACTCTAGGGCCCACTCGGTGAGATTATGTCAAATGAGTTTGCAAACATGTGACTAGGTCACCAGCTGACATAATATCATAGACGAGTAGAAGATGGCGATGTCGGTAACGAGATCATGCTAGGTATGGAGATATCGGAGAATGATGCTCGGACACGCTAAGTATCGCCATGACAAAGGGTTTAAGACTAGACGTCCAGGTTTGATAGATGAAAGTCATTCGTTATATCACAGGGATTGATTCATGGGGTCCAGGCCTACGAGTTAGTCGTGAATCATAGAGGAGTCTTGATCGTACCTGTTATTATATCGAACCGCTAGGGTAACACACTTAAGGGGTTTCGACAAGACAACCGGAAAGGAAAAGAGATCACCGGGAATGTCTCGGGAGGGGTCCGATGGAAATCGGGCAGCGCCGAAAGAGTTTTCGGAGCTAGAAAAAATTATATATATTATGTTTGATATTAATTAGTGTAATTAATATGCAAATATGATTTTATATATTTATTTTCGAATTTATTTAGGCTGATTTCCCTAAATGGGCCTTCTGGTCGAAAGAAGGCCCAAGAAGGGGAAAATCCTCAAGGGGATTCGGTGGGGGCATGGAGGCCGGCCTAGGTGGGCCAGATGGGGCCCACCAGGGGGCCGGCGCACCCTCCTTGGCCGAACCAGGCTGTGGGATAGTCCCACATTGCCTTGCTGGCAAGGTTGGCTCCCCCTGGGAGCCTATATAAGAAGGGGCACCCCTGGCCTTTTAATTCACCAATTAATTCCCAATTTCTCTCTCGATCTCGTGGTTCCCTTGTCGGAGCCGCGCCGAGTAGAGGAGGGGGATCTCTTCCACCATAGTCCGCTACCGCGCTGCTGGTGTTCCGGTCCAAGTCTTCAGCTGCTCGTCCTGGACTGGAGCTTCGGAGGCCGTCTTCTCCACCGTATGTGTGTGACGCCCTGCGAGGTGCTGCGCTAGCGGTACTCGGAGGCCTACTTCCTCCACCCGACCTCGGGGTCATCTTCGTCATCTTCGTCGCGCCGAGTTCTCCGCGACCTAGAGGTCGGCTACGTCGTCTTCGTCGTCAACGCTTGTGCGGGAGCGTAATCCCCGCTATTCGGTCTACGGGGGTATAAATTCTGATCTCCGCCGTACTTCTATATCTGCATAGTGTAGATCTTGGCTAGTTTAAGGATATCGTTGCTAGGAAATTTTTTTGTTTTCTGCACACGATCCCCTTCACAAGGTTAGGCTTATATCAGATGGATATCTGGGACTTGTCTAGCCTGGCTCTCGGGGGTGCTACATATCTACCAAAAATTTATAAATTTAATAAGCTTTCTAAAACATATTTTTATGAAATTTTCTGAAATGTTTTGGTTAAGTTTAAAAATCATTTTTGAAATCAGGTTTGAAAAACAGAAAAGCATTTGAATAAAAAAAATGCATTCTGAGCCAATTGGGCCGAGGCCCGCAGCTATCTGCCGCGCGCAGCAGCCCGCCAACGGCCCAGCCCTCGTTCTCTCTCTCGAAGACGCTTACACGTGGGGCCCACCTGTCATCTCTCCCAGCGAGCAACGGCTCACTCGTGTTAAGAACCGAGAAACGCCCGAAACCAATCGCTTCAAATCGGGCGATTAAGACCACCAATTTGTGCGCCGTTTCTGCCTACTTATAGCCTTCTCCGCCCTCCTCCATTTGTCCCAAACACGACCTCCCGAGAGCCCCTAGGTTGTGTGAAAATGAGCCCGTGAGTGCACCGTCGCCGACGGTGAGAACCTCGCTGTGCGCGCAACCCCGGCCACCCCGGACCCTCTAATCTCTCCCTCTCCCTTTACTTCTTCCTTGCGAAGCTTTTTGACACTGTTTCGCAAATTTTTCGGGAGGAACCGCCGCCTCGTGCTTCTCCGGCGAGCTATTTCGGGAGGAGTAGGACACGGCGGAGACCGCAACTTCGCCACCGTCTCCGCCTCGATCTTCTCTCTGCCGCGGTATGCCCCGTTTGTCCCATAGGACCGTAAAAATCATGCGCGCGCGACGCCGGCCATGGCACCGCCGCAACCGGAGCGTCTCCAACGAGCAGCGCCTCCACTTTCTGGTCCCTTCAATCTGGACCGTTGGATCTAGATCCAACGGATCTGTTTTTGTTTATTTTTCCATATCGGTCGATTTATCTGGAGCGTCCATTTTAATTGAGATCGGACGACTTTGGAGCGGATCCGCGTCGAAGCGGTATTGACGAATCAGATCGCGCCGCGTGGCCGTTTCTTTTTTCGGCTGGAATTTTTGTAATTAAAACATAAAACTATTAAAACTTGCAAAATTCATAACTTTCAATCTGTAAGTCCAAATTTTATAAATTTTATATCATTGGAAAGCCATGCTCGTGTAGTTTATTATTGTTTCATTTGTGTGTCATTTTGATGTCTTTTAATTTGTGGAATTAACAGATTGGTATTTCGGCTATTTAAATTCATAACTTAAATAATAAAAATGATTTTCTCATAAATCCAATTGTTTTGGAATTGTACTTTTGTCCTCATTTGGCTATATATGTTCTATATATTTTAATAGTTAAATAAGATAATAAAATACTGTTCATTGCATTTCATGCATTTAATAAACAGAGCAAATAAAATTGTAATAACTTTGTTAGTTTATGTTCATAGCATATCATGCATGCATACATGTTTATGCCTTTATGTTTTAAGTGTTGTATTGTGTGTTTATTTATTTTGTGTATTTATTTTGTGTATTGTTTGGATTTTCTTGTGACTGTTATTCTTGTTGTGCTTGTTCCTCCTGTTACCAAGGCAAGTGACATTCATGAACCACCCATTATTTTCCTATATGCATTAGTAGAATTTTTGAGTAGTATGCATGATATGAACCTTTTAATATTTTTATTATGCTAAGTTAGTTATATGCTATGCAAAATTCCTAGTAGTGTGTAGCCACCCTCTACCATGTTATTGTAGTCTTTAAAAAGTTTTATTAGATGTTTAGCAATGTTATAAAAATGTTTACATGCTTTCTTGTGGAAAGATTTTCTAAGTGTTAAAACATAAAATGCACACCTAGGTGGATTGGTGGGTATGGTTTATGTTGAGTGGCTATTTGGGACTATGCTTGTGGTTGTCTTCGCCTAGGGTGAATTTATTCTACTTAGGGCCATGAGCATGGTGGTTTTCACTCAAAATTGCACTTGTGGATTGCCACCCAGGAACAAAGAGATTACCAAGTCCCTCCAAGTTTAGATGCTTTTCGTGCATCGTTTTGACAATGGGTTCTGTCTTGAACAACTAAGTTGTGAGAGTTCAACCTGTCAGCTTGACAAGCAGATGTAGAGTTGGTAGGTGGAACGGGTCTTGCTAGTATGGTTGAATTCTTCTTCTGAAAGTTCTTGTCTCAATCTCCTTTACTTAATGCACTCCGCGTGTATAGGATGTCTGGATTAATTGAGTCTAAAGGTGAAAGTGCACAACCTCTTTAGAGTCAATAATCTGAGTACTTAGCCGTGTCCCCGGTGATGGACTACTTCAAGCAGCTGGACAAGGATGGACGGAAGAATCTCAACACCGTTTTCACGAAGTAAAATTTCACTAAGGAAAGAAATGTTGGTGCACTTGGGCTTCATCCACTGGTGATGTTTATTTATTTAACTTTGATGTCATTGTTGAGAATGTCCACTTGTGAAAGTAGGATCCCTAGGCTTTTTTTCTAAGCATTAAAACACTGTTTCCAACAAGTTCTGCTACATGTTTGCTTGCTGCCATTTTTATTACAGATAGCAATTACTACTTATAATCATCCATATCACTTGTATTTCACTATCTTTTCGCATAACTAGTGCACCTATACATCTGACAAGTGTATTGGGTGTGTTGGGGACACAAGAGACTTCTCGTATCTTAATTGCAGGGTTATCTTTGACCTCTACCTCCCTGAGTTTGATATACCTTGGGTGATCCACTTAAGGGAAACTTGCTGTTGTTCTACAAACCTCTGCTCTTTGAGACCCAACACCGTCTACGAGAATAGAAGCGTGCCTAGACATCATAAGCTCATCATTATCATTAGGCACAACGGTAATTCCACCTTTCTTAGGGACACAGTGCACAGGACTAACCCATCTACTATCAGCAATAGGATATAAAATACCAGCATCGAGAAGTTTTAATACCTCATTTCTTACCACTTGCTTCATCTTGGGTATTAAACGGTGTTGATGTTCAACAATTGGCTTTGCATCGGGCTCCATATTAATAGAATGTTGACATATAGTAGGAGAAATCCCTTTTAAAAATATAACCCATAGTTCCACGGTGTTTCTTCAATACTTCCAATAATCTTTCTTCCTCTTTACCTGAAAGGTTAGCACTAATAATAACAGGATATATTTTCTCATCATCAAGATGAGCATACTTAAGATTATCAGGCAGAGGTTATATACCAAAGAGAAGATCCTCTTTAGGTGGAAGTGTTCTACCCAAGTCTTCCACTCTTAAATCATGTTTAAGAATAGGTTGATGGAGGAATATGTCCTCAAGTTCAATCCTTTTTTCCATAAAGGTGTCACTCTCATGATCTTTCATAAATTCCTGCATATAATTGTCAGGTGCAAGAGCAATAGAGGCAAGTTGTTCTACTCTAAAATCCTCATTTGGTAATTCGGTTTCATAAGGAGTTTTAGCAAATTTCAAAAAAATGAATTCATACGAATCACCAGCAAACTTAGTAAAGAATTTCTCTTTCTTACAATCTATAACAGCACCACAAGTATTTTGAAAAGGTCTACCAGAAATGATAGGACAAGTCTTACTAGCAGCAGAACCAAGTACCAGAAAATCAGCAGGATATTTAATCTTACCGCATAAAACTTCAACATCTCTAACAATACCAATTGGAGAGATAGTTTCTTTATTAGCAAGTTGAATAACCACATCAATTTCTTCAAGTTCACTAGGACCAATCTCATGCATAATTTCTCTATAAAGATCATAAGGAATATCACTTGAACTTGAACCAATATCACATAAACCATAATAGCAATGATCACCAATTTTAACAGATAGCACAGGAACACTAGCTTTCCTTGACTTTGTAGGATGAGAAAAAACATTAGAAGCATCTTCACAAAATATAATATACTCATCTCCCACATTTTCAGAAACAAGGTCTTTAACTATAACTACAGAGGGTTCAATTTTAATTTGTTCATCAGGTTCTTTAGCTCTCTTTTCACTTTTGTTAACCACACTAGCCATAACATAATATTCTTTCACTTTAACAGGAAAAGGATTTTTTTCAATATAAGGCTCAGGAATGAAATGATCAACAATATTAACTTCAATGCTTTCAGCAATAGGAGTAATAGATCTATCTTTATAAGGTTCATGATATTTTTCAAACCCCTTCTTGGGCAAACCGAAATATGCAACAAATGTTTATAACAATTTACAACAACTTGAGAGTCAAGACCATAAACATTATTAATATTTCAAAATGAATGAGTATTCATGAAATTTTTAATGCAATCAAAGTCATATTTTATACCTGACTCCCTACCTTTGTCGTTCTCCCATGCTTTAATATTTTCTTCAATACGATCAAGAAGATCCCATTTAAAATCCTGCTTATTATGCGTGAATGATCCAGCACAAGAAGTATCCAATAATGTTTTATGTTCAAAGGAGAGTCTTGAATAGAAGTTATCAACAATAATATTACCAGGAAGCTCATGAATGGGGCATTTGAGCATTAATGCCTTCAATCTCCCCCACGCTTGGGAAATACTTTCTCCATCATGAGGCCAGAAATTATATATAGAATTCCGATCTTGGTGAATCTCATTTGGAGGATAAAATTTAGAATAAAATAGAGATACAATTTCCTCCCATCCAAGAGAACTCATGTTCTTTAGCAATTTATTCCAATGCGCAGCTCTCCCAGTAAGTGATATGGAGAATAATTTCTTCCTGACTTCGTCCATTGTAATTGTAATGTACCTGCATTTAAAAATATGGCAGGTACTTGTGTATAGTGCAAACCCCTGGATCGATTCATTTGCACACACAGTTTACGATGAATATCACAACATTGTATCAATATTACACGAATAATCCAGACTTGGTAAAATAAATAGTTCGATACATCTTTGCATAGCTTAAAGCTAGCTCAAAACAATAAAGCAGCGGAAAGAAATCTTCTATGAGCCTCCAACTTCACGATACGCCACAGGCGAAACATGTTGGTGCAGACTCGAAACCCAAACGTAGTCCTTACTCCTCGTTATAAATTTCTGCAACAAATAATAATTTGCGACAGAGTGGGTCAGATTCCATTAAAAATGGAGTCTGGCAAGTGACACTATGGTGGACACATAATGGAATAAATCTATAACCTGTATGCATATTTGGCTGGTGGAGTTCAAGGGTATTTTGCATAAAACCAGTTTTGCCTAACTCTTTGTAAAGCAAACTTAATATCATAATTGACAACACTGGTTAACCCAGGTGAGCCAAAAGATATCTCGTCCTTAGGTGCACCCTCAGGTAAAAACCCCCACATTCAATGGTCCTAAGTATAGTAGAAACTATCTTAGGTGAAAACCTCCATGAACATGGTCCTGAGTAGTCCACTGTTGTTTACTTATCAAAAATTTATTAATAAATTAGAATGTTGGGATTCCTCCGTTGTCCTTGATCAGCTGTAGTTTTCACTTGGAAATTTTCTCCTTGAGTTCTTCACTGTCTTCTCCATTTATTTCTCACATCCCTTTGTTCCTGGGTGGCCATCCACAAGTGTGCTCTCAGGTGAGAACCCCCACGTTCATGATCCTAAGTATAGTAGAAACTATCTTAGGTGAAAACCCTCATGGACATGGTCATGAGTAGCCACTCAACATAACCCAAACAACCAATCCACCCAGATGATTCATTAACTTAGTGGATGTGCACTCCCAGGTGACAACCCCCACATACTATGATCGTAAGTATAGTATAAACTATCTCAGGTGAAAACCCTCATAGACATGGTCCTAAGTAGCCACTTAAGATTTTGTAAAACCTTTCATCAATTGCATAGCATCAAAATTCTACTAAGTCATTTCATAAGTACCTAGACACAATGGAATAGGGAATTCTAAACATGTCTTGCATAGCAATACTACTAAGTTATACACATGCATAGGAAAATAACTAAGTTATGCATAGAAAATACTTAGGATTTTTATAGGGGTGTGCCACTTGCCTTGGCAACAGGGAGAGCAGGTGTAGCAGTTGCAACAACCTTTGTTTCTCTCCGGAATTTCTAACAAGTCAAACAAGCCAAAAATAAACATACAAGTATAAATGCAACACTTAGAAAATATGACATGCATGAGATGCAACAAAACACACACAAAAATTCCAAGTTAAAAGAATACTAAAAACAATTCCCTAAAGGGATTAAACACTAAGGACTTAGTCATAATCACTAAGGACTTGGTTTATGTCCAAAGTGACAGAATAGGAAGACATAAAGGAGAAAGGAAAAGGATGTGGTTGGTCTTTGAAGCTTCCTTCTATCTTCTCCTTGATTTCGTGTCTTAATTGAGATTTCGTAGACTTGATGGTTCTTCATACTTTGGTTCTCTAAACTTGATTGTTCCTTGGACTTGATGATTCTTCTCTCTTGACGGTTTTAAAGAGGCAAAATATTTCTAAGTAACTTTTAATACCAAAGTGGTCATAATATGACTAAGTACTTTATAATTCGAATAGATGATGAAAATAATTTTTAATAAATTTTCAATCAATTTTAATCATTAAAACAACACTTAGAAAGTATTTAATCAATATTAATTACAGAATCATAGGAAATTATTCTACAAAAATTATTAGAAAAATACTACTGCCAATAGTTAGTCATTCAAACTTATAGCAAAAGAGTTTGATCAATTATAAATTTTTTATTTGAAATTATTTTCAAAAATACTTTTAAAGCCACTTTTAAGTAATTTAACAATAACAAGTTTATGAACGAACTAAAAATGGAAACTTATAATTTTAATAAATTCTACATATTATTCTGATTTCATGGATATAAAGTTTGCTGAAATTGGAGTTACGGTTTGAAAGTTATGAAATTTCAAAATTTGACGAATTTTCTGTAAATTAAAACAACTAAGGCGACGTGGTGTCTTCTGATTGGCTGCCTCCGCTGACTGTGCTGCTGACTGGATGCTGACGGGCGGTTGACTACAAATTTGACCGAAAATAAAGTTATTCGGATCGAAAAACAGTCTATACGAAAGTTGTAAAGAATTACGCGATCTACCTAACTAACATTATCAGATCATGAGTAGATGAATAGATTAGTCTCAAATCGCATTATACCTTTCTGCTCCAAAACTTTAAACGTGAATATCTCTCAGCTCGCTGAACCAAATAAGATGAATCTTGTGGCAAAAGAAAGGTCTCGATCAGGGGAACAACTTTCGTCTTATCGTCCCAAAGTTTTGAGATGGTTTGGTTTCTCGAATAACATTAAACACGATCTGTGTTAAACAAAAAATTACGTACATTAAAATAAAAAGTTGTCAACATGAAAGTTATATATAAACTAGATATACCTTTTCACCAGAGGAATTTGGATTTGGCGCAACGAGCACGAAGAGATCTGAGAAATACGACTTCAGATCTGATGGATGACGGTTCGAAATTCTTCCTCCACGCTTGATAAAAAGAGTTGAGTCTTCTTGGGATGGAAAGGTATCGACGAGATCTACAACAATGATTCAGCCTCCGTCACGATTGGAGATGGTTTTGTTCGTCAAACGAACGAAATACAATTTCGCTGATTAGGGTTTCGGTAGAACGAAAAGAGGAAAAGAGATGTCGGAGGCTACAGGGGTTTATATAGGCGAAGGGATGGTGGAATAGATAGGCCTCGGAGTTGTCAATGCGTAGGATCAAGCGGATACGGATTTGGAGTTATATTTCTCGAGATAAACGTGTTTAAATGAAAAGTGGTTATAAAAAAGAATTTTCAGGATTTGAGTTCGGTACGATGGAGGTGTTCGACTCGGTTTGGCCTGGATTGGCCCGATTAATTTTTTTCTTTTCTTATTTCTTTTTTTATATATCTTTTGTTTTAAAACTCCGAATTAAGTGAAATTAATGTCTAAATTTTTTTTAAAAATCATATCTTTATTTTGAAACATTTGTGGACATGTTTTGACCAATTTTCAGAAATATTAATTTTGAATATTTGATTTAATGCAAATTTGGCACTTTTTTCAAATTTTAAAAATAAGGATTTAATCAATTCATTTGTGGCTAAATAAAATTTTGTACCACAATTGTAAACATATGAAAATAATTATTTCTAATAAATACAATCAAATCATTAAAGTAAAAATAAGATAAATAACATAATCGCTATTTTGTTTTTAATATTTTCTTTAACAGATTTTTAAGTGGCAATAATATTTCAACCATTGTAATTTCAAATATAAACAATGCAAGAAAATGATGAATGCATGCATGAATTTTGTTTTCAATCGACATACAAATAGTTTCAAAAAGTTTTAAATTTTTCTGATTTTTCAGAATTTCTATTCTAGGATGTTACAGTAATACTTGCACAATTTAGCAACTCGCACAATTCATGTAAAAACAGTAAATGATCACTAGGGTGGACAGTTCCATCCCCTTCATAGCGGTTATCCATAATACGATCAATAATTTTCATATGTATTTTATATGGCACAATTTCATCAGCTGGCGCCTCATTTCTACCTCAGCAGCGGTAGAAGACTTCCCAAACAGGAAAGCAACATTTCCTCTCTCCATAATTAAACAAATAAGGAGACAGAAATAAAAACAGCACTTACAGTTAAATTTTTCTTTACGAATTCCACTCACCAATAGCTCTTCACTCCCCGGCAACGGCGCCAGAAAATAGTATTGATGACCCACAAGTATAGGGGGTGTATCGCAGTACTTTCGATAAATACGAGTGTCGAACCCAACGAGGAGCAGAAGGTGCTGACAAGCGGTTTTGATGAGGATTTCACTTTAAACACTAGTAGACAAGTTTTTAGAACTTTTTGATATACTCCCTCCGTTCCGTAATCCAAGAGCTATAGTTTTTCTGCACGGTAATTAACGCACGTTTGTTTTCTGTTGAGATGTTGCATGTGGTAGTTAGATTAAATGGAAATAGCGATTAGTTTTTCTCGAAAGTTAGCTGAGCGATCAAACAAACTCCATATTTTCATGGATTCCGTCAATTTGTGCACGCGGGGAGTCAGCAAAAACAGCCGAAGCCCATTCATTTTGAAACAGTTGTCAAAAAACTATAGCTCTTGGATTACGGAACGGAGGGAGTAACAGATAAATAAAGTGCGAGTAAATAGAGTGCGGCAATTATAATTGCAGCTAGTGGCCCAATACTTTTGAGAACAAAGGACAAGCCGGTTTGTTTACTTATTGTGACCAAACGTTCCTGAGGACACACGGGAATTCTCTCTAGTGCTTTTGCTTCATATAGATGATTAATCTTTAGTGTTTCGATAAGTTTTGTGTGGGTGAACCTATGCTAATGCACCGCCCTTCCTAGGACTAATACATACTTATGATTATACCCCTTGCAATCATCCGCAAATACAAGAAAGCAATGGAGATAAATCTAACCATAGCCTTAAACTCTGAGATCCTGCTATCCCTCATGCATCGAAATATCAACGGAGGTTTCGGTTTCTGTCACTCCGACAACCCCACAATATATAATCGAATACGCAATGCATTCCCCTAGGCCCATAAAAGTGAAGTGTCATGTAGTCGACGTTCACATGACAGCACTATAAGAATGACACCATAACTTAACGAAATACTCACATTAAATATTACTCAACATTGTTCACTACTAACATCTAGACTTCTCCCATGTCCTCAAGAACTTAACGAACTACTCACAACACATCATTTGGAACATGATCAAAGGTGATGTGATTATGGAAAACAATCTGAACATAAACCTTAATTCAACGGTTTCACTCAATAACATCAATAACAAGAGTAATCAACACTAGAAGAGTTTCCCCTATCAAATACACAAGATTCAGCCCTAGATGTTACATCGGGAATAGAGTGGACCGATGGAGATGACGGTGTCGGCGATGGAGATGGTGGTGTTGATGATGGTGATAGAGTGCAGCTCGATGACGGTGACGATGGCGACGATTTCCCCCCTTCGGGAGGGGATTTCCCCGGCGGCTTCATAGCCTGCCGGAGAGCTTTTCTCTCTCTGTCTTCTCCGCCTCGTGACGGCGGCGGAGATGGATTCTGTCTACCGTAGGGGTCTTAGGTTTTCGAGGGGATGAAGTACGTGAAAGGGTACGACCAGAGGTGGGCCAGGGTGGCCCCACCATGTGCTCGCGCGACCAGCCTTCCTGCCGCGCCTAGGCATGGTGTGGCCCCCCTGGGCCCCACCTCTGGATCCCCTTTTGGCTCCCTCCGACATCTGGCAAAATAGGAACTTCTAGATTCTTCATTTGGTCTTCTGAGCTTTGCAAATATTATATCTCGATGGTGATTTTTCCAGCAGAATTCAGACTCTAGAACTCCATCCTCCAATGATCATCAAACATGCAAAATAGATGAAATAACATAAGTATCATCTCCAAATACAAAATATATAAATGAATAACAGTAAATTATGATATAAAATAGTGATGCAAAATGGACGTATCAACAATCTAAGCAACAATTATAGAGCTTAAATCTAAGATCATGTCACTCGTGCACTAGTGACAAGCATTAAACACAACAAGATTGCAGCAACAATAACTTCAGAAACTTTGATGGATAGACTGGTCATAATGTAGCAATATATCGGATCCCAACAAACACAACACCGATTACATCATATGGATCTCAATCATGTAAGACAACTCATGAGATCATTGTATTTATACATGGGAGAGAGAGTATCAACTAGCTACAACCAAGAATCCGTAGTCCATGGGGGGACTACTCACAAACCATCATAGAGTCGAAGTGGAGGCGGTGGAGATGATGGAGATGGCTCCGGGGTCAGTCCCCGTCCCGGCAGGGTGCCGTAACAAGAACTTCTGACCCTAAACTTGTCTTCGATGGCGGCGGCGCTTCGGAACTTTTCGTGGAATATGACGGATTGTTTTAGAGTTTTCACGTCGGGGGCAATATATAGGCGAAAGGGCGATGTCAGTGGGCACCCGAGGGGTCCACACCACATGGTGGCGTGGCCAGATGGGGAGCCGCGCCACCACATGGTGTGGCCGCCTCGTGGCCCCCATCCGTCTCCTATTCAGTGTTCTGGATCCTTCTGAGAAAAATAGGAGTTTTGGCTTTTGTTTCGTGCAATTACAAGAATATTTCTAGAACAACTTCTCTGAAACCAAAAACAGCAGAAAACAGGAACTAGCACTGTGGCATCTTGTTAATAGGTACGTTCCAGAAAATGCATAAAATGATATAAAGTGTATATAAAACATGTAGCAATTGGTATAATATAAGCATAGAACATAAGAAATTATAGATACGTTTGAGACGTATCAGGCATGCCCGTTTCCCTCCGTGGCTCCGATGTTGTCGATCTTTGTCTCTATGCCTTCCACTTGACCTAAAGCCGACTACAAAATTAGTCCCCTGACAGCTTTCGAAAAAAGACCGCCGCAGAAACACATAACCATGAGACATAGACATGGAGCTGCAGATTGGAGGGGGGAAACTCCGGCGGGGCGTTGTTGGTGTGGTCTCCATCTTCTCCAACGACTCCACGATCGTCACCATGATGAAGGAGTAGTCCACCCCTGGACTATGGTTTTGTGGAAGTAGCTTATGTATCTCTTCTCTCTCGATCTTCACTAATTAGCACCGTATGAGCTTCATTACATGATTACGGTCATTTTTGTATTACCTTTGTGGTGGATCTTTTTATGAGTTAATATATGTGAGATTGCAATAGTTGTTTCTATTATGAAAGTATATGCATATTATGTACCATGTTCTTGTTTACTTATTTTGATCAATCATGTTCATGAGGGCGTCTGAGGGGGAACATTGCATTAGATGGGGTAACTCGGGGTGGCTAGTACGAGAAGCTGACAACTGAAATCTCAGGATCCACTTAGGTGCTTACCTTACTTTGTTACCTCACTAGGTATCAAGAAAATACCATGCTACCGGGGATGTTGGGTGTGACCATGCCACTTCTCCATGACTAGATCTAGCATGTTCTAATTTCAACTTCATGTCATTGAACTTAAGGCTATACCCTGATTTATCTTAATACAAGAGTGCTTCGATTTAATTCCCATCCTAGTGGAGTATAAGAGAGATGAATAACCAAAAGTCTCTATGTTATGACGTGATGCCCATATAATTATATCTTGTCATAAAACATTGTTTCAATCAAATATGTCAATTCTAGTGTTCCATTATCCACCACTACATTGAAGAGAGAGTGCATTCGTGAAACCATGAACCCCGATCCAATTTAATCATAACAAACACCTTTCCCACAACTTCTTAGCAGTTTTCATTTCCAGACACTTAAAAATCCGACAATATAAAAACACTTTTATTTCTTGCATTCACATATAAACCCCAAGAATATCATCCATTATTGTTTCCACCATCTTTACATATTTATTTACCATCATTGCATATTTACTTTTGTTTTGCATTATATTTTATTTTGATATCTTACTCACACCTAGTGCTTTACAACCACTTGGTGAGGTTGAGGGTACAAAACAATTTGCTTTGTTTTGCAAATCTCATAAGAGAAGGACAAGAAGATAAACCATCTACACATAGTTCCCCGAGAGTTTGATATAAACCCTCGAGTCACCCTCGTGGGGAAAACAAGTCTTCCACTACTAAACACTACACTTGGAGTCTCAACCTAGGTGTGTTAGCTTTACGCCCATCAGCATCCAACAATCTACAAAATACACTAATACGTCTCCAACGTATCTATAATTTCTTATGTTTCATGCTTATATTATACCAATTATTACATGTTTTATATGACTTTTATATGGTTTTATGTATTTTATGGGACTAACCTATTAACAAGATGTCACAGTGGCAGTTCCATGTTTTCTGCTGTTTTTGGTTTAAGAAAACCACTTAAGGAAATATTATCGGAATTGGATGGTTTCTTTACCGAAGCCTCTATTTTTCACGGGAGGTTCCAGAACACCAAAGACCTGACGGGGAGGGGCCACGAGGTCCCCAGACACGACAGCCTTGCCTGTCGTGCGGGCCCCACGTGAGGGCGCCTCGGCCATCCACCGCCTTCGCCCTTTCGCCTACTTAAAGCCCCCGAAAACCTAAGACCTACAGGAAGAAAATATTTCCTCCATGGAGTCCCGAGCCGCAGACTTCATCAAACCGACTTCGGGAGAGATCAGAAGCTCTCCCCGGCACCCTGCCGGGAGGGGGAATCATCACCGGAGGGCTCTACATCACCATGCCCGCCTCCGGACTGATGCGTGAGTAGTTCACCCTTGGACTACGGGTCCATAGCAGTAGCTAGATGGTTGCCTTCTCCTCTTGTACTATCATGTTTAGATCTTGTGAGTTGTCTATCATGATCAAGAGCATCGTTATGTAATACTTCATGTTGTGATTGCTGGGATCCGATGAATATTGAGTACTAAGTCATTTGCTTCATAATATATTATATGTGTGTTATTTATGATCTTGCATGCTCTCCGTTGCTAGTAGATGCTCTGGCCAAGTAGATGCTTGTGACTCCAAGAGGGGGTATTTATGCTCGATAGTAGGTTCATGTCTCTATTAAATCTGGGGTAGTGACAGAAAGCTCTAAGGTTGTAAATGTTCTGTTGCTACTAGGGATAAAACTATATTACTTTATCTAGGATGATGCTACTTACTTTACACACTTTGCTTAATGCAATAATCTGTTGCTTGCAACTTAAAACTGAAAGGGGTGCGGACGCTAACCGGAAGGTGGATTATTAGTCATAAATGCGGTTAGAACGGTCTATGTATATTGTTGTAATGCCCAAATGAATCTCGTACTAGACATCATGACATTAGTATATGCATCATTATGCACTTCTTTATTCTATCAATTGCCCATCTGTAATTTGTTTACCTGCATGAATGTTATTATTATTTATGGAGAGACACCACTAGTGAACTGTGGACCCCGGTCCTTTTCTTTACTCTGATAATACAACCTACTTCAATCCTTTTACTTTCATTCTCTGCAAACAAACATCCTTTTTCCACACATACGTTTAATCCTTTGTTACAGCAAGCCAGTGAGAACCTCACTGTTAAGTTGGGCAAAATATCTTGATTATGTTGTGTGCAGGTTCCACGTCAACTCAGCACCAAACATATATCTGGCGCCGTTATCACCTCGAAAGAATGCTCGTTTCCCACTGGTTCGATAACCTTGGTTTCATAACTGAGGGAAACTTGCTGCTGCACTCATCATACCTTCCTCCTGGGGTTTCCCAACAACACACCACACAGAGTGATCATACACACATGCATTTTTCGTACATAATCTGGCTTGTTCCTTGAATAAAAGTGAGATATAAGCAAATATATAAAGTTCACGGATAAATACCCACGCCATTTTTCATTAGTAGTAGGTGGCATCTAACAACGAGTCATACAACTCATCCTTCCACCCCCATTCACCATCGATTTGTCATTGACGGTTTCAATCGCAACTGCCACCACCATCGAGTCAACCACAACTAACATCAACAGTGACAACTATTGCGAGGGTTGTAGGAAATCATGTCAATGGCGTTGGCTGGCCACTAGAGGGGAGCCCAAGTGTCTTACAAGTAAACAATGACTTGAGGCGCGGCATTAGGATGGAGAGTTGACCACTACTGACAACAACGGTGACGACAACCGATGTGGGAGGCGAGATGGGCGTTCACGTGCAGCTACTATGAGGGTTTTAGGAAGTCGTCTCAATGGTGTTGGGTGGCCACCAGAGGAGAGCGCACGTGGCATGGAATTTAAAAATGTACTTGGAGTTGGGTGACCACCAGAGAGGAGCACACGTGGTGTGCAAGTTAACCATGGATTTCAGGATCGACATCAATGATGGAGGTGCCCTGTAGTCAGGTGCTTGACAGAGTCAGAGGTGTGTGTGCAGAGAAGGACAAACTTTGTGCATGGACTGTTGCTTTCGGTAGAATAAGGCTCGAGTGAGGCTACACAGGTTGCACGACGCTATGGTGTACGCTAGAAAAAAAAGAGATTTATCAGATATTGCCGATAGCTCCAAAGTCACCACATCTCCATTACAAAAATGAAACGATATGTTTAGATTTCAAATTTTTGAAATAAAACATATAACTACGTATTCTACACACTTTAGAAGATTTTTTTTGTATTTTGTTCTGCACTAAAAGAGTAATTTGAGGGCAAATGGAGCTCATTTTTCTTTCTTACAACCACACTTTTATTTTTTATATAGATTGGATACAAACATATGTATATATTCAATAAATGTTTTTTAAACTGAATTTAAAATTATGAACTATAAATAAATATATAGTGAAAGATGAGTGGGGTCCACCATGATATGTACATGTAGGAGAAGGAGAAAGCACCAATTTTAGTGAACTTAGTATTTAGAAAGCATATACTACTCTCAGGAATTGCCCTTTGTCTGTTTTTCCATAATTTCTTATGTTCCATGCTATGTTATATCATGTTATTACATGTTTTATATGCATTTATATAGTTTTATGCATTTTCTGGGACTAACCTATTAACAAGATGCCAAAGTGTCAGTTCCCTGTTTTCTGTTGTTTTTGGTTTCAGAAAAGTACTTAAGGAAATATTCTCGGAATTGGAAATAAAAGATCCTAAAATTATTTTTGGAAAAGGAACATTCTAGAAAGCTGAAGACTTGACGAAGTGGACGACCGAGAGGCCGTCACCACCCCGTGGGGCGGCTCCCTTCTGGGCCGCACGAGCAGATGGTGACGCGGCCTCGGTCGCCCACCGACCTCGTTCTTTCGCCTATAAGTACCCTCTAAAACCTAAAAAACCATAGGTTGTTCATTATTTTCTCCACGGGTCCCGAGCCGCCGCCGTCGTCAATACCAATTCGGGAAAGATCAGAACTGCTCCCCGGCACCCTGCCGGGAGGGGGAATCGTCCCCGGAGGCCTCTACGCCGCCATGACCGCCTCCAGACTAATGTGTGAGTAGTCTACCCTTGGACTACGGGTCCATAGCAGTAGCTAGATGGTTGTCTTCTCCTCTTGTGCTATCATGTTTAGATCTTGTGAGCTGCCTATCATGATCAAGATCATATTTATGTAATTCTCTATGTTGTGTTTGCTGGGATCCGATGAATATTGAGTATTAAAGTTATTGCTTCATAATATATCATGTGTGTGCTATTTAATGATCTTGCATGCTCTCCGTTACTTGTGTGTGCTTTGGCCAAGTAGATGCTCGTAACTCCAAGAGGGTGTATTTATGCTCGATAAAGGGTTCATGTCTCTATTAAATCTGGGGCAGTGACAAAAAGCTCTAAGGTTGTAGATGTACTGTTGCTACTAGGGATAAAACAATAATACTTTGTCTAAGGATGATGTTACTTACTTACTTACTTACTTACTTACTTACTTACTTACTTACTTACTTACTTTACACACAGTGCTTAAGGCGATAATTTGTTGCAAGCAACTTAATACTGAAAGGGGCGCGGACGCTAACCGAAAGGTGGATTATTAGTCATAGATGCGGTTGGAACGGTCTATGTATATTGTTGTAATGCCCGAATGAATCTCACACTAGACATCATAACGTTAGTATATGCATTGGTTTGCTCATCATTATTCTGTCAATTGCCCAAATGTAATTTGTTTACCACGCATGGATGAATGTTATTATTGTTTATGGAGAGACACCACTACTATGGACCCCGGTCCTTCTAATTAATCTGATAAAACCACAACTGCAAACCTGTTACTTTCTGCAAACAAACATCTTTCTTCCACACATACGTTTAATTCTTTGTTACAGCAAGCCGGTGAGATTGACAAACTCACTGTTAAGTTGGGGCAAAGTATTTTGATTGTTTGTGTGCAGGCTCCACGTCAACCACCTGGAAGCTAATTTCTAGCACCGTTGATATCTCGAGCGAATTCTCATCTCCTACTGGTTCGATAACCTTGGTTTCATAACTGAGTGAAATTTGCTGCTGCACTACTTCACACCTTACTCTTGGGGTCTCCCAACAACACACCCACCGTGTGCATCAGTAGCCAAACGGATAGGAGTTCGGCCCATGTTTGCCCCTTTCTTGTCACTGCCCCAACAGGACGATACATTGAGTCCACCCAATCAACGTTTTAACCATTTGATCATTTTTAAAACCTAGTTAGGGTTTTGGCCATTTTGAACTAATAACTTCAAATATACAATATAAACAATGTAATTTAAAGAGTATCAAATAGTTAGTTCAATTCAATAGCTCCTCTTCCTCTAGCACTGAAGAAGCTGGCATGCCCCTTTTTGCTCTTCTTCCTGCCACTCGAAGCTCTTGATGAAGTGATAGGTTGAGCTGAAGTTTGAGCATGAACAAAAGATGTCCCCGGCTGAGCGGTTCCAACTCTTTTCCTGGTAGTTGCTGCTTCTTTGAACCTGTCGAAGGTGATAGAAAATTACCATCAACATGTAGCAGCAAGCAGGCAACATCACAACATCCCAAATAGTGAAGAACTAAAATTAACAACAGTAAATTATGTAAGGAAATCACAAATAAAAAAGGGGAGGAGGTTAGCTGGTTACCTAGCAATCCTGTACTACAATCAATCTGCATATGCATGTGGTGTAGAGATCGAATAAATACTCCTACTTACTGGCTTTGCTCCTGTTAAGTCACAAGAAAAGTTCTTAAAGAATCCATTATTGAAGAACCATACAGGTTCATCAATATATAAACTTACTTCCCAGATTAGGAGGGAAGTTCAAGCACATTAGTAAGAAAGCCCAACTACTTCAATGCGCTTTTGTTTCATACATAAGCCTAGCTACTCCATTGTGCTGTATCTTTACTGAAGTGATTAGCCAGCATGTGCTAGTTGCTCTGAATTGGAAGACACTACTACAAAGCAGGGAATTCGGAAGACATGGATAGGGTTGGAGAGTAGAGGCAAACCTGTGGAGGCTCCGACGTCTCCTCATGTTTCCACACTCGTCAGTCGTTATAATTGGTTGAGAGGTTTGGGGACGGCAAACAATTTTGGGGAAGGGGAGGTGTTGGGGTTCGTGGCAAGCTTCAGAGACACAGCGCCGCCACCGCCAGAGCGTCCAATCCCAACACTTGACGGTAGATCCTCGTTCCGCTGGAGCGAAACTGCCGGAGCAAGCAAGTCGCGTGTTTTGCCGGGCTGTCGCATAAAAGGTGATCCCTTTCCTCTCGATCTCTCTTCCTCATGGGGGTTGGACGAAGGAAATCAGAGAGACGACAAGGAAGGTGGCTATCCCGTGGCAAGGCAATGGTGTCGAGCAACAGAGCGGTCTCACGGGGTAGAAACCGTCAATGAGTCGCGCATGGACCATTCGCCGGAGGGCTACGGAGGGTCGAGGGGAGAGGATGATGCGTCGAGGGGCTGTGGGCTGTGTCGAAAAAACTGTAAGGGGTTTTTCGTAAAGTTGCGGTCACGGCATCTTTTGTTGGATGAAGTGAGTAAAACATAGAGATATGTTTTTCGCCACTGTGAATTTCCTAATCGATAAGAAGGATAAGAAGCATATTGGAAGCGTATTTTGAATTTCGTGTTTCCTATTCGCGTTTGGTGTGGGCTGTTGCCTGCACGAGGACCGAGGCAACAGCTTTGGCCCCCGAAAAAAGTGGGGACGAGACGTGGGAGGGAAAACACTGCGCAAGGCGGGGAAGCGGCGAATGGCCAAATTTCAAAGTCTTCGGGGGCAAGTCAGTGGCGGCATCCCGCTTTTCTTCTGGGCGCGGCGCCATGATCTGACCATTCCTCTCCCAAAAATTTCATCATATCCAACGCCACCACTCCAGGGGCACCACAACGGAAAAAAAATCACAGCACAAGCCTTCCGGCTTCCGCTCCCAAGCCTCCTGAGCTTCCTCATTCCTCTTTACCTCCCATCCCCTTCCTCTCCATGGGCAAGAAGGGCGCCGGCATTTCCATGGGGAAAAAAGGCGCTGGCGGTGAGGAGAGTTTGCTCGCGCCGGAGCAGATGCAGGATGTCAAGGAAGCGGCTCCCAGGAAACGCAACCCGTGCCCCGGGATCCGTCTGGTCGGCAACCGGATCTATGACCCGGAGAACGGGAAGACCTGCCACCAGGTGAGCACCTGCCGTCGACTATCTCCTCCATTCTGGATCTGCAAGAGTCGTGTAGGTCACTCCGATGCGCCGGATTTGGTTGATTCATTGTTCTTTTTGTTATCCGCTTGCAGTGTCGTCAGAAAACAACGGACTTTGCGGTGGCTTGCAAGCAGCCTCGAAACAAGGGGCTTTGTCCAATCCACTTCTGCCACAAGTGCCTGCTCAACAGGTAAAAGGATTTCTACACACTTCTTTCTCAGTGTAAAGGGATCATTATCTGTCTCCGTGGTCGAGCAAGCTGATCGTCGTAGAGCCTCTTGGTCTGATTTAATTTTCTTTCGTTTTTCTTTATGGCATGTTTAGGTATGGAGAGAATGCTGAGGAGATGACCAAATCGGAGTCCTGGACCTGTCCCAAATGCAGAGGCATCTGCAACTGCAGCTTCTGCAGGTTTGACAAAAAGCTGATGCAACGGTTATTATGAAATTTCTTGCATATTTCTTAGCTGATTTTGGTTGGACGGCAGAAAGAAGAAAGGGGAGACGCCGACGGGAATACTGGCCCATGCTGCCAAGGCATCGGGGCACACCTCTGTCCATGATTTGCTAGCCAAGGGCTCAGACATGGTGGCTGCTGCACAGACGCTGTCATCCCTCCCTACAAAGGTCAAGAAGGTATTTTTTTTACCATTCTCTATTCTATGATGTGATTGCTCAGTATTGTTGATCTGTTTTGCTGCTCCCTTCCTTAGGAACACAAGGAGGGCAACAAAAAGAGGCCCCTACCGACAGACGATGCTGCTGATGGATTGTTCGCTGAAGGGGATGAGAATATAGGGACCAATCTTAATGCACTTCCATCTGTTCCTGTCAACAAGAAACTGAAGAAGGCCAGCTGCAGGATAAATAACATGACTGATGATGAGAAGTTCCCTGTTGACATTAAGGGTGATCCTCAAATCCAAAAGGAGAGCACTGACGTTCCCAAGACCAAAATTGAGCTACCCAGAGGTATCCCAGTCACTAACATTAGGGGGACTGAGCTGGATGCTGATGATGTTGGTTCTGCAATTCAGTTTATTGAATTCTGCCGCACATTTGGAGAGGTACTTATGGCAAACAAGTAATAAGGATAGTCTTTCAGCTTTTACTTTCTTGGTCATTGTTATGTAAGAGCTGTTTACCCATGTTAGAACTAAGCTCAAGTGGTAGCAGCAGATTATTCTATTTTTGCCACTTTATCTGATGTTTGTTCTGTTAGTAGAGCACTCAATCATGCTATATGGCTTTATTCTGACCAAGTTTCAAAGATATTTATATGCCCATGCAGACTACTGCACTTTCTGAATATGTGGTGTTCAAGATTCATGTTTAAGCTAGTACCCACGTCTGTAATGATCTGCATGCGTTTCTTACCAACCACCAGAAAGTATAATATTTTCATACATATTTAATTCATCCTATATATTGAACAAGCATCACAGACCATCGTATACATATAGAATACGTGAGCTGTTGAAGAAGTTGGGAATCATCTTGTGTTGCATTGATGCATTGAACCATTGACTCTTCACTTCTGAGTCTGGTTTGTCCAAGATTCTGGCAAGGCCTAGAATCCCAGTACTGTTCTTATTCTGTCGTGTAAAAATAAAAATTGAACTGAAACTTTAAAACATTTGAAAACTTGAGTTTCATGCAGTTGGACATAACTATGTATTATGTCAGACAAAATGAGAAATTATGTTTATAATCCAAAGTAAAGAAAATAATGAGCTGAATCCATATTCATGTTTGGTCCATTACTTGTCATGCCAAATTATGCACCATTGGCATCTAAGTTAGAAACTTATTATCTAATTTATTACTTACTGTATTGTAACTTGTTCTTTATTGTTCTATCTATGACTGGTATCCTCGCAAGTTGCATCTTGATTAGTGTATATGAATGAATTTATAATTCTACAGTAATACATTCTAGATAGTCGTATTTTGCTGTTTATTTTAAAAGCAATAAATTTGAAGTAAACTGTTCATCTTGATGGATACAACCTATTGTGAAGTGGCAATGATGAAAATAATGTACTAGTTTTTGTTCTATGTATATATGATCTAATCTTGACTTATGTAGGAGCTTACATTAGATTTTGAACAAAAGGGAGAATAATTGTAGACATTTTTTTTGTTGTGATTCATGCTTGGGTCCCCAACTAAGTTCTGTCACTGGCCAGCAACCCCAACTGGGCGTTCAGGGAAAGGTGTGATGGACGAGTCTAGGGTTTTTGGAGAACAATATATGGTGCTCTGGATATCTGTTGGCTTATTGCTTTCATTTGAATATATTTCTGTACACATTTTTTTACCTAAATAATGGGACGAGCAACTTATTTACCATAGCCTTCACATTTTATTTTCTCTATATAAAGTCACAGCTATTGTTTTCATAGATTCAGGAACCAAACTGCATAGCATAGTATTTGTTTGCTTCAAGCATTCCATACTATCTTAAAAAAACGAGACTTATGGGCTCTAGCAATTCCATACTATCTTTGCTATGTACAAATCTCTAATGTGATGAATATTATACTAAATTGATCATTTTTCTTTGGACAGCTTTTGTTTCTCAAGTTATTGTTCCAAAACAATTTTTCTTCATAATTTAACATGATTATCTGTTAGCATGTGCACATGCTGTTACAAAATCATTTGTTTTCAAATGGAATTATGTAGCAGATGATCTTTTATACAGGTGTTTCAAATAAGGGAGGGACAACCAGAAAAGGTTCTACAAGTCATAACTGGACGAGGTCGTCGTAAACTTCGAGAGGGATCTTTAGTCCTTGCTGACTTTCACATTAGATTGTTGTCTGTCATCCAAGAAGACAGAGGAGAGATGTAAGTACCCTACTACCCTCCGAATTGATGTTTCTGTGTAGCCTTTTCCAACTCTTGTTATCTAATGACTAAATAAGGTTGTTTGTTTATAGCCCTTCAGACTATTCAAGTGACAGAGATGATTGGATGGATGAAGTTGGCAATTATATTAGTGAATCAACACTCATCTCGAAGGAATTGGCTCTTGGCTCTTCAGATCAAGGGGTATTAGAATACATAAGTTTGAGCCCTTCTTTGAAGCTGCATGTACTAAATTTGTTGTGTGATGAGGCCCTTTCTACTAGGCAAGAACTCCAACCCGAGCTCCACACACATTCCATATTTTCTGGAGTAGTTCATTTCACTATTTCACTTCTATAATAGTTTATTTTGACTTTGCTCAGTAAGTTGAGGAATTGGATCGTTGAACAAAATGAAAACGCAACTGAGAGAAAGATTGCTGCAAAGGAAAAAATTCGTGCTGCAAAGGAAAAGGTAAGATCTTACAAACCCTTTCTTTTATATATGGTCACTTTGTTTTACAGCAATAAACAACACTTTCTTTGGTCTCATAGGAAAAGGAGCTAAAAGAAAAATTAAAAACTGAGATGGCTAAATCAATGTTCTTGAGAAAAGGAGCAGAAATAAATAGTCTCATTGCTCAAATAAAGGAGATAAATGAAGACAAAGAGGCGGCAGTAGATGGTCTGTACATCTTTCCACATTATATTTGTTTTAGTTTCCTGCTCATTCTTCGTTTTCCATTAGGTAATCATTTTGGTAGTTTTGTTTAAGATATCCTTCGTAGGTACCCGATGTAAGAATCCACTATTGACCTAACTCTAATTACTGAAAAGTAGATAAAAGTACACGCTAATATTTTCCTCTGTTTTTATTGAGGGGTCTGGCCCACGTAACAATATCAGTCTGCACCTTAAAAACCTTCCGCTTGAATTTGTGTTCGCCAGATGTCATCAGTTTGTCAATAATCCTATCTGGGGGCATTTACTTTCAGTTTTGTTTTCTGGGTGTTAAACATGTATATATATTCTCATGTCTGTTTTTTTGCAGAGCAACATAACGAAAAGATGTAAACAGTTGCTAATTTTTAGTTGCATATGCCACTTGTATTGTTTTGGATATGAAGTTACTAAAATAAATGCTCATTTTTGGCTCTTAATTTTCAAACATAACATGTTTTACCCTATGCTGTTTATTTTATTCTGTTTTAACACACTGAACTAATTGTGTTCTGTTTCGGCAATTGTGTCAACATTAGATGAGAAGCTGGGAGCTCTAATTAGGAAAAAGCCTGTCAGGATGGACAAAGGGGTTGCATACTGGAAGTTTGATGGTTATTATGAAAAGACAGCAATAATGCGCCAAGGTTTGTTGCAAATTCTTATGCACTAAGGTTATAATGAAGTTTGTGACTACTAATACCATGTTTGTCCCAGACTTTGACCCAACAGCGACCAGTGACGAGTGGTTTATGTTCAGTCAAGAAGAAGAAAAAGTATTGGATGACCATCTAGCCCCAAGGTAAGGAGTTAACGGTGCCAATATAGTTAGATGTCTGTACCTTTTATGAAGATTGTGTACTTCCTATTTAAGTACTTGCAAGTTTACATCCGCTGACTAGTGAACATTTTTTTTGTATTGTGTTGTATAATGGTCAGATAAATTGCAATGTTACTCAAGCATGATCCTAAGTTGGCCTTGTTTCACCTGATCTATACATAGCTGTATAAATGTAGGAGCTGCAACTAGCAGGTCCCTACTTCAACCTCACACAACTCTCTAAGGAACACAACACACGCACTCATACTCACTGAGGGGAGAAAACGATGGCTTTGCCGACACTCTCCCTTGGCAACAACACAAGCTACGTTTTTCTCTGCCCGTAGGCTCTACATCTAATTCATTTGTTCAGCTAATATAGCAAGTACTCCCTCCGTTTTTTAAATATAAGATGTGTTAGCTTTTTACTAGATTCACATGTATCTACTGTTGAGTGTATAAGTGGATTGCCTGGCCCTTTCCATCAGATCGGTCTTTTGGAATAGTGGTCAGCGCATGAAGCTTGACATCTACATCTATCTAGATATGTTTTAGTGTACATACTCACTCATTTAAGCGTTCATCTAGTCAACATGTGCAGTGTCTAAAACATCTTATATTAAAACACAGAGGGAGTACATGATAAGGACACACGCCATGCCCTAACTCCACTAACTAGCATGCACAGTCAACTAGTCAAGCCACACCTACTTTATCCAATGTTTACTCACCACCAGCTAGCTACTTGCATGCCCACGTTCAGCACTTGTACAGCCATCCTCAACGGCCACACGACCAGGCCAAAGCTAGCATGCATTCAGGCGCAAGCCGATGCTAACAAGCTAAGCCAGACCATTATCTTATCTACGCACATGATCACTGCCGCAGCTTCTGGGCTGTGACTTGATTACGCAATGAAATAGCATGATGAACTACTAACTACAAGATTAGTTCCAACAATACATAATTCTGCTTGACAAGATTCACTTCTAACTCGTACCCTGTTGCAACTGGTTAAAATAGGTTCCAATTCCAGTGCAAAGTCATACCCCAGGTGTGATCTGGAACTCCCTGTTCAGCTGGTTGAAGGTATTTATTTAATCCTTTAACTGTTCATCTTTCCTCCCTAGATCAGTGTCACAACCCATTTCCATACAACTAAAACCGGAACATGTTCTTGTACAATCTTCAGCATCACCAGCTACTCAATCCAATCTAAAGAGAAACATCTAACAACTTGAGTTGAGTGCTCATCTGCATGCAAGTACTGATGGTGCATTTTCGAATTTTTTTTAGTATAAAGGTGGTCGTATCCACCGACCGAATAGATAGAAAGCTGACCGTATTTTGCATTTTCGAATTTTTCCGTTTGCAATCGGTTGCACTATGCTAGCTGAGGCCTGGGAGCGTTGTAGAGGAGGAGGATCTAAGTAAGCTGACCATATTTTGCTGTAGGGAAGTCACACAGTTGCTGCAGAACCAACGACTATCTGAAGACGAACGCGGACACAGCGTTTGGAATCAGAAGTTTGTGACATGTTTTGGCCAGATGTTGGAGACTTGGAAGTTTTTGCGAAACATTGCACCTGTTCACTACTTATATAGTACTGATACTTGAGTACTGCTAGTTTAAGGGAAGGCTTGGAGTATGCACAACATTGCCCTGAAACTTTCGCATCGTAGTCTGGATGTTACCCTTATCCCGGTTGTATAAGGATTATCAATCGGTTCCATGGGATGTAGTAGTAACACGACTTGGGTATATAGTGGATTAGCTGCTGGCAGTGGCCTGTGCCCCTTGCTCGTGGTATTTTTTTGTTTTCATTATCATGTGGGACTCGTGGTCATTCATTAGTATTAACAGTCCGAAGAATCAAGCGGGAATATCCTGCAGTCCTGTTGGAGCTCTGTTATTTATAATATAAAGCTAGCCGATTCCTTTGCTCAAATACTCCTGATAAAACGACCCCCTTCCCAAAATGGTTCCTTGGCGCCACGAAGAGCCGAGCCTGCAGTTGTGAGTTGTCACTTGGTAGTTGGAAAACGACTTCTTCATACGTCCTTTGCAGGAGGCGATGTGAAGTAAAAAAAGGTTGGCAGTCACGGTTGTGTAAGAGTTGATTTCTCTTGACAATGTTTGACAAGTCTTGTCGTCGTAGAGGTAATGGCAGTGCCATGAGGGTGGCTCAACGTGGGTGAGACCAATCAGGGTGTGAGTGATGGCGATTGCCTGGGATTGGGCACCAAGGATGTGATCACGGCGAACACAAAGATGTACTTAGGTTCAGGTCTCTTGTAAGGATGACAATTTTAGGTTATTCACGGGTACCGTACCCGTATGGGTAGGGTATGGGTACAATACCCACGGGTAGTAATCGTACCCTACTCATTAACTCACGGGTAGGGCAAGGGTATAATCTCGTACCCATGGGTGTACCCATACTCTACCCATCTATATATCTTACCCATGGAGATATAATGTTCATTCTCGTGAGTTTATAAAATTATGGTAAATTTTTCGTCAATTATCAATTTGAGTTGAGGTAATTATCATGTACTTAAATATAATATAATGAGTTGAGATAAATCTATTTTTTATTAATGTGTTATTGATCAATGTAAAATTACATGTAGCATGTGCATTATTTGATCTACCGTAGGGTACCCAACGGGTATGGGTACCCGTCGGGTATGGGTACGGGTAAAGTTTCATACCCATGGGTACGGATATGGGTAGAGTTTTGTACCCATTGACTACGCGGGTATGGGTATGGTATTGCTCTACCGCTCCATACCCTACCCATTGTCATCCTTAGTCCCTCGTGAGGAGGTAACACCTCTACTCATGCCTGATTTCCGATAAGAGGTATATGCGAGTTACAGTGGTGCAAAGAAGAACACCCCCCTGACGTCCTAGAGCCCCTATTGATAACCTATCCCGAAGAGGACGCATCCAAGGAGGCCACATATGGCAAGAAGCGCAAGTGCGGGAACACCCGTAAATACATCAATAGTTTCAAACTTTGATTAGAGAGACCACAAGTTATCTTATTTTGCGAGTTATTTCCCCTATCGTATCGAACCTTGTATTGACCTACCAAATTGTGGTGAGGCAGTACGTTAGCATAATTTTTGAACCTATGTCCTCTCTTGGTATTCAAATCTATAAAATTCGAATTTATAAAATATTTCGAGTGTGTTTATTGGTTGTTGTTTGGTGTGTTTCTGTGGTTTGTATGTTGTGCATGGGTAGATTATCCTTAATCCCTTTCTATCTATGCTTACCTATGCTCAAATCATACAGATGCCTCCGCGTCGTGATCCCGACAACAACAACAATGCCAACAAAATGATGCATCAAATGATGGCAGCTCAGACACAGTTGATGACCATGATGGCTCAGTTCATGGAAAATCAGAACAATCCGCCACCACCCCCACCCCCGCCGCCACCACCACCCCCTCCCCCAGTTGATCGCCTTGCTAGGTTCCTGAGGCTTAGACCCAACAAATTCTCCACAACTACGGAACCTATCATAGCTGATGATTGTCTACGCTCCGTGAACAAGGATCTGGTTGCTTGTGAGTGTACTGATTTGGAGAAGGTGAGATTCACTACTCACCTACTGGAGGGACCAGCAGCACAATGGTGGGAGACTTATCAGATCACTCACCCACTTGATGGACTCACTTGGGAAGCTTTTAAAGAAGGCTTCCGTAATGATCACATCTCAACTGGGATCATGAACCTGAAAAGGGATGAGTTTCATACCCTGAGACAAGGAAATCGTGCTTTGAGGGAATACATGGAGGACTTCAACTCCCTCTCACGCTATGCTCCAGAGGATGTAGGCACCAATTCAAAGAGGAAGTATAAGTTTCTGAATGGACTCAATGGTGAGCTGAAGATACCATTGTCCGTGGCTTATGCTCCCAATTACCAGGATCTGCTAGATCAGTCTATTACTCTGGACAACAACATCAAGAAGGAGGAGAATAGGAAAAGGAAGTTCAGCGCCAATAAGTACAACACTAATCTGATGCAGAAGAAACCTTTTGTTCCAGAGAACATCGGAAGCCACAACAATCACAAGAATGGGAATGGCCACAACCATAACGGTCATATCCATAAAGTAGGAAATTCCGGATACAGAGGAAATGGAGAGAGTGGCAATGGTCATAATCACTCGCATAATGGGAACAACAATGGTAATGGACAACACCGCCCAGGCCATGAGCACAAGAGAGACATCAGTCAGGTGACCTGCTACAAATGTGGGAATAAAGGACATTACTCAAATGAATGCCCAAAAAAGAAGAATGAAGCAGCTGCTAAATCCAATGCGGTGCAGAAGGGGCAAGTGAATCATGTTAATGTGGAGGAAGTTTACGACGAACCGGATGCTGTGATCGGTACGTTCCTACTCGATGCCTCCCCAGCCTTAATTTTGTTTGACACTGGAGCATCTCATTCATTCATATCAAGAGCATTTGTGGACAAGCATAAAATTTCCACCGAAACCCTCCTGAATCCTGTAAAAGTAAGTTCTCCCGGGGGAGACATGCTAGTGATGTCTGAGTGTAGGAATCGAACCCTGGAAATAGGCAAACATCGTTTCCCAGTAAACTTAATAATACTAGAAACACAAGGTTTGGATGTTATCTTAGCAATGGATTGGTTGGCCAAGTTTGAAGGAGTCCTATGTCGGGTTATGACTCCCAAGAATCGGGGGTAGTCACTTCCTGAAGGGTAGTTCGTGAAGGGGGTTGAACACGGAGGTCAAGACCCTCGAGGGGCTCCGCGACGTTGCTCGCCGGACCCAAAGACGACACGCTCATGACAGAGATAGACACCAGTCTTTACCAAGGTTCACGGCCCTCGTGAGGAGGTAAGACCACTACTCCTGCTTGTCTGTATTAGATGATGGAGGTTACAGTACAGTGGAGTTTGCCGGAGGCCCCCTTGAGGCAGTTCTTGCCTAGGGAGGGAAGCGATGGTCTTCTTCCTCCTCCGGCCCAAGGCTAACCTAACAAGAGTTGCTAGGGGTTACAAGGGTTGTCGCACGCAAAGAGCCGACCCTTGCTACGATGGATGTCTTGTCCCTTTTATAGGCCCCTCTGGAGCTCTCCTTCGGCTTGGCCTTCAAGGTGGCTCCCACACGGCAGAGGCATGGTGGAGTAGGAGTCCACCGCGGTCCGTTCGTCCATGGACGCGGTCCATTGTTGGTAAAGGTGGGCGCGGTGGCCGACAGGCGGCCGACCGCGCTGTACTGCCCGCAGAGAGGGCAGTCTCTGAGGTGGAGCTCGCGATGACGGTCTCCGTTGGAGGGTTGCGCCGTCCACCTGCTTTATCGTCAGAGTAGAAGGTCCTGGCAGTTGCGCAGCAGGCGGAGCCGCTTTATTGACCCCTTTATCACCAAAACGGCAACGGGGGTGCTTGCATCACCACGTGGGCGTGGCAGGGGCCATGTGCGTCTTGCCGTACCTCCTTGGCCGCAACGTTTCCCTTCAGGCGCGGGGATGCCTGTGGGGAGATTCCTGCGGGACTCCCTTGAGGTGAGCTCTCACCTCGGGAGGGTCCCCTGAGGCGAGGGATCCCATCAGGGCAAAGCGTCCACTTCAGGCCCTCGAGGGGAGTTGCCTCTCGAGGGTCCCGCCAGGCGGTGATGCCTGGTCCTTAGCCGTTTCGTCTGACTGGCCAGTGTGCGAGGCCTGAGGGGGAATGGGCTCTCGCCATACCCCAGTTCCCGCTGGGCCGACAGTAGCCCCCGGGCCCATGATGGGCACGGTTGAGCCCATGGGCTCAGGCGAAGCGTCGTGGGCCCTTAGGGCCCAGCCGGCCCGAGCCACGCGGCACCTGGACGAATAACGGCCTCGCATGATCTAGGGTGCGAGTCGTGGGGGGTCCCACCACGTCCCGGTAACTGCTACTCGAGGTGACAAAGCCCAAGCGCTGCGGCTGAGTGCCATTACCGTTTCCAAACCTTCTCGCAGAAGTTTCCGCTTCCCAGAGCTCTCCGCCTCCGCTCTCTCCTGCGATTCTCTCTTCTCCGTCTCCTTCAATCCTCCGTACCCGCGACGATGGACCCAGTCAAGAGCAAGAGCAAAGCCGCTGCGGGGACCTCCTCCCAGGCAGAAACCCTAGAGGTTGTGCAGGGCGCGGCTCTCGTGGGGGCGGGCATGGATCTTCAAGCGTTGAAGAAGATTCACCACCTGGTCGTGGGGCAGACCAACGAGCACGGCGCCAGCGTGCTTCAAGCTGCTCGGTTCGGGAGATTCCCCCAGGGGTTTTATCCCATTTTTCTCCATGCCATCACCGCCGGGCTAGTGCCGCCATACTCGCCTTTCCTGGAGGCGGTACTGGAGGTCTATCAAATCCAACTCCTTCATCTTCACCCAAACTCCGTGCTCATCCTTTCTATCTTCGCCTATCTCTGCGAGGCTTATCTGGGCGTTCGCCCTTCAGTAGCGCTCTTCCGGAACTTCTATTCGCTACGGCTGCCGGCGAGCGAACCGGATGCGTCTCTTTCCGTATTGCGGACGGCATGGGGAGTGTATACATTCCCATGTCATGGAGTGGAGACAAGCCTGTCACAACCCTGCTCAAGAAGGTGGGGGACTTCCGTCAGAGGTGGCTTCTTATCAGCGTCAAGTCGCCCTGCGCATTTCTAGACGTCCCGGAGGCGCCGCCCGTGAAGAACTCTCATTGGTGCAAGTCTGCCCTTCGCGGCGCAAACAACGCAGACCTGGTGGGGCGTTTGGAGTATCTCCGGGAGGAGGGCCTCACGGGGCAGCTAGTTGTGGCGGACTTTGTGCAGCGCCGCATTGCTCCTCTTCAGGCCCATGATCAGCCGATGTGGATGTACACTGGCCCCTCGGACCCAACACGGCTTCACCTTGAGGGTCACAACTCGGATGTTGTCAACACCGTCTTGAACATCCTCTTTGCCAATCCGGAGGTGCCCGGGAAGATAGCCGGCTCTGTGCGACCTCTGCATCAGCTCCCTCTGGGCGACCGCATGGACATCTTGGATGGAATGCCAGACTTCACCCCTTATGGTCTGGCGGGGGTGAGGGATGAGGTGGTCACCTTATCGGTGCATGAAGTCGTGGGTATTGACTCTCCATCAGCCTCCCGTGCCTGGAGTGACGAGGAGGAGGCCACAATGGGAGGGACGTCCCCCGTGAGGCTTGAGCCCTTCACCGACGAGATTTGCGACATATCGTCCGGTGACGACGACGTCTTCGCTGTAGCGCCTTCGCGCCCCGTGGTGGAGGCGACCGAGGCGGGGAAGGCCCTCGAGACAGGTGCTTCGCTGGGGAGGCGCGAGCCTCGCACCAAGGCTGTGGTGTATCGCTCTGGGGGTGAGACCCCTCCAAGAGGAAAGCGGAGACGCCTCTGGGGGATCAGGCGCCAGGGCCATTCCTTCCTGGCGCTCCCTAGGCCTGGCGTGGGTCGATGCCGGTGCTTCCCCTTCAGGGTGAGTATTTACGGTTCCTGGTCATTCTTGGCTCTTGGTTTTTCCCTCTGTTTCGCTCCCTCTTGAATGTCTTTTCTTGGGCTTTTTGCCAGCGATCTTGCGCCCGCGAAGCGCCGCAGGTTTCACAAGGCGGTAGACGCGAAGAGGGCCACAGCTGAGGCAGTGGCTGACAAAAACATGAGGTCTGCGGAGACGGACACTTTGGGCCATGCTGAGGGGGCGCCTCACGTAGAGGCGGTCGTGCTCCCGGTGGGGGTGGCAGTGCCTCAAGCCAAGGAGGGCGCGCCACACCAAGGGGCCTCTACACCGCCTCTCGAGCCTCGGGCGGTGGAAAGCGCGGAGGAGAAGGCTTCCACGCCGCCTCGCGTTACCACTCCCCTTTGCGCGGCTGCGCCTCCCGCGGGGCTACTCCGCCCCACGAGCCGACACCGCCGCGCGCATTGACGCCGACGCGTGCGACATCTCCACCGTGCACGCCTGCGGCTCCTGCGCCGCCCGCGGAGGAAACGAGCGAGGCGCCAGCGGGCGCAAGTGCGTCTATAGGAGGGGGTTTCTCCTCTCCTCCTCGCCCCGCTGGAGAAGATGAGCGCCCCACCGGCCCGAGCACCGAAGCAGAGGCAGGCGCGGACGAAGGCGGAGCTGCGCCTAGCCCCTGAGCTCGACCTGGGGCCGGGCTCGCGGGACCGGACGCCGCGGCTGGGCCTTCGTCTAGTCAAGAGCTGGTTCTCCGAGGCTGGGATTGGAGCGCGAGACGCCGCGAGGTGGCCTCTGGCCTTGTGCGGGAGTCCTTGGAGGGCCTGGAGGCTCACCTCGCCCTGGAAGACATAAAACTCGCCCAACAGCAGGAGGAGCTCGCGAGGTCGTGGGCGTCCTTTCACGCGGCGGTCGAAACGCGCCGGTTGGAGGATGCGGCACTACAGGCCGCGCGCGAGGAGGCCACCCGCTTTGCTAAGGAGATTCGCGAGGGGGCCATTCGCGACGCTGCAGAGCTTCTTGAGCCTCTTCAGGCAGAGCGCGACGCCGATGCGGAGCTCCTGCGAGAGGCCACAGCTGAGCGCGAGGCGATGGAGGGCTCGCTGGCGCAGAAAATCCGCGGGCTGGGCCAGCTGGAATCCCAACTGCATTCCGCGCACCAGGCCGTGCAGGCTGCTCTGGAGGAGGACCGCAAGGGCTTGGCTGAGCGTGAGCGGCAGCTGTCCCTCATGGGGAGAGAGCAACAACGGCGCGAGGAACAACGCCTTCAGGCGGAGAAGGACTTGTTTTCCCAGCGCGAGGCCCTCGAGGCGCGGGAGGGAGGCCTGGCCCAGGCGATCTCGAAGTTCGACGATCATGTCGCGGCTCAGAAGCTTTCTTATGAGCGCTTCGAGCGGCGTTTCGCCAAGAAGACGAAGGCGGATGAGAAGGCCCTCATGGAGCACGAGAAACAGCTCCGTCGGTCCCTCTTGCAGAAGTACCGCGCTCAGGTCCGGAAGCAGGAAGCCCGCATCAAGGCCAAATAAGTTGCGGACGCTCAGCGGCTCGCTGAGCTCGAGAAGGCCAGCTCCAAGCTGGAGCGCCGCCTCAAGCGCGCCAAGGCTGGCCGGCGCCGAGTGGAGGAAGCCCGCGACGAAGCCGTCCATGGCCTCGACTCCTTGGCCAAGGGTATGGAGGAGCAGGTGGCTCCGGCGATGGAGCGGGTGGCGGAAACGCCGGTCTCGGCCCAGGCGGCCAGTGCGCTCGCGAAGCAGTGCGAGCACTTGTTCGAGGCTTTGGTCGCTCGTGGCAATGAGCTCGCGGCGTAGCTTGGTGCGGATACGCCGCACACCGGGGACCGAGGCCACGATGATGCCGCCACGCACTTGGCCTACTTCGACCGGCTCTTTGCGGCGCTTGAGGGTCCCGTCGCCGAGCTCCGCGAGATGATCGAGGACGAGAGCAGGCAGCTCCTGGGGGTGGCTGTTGATCGCATCTTCACCAACCTCAAGATCCTCACGCCAGGCTTCGACTTCTCCTCCGTGACAGAAGCTGCTCAGGCGAGGACGCGCATCGGGTCTCCAGCTCCCTCCGCGAGCAAGTTGACGCCTTCTGCAACCGCTTCAGGTGCGCGGAAGCTGCGGCTGAGGACAGCGAGGAGGAGGCCTGCTCTGCCGAGGCTGAGGAGGTGCCGCAGAGGAGGTCCAAGGCGGCGCTGCTTCCCCCTGAGCCTCTTCTTATTACGCCTGCGTGCGCTTGTATCTGAAACAACTGTGTGTTTAGATTTCTTAAGACCTTTTGGCCTGTAATATACTCTTTATTGCTGTTTAATTCGAGCTTGTTTGCCCCCCGTGAGGTCTCTTTGGACTCATCTTCATGTCTATTTGTTCTCTGCGTCGGTAGGTCCCATCTCTTCGTGCCATGACTCCGCCACTTCGGTATGCAGGAGCAATGACTCCACAAGGCCGGGGGGAGTTTAGGCCTAGGAGAGGTAAGAGCCCTGAGTCGCGATTCTCAAGTGCCCCCCTTAGACGTGCGAGTAGTCCATGAAGCGTAAGGGAAAGCGAAGTCGCTTGAGGGGCAAACGTGCGCTAGGGGGAGAAAACGCTCTTAAGGCGTGGGTGCGAGACTTGGCTTCTCGAGGTTTTTCGCCTTGCAGAGGCTTCTCGCCTAGCGAGGTTGCCCACTTGAGGGGTCGCTCCCGGATGCCCCTTCAGGCTCGTGGGGGGGGGGGGGGGGGGTTTCCCTACAGATGTTAGAGGGGCGAACCCAAACGCTGGAACACGGTTCACGGGACTCGTGCGCACTTATAGGTCCCCTCAGGCGTTCCTTGCGAGGAGAGTAAGTACCAAGGTCCTCTATAGAGATGGCGTGTTTGTGGGATCTTGCCCTCCAGCCAGAGCTCAGACTCTTGGGTTTTGCAGTGCTGCTGGTGTGTCATTTGAGGCACTGGCACCGTACTCAGCCCCCGCTCACGAGGTACGCATGTGGAGAGATATAAGCGCACGCTTCAACAGAGTAATGCGAAAATAAAACTTACCAAATACGTTACAAAGCGGCGCCGAGGCGCTAAGTTCACTTGAGAACGAAATTGCGTCATTATGCTTGGGGTTGCCAAGTTAATGTTTTGACCATGTCGAGGCATGGGGACCACACATTAGTGGTAGAGACTCTCAACGGCCTGAGGTGGCTCGTTAAATAGAGAGCTCGGAGGGTTTCCCCTCGAGAGAAGCCTTTGGAGCTTGGAAGTTTAAGCCGTGAGCTTTTAACCTCTAGAGACAAAGATGCTTGGAGGTTGAGCCGTAGGCTGCCTCTTCCGCTAGGAGTCTCGACGTGACAATTATCACGGTTGCATTTGTTCCCTTAGGAGACAAAAAATGCTTTGGAGGTTTAAGCTGTGAGCTTTTAACCTCTAGAGACAAAAATGCTTGGAGTTTGAGCCGTAGGCTGCCTCTTCCGCTAGAAGTCTCGACGTGACAATGACCACGGGCGTGACAATGATCACGTTTTGTGTTTGTTCCCTTAGGAGACAAAAATGCTTTGGAGGTTTAAGTCGTGAGCTTTTAACCTCTAGAGACAAAAATGCTTGGAGGTTGACCCGTAGGCTGCCTCTTCCGCTAGAAGTCTCGACGTGACAATGATCACGGGCGTGACAATGATCACGTTTTTAATTTGTTCCTTGTGGATACAAAGATCTGTGAGGTTTAAGCCTTGAGCTTTTAACCTTCAGGGACAAAAAGTGCTTGGAGGTTGAGCCGTGGGCTGCCTCTTTCGCTAAATGCCTTGACGCGACAATGATCACGGGTAGAACTTGCGTAGGTGCATGATGTTCCATGGATTCTTGACGGGGACGCCGTCTTGCGTCTCGAGGCGAGCCGCGCCAGGCCTGGCGATGTGGGTGACCCTGTAGGGGCCTTCCCACATCGGGGACAGCTTGTGGAGACCTTCCCTGGAGAGGATTCGCCTGAGGACGAGATCGCCTGCCTCCAGGGTGCGTGAGCGCACGTTGCGGCTGTGGTAGCGTCTCAGGTCCTGCTGGTATTTGGCCGCCCGGAGGGCGGCACAGCGTCGTAGCCCTTCAAGGAGCAACAGGTCGTCGTTGTGGAGGTCCTCTAGCTGGTCCTCGTTAAAGGCAAGGACCCGTGGGGATCCATGCTTTATCTTTGTGGGGAGGACTACTTCGGCTCCATAGACGAATGCGAACGGTGTTTCCCCGGTGGGCTTGGGTGGGGTGGTACGGATGGATCAGAGTACCGAGGGGAGCTCGTTGATCCAGCCCTTGCCGTGGCCCTTGAGGATATCGAAGGTCCTGATCTTTAGGCCTTTGAGGACCTCTGCGTTTGCGCGCTCAGCCTGTCCGTTGCTTTGCGGATGGGCGACTGAGGCGAAGCAGAGCTTGATGCCCATTCTTTCACAGTAGGCTCTGAAGATGCCACTGGTGAATTGTGAGCCATTGTCGGTGATGATGCGGTTAGGCACTCTGAAGCGGCAGACCAGGCCTCTGATGAATTTCACCGCCGCGCCTGCTGTGATTGTGCGCGTCGCCTCCACTTCAGTCCATTTTGTGAACTTGTCAATGGCCACGAAGAGGTAGCGATATCCACCTTGCGCCGTTGGGAAATGTCCTAGGATGTCCAGCCCCCAGACCGCAAACGGCCACGAGAGCGGAATGGTCTGTAGTCCCAGCGCTGGTTGGTGGGTTTGCTTGGCGTGGAATTGGCAGGCTTCACATGCTTGAATGATGTCCATTGCATCTTGAAGTGCTTGAGGCCAGCAGAAGCCGCTCCTGAAGACTTTGCCTGCGAGGGTGCGGGCGCACGAATGGTGGCCGCATTCCCCGCTGTGGATGTCCTTGATCAGCAGTTTGCCTTCTTCAGGAGGGACGCATTTGAGCGCGATGCCGTTTGGGCGCTTGCGATAAAGAATTCCTTCGAGGATTTGGTACGATTTTGCTTGGCGGGCAATTCGCTCCGCTTCAACGTCTTCCTCGGGATCCCTTTGTGGAGGTAGTCCTTGATCTCGTCGATCCATCCTGTTTCTTGGTGCACCGCTGTGAGCAACAGACGCTCCCCTGTAGGGTGCCCGCAGCCTGGAGCCCTGTTTGCAGGTGGTGGCGGGAGCTCGTTGTCTGTGCTTGCGGGCAGGGCCTCTTGGGGCTGCTTTATGGATGCCTTGACGAGCCTTTCTTCAAAGACACCTGGCGGCTAAGCTTGCCTCTTTGATGCGCGCTTGGCGATGTCATCAGACTCTTGGTTTTCCTTTCTTGGGATGTGCATGAGCTCCATTCCCCTGAAGTGCTTCTCAAGCCTACGGATCTCTTCAAGGTATGCGGCCATGTGGTCGTCCTTAGGCTTGTAGCTTTTGTTAGAGAAGTTGACGATCAACTGGGAGTCGCCCTTGATGAGTATATGCTTGACGCCTAGGGCGATTGCGGCGCGTAGGCCGGCAAGCAGGCCTTCATACTCGGCGATATTGTTGGATATCTTGTCGATTCCGAAGCACAGCTGGACTGCGTGACACAACTTGTCGCCTTTGGGTGAGACCAGGACTACGCCTGCCCCGCCGTGGCGACAATCGAAAGCTCCGTCGAACTTCATGGTTCAGTGGCTGGGCATTGCGTCTCCAGAGGGCTCTTGCTGTTCTCCCAAAGGCTCTTCAGGGGTTGGGTCAGTCCATTCGGCGACGAAGTCAGCCAGCGCTCTTCCTTTGATTACCCTTGTGGTATCGAAGCACGAATTGAATGACTGTAGCTCTATGTTCCATCCTGCGACACGATCTGTTGCGTTTGGGTTACGCAATATTTGCTCTAGGGGAAAAGAGGTGACCACTGTGATGGGGTGCCCCTGGAAGTAGTGTCGCTTCTTTCTTGAGGCGATGAGGAGTGCGAGGAGAAGCTTCTGCTACATTGTATACCGCTCGCGAGCATCACGCAATACTGTGCTGACGAAGTAAACTGGATGCTCGACGATGGTAGTTCCTGTAGCCTCGGCGTCTTTTGCCTGAGGTGGCTCAGCTTGGCCTTCAAGTGGGTTGGCCTGGGCCTCGAGGGGGTTTGCTTCCTGAGGCTCCTTGGCAGGATTTCCTTGCAGCGGTTGGCTTGTGGCGGGCCTCTCTTGGGGCTTTGGGCCTGACGGTGGGTTTGTGAGGGCTGCCCTTTCGTCGAGCTCCTTATCAGGAGGCTTTTTCTTTGGAGTGGCTGCACTCTTCTTGTGGAGTACTGGCTCTTCTCTTTCCACCATAAGGACAACACTGGCTGTTTGTGGAGTAGCTGATAAGTATAGCTTCAGGTGCTCGCCAGGCCTTGGGCGACCAATACTGGTGGGCTGGCCAGATACTTCTTCAAGTCCTCAAATGCTTTTTCAGCTTCAGGGGTCTACTTGAAAGTGCCCGATCTTTTCATGATCTTGAAGAACGGCATGGCTCTTTCACTGAACTTGGAGATGAATCGACCCAAGCTTGCAATGCAGCCTGCTAGGCGTTGCATGTCCTTGAGCCTGCGTTGAGGTTGCATGTCTTCTATGGCCTTGATTTTGTCTGAGTTTGCCTCTATGCCTCGATGTGACACGAGGAACCCAAGAATTTTGCCTGAAGGTACTCCAAAGACGCACTTGGCGGGGTTGAGCTTGATGTTCACCTTGCGCAGGCTGGCAAAAGTTTCTTCAAGATCTCCGAGGAGAGTATTTCCTTCTCGTGATTTCACGACGATGTCATCGACATATGCCTCGGCGTTCCTCCCCATTTGCCCGCCAAGGGCTATCCTCATCAACCTCTGGAAAGTGGCTCCGGCATTTTTTAGGACGAACGGCATGCAGACGTAGCAATACACCCCGCACGGGGTGAGGAAAGCCGTCTTCTCCTCGTCCTCCTTAGCCATCTTTATCTGGTGATAACTAGAGAAGGCATCGAGGAAACAGAGGAGGTCGCAGCCTGCCGTGGAGTCCACAATCTGGTCAATTCTGGGCATGGGATACAGGTCTTTGGGGCAGGCCTTGTTTACATCAGTGTAGTCGATGCAGAGACGGCCTCCTCCGGCGGGCTTTGGGACTACCACGCCGTTGGAGAGCCACGTGGGGTGCGCGACTTCGCGAACGACTTTTGCCGCTTTGAGCTTCTCGACCTCCTTGACGATGAATGCTTGCTTCTCGGGGGCTTGCTTTCTTGCTTTTTGCTTGACGTGGCGCGCGTTTGGGCACACGGCCAAGTGGTGCTCAATCACCTCCCTCGGTACACCAGACATATGTGACGGTGTCCACGCGAACATGCCAGAGTTTGCCTGGAGGAAGGCGACGAGCGCGCTTTCCTATTTGGGAGGCAGCGCGGCGCCAATGGTGACGCTAGCCCCCGAGCCTTCAGCCCCCGAGCTGCTGGAGCTCAGAGAGATCTTCTTTGTAGCAGCTGCCTCCTGGGAGAACAACTGCTTCTTCTTCTTGGGTCTCTCGAGAGGCTCTAGGTCCTCTTCTGTGGGGAATGCCATGGCGGCGGTCTTGTAGGCCGTCTCAACAGCGCGCGTAGCGTCCAGGACATGCCCACGGATTGTGATCGTGCCAGCGCTGCCGGGGATCTTGACCATGTTGTAGGCATGGTGCGTGACGGCCATGAACTTCGCGAGCGCGGGGTAGCCGAGGATGGCATTGTACGGCAGGCCGATGTGTGCGACATCGAAATCAATGTGCTCGGTGTGGTAATTTTCCTTGCTCCCGAAGGTGACGGCAAGCCTGACCTGGCCTAGAGGCTCGATCGAGCCGCTGGTGACCCTCGTGAAGGGCCTCGAGGGCATGAGCCGCTCGTAGGGCACTTGAAGCGCTTCGAACGTATCTATGGAGATAACGTTCAGGCCTGCTCCGCCATCGATGAGAGTCTTGGAGACAGCCACGTTGTCAATGGTGGGGCTGCAGACCAGCGGGAGGGTTCCAACGGTCTTGGTAGACTTGGGGTGGTCCTGAGCGTCGAAGGCGATGGTGTACTGCGACCACTTGAGGGGCCTGGAGGTTTCCGTGCTTGGGAGGGCGGCGTTGAGCTCACGGGCGAACTGCTTGAACTGGTTGTTCGACTTCGGCGCCTGCGCCCCCCCGAGGATGCAGGCAATGGCGCCTCTCGGGGCTTGATAGCCGCCATCTTCCTCGTCAGGGAGGTTGTCGTTCTTTTCTGCGGCGTTGGCCTGATTTCCAGACGGTTTCTGGTAGCCGCCCTTGCGTCCGCTCCCGCGGTAGCCACGGCCTCGGCCACGGCTACCGCTGCCCTCTGCTTGCTCGCGCTCCTTGCTCAACCTTTTAAGGTCGAAGCAGGACTCTGTAGAGTGGCCACGCCTGTTGTGGTAGATGCAGAAAGGGCGGTGGTCATCTCTTCTCTCTCCAGGCTCGGGGGAGTCCTTGCGGGTGCCCTTCACGTCAGGCTCTGCCGCGAGAACCGCGGTGGCCTTGCGCTTGGGCTCCTTCTTCTTCTTCTGGCTCTTGGACCCCTGAGCGTGACTGTCCCCTCTCGAGGACATTTTGACGAAGAGGAGTCCCTCTTCAGCCTTGGCGCACTTCTCCGCCAGGTCGAACAGCTTGACCACAGAGGTGAGCTTGTCGTGGATGCCCAGCTTCTCGAGCATCCTGCTGTTTGTGACGCCCTCGTAGAAGGCGGCGATGACTTGAGTGTCAGTGATGTTTGGGATCTTGTTGCGCACTTGGCTGAAGCACTGGATGTACATGCAGAGCGTCTCATCCTTCTTCTGCACAACAACGCGTAGGTCGTTGTGGGTGAGGGCGCGCTCGTATGTCCCCTTGAAGTTGGAGACGAACTGCTTGCAGAGTTCCTCCCAGGAGTTCACGGAGTCCTCAGGGAGGTTCAGGAGCCACGACAGTGCATAACCGCGAAGCGCGTGGGAGAACCAATTGTCCATGACCTTGTCATCTCCGCCTGCAGCTTGGATGGAGGTGGTGTAGAGCTGCAGGAACTCGATAGGGTTGCTGGAGCCGTCGTAGCCCTTAGGGAGAGCAGGCCTGAACTTTGGGGGCCAGACCACGCGACGCAGAGAACGGGTGAACGCCAAGCAGCCTGAGGCGTACGTGGCGACCCCGTGCTGCAGCGTGCTGCGGTTCTGCTGACCCGCCTGGCCAATCTCCTCCACAAGCCTGTTCTGGCGGTTTCGCTGGAACTCCATCCCAACGCGAGCGTCGGGCGCGGTGCGCTGCACGATCAAGCAATCGTGCGGCTAGGACGCGTGCGAAGCAGCCCTCTGCGCCGCAGCCGGTGCAGGTCCCAGAGGTGGCGGAGGCGCGTTTGTCGCGACCGTGCCCGCGAGAGAGGGGTGCAGGTTGGACTGCGAAGGAGCGGTGCGCGTCGTGGCGATGCCGACGAGGTGGTTGAGGCGTTGGCGCCACTGCTCGTTGGCCTCAGCGGTGGGCAGGTAGCGGAGAAGCTCCTGCGCCATGAGCAGCGTGGTGTGAGGCGCAGGATCTGTCCTCCCCGGGCCCGAGCCGCTCGGGTGCTGCGTCGGGTGCGACGACTGCGCGTCCTCCTGATGCTCGGAGTCGCGTTCCGGCGCCTCGGCATGAGGGCCGGAAGGGACGCGCTCTTCGTGACGGGGTCGTCCCCGCCGTGCGCCGGTGTTCGCGGTGCCTGACGGCGCGCGCGCTCCTTCAGGCACGCGTCGGTTGACGCGGGCGACGCGGGCGGCGCGGGTGTTCACCATGGCGCAGAGATGAACTCGAAGGTTGTTGACGCGCCTCAAACCCCCTACCTGGCGCGCCAAATGTCGGGTTATGACTCCCAAGAATCAGGGGTAGTCACTTCCCGTGAAGGGGGTTAAACACGGAGGTAAAGACCCTCGAAGGGCTCCGCGACGTTGCTCGCCGGACCCGAAGACGACATGCTCACGACAGAGATAGACACCAGTCTTTACCCAGGTTCACGACCCTCGTGAGGAGGTAAGCCCGCTACTCTTGCTTGTCTGTAGTAGATGATGGAGGTTACAGTACAGTGGAGTTTGCCGGAGGCCCCCTTGAGGCAGTTCTTGCCTGGGGAGGGAAGCGATGGTCTTCTTCCTCCTCCGGCCCAAGGCTAACCTAACAAGAGTTGCTAGGGTTTACAATGGTTGTCGCACGCAAAGAGCCGACCCGTGCTACGATGGATGTCTTGTCCCTTTTATAGGCCCCTCTGGTGCTCTCCTTCGGCTTGGCCTTCAAGGTTGCTCCCACACGGCAGAGGCATGGTGGAGTAGGAGTCCACCGCGGTCCGTTTGTCCATGGACGCGGTCCATTGTTGGTAAAGGTGGGAGCGGTGGCCGACCGCGCTGTACTGCCCGCAGAGAGGGCAGTCTCTGAGGTGGAGCCCACGATGACGGTCTTCGTTGGAGGGTTGCACCGTCCACCTGCTTTATCGTCAGAGTAGAAGGTCCTGGCAGTTGCGCAGCAGGCGGAGCCGCTTTATTGACCCCTTTATCACCAAAACGGCAATGGGGGTGCTTGCGTCACCACGTGGGCGTGGCAGGGGCCATGTGCGTCTTGCCGTACCTCCTTGTCCACAACGTTTCCCTTCAGGCGCGGGGAGGCCTGTGGGGAGATTCCTGCGGGACTCCCTCGAGGCGAGCTCTCACCTCGGGAGGGTCCCCTGAGGCGAGGGATCCCTTGAGGGCAAAGCTTCCACTTCAGGCCCTCGAGGGGAGTTGCCTCTCGAGGGTCCCGCCAGGCGGTGATGCCTGGTCCTTAGCCATTTCGTCTTACTGGCCAGTGTGCGAGGCCTGAGGGGGAATGGGCTCTCGCCATACCCTAGTTCCCACTGGGCCGACATCCTAGATTGTGCAAATCAGGCCATTTCTCTTACCACCCCAGAAAAGAAGAAGATTAGATTCAAGTCCAAGGTCGAACTGAAAAAGGTTAAGCTAAACTCTCTTAAGGGGGTTAGCCTGAGAGACGTTCGCGTGGTAAGGGAATACCCTGATGTTTTTTCTGAAGAACTACCGGGAATGCCACCCGATAGAGATGTTGAATTCCTTATAGATTTGGTTCCCGGAACGGGACCCATAGCTAAGAGACCATACCCAATGGCCGTAGCTGAATTGAAAGAACTCAAGAAGCAACTAGAGGAACAACTGCAGAAAGGATTCATCCGCCCAAGTTCTTCACCTTGGGGAGCGCCAATTCTGTTTGTAGAGAAAAAGGATAGTACTCAAAGGCTAATCACGGATTACCGGGCAATCAATGAGGTGACAATCAAGAACAAGTACCCGCTACACAAAATTAATGAGCTTTTTGACCAACTAGAGGGTGCTTCTGTATTCTCTAAGATTGATTTACGATCGGGATATTTTCAAATGAAAGTAAGAGAATTAGATATCCCAAAGACCGCTTTCACTACCAGATATGGATTGTATGAGTATACAGTAATGCCGTTTGGTTTAACCAATGCACCGGCGTACTTCATGAATATGATGAAAGGTGTTTATGGACTTCCTAGATAAGTTTGTTGTGGTGTTCATTGATGACATTTTGATTTACTCCAAAAGTCAGGAGGAACATGAAGAACACTTACACCTGATATTACAGAGACTTAGAGAGCATAAACTGTATGCCAAATTCAGTAAGTGTGAATTCTGGCTAGAAGAAGTGGGTTTTCTAGGACACGTTGTGTCGAAGAATGGAATAGCAGTAGACCCAGAAAAGGTGTCAGCAGTGACAAAATGGGAGGTACCCAAGAATGTGGCGGACATTCATAGTTTCCTTGGACTGGCAGGTTATTATAGAAGATTTATTGAGAACTTCTCCAAACTTGCCAAACCACTGACCTCACTACTGAAGAAGGAAATCAAATTTAAGTGGACTGAAGAATGTGAAATAAGTTTCCAGGAACTAAAGAAACGGCTGGTGTCAGCACCTGTTTTATGTCTGCCGGATATAGAGAAGGAATTCCAAGTAGATTGTGATGCCTCGCACCATTGACTAGGAAGTGTCTTGATGCAAGGAGGGAAAGTGGTTTCCTATGCTTCTAGACAGCTTAAGAAACATGAAGTCAACTATCCCACCCACGATCTAGAGTTAGCATCAGTAGTGCATGCTCTAAAGAAGTGGAGACCATATCTGTTGGGAACGCGTTGTGAGGTATTCACAGATCATAAGAGTCTGAAATATATTTTCACCCAGAAGGAATTGAATATGAGGCAAAGAAGATGGCTGGAACTTATTAAGGATTATGATATGATTTTACAATACCATCCAGGAAAGGCTAATGTGGTGGCAGACGCATTGAGTCGTAAGGTCCATGTGAATGGACTGACAGCGGGAGAATTGCCCGAGGATTTAAGTAAGGCATTTAAGGACCTCAGGTTAGAGGTAGTACCCGAAGGTTTCCTAGCAACACTGGAAGTACAACCTTTGTTGATGGATAAAATCCGGGAAGCTCAAAAGGGAGACAAAGTAATGGATGAAATCAAGGTGAACCTGAGCGAAGGAAAGGCCAAGGGATTTCGGGAAGATGAACAAGGCACCATGTGGTTTGAGAAACGCATCTGCGTGCCGCAAGATGACGATCTTAGAAAATTGATTCTGCAAGAAGCGCATAACTCGCCTGATTCCATACACCCGGGAAACACCAAGATGTATATGGATGTGAAGGAAAGATTTTGGTGGAATAACCTGAAGAGAGACATCGCAGAATATATAGCTAAGTGCGATGTATGTAGTCGTGTGAAGGCTGAACATCAGAAGCCAGCAGGTTTGTTGCAACCTTTACCTGTACCGGAATGGAAATGGGAACATATAGGAATGGATTTCATTACAGGATTACCGCCTACCAGATCGGGGTATGATTCGATTTGGGTAATAGTGGATCGATTGACAAAAGTGGCCCATTTTGTGCTAGTAAAGACTACCTACTCAAGTGCTAAGTTGGCAGAGATATACATGAGGAGGATAGTGTGTTTGCACGGTATTCCCCAGAGGATTGTGTCTGACAGAGGTACCCATTTTACCTCGCATTTCTGGAAACAGCTACATGAGTCGTTGGGTACCAGATTAGAGTTCAGTACAACATTTCATCCTCAAACGAATGGCAGCAGGAAAGAGTAAACCAGATTTTGGAAGATATGCTGAGGTCATGTGCATTGGACTACAAGTCTAGTTGGGATGATAATTTGCCGTACGCGGAATTTTCCTATAACAACAGTTACCAGGCCAGCATAGAGATGTCACCGTTTGAGGCACTCTATGGGAGGAAATGCACCACACCACTACTTTGGAGCGGTGTTGGAGAACATAGTTTATTCGGACCTGATATAATCAAGGAAGCCGAAGAGAAAGTTCGAATGATCAAGGACAGATTGAAGATCGTCCAGTCCAGACAAAAAAGTTATGCAAATTCAAAAAGGAGAGAAATCACATATGAGATAGGTGACAGGACATATCTGCGAGTGTCACCGATGCATGGTGTGAAGAGGTTTGGGATCAAAGGCAAACTTGCCCCTCGATTCATTGGGCCCTTTAAGATTCTTTCTCGCAAGGGAGAAGTGGCGTATGAGCTAGAATTGCCGGAAATTTTGTCAGCAGTTCACAATGTGTTCCATGTCAGTCAGTTGAAGAAGTGTCACCCAGAGATGGCAGAAACCCCACTACGAGATACAGTGCCACTAGAAGAGGTCCAGTTGGAAAGTGACCTGACATACGAGGAGAAGCCAATCAAAATCATGGAGACGGCAGAAAGGGTTACACGAACCAAGACTATCAAATTTTGTAAGGTCCAGTGGAACCACCATACCGAAGAAGAAGCAACTTGGGAACGAGAGGATGATCTTCGAGAAGAACACCCACACCTTTTTGCAGGCCAATCCGAATCTCGAGGGCGAGATTCATCTTAAGGGGGTTAGGTTTGTAACATCCCAAAATCTCACAAATTTGAAACTTTGCATTTATACTCATTCATCATATAGGCATGTCATTTGACTCACAAAAAGTATTAAACAAAAATTTATTTATAACTTTAATCAAGTGGTTTTCCATAAAAGCTCATTAAATTGCACTCCTTATATTATTACTTTTATTAAATTTATTTGAGTATAAGAATAAAGTCTAAAAGTCCTAAATCTAATAAGCTACCCAAAACATATTTTTAGGATTTTTTCTGAAAAGTTTTGATAAGGTTAAAAATAGATTTTGTTTATCAAATGTTTTAAAAGAATTTTCGAGAGAAAAATAATAGCCGGGCCGGCCCACCCGCTATCGCCCGCGCGCGCGTGAGATAATGGCCCAGCAGCCCGCTCCATCCGCGCTCAGGTGGGCCCCACCTGTCAGCCGTCTTCAACCTCCATCCGGAGATCGCGCCGGAGATGGAGTCCGCGACCGAATCAATTTCGGGCCGTTTCTCGCCGCTATTAGCTCCCCCAACCCCCTCCTATTTATCCCCCTCAAAGCCGCCTCCAAACCCCCCCCCCCAAACCTAACTACCCTGCCGCCGGGCTGCTCGGAAATCGGGCCGCCACCGCCGCCATTGCCGCCGGGCGATTCGCAAGAAGCTCGGTAAGAGCCGAGCCCCTCGTGCGCCTCCGAGCTTCCCCCTCGCTTCCCCATCTCATTGCGCACCCGTTGAACCCCCTCGCGTGTCTTCTTTCGCAGCCAAACGACGTATTCGTCCTCGACCCGAGACCACCGCCACCGTCCACAACTTCGACGAGGAAAAGGGGGAGAACTCCGACACCGACACCGCGCCATCGACCTCGCCTCCTCCTCCTCCGCTGCATTTTGGTAAGAGCCGTTCCTCCTGGGGCTTCGTAGAACGCCGGGAAACATCGTTGCCGACGCGCCGCCGCCACGGGCGCCATCGCCGGCGAGCGCTCCGGCGACTCGCGCCGCTCGCTTTGGTCCGTGTATTGTAGGCCGTTGGATCTAGATCCAACGGATCTAGATTGGAACGATCTCGTGCGTCCGTTTCTAATTAGATCGGACGGCTCGCGCCCGCGATCCGCGCGAATCGGTACGAGCCAATCAGCGATCGCCACGTAGCCCTCCCTTTATTCATTTTCGCAGGAATTTTATAAATAAAACATAAAACATGCAAAACTTAGAAAATTCATAACTTTTGATCTGTAAGTTCAAATTTGATAAATTTTATATCCACGGATAGCCCTGCTAGTGTATTTTATTTTTACATTATTTGTTTTCCCTTTTGATAAATTATAATTCGTGTAATTATCCGAAGATTATTTCGGCTATTAAATCCATAACTTAAATAATAAAAATTGTTTTAGTGTTGGGTTATTGCCCTCTGTCCAGAAATTTTAAGATGTGTCTTATTTGAAAAAGTTTCATAAAACAATAAAAGTTGTAGTTGTAGAATTCAACTTTTTGCTATAATGTTTTCAATTATTTAATTGATAAGTAAAATAAGAAATTCCATTTCATACATTTAATAACAGAAGATATAAATTATTAATAAGTGTGTCTTGTTATACTTATGACATATCATGCATGCATACATATTTATGTTTGGTGTTGTGTGATATTGTATGGGTATTTATTTTTTATGTACTGCTTGTGCTAGATTGTGAAGGAGAGGAAGGACTTGCGTGTGATTGTTATTCTTGTTGTGCTTGCTCCTCCTGCTACCAAGGCAAGTGACTTCATAAAATACCTACTATTTTTATTCTGTTGCATTACTAGTATTTTTAAGCAGTATTTGCAAATAGTATGCATGATAGGTTTTTGTGAGGATAGTAGTATGCTATGCAAACCTGTTAGGTTACCCCTTTAGAAATTCCAGTTAGACACCTATTATAATTTAGTGGAAATACATGCTGCAAAAATGATTGTTTTATGATAGATGTGATAAGTGAAAATTCCACTAAATTAATTTACCGCGTGGGTGGATTGGTTCGATCGAGGAGGTTTCAAGTTGAGTGGCTACTCAGGGGTCGGGTCTGCGGCGGCCTGAGTTTGCTCACTTGTGGAAGGCCACCCAGGGCTATGAGATTTGATGTTGCACTGCGTATAGTCGCTTATAGTGCAACCATTAGTCATTATGGGCTCTGTCTTGATGGAGTATGTTGATATTGACCTGAGTCGGATGTTCCAAGGGTGGTAGCTGGGATAGGTTGGGCAGTGGACTCTGAAGGGGATCGTGAGCAGAAAACAAAAAATTTCCTAGCAACGATATCCTTAAACTAGCCAAGATCTACACTATGCAGATATAGTAGTACGGCGGAGATCGGAATACATACCCTCGTAGACCGAATAGCGGGGATTACGCTCCCGCACAAGCGTTGACGACGAAGACGACGTAGCCGACCTCTAGGTCGCGGAGAACTCGGCGTGACGAAGACGACGAAGATGACCCCGAGGTCAGGTGGAGGAAGTAGGCCTCCGAGAACCGCTAGCGCAGCACCTCGCATGGTGTCACACACATACGGTGGAGACGACGGCCTCCGAAGCTCCAGTCCAGGACGAGCAGCGGAAGACTTGGACCGGAACACCAGCAGCGCGGCAGCGGGCTATGGTGGAAGAGATCCCCCTCCTCTACTCGGCACGGCTCCGACAAGGGAACCACGAGATCGAGAGAGAAATTAGGAATTAATTGGTGAATTAAAAGGCCAGGGGTGCCCCTTCTTATATAGGCTCCCAGGGGGAGCCAACCTTGCCAGCCAGGCAATGTGGGACTAACCCCCATTGCCTGGTGCGGCTGCACACGGTGCGCCGGCCCCTGGTGGGCCCCTTTTGTCCCACCTGGGTTGGCCCCATGGCTCCCACCGAATTCCCCTAGGGAATTTTCCCCCTCTTGGGCCTTCTTTCGACCAGAAGGCCCATTTAGGGAAATCAGCCTAAATAAATCCGAAAATAAATATATAAAATCATATTTGCATATTAATTACACTAATTAATATCAAACATAATATATATAATTTTTCCTAGCTCCGAAAACTCTTTCGGCGCTGCCCGATCTCCATCGGACCCCTCCCGGGACATTCCCGGTGATCTCTTTCCTTTCCGGTTGTCTTGTCGAAACCCCTTAAGTGTGTTACCCTAGCGGTTCGATATAATAACAGGTACAATCAAGACTCCTCTATGATCGACGACTAACTCGTAGGCCTGGACCCCATGAATTAATCCCTGTTATATAACGAATGACTTTCATCTATCAAACCTGGACGTATAGTCTTAAACCCTTTGTCATGGCGATACTTAGCGTGTCCGAGCATCATTCTCAGATATCTCCATACCTAGCATGATCTAGTTACCGACATCGCTATCTTCTACTCGTCTATGATATTATGTCAGCTGGTGACCTAGTCACATGTTTGCAAACTCATTTGACATAATCTCACCGAGTGGGCCCTAGAGTATCTATCCGGCTATGCGGACTGACAAATCCCGCTGTTGACCCCTCGTCTCAACTACTCCTTTCCGATACCCAAAAGTATCACCGTTATTGTCATACTAAATAAGATACGACGTTTGGTGCGATCAAAGTATCTTCCAGGAATAACAATAAGAGTTGGTCTCACGGTCTTAAGGCGTAATGACTATGTCCTATAAATACTGGGTACGTCCATCACATCGTTACTCCTAACGATATGACTTCCATTGCCGACCGGTGCCATGCCCTATGATCGGAAAACCTCGATCATCAATCGCGCAACGAAACTAGTCTTAGTAGAGGCTACTAGGGACTTGTTTGTTTATCTACCACACCTGTATTAATGTTTTTGCTTAATACAGTTATAGCATGGTATAAAACATATAATGAACGATTGGGATATTGCCAATAAACTATGTTTATTAAGTGCCTCTAGGGCATATTCCCTTCAGTCTCCCACTTGCACTAGAGTAACACTTAATCTAGTTTACAACCTGGTAAAAGCTCAACACCCATAGCATCTTGGTGCCTGCTCGTCTCGTGGAAGAGGAATACAGTCAATAGACCTCACACATTGAGACCTATATGTGCTTTGCAACACTTCTATGTCACCTAGTTTGACATCAACCCGTATCTTACAATGACGGTGAAATATATCCCAGTGGATGGAGTGAGACTCGGCATTCGCGTAGCATGCGCCTTAAAAGTCTAAGAGATCTATTAAGGGGACCACCTACGCTCGGAAAACTGCTCAGTCCAATCACACTTGCTACTTCTAAAGTTGCGATATATTTCTATACCTATGTAGATTATGCGACCGTGCATTCATATGCGACTTCGCAAACTAACCATGTCTATCTTCAAAATAAAGGACATCTCCTATATGAGATTTCTAGTCTTATGGGTCAGTGTAATAACTTGCATCATCGTAACCGCTTTACGACAAGTTGCCATTCCACTCTTACCCGTTACTAGAAAACCTATCTTCAGTTCTCATAGACACTGAAGATTAAACTTAACGTTTGTTCATTGATCCACACAAGGATCACTCTAGAACCTGTTCTTCAACCAAGAACTCGGGTCACACTAAGTCGAGCTTTCAGTCTGATAGCATCTATGTCTGATACATAGATAATGTCGAACATCATTTGCTAGAACTGAAAATGCCAAGATAAACTTAATATTTTACCTAGTCATACAAGCAAGAACCTCTTTCTTTGCTTGTCCTATTCTGAAACACTTCAGAATCTTGACTTAGGCAATATTCCGACCTAATGTTATTAAGCCCCTTCTGATCTATACAATTATAAATCGGATGCCTAATACTCCTAACTTCATTTCATAGAAAACTTAATCACTTAAATAATCCTTTACACTCTACTAGAGGATCTGTGTCATTGAATATGTCACTACATACAGAATCACAAATGACACCTAGCTCCCACTCAAATATGCCTTCCGCATATAAGATCAAGGAAAAGCTACTTAGCTCCCACTCAAATATGCCTTCCGCATATAAGATCAAGGAAAGCTACTTTGCTCCCACTCACTTCTTTGCAAATGTAGGTTTCTTCAACTATTTTGGACAACTCCAAAATCCTTTGATCATATTATCAAAGTGAAGATTCCAGCTCCGATATGCTTGCTTCAGCCCATGAATGGACCACCGAATTTTGCATACATGTTTAGCATCCTCAGGATTACAAACCATTCTTAATGACACTATTAAGAACCATGGTTTTCTCATCCATCTATCAATTTCTCATTCGAAATTATAGTAATTGCTAAACGACCCAGAATAGATTTAGGCTTCGCCACTTGAGACAAAGTCTCATGTGGTCTGTCGGAACTGTTTCACGACAAATCGAATCTGCTCAATGTCTACTCTCTCATAAAATTCCATATACTATTAACATCCTAGATGCCATCAAGAAGATCTCCCAAGTCAATACCTGGTAATCGTATATGGATTTTATTTCGGATCACAAATGACTCATAGTCATTTCTCGGACTTAGGTTCACCATCTCTTCTTTGTAGTTCGTAGGTCTATCATATTCCATTAATATGACCTTCATAGCAAGATTGTCGTAACACACAGTGTGGAACACAACCTCGTATGCCTACGCTCTTACTATGAGCTCAGAACATCATGATTTTGAATCATCAGCTTTTTCAAGTTGTGGAGCCTGACACCGAAAACACTTTCGATTGCGCCACTCTGATGTCTGGAGAAGAAGTTCACCAACTTCGTCTTGCTCTACTTTCTTTCTCACTTATACCCTCGGACAAGAAACTATTTCTTTCGCAAGGTATATCCCGGCAAAGATTTTGCCTATGTCGTGAGACATGTACCCAACTAACTCTTTAGGTAGGGTATACTGCAAAGATTAATCCATTTTAGGTTCGATTACATCGAAACACTAAATTGCTGAAACGACAATCCAGGCCCAAAAGCCATGCCATCACTTGTATGGTATTGTCTCCATGGATTCAAATGGTTTCCCTATCTGCTAACGTGAGTGTTTACGTTTCTACCATATGACTCTAATGATCACAATAATTCGGTAAGAGATTCATTTACCACACACTATCCGAGAGGGTGCAATTACGACGTCCTAACACACCATAACACTATGGTGTTCCATGCGACGTAATTTGTGGAACTCTTCTCACAAGTCTTCCAATGATGTGCCAACATTATAACTCAAATCTTTATTCCTCGATATGCATCGCGGGAATTTCATTTTCTTGTTAAGTTTATTTCCTACTTCATTCTGAACTTGATTGATCGAATCAAAATTTTAGACTAACATTCCCCAGAGTGGATATCCATATATCTACTCGGAATATTCATGAAGTCTATGAAATAAAGACTTCCACTACACGTTAAAGTACTTCATTGATTCACATACACCCATATGCACGATTCTCAACAAGCTATACTCAAAACGTTCAGTGAAGTTCACGAAATAAAGGTCTCCACTACCCGTCAATTACTTCATTGAACCACATACATCTCTATGTATGACTATCAATAAGTTATATGCCCGCTTTCCGAAAACGGTGTCACAGTTATTTGCAAGTGTCAAAAGATCAAATCTTAGGACTTGTAGGTCCATCCAGTGTGGAGCTAATGCATATAACATTGACATGACTAAACGGTAGTGCCACACATATGTGGTGTCTTTATTAAGTTTGTATCCTTTGGCATTAATATTATGAATGTGGGAGCTTCTACCATCTAAATTCAAATCGACATATGATCATTACTTCATAAATATAGGACACCAATCTGTCACTATCATGTATGAACAAGTGTCTCGCTAGAGGAGACACACTTGTAACGATCATACTAACAGGCGATCATAAAGAATTTACCCAAATGGTAGATCTAGAGGGAGAGTGTCTATGGCCATCACAACAACTTGATTGCCATTATCAACACGCAATGTCGCCTCATCCTTTCAAGCTACTCAAGCAGTAAACCTGGTTTTTCACAAAACATGACTAGTTCAAAACTTAGTCACCACTGCGAGTACTTGCTTAGCTAAAACATTCATAACATGTATATCATATATACACCATCATCATCGATGACTTCCGGCGATCTGTTTCATTTTCTTGATACTTCCACCGTAATCAAGAACCATGAAGGTGAACGATTCCCCTTGCATGACATAGTCTATGACAGAGGATTTGCACTTGGCAACGATGTCTGTCATCCAGTAATTGAGCTGAGCGAGGCGTCTCAATGTTCATTAATCATGAACATATGTCATTAAGTATGACCGCCACGTGCGCCCTCAATGTGTGTATTCTCTTCCATCTTGGTTGAGAAGACAACCAGTCAACATACTGATAAACTTCATCAACCCAACGTTTGGGGTACCCCGAGTTTAGCGACCATATGATATGTTCGCGATCTAAAAACTCGTACCCACCGTTGGTTCTTTATGGCAGAGATCATAGCATACACTGGACTATGATGATATCATCCGCACAAAATCCGATAATCAAAATTATCTTTTGTTAGCGGAATCTCCGGGTTTATCTCCTAGCGGGTATTGTAACACAAAGAGCTAACGGTTTAAACAAGGAGTATCCTCAAGCTAAAGCATAAAACTATGAAGTTTGGACCCAACCTTTTAAGTTTCTCAATCGCAGGAATGCGCCTAATTTGAAAAAGATGCTATCACAATGGTTAATATCTACAAAGGTTTGCAAAACAGACTATGTTCATTATATTCTAAGTTCTAGTATTTTTAAAAATAACTATACGAACTCCCACTCAAACGAACATCCCTCCTGGTCGTTTAAGCGATTACACGACCCCCATCCATTGCACCACCCCTCATCATCAGAGCCGGCGGCACAACTTCAAGAGTAGACAAAAGTCCGCCACACCAATTTTGTGACTCGTGCTCGACCTTTCGGTCTCCCTGTTCCGAGGCCATATTTCTGAATATGCTAGGCTCGCCACCAAAAACCTCCACGCTGACGCTTGTGCAACATGGCTTACAACCACTGTATGCGAACGACGAGATGTCTGACACCCGATCATCACAGCCTGCCTCATAACGTAGAACTTTCTTGGTGGTGCGCGTTGGAGGGAGAACACTAGTGGTATTTTGAAGGGATCATCTTATATAGCTACCGCCGTGTAACTAATGTATACTATACACACAATCACACAATATAAGATGCACACAAAACATCAAATGTAATGCAATGTGATATAGTCCATTGCGCCATGGTCTTCTTGGCGCCCGCAGTTTATAAACAATTTAATAAACCTACCTTGACCATATCACATAGCCCCTGCAAAATAAAGTTAGACGCTTCTACTTTATCTTTTGCATATTTTACGTGGCTCGGGGCTTTCGTAAATAGAACCGCTTCATACCTACGAACCTTATGACCACAACAACAATCCAATAATTGCATGTTTAAGCATCCCTTTCGGGCCCTCCATTCGAATGCAAAGCCAACTAAAGAGAGAGAAACAGGCACCCGCCAGCCACAGATACGGTACAAGCCGTATGTCAGTAGTGGAACCAGTCTCGCGTAAGCGTACGCGTAAAGTCGGTCCGGGCCGCTTCATCAACTCGATGCCGCTGGAATCACAAGTGCACGCTAGAGGGTAGCAAATAACAGGAACGGTGCCCCCGTGTAGAACACGGGTTCTAACAGCGTACAGCTATATCTACGATAGATCGGCTCTGATACCACTGAAGGGGATCGTGAGCAGAAAACAAAAAATTTCCTAGCAACGATATCCTTAAACTAGCCAAGATCTACACTATGCAGATATAGTAGTACCGCGGAGATCGGAATACATACCCTCGTAGACCGAATAGCGGGGATTACGCTCCCGCACAAGCGTTGACGACGAAGACGACGTAGCCGACCTCTAGGTCACGGAGAACTCGGCGCGACGAAGACGACAAAGATGACCCCGAGGTCGGGTGGAGGAAGTAGGCCTCCGAGTACTGCTAGCGCAGCACCTCGCAGGGCGTCACACACATACGGTGGAGACGACGACCTCCGAAGCTCCATTCCAGGACGAGCAGCAGAAGACTTGGACCGGAACACCAGCAGCGCGGCAGCGGGCTATGGTGGAAGAGATCCCCCTCCTCTACTCGGCACGGCTCCGACAAGACCAGGGGTGCCCCTTCTTATATAGGCTCCCAGGGGGAGCCAACCTTGCCAGCCAGGCAATGTGGGACTAACCCCCATTGCCTGGTGCGGCTGCACATGGTGCGCCGGCCCCTGGTGGGCCCCTTTTGGCCCACCTGGGTTGGCCCCATGGCTCCCACCGAATTCCCCTAGGGAATTTTCCCCCTCTTGGGCTTCTTTCGACCAGAAGGCCCATTTAGGGAAATCAGCCTTAATAAATCCGAAAATAAATATATAAAATCATATTTGCATATTAATTACACTAATTAATATCAAACATAATATATATAATTTTTCCTAGCTCCGAAAACTCTTTCGGCGCTGCCCGATCTCCATCGGACCCCTCCCGGGACATTCCCGATGATCTCTTTCCTTTCCGGTTGTCTCGTCGAAACCCCTTAAGTGTGTTACCCTAGGGTTCGATATAATAACAGGTACGATCAAGACTCCTCTATGATCGACGACTAACTCGTAGGCCTGGACCCCATGAATTAATCCTTGTGATATAACGAATGACTTTCATCTATCAAACCTGGACGTATAGTCTTAAACCCTTTGTCATGGCGATACTTAGCGTGTCCGAGCATCATTCTCAGATATCTCCATACCTAGCATGATCTCGTTACCGACATCGCTATCTTCTACTCATCTATGATATTATGTCAGCTGGTGACCTAGTCACACGTTTGCAAACTCATTTGACATAATCTCACCGAGTGGGCCCTAGAGTATCTATCCGGCTATGCGGACTGACAAATCCCGCTGTTGACCCCTCGTCTCAACTACTCCTTTCCGATACCCAAAAGTATCACCGTTATTGTCATACTAAATAAGATACGACGTTTGGTGCGATCAAAGTATCTTCCAGGAATAACAATAAGAGTTGGTCTCACGGTCTTAAGGCGTAATGACTATGTACTATAAATAATGGGTACGTCCATCACATCGTTACTCCTAAAGATATGACTTCCATTGCCGACCGGCTCCATGCCCTATGATCGGAAAACCTTGATCATCAATCGCGCAACGAAACTAGTCTTAGTAGAGGCTACTAGGGACCTGTTTGTTTATCAACCACACCTGTATTAATGTTTTCGCTTAATACAGTTATAGCATGGTATAAAACATATAATGAACGATTGGGATATTTCCAATAAACTATGTTTATTAAGTGCCTCTAGGGCATATTCCCTTCAGACTCCGTCGACTTGGGAAGGCAACTTCTGAAAAATCTCGTATTTGTCTTCTCCTTTTCCTTCTCACTAAATGAGTGTAGAGGATAGTTTGGGTTGATTGAGTCTAATGGTGAAAGTGCACACACTCTCGAGAGTTAAAACCTAAGATCTTAGCCGTGTCCCCGGCATCGGACAATTAAGTGACTACACAAGGCTGTCTTCTGAAAATCTCTTCATCCCAATTTCTTAATAGAACTTTGATGGGTGAACATGGGTAGGAGACATGGATTTGTCTCGAGATGTCTCATAAAGAGAAGATATTGTTTCAAAAAGTTGTTTACCAAAAGTAGGAGAAAACTTGCTTTGCGCAATAGACTTGAGCTCCACCAGCCAAATAAGCATATAGATATAGCTTAGTAGAATATTAGCATTTAAAAGTCACTTGCCACCACAATTAAATTGTGCTGACCCTTTATAGCTGGGCTGCAACTAAACCTTGCAGATTGTTCGAATGAGGAGTAAGGGGGTCGTCTTCGAGCTACAACCAACATGATTGCCAGTGGCTTCATGGAGATGATGTAGCTCCATGTTATCATTGGAATTTGCGTATGAACTCTGAAATAATTTTTGAACTATCTATTTATTTAGCTAGCGCTTCAGCTATGCAAAGTTGTAAGGAATATAGTGTTTGGATCATTCGTTCTCGGTTGTAATAAATTTGACATTGTACTGTGATATTACATCTTATTGGAAAATGCGAGACTTATATGATCCAAGTTTCCTGCCTGATTCAGACGCACCATTGCTTTCCTAAGCAAGGGTGCAACACCACATGTACCGGCGTGGATATCCATGAGAATTGCCCATCCATCCTCGGGTGCTATACACCGCTGCATGATTCCCGATATGCTCCGCTTGTACAACTCCTTTCTAATGACTGTGAATGCCTTGGAGCGCCGAGTGATGCGCTTTGCCTCGACTGGATCACTGGGCAATTCCTGACATGTGATATAGGCCCAAAAGGGTTTGGTCCAGGACGGCTCCATAAGGAACACTTCGACCGGAGGAGTGGAGGTTAAGGGATTGTTGGGCTGCTGATCAACCGATACATTTTCTCCTTGCTTTTGCGGAGTGCCGGTGTCTGCTGTTGACTCGGCTGGATCTTTGATTTTTATTGATCTCTCCTCGATTCTTTCCAGAAAAACTTTGGGCGGGACAGACTCCTTTTTGGACCCTATGTTGGCCAACATATCTGCTTCCTTGTTGCTTTCCCGACCGACGTGCCTTAACTCACACCCGTCGAAGTTGCCCTCCATGACATTGTACATATCACGATTAGCCTACATGTTATATGCATTTGCATCACACTCTTTCATTGTTTGCTGCACCACTAGATTTGAGTCACCGTATATCATCAATCGAGTTGCTCCGCAAACTTTGGCCATGCGCATGCCATGCAACAACGCCTCATAATCTGCCTCATTATTCGTGGCTTGCTTAAAATCCATCTGCTATACATATCTCAGTTTGTCTCCTTTGGATGAGGTTAAGACGACTCCGGCTCCTGCACCCTCGAATCACTTTGACCCGTCAAAATACATGGTCCAAGAGTTGGACAAATCAGGAATGTGCGGCAACTGAGACTCTATCCACTCGGTTGTGAAATCTGGCAGAACTTGGGCTTTGATTTCCTTGGGGTGCCGATAAGTGATGTCTCTGGGACCAAGCTCGATACTCCACTTGGCGACTCGCCCAACCGCCATGGAGTTGTTAAGAATGTCGGCAAATGGGGCGCTGGCCACCACCACTATTGGGTGCTCTGCGAAGTAATGTGCGACTTTGCGACTCGTCATAAACATGCCATATGCTAGCATCTGGTTGTGTGGGTACCGCTCCTTGGCTGGGGAGAGCACCTCGCTGAGGTAATATACCGGTCTCTGAACTGTCTGCGTCTTTCCTTCCTCCGGCCTCTCGACTACGAGTACCGTGCTGACCACCCTGTTGGTGGCGGCTATGTAGAGATACAAAGCTTCCTGCTCTCGGGGCGCCACGAGTACGGGAGGGTTTGTGAGCATGCGCTTCAACTCCGTGAAAGCCGCTCGCGCCTCCGTTGTCCACCCAAATTTGTCAGCTTTTTTCATTAACTGGTAGAAAGACAGGGCCTTCTCACCCATCCGACTGATGAATCTGCTGAGAGCTGCCACCCTTCCTGCGAGTCCTTGGACCTCGCGGAGCTTTGTCGGCTCCGGCATTTGCAAGAGATCTTGAATTTTCTCAGGATTGGCCTCGATGCCCCTGGCGGACACCAGGTAACCCAATATTTGCCCTGATGGCACCCCGAACACGCACTTGGTGGGGTTGATTTTGATTATATACTTGTTGAGGGCTGCGAAAGTTTCCCTCAGATCATCTATCAGAGTTCTTGTTTCATTGGATTTGACCATTATGTCGTCAATGTACACCTGAATATTTCTGTCGATCTGACCCCTCAGGTAGTTCTGCATCATCCACTGGTAAGTTGCCCCCGCATTCTTGACCCCGAAGGTCATTTTGGTGTAGCAGTATACTCCGCGAGGGGTGATAAAAGTTTTCTTTTCCTCGTACTCCTTCTTCATCTGAATCTGCCGGTACCACGAGTAAGCTTTGAGAAAAGACAGACGCTTGCACCCTGCCGTCGAGTCCATGATCTGATCGATTCGAGGCAGGGGAAATGATCTTTGCGGCAGCACTTGTTGAGCGACGTGAAGTCGATGCACATTCGCCCATATTTAACTCCTTTTTTTTTGGAACGAGCACTGGGTTTGCAACCCAATTTGACTTTTTCAGCTCGCAGATGAACTTGGCGTCTAGTAATTTGTCGATTTCGGAGCCGACTGCCGCACGCTTCGGCTCGAACAACCTTCTCATGGTTTGTTTGACTGGCTTGGTGCCTGGATAAATTTGTAAGGAATGCTCGGCAAGTTCCCTGGGTACTCCTGGCATATCAGTAGGGTGCCAGGCGAAAATTTCCCAGTTCTCACGGAAGAACTCGACGAGCGCGCCTTCCTATGCTTCATCCAGACTGGACGTCACGAGTAATGTTTTGTCATTGTCCGTCGGGTGAACCCTATGAGCCCTTGTGTCATTTTTGGCGCTGAACGAATTCTCGGGAGCGGGTTTCTTGGCCTCAGGGAACACTGTGCGATCATTAT